>JAUYWG010000039.1:8207334-8234208 GCA_034779775.1 Enteromius afrohamiltoni | reverse complement strand
GGACTCAAACTAAAGTTCACCACAGCTCCCATCCTCCGCCACCCTGACCCTAGCCGTCCGTTCGTCGTTGAGGTAGACGCCTCCAACACAGGGATAGGAGCCATCCTCTCACAACGCCTGGGGGACCCTGAAAAGCTGTACCCCTGCGCGTTCTACTCAAGAAAACTCACTTCGGCCGAGCAGAACTACGACGTCGGTGATAGAGAACTTCTTGCCATGAAAGCCGCACTGGAGGAGTGGCGACATTGGCTAGAGGGAGCTGCGGAGCCCTTCTTGGTTTTGACGGACCACCGAAACCTGGAATATCTTCGTGACGCCAAAAGACTCAATGCTCGCCAGGCCCGGTGGTCCCTATTCTTCGCCAGGTTCCATTTCAAAATTACGTATTTCAAAATTACGTTAACCTTGCCTGTCTGACTACGATCATTAAAAGTTGCAAATGGATCTGCAAGACTCCGGCGCATCATTACAACATTCTATTATCTTTTTCTTGTCTTACTCACCTCTTTATCCCATGCCCCCATCTCATGGCCACTGTGCTGCAGCTATTCTTGACCAATTATACATTATACATATCAATTTATCCAAGTCAACTCATGACACATCTGACACTCATGGTCCATATGTGTGAAATTTTGCATGTTTATCTTAATTCCATCCATCTTTCAGTAGAGTATTATTAAATACGTTATATAAACAGTTGCGTTCATAAGTTTACATACCCCTTACCGAATGTGAAAAATGTTAGTGATTAAAGCAAAATAAGAAGAATCATGAAAATGGCATGTTATTTTTTTTGTTTAGTACGTCTCGAAAAAGCTTTTCATTTTTAATTTCACTTAACAGATGTTTACGTATACTACACTTTTTCTACTATACTTCTTTCTTTTTTTTGTGTACACATCTGTTCACAATCATAAAAAATATATATTAAAAAAATGTAATAAATTATTTATACAGGTATATTAATGCACACATCTAATCATAATATGAGTATGTTATAATTAATAAACATTTGAATTTAAAATGTTGAATAATTGTAATTTTATGATCCTTATTTTTTGTTTATAGTTTTTTTCTGATTAAATTCTATGAATGAATTTTTTTCATTCACTTATTTTCTGAATACAACCATTCTTTTCCTTTGTTTTTGAACTGAAATGGGACATTTCTTTGATTTACTCTAGGATATGTCCCAGGCAGGAAGGCACAGCAAGCGCAACCAAAGCATTCAGTTAGACACAATGCCAGTCTGAGCAGTCCCTTGTGGCTGCTTTTCTCTCCTTCTGTCTCTTTCTCCTTCCCAACCCTTATTGCTCCTCTGTCTCAGCTCAGTAGAGCAATGCTTTGAATAATTTATCCAGCTAAAGGGGTGCTGGTGTGGGTCTGACGCCCGATACCATCTTAAAGGGACAAGCTTTTAACTAGAATTAATACTGCTAATAATGATACAGGATAATGCAACCTATAGATGTGTCCACAACACTCATACAAAAACAAATCCAATCTTACTATAACACTATATTCACAAACGTATTTTCAGCATGAGTGATTCTATGAAGTCATGCTTGTTATTTAACACTTTTCTAAAAAAAATACTTTTTACTAACAATCGAAATGTTACAGGTCAAAGAACTTTTATCTTCCTGCTGACACTCATGTAAAGATCAATGAGGAAGGTACATTGACCTTAAAGTGAAAGCTTTTTGCTGTCAGGACACACACTAAATAGATTGAAGACATGGAGCCAGGATCGACTGTCAGTGTTGTGCGGAGCCAGAGGGTTTTGTGTGGAGAGGAAATTCGTCCTGCAGTTATCATAATAAAGGAAGGAAAGATTGATAGCATTCTGCCTGATTCAGAAGCTTCAGCGCACAAGGCTGGAAAGGTAAGCTAAACCATGAGAGTGAGACATACGCCACCTGCTGGAGACTACAGGCAAAGCAGTCCACAAGTTTAACCCTGATCACTCCTGTATGGTTATTCACTCAAATGATTGAAAAAAAATGTGGTCAATTTCAATCAGAAAAATATTACAATTCTGTATTTTGTTTATAGAGCATTTCTACATATATTTCATAGGAAGAGCATGGCTAGTTGTCAAACAGATAAGTCAAGCCGGTTTAAAACACCTTCTTCAAAACCTTCTTAATTAAGAATATTTTATGGGATTTTTGATCTTCAAACTAAAATACACTAATTAGGTATTAGCGTGTAAAAAAGTGAATCCAATAACATTACACTGGAATTGGGAACAGCCAATTATATTATAAAGATTTTTGCCTAAAGGTTGAATTATTTTTTTTTTAAATGTATAAATTACAATAGTTGTTGGCTTTGAAATGTATCTGTTACCTTATATAGTTTTTCCGTTTAATGATTGGTTTCATGATTATTTAAATTTAGCTTAAAAAAACTTGTTTTTCCATAACAACAACCTGTGCCTTAAATGTAAACAAATATCTATAAACATCAATTTGTGTTCAATTAACTTGCCTAGCACGGTCACAATTTATTTTAAGGTCCATTTCTCACTATTAACAAACCTTTAAATATGAAAAATCTCCTAATTTTCGGCTTTTCAATAGTAAAGTAGTTTGTTCACCCAAAAAAGAAAATTGTGTTATTATTACTCACCCTCGTGTCGTTCCAAACCTATAAGATCTTCGTTCATCTTCGGAACACAAATTAAGATATTTTTGATGATATCAGAGAGCCATCTGGCCCTCCATAGACAGCAATACAACTTAAATTATCCAGATCCAGAAACGTGGTAAAAACTTTGTTAAACCAGTCCATGTGACATCAGTGGCTCAGCCTCTCTTTTGTGATGCTACGAGAATACTTTTATTGCTCAAATAAAACAAAAATAACAAAATTGACTCTTCTCCTGTGACTTACGTCTTCCGCCATGCTCAACGTACCGTATACGCAAGCTTTAACGTGTTTTACGTAATCAGCCTTGTATACACCCGAGTGAAAGCACACGCATGCAATCTGCGGCTGCTTGCGCCTAGAAGAAAGACGCAAGTCACAGGAGAAGAATGGTCGAGTATATGATGTTATTTCTGTTTTCTTTGCTCAAAGAAAAGTGTTCTCCTATTGTCGCACTGATGTCACACTGATGATCACTGATGTTTTTTTATCACGTTTCTGGATCTGGGATCACTTGAGTTGTATTGCTATCTATGGAGGGACAGATGGCATCAAAGATATCTTAATTTGTGTTAATTAATAACAAAATGTTGTTAAATTTGGATATTAAGTAGGATTAGGGATGTACAGTAGAATATACAGGATATTTTCTTTACAAGTACTAAGAAAACAGTCATTAGTTATTAATGGGCATGCTAATAAGCAACTAGTTAAGGGTGGGAACTGATCCCAATAAGTGTTACCAATCGCATTTTTGTTAGGCAACCTGGCAACCAGGCAAGTCACTTAAGAGCAAGTTCTCTTTTTTAACAATAGTTAACAAAACAAAATTCATATTTCACTTAAATGTATGATAACACTTTAGAATAGAAAATGCAGATTCACTAATGACTACAACATTTCCTTTAATAATTAATAACATTTAATTTTTTTAAATAAAAATTAATAGTAAGCTAGTTGTTAAATTTAGGTATTGGAATTAGAGATATAGAATAAAGTCAGTATAAGAATAAGGCAGTAATATGTGCCTAATTGCTACTAATACATGGCTAATATTCTAGTAATAGGCACGCTTATAAGCAACTAGTTAAGAGACCCTAAAATAAAGTGTTACCAAATGTATTAATTACAATATTCATTGGTCAATATAGTAAGTTTGTTATTTATTTTTAACATCCCTATTTGGATCCCTTACAATCTAATAACACATCAAATATATTTCATTCCTGTGCTAACAGGTAGTGGATGTGGGGAACAGTCTGATAATGCCAGGTATAGTGGACTGTCACGTTCATGTTAATGAACCAGGCCGTACCTCCTGGGAAGGGTACTGGACCGCCACACGAGCAGCTGCCGCTGGAGGAGTCACCACAATTGTAGACATGCCTCTGTGAGTATAGATTTTCAAATTAACATTCAGTAATAATGACTAAATTGACTTTTTAATTATAATGGATGACAGATCTGGAGAGGTGACAAAGTTACAATTCTCCCAGTCTCCCCCACTCCCTTGGATACTGCTCAGATGTAATATAACTGACAAACAGTTGATAAATAACATAAAACTAACACAGTGATTAACTCATGGTACACAGAAAC
The DNA here is from genome assembly GCA_034779775.1 of Enteromius afrohamiltoni. Taxonomy (NCBI): domain Eukaryota; kingdom Metazoa; phylum Chordata; class Actinopteri; order Cypriniformes; family Cyprinidae; genus Enteromius; species Enteromius afrohamiltoni. Next base: position 8,229,954 of record JAUYWG010000039.1, on the reverse strand, counting down.
AGCATCCCACCAACTACAACTCTTAGAAACTTTCACGAGAAGCTACATGTTGCTACAGGACAGTGTTTTGTAGACACAGCATTTTGGGGAGGAGTTATTCCTGGAAACAAGGTACTAACATACTGCATATACTGCACCAATTTTAAAAAACATTCAAGTATTCCTGGCATTCAAGTGTTGTCACTCAATATTGGGAGTGGTAGGTAAAAGGCTGAATTATGCTTTCATTACCAAGGTATTTTCACAAAAATTATAATAGTTGTTGGTAAACAGAATGCTTTGATATTTATCTGTTTAGTTTTAGGTCTTTTTTTTTGCATTTTCTTTGCATTTTTAAATAAATATGTTAAGTAAATGATCCCATGATTTATTCCAAAAGACTCCAAAGAGTTGCATCAAGATATAAATATGACATTTCATAGAAACTAGGTCACACTACACAGTGCAATGGATTCTCAGACTTGGATCCATTTGCGAGGCTTTATTCTTAATTGTTGACAGGCAGAGAGTATAATCCAGCAAACAGGTATATCAGTAAATCCAGCAGAATGGTCAAAAACAGGCACAAGTCAGCAAGGCAGGCAGCAGTAATCGTACACGGGGAAAAACAGTCCAGGGTCATACACATGAAAGCAAACAGGGAAAGAACGCTCGGAAATAACACCATGAGGGCAGTTAAGACTTCGCAACGAGTCTGTAAAAGCCTGGCCTTTAAATAGGCAGGTAAATGAGCAACACCTGTAGCGAATGATCCGAGTAGCGTGGGAACAATGTCCTCAGGTAGGCCATAGAATCGAAAGACCTGGTTCAAGGATTGAGCCGTCTCCCAGGCTGTGGGCAGTTTCAGTAAGGGGATGAGGCGACAGGCTTTAGAGAATCGATCGATAATGGATAAGATGGTAGTGTGGAGATTGGATGGTGTTAAGTCCGTGATGAAGTCAACAGCGATGTGGGAACATGGTCTCTGTGGAATGAGCAAGGGCTGTAGAAGACCCGCGGGCCATAGATGTGAGGACTTGGATAGGTTGAAGGTGTGACAGTTCATGACAAACGTTACGATTTCTTGATATACAGTTGCTCACCAGAGGAGTTGGTTACGAGCTCTGTGGTTGCTTGTATGCCCGGATGGCCTGCACTGGGGTTATCGTGAATTAGATAAAAGAGACGTGTGCGAAGAACCTCAGGTACATAAACTCGTTCAGGGGGACAGCTGGGCGGAGCAGGGTCGTTTCTCTGTGCTTTGTTGATCTCGGACATAATGTCCCATTGTACTGGGGCCACAACGAGGGAGGGTGGGATTATGGAAGTAGGTTGAGTTTATTAGGGAGAAGATTGAATTGATGCAAGAGAGAGTTAGCTTTGCCACTCATGGTCCTGGGCCGATATGTGATTTTAAATCAAACCGTGCAAAGAACAGAGACCACCGTGGTTGAAGGTAGTTAAGATTTCTGGCAGTTCTTATATATTCCAGGATTACGGTGGTCAGTGAGTACGAGAAACTTGCTCCTTGCAGTCAGTGCCTCCACTCTTCGAGTGCTGCTTTTATAGCCGGGAGTTCTCTGTCCTCGATGTCATAGTGACACTCAGCCTGGTTTAGTTTTCTGGAGAAGTAGAGCTTAGGTGGGCTGCCATGATGTTGTGAAAGAATGGCACCAATACCAGTGTTGGATGCGTCCACTTTGACGATGAACTGGTGTCTTGGGTCGGGATGTCTCAGTATGGGGGTGGACGTGAAGCGAGCTTTGAGATCCTGAAATGCTTTCTCACTTTCTAGTGTCCAGGCAAGTCGTGAGGCTCCTCCTCTGGTCAGGGAAGTTAGTGGTGCGGCTACCAGACTGAACCCTCGAATAAATCTTCGGTAGAAGTTGGTGAAACCTAAGAATCTCTCTGGGCCAACTAACCACCATCAACACCTTGTTGTCATCGATGGTAACCCCTCGGCACTGATGATGTAGCTGAGGAAAGACATGGTGGTGAGACAGAATTTGCACTTGGGACGTTTGGCATATAACTGATGCTTAATGAGTCTTTGTAGGACCAGTCGCACATGTTGAATGTGGTCCTGTAGGTTCTCTGAATAGATAAGGATGTAATCGATGTATACCATGAGAAATTTGTTCAACATATCTCGGAACACGTCATTGACTAGGGCTTGGAAAACGGAGGGACTGTTAGATAATCCAAGCGGCATGACCAGATATTCATAATGTCCAGAAGTAGTTGAAAAGGCGGTCTTCCACTCAACCCAGGCTCGGATGCAGACGAGGTTGTACGCGCACCGTAAATCCAATTTAGTAAACTGGCGTGCGGTGCGCAGTTGTTTGAATAGGTATACTGGGAAGGTCGGGGTGTAGCAGCAGGGCTGGATTGATTGACGGTGGCAGTGAGGTCTAGCATAGAGCGGACGAGCTCTTCCGTCATGCAGGTGAGACGATCTAGTTGCCAGTGATGTGAGGCGAGCTGCTAACCCTGTCTGGATACTTCCACGACCACGCTGAACAAAGCCGCTAGATCCGTCTTCTGTAACGGATTCAGTTGGATCCATTTGCAAGGCTTTATTCGTAATCGTAGACAGGCAGAGAGTATATCACAGTAAATTCAGCAGAATGGTCAAAAAACAGGCACAAGTCAGGCAAGCAGCAGTAATCGTAAATGGGGAAAATCAGTCCAGGGTCATACACATGATAGCAAACAAGGAAAGAACGCTCGGAAATAACACCATGAGGGCAGATAAGACTTCACAACGGCATTTACTTTTAAATAGGCAGGTAAATGAGCAACACCTGTAGCAAATGAGCCGAGGTGGGTGGGGATAAGAGGTCCGGGCGGGAACTAATATACGGGTGAAGGTTCCTGCTGCTGTCGGTCAGAGAGAACCACGGTGGTGCCTTCTGTGACACACAAAACCTGATAAGAGAAAAGAGAACATTACTTCATCCAGAATCACTCCAGATCCTTCAGAATACCAGCTCCAAGATGGTGCTTCTCCTCTTTAGTTTACTCATTCTCTGCAGGGTTCAGCTCAGAGGACTGGGACAGCCATGGCAAAAGCTTAATTTTGTTTATTTTTGTTTGTGTTTGAAATATTGTCCCAGTGGAAGACCCAACCATGGCCCAGTACAGGATTTCAAACAGAGTCACTCAGTTTTGGATTTGTTATCTGTTGGTATTTGATAGACTCCATGATGTCATGTGTTTAAACAAGATGTCCAGGACCTGCAGCAGAAATATAGGCCCACTACATCAAAAGTACAACAGTATATTTTACTGTACACATGGAGTACTTTTTATCTCTGTGTTCACCAAACCCATCTTGAGTGATTGCTGCTAAAAAGCTAATTTCATCTGATCATAGAAGCCAGTCCTATTTGTAGTTCCAAGAGCGTAGAGGTCCAAACATGCTCTAGAGCATTCACTTTTCCATACGAAGGCGCAACGCTCGTGTCACGTACCTCCATGACATCCTCGGTAAACGGAGAGCCCACGCACAACAAAAGCATGTCACACGGGGTGTCAGCGTCAACGCTTCCCATTGACTTTGAATAGGTGGCATCAAGCTTTGCTGAAAAGAATTGTGGATCTGTCGGCAACGCTTCACTGGCGTTGCTCAATAAGTCTGAAACAAAAAATCCTGAACATGACCTTCGAAAGATTGTGTGCTTACTCAACACAATTGGGCAGATTACTCAGGCACCGCTGCTGGATCCTGTGATGGTGAAATCTTCTGTAACGAAGGAGATGGAGGCATGCAGAACCATTTGCAGCCTTTATTTATCACTTGTGGTCAGGCAGTGGTCATATACAGTCAACAGAAATTAAAAAATATAGGGAAAAAAATTCACGCATACTTATTCCTACTGCACACATACACATTACTATTAAACTTAACAGTTAACAGTTATAATGTAAGTACTTATTCTAAAGAAGCAAGAACACAAACAGCTATCTATATGTTTTCTCTTGAATAAATCAGTGTTTTTAAAGGCATTAGTTGAATAAGCGATTACTGGTGTAAAAAGGTGTTGCCAAAATAACAATAAATAGCAATATTATCTATGTTTCTCTGCCTGCATGTGTCTTTCTGTTCATTCGTTTCAGATGGAGCTGAGGCCGATGGTTCGCGCTGGTGTTGCTGGATTTAAGTGCTTTCTAATTCACAGCGGAGTGGATGAGTTTCCTCATGTGAGCGACGCCGATCTACATGCAGCTATGAAACAGCTCCAGGGCACAGGCAGCGTTCTGCTGGTGAGCTTTCTTATTTGCTGCTTGCCCCAATCATTTCAATCTCATATCTGAATTCACGAAACATTTCTGCCATAATGAGTACCTTATAATCAGTACCGATGGTAAAATTGTGCACAACTGTCAACGAGAAAAATGCAACTGGTCAGACATAATTTATTATAAGGCATAATTAAAGAAATATAATTAAGGAACTTAAATTAATGAAGCATATTTGATTTAGTTTCATGCAGAGCGAGAAGTTGAGCATGCAGCTGCTGAGAAAGGGGGTATGAGACTGATTTCAATTAAATTTAATTAAATTGTACTTTTTGAAAATTTTGAACATTTATTATTTTTAATATGGAAATTCCTGCTTTACTCTTCTTACTCAGATCCACATGAATATTTCACCTTCCTGAGCTCTAGGCCTGACATTATGGAGCTTGAGGCCATTCGTACCGTCACTCACCTCTGCTTACAATATCAGTATGTTATGATGAAACCATTTTATAGAGTGATGTCCTCAACTTTTGATTATCTCATAGCTGCTTCTGCACACTATGAGAAGTCAGCCAAGAGAAGTCAGTGTTTTTCTGTTCTTTTTATCAGAGTAAAATGCCACATTGTGCACCTGTCATCAGCCCAGCCTCTGGAGCTCATCAGGGCAGCAAGAAAGGCTGGAGCTCCACTGACTGTAGAGACCACCCATCACTACCTCAACCTGTGTGCAGAGAACATTCCAGCATGTGCAACTCAGTTTAAATGCTGCCCACCGATACGAGATAAAGCCAACCAGGTAACAACAATATGCGTTACAGACAATGAAAAAGAAAAGTTGGTCTTGATAATATTTCTAAAATGTAAAATTTACATTGAAATTCATTAAAGTAATTGAGGACCTTAAATTACCTTACAATTAATTATTTTTTTCTGTGGAACACTACATTTTTAGGAACACACTGGCAATTTTCTCCATGCAATTGCAAGTGACAAGGACTGGAGCTTTCAAGCATAATAAAAGGATATTAAACCACCACCATAAAAGTGACTTACGTACTATATCTCAGGTTTTCTGGAGTCATACAATATAACTTTGTGAGAGGAACAAACTGAAATGTACTGTACTGAAATATTTTTTGCCCCCAGTCTCATTTGATCTCTTGAAACCATACCAGTCTTGTTTGTGAATTAATTTTGACCAGTTTTGTGATTTGTGTTTTTTGATTAACAGATTCATTGTTTGTTCAATGAATTGTTGAATGTTTGTCATGTTCAGACAAGCAAATCAGTTTTTTGTTTTTTTTTCTCAAATCAGATCTTTTTATCCAAACTTCTTTTGAATATAGTAAGAATACTTTTGCCATTTCCTTCACCAGTTTTGATTTTTTTCGCTCTGTTTTATGTTTTTGTCTGTACTTTTAAAAACCAATCTGGATAATATCTAAATATGTAAAAAAAAAAAAAATCTGATTTTTGCTGACAGTCTGAACAACCCCTTTGAAAAGTCAAAAGAGTAAAAAAGAATGATTCATTAACAAATCAGACATAACTTTAATCTCTACTAAATTATCATTTGTCTTTTAATGTAATCTGAACATTATTTAATTTAATCCTTGAATTATGGTGCTTTGAATCCATTTTGAAGCTTGAAAGTTCCCCATTAGTTTAAAATTTGGTCTAAAACTCAAAATTTCTATTTTTGTGGAAAAAGTCAGTCATAAAGCTTTGGAATGACAGAATTTACATTTTGGGTCTTTTTTTGATTGTCCTATGAACTTCCACAAACCTTAATTCTAATGAATTCTAACCGTAGTCTGTTATAGTCAAACTATAATCTGTTTCTTTTTAGGAGCTCTTATGGTCTGCACTCAAAGCTGGTGACATTGATATGGTTGTGTCAGATCATTCACCATGCACACCTGACCTAAAGTGTTTAGACAGTGGGGATTTCACACAGGCATGGGGAGGGATCTCTTCTCTGCAGTTTGGTAGGCTGTCAGTGTACTAATATCCTCACACACTCACCTGATGGCCAAAGTCCTTTGTGAGGCAAACAGTGGTCCACCAACAATTTACCAATCAGACTAATGATTAACTAAAAAAAAATGTTCAGGGATCAAGACCCAGATTGGACCCAGCTTAAACAAATATCTACTCTTGCACGAAAAAAAAAGTATATAAACTTGCATTTAACCTGGAATTTTGCCTCAACTGGTCATAAACAAAAGACAAACACAGCATGATGAAAATAAATTACACACAAAAATGGGTGTTCCACATCACTGTTAAAGCAACATTTTTTCAACAGAAAAAACCAACGCTGTTTTGAAAAAATGTTAAAGGCTAAGGAGAACGACACGGCACACAAAAATCAACATCTCAAGCTAACCATATTGTTTTGGAGCTAATTGGACTGCTAGCTTTCATTGATAGAAAGCTCAAGTTTTAGGACTTTTGCATCAATGAAAGGCCATTTGTCTTCCAGTTGAAGCTTGACAGAAGTTGAGTAATGGAACAGGACAATGACCCAAAGGTCAGATGTAAATAAACAACACAATGGGTTCAGTAGAAAAAATTAGGCCTTTGGATTGATGCTAAGGAATAGTGCAGGTCACTTCAGTAATTACAGTACTTGTATTACTGCTTACTTACTTTTTCCACCTTGAACTGTATACGTAAACTGTGAATTGTTGGCTATTATCAAATTTCATATTTTATATTTGTCCAGAAGTTCATGGTATCATAAGCTAACCAAATGCAAGAGTGTTCATCATGTATTTTGAGCAAGCAAAGACATAAAACAATTTATACAGTGTTACTAAAATGATCATTCATCTGGCTGTTTACCAACAGGTTTATCTTTGTTCTGGACATCAGCTTCTAAAAGAGGGTTTTCATTTTTTGACGCAGTAAGACTCTTGTGTACGGAACCTGCTCAACTCTGTCGCCTTGACGACCAAAAAGGAAGTCTCATTCCAGGTCACGATGCAGACTTAGTCATCTGGGATCCAGAAAAAGAGTTTACGGTGAGAATGACAGGGATCCACTCAAGGGGGTTGAGATGAGATGCTCTAAACGACTCACAGCAAGAAAGAACATGGTTGCTGCTAAAATTCTGTCTTCCTCTATAAATACACCAAAAGCTTTTTTGGAGCCTGCAAGTGAATGTATATCATTTGATTTCCTAGGTGAACGAAGACGACATACATCACAAAAACAAGGTAATTTTTCATTTTACACAGTATAACTGTTCATGTAAAAGAAATAGTTTCTTTTTCACTTTTTCTTTATTTTCAGTTAACGCCGTACCTTGGTCTTGCTCTGCGAGGGAAGGTGGAGGCCACTATAGTTCGAGGGAAGGTGGTTTATAGTCACGGCTCTTTTAGTTCTCAGCCTCTGGGAAATCATCTCTTTATCCAGCACAAGACACCATCCCCTTTGTAAACTAAGCACAATTACATTATCTCATCTTATTCTTCACTGTTAGAACAGCTACAGTAAAAATTGTGCCATGTTCATGTAAGTGTTGTGCCATGTTCCGAGTGGCATATTCAAAAATGCAAACAAAGAGTAACTACTACTACTACTATTATTATAAATAATGCATTTCAGATTTAACCTAATACTTAATCTTAACGGGATAGTCCATTCAAAAAAATATTGTGCCATAATTTAATTTAGCATCATTTACTTTAGCAATTTAAAAGTGTATGACTTACTTTCTTCTGTGGAAGTTATTTTTAATAATGTTCAGTTTCAGTTCTAAATGATTTCAATTCCTATTGTATTTTTCGTCCATACAAGTCAATGGGAACTAAAACATTCTTTACAATACCTTCTGCAAATTGTGTCATGGAGCTGTTGGAACATGTTATTAAGCTGATAATTTGTTTAAAATTGTCATATAATTTGGAAATGTACACAAATGTTAAACATGTCTTTAAGCCAATTAAAATCTCTTAATATGCATCTCCATGCATAAAAAATGCATCTCCATGCATAAAATACTATTTACACAATGGTATTTTATGCATTCAAATATAAATGTGATGAATGTTTGGACATGTTAATTAAATCAGTTAATATTATTTATTAATTAATAATGAATGCTGTTAACACACAATATTGTTAATGACCAAAATCTTTTAAATGTATAGGTTTCTTCAGAAAATAATAGAAGCAATCAATGTTTAACCTAATTTCAAAGTTTGTTATGAATTGTTTTACTAAAATTTCACACACAAAAAAATACATCAATAAATAATTTTGAAATTGTTTAATATTTGTGGTTAACTTGTTTTTGAGCAGGCATTGTCAAAGTGTTTAACTAATGTCTAACTACATTTGAAATAAGCTGGAAAATGTATTGCTTTTATACATATATATATATATATATATATGTACACACTGGTCAACATTTGAAGTGGATCAAAACCTTTAATCATTTTGGTTTTAGGACAACTTTGATGAAAGGTGTAAGTGGTATTTAATAACAAGTTTGAATAGAAAATATGAAAACAATGTTTGTTAATTAAACAGCTGGTGTCACTGTTCAGCTGCACTGATCAGTATATCAGGTCTCAAAGTGATATGATTGGTCAACGGGTGAAAGGTTTGCTCACCGTTTACATGGGTTAACCATTGCCTCAGTCTGTCAGTGTCGCGGCAGCATTATGTCTTCTCTGTCCGTTCTTCCACCGGAATGTCTGTTACAGCCTTTCCCCGTCCCCCAGCGACTTATGCTTGGACCGGGACCGTCCAATGTGCCTGCACGGATCGCAGCAGCCGGAGCACAGCCCATGCTGGGCCACCTGCATGCAGAAACCATTGAGGTAATACAGTACAGTGTGTTTATTAAGTGCATACTAGGGACCACTGACTTTTTAGGTCACCATTTTTATGACACTTTACCATGATGAATCATATTGGCTCAAAGTGAAAATACCTCCAAAGTCACAGGTTTAAAACAACAAAATTATGACATAATTTTCGTTTCTGAGTGAGCTATAAACCTTATCTGTGAATGAAATGAATTCATTGTTTGCTTGTTATGCTTCCAGATTATGAATCAGATCAAAAGTGGCATTCAGTATGCATTTCAGACCCGAAACCGAGTGACTCTGGCTGTGAGTGGACCAGGTCATGCAGCTATGGAGTGTGCAATCTTCAACTCCCTGGAGCACGGAGAGAGCGTCCTCGTAGCTGTCAATGGCATATGGGGAGAGAGGGCTGCAGAGATAGCTGAGAGAATAGGTAGATTCTGCTTTCAATTCAATTCAATTCCAGTTTATTTGTAAAGCTTTTTTCATTATATAAATCATTGCAAAGCAGAAATAGTTAGGTTTGTACATTATATTTAAGAGTAGGTTACTATTGGCGACTGTGGCAGAAAAGCACAGTAAGAACATGCAGTTAGTTATAAATTACATGTAATCAAACAGACGGTAAACACTATTAACTTTTTGTATGCGTTCCATATACCATATACTATCACCTACTACTGTTATTAATACTTTCACTAGAGAGACTGGAACTAGAGTTATAAAGGTGATCCAGGTCATCATGAATTCATATATCAAATACTCTTCACCAGGTGCCAAGGTGAACACAGTAGTAACCTCTGCCGGTGGGTACTTAACAAACAAGGAAATTGATCAGGTACATCGATTTTATGTTTCATTAATTTATGTATTTCCTATATATGCTCAACAATGTTTGTCTTATTTTATAGGCATTAGATAAATACAGGCCAGTGGTGTTCTTCCTCACACATGGAGAATCGTCCACAGGAGTAGTTCACCCCATAGACGGCATTGGTGACCTTTGCCACAAGTGAGACATTTCTGCCTCAGAAGTTGCTTCAGATTAATATTCTTGTTAAAATTAGCATTTTGCATCTTTTAGTCCATTTTTACTAACTTTGTGATCACATCCAGTACTGTGCAAAAGTCTTAGGCCACTAGTATTTTCAACAACAAAATTTGGTTTTCCAGGTTAGTTTTTTAAGCATCTTCAATAGTTTGTGCTTCCTCATTTTAATCATAATAATAATGTTAAAAAATTTGGCGTGTAGACACGGGTAGACGGCAGACTCTGAGCCCTAGTGATTTAAGCCCTAGTGAAGGCACAGCTCGACGTCCGGCTTGGACCGTGCATGCCCCCTGTAAAGGAAGGCGCGAGAACGGGCGGAGAAGGGGTGCAGAAGGGAAGGAAATGGGTCTATTTATAGTGGACCTGATTGGCTGGAGAGATGAGGAGATTGATTGGATGATGCGGTGTCAGCCGTGGTTGTTTTCGTACGTGCTTCTCTCGAAACTAGTTTTTAGCAAAACATCCCTTGGAGACGTTGCCACAGTTCTTCTGGATATAGTCTGTCTCAGTTTGTTCTGTTACCGTTACTTAAAAAATAATGCTTGGAAATGTAAACTGATATTTCCAACTGACACGCTACCGCAAAATATAGAAATAACAGACTTAAAACCATGTTTTGTTGGTGAAAATACTAGTGGCCTAAGACTTTTGCACAGTACTGTTTATGATAGGGTTATTCATGTTTGTTAGACTACATAGATTTGTGTTCAAGTAACTGCTTTCAAGAATGAGAATGTCCCTCCCTCCAAAACTTTAAAATCAAATATAAATGTAACTAAAACTATACAGATGAAGCTAATAACACTGTTTAAACTAACAAAATTGTAAAATTTAAAAAAAAAATCAACATATTTGCAAAAACTACTAAAAGTACTGTATATCAGTGATAATAAAATGACATTACAACTAACAAGCTGCAAAACATTTAGATTTAAGTTAGCAGAAACTTTTTATAATATGTGTTTGTTATTTTATATATTTATAATTATGTATTTCATAATATCACATATTCCATTTTTTTTTTTTTTGTCACTCTTTATTTTAAGGTCCGATTCTTGCATTAACAAACTATTAGCTACATCTTTTGCCTCAATAATCAAATAATTTGCTGCTTGTTAATAGTTGGTAAAGTAGTTGTTAAGTTTAGGGATGCATAATATGGTCAAGCAGAATATGTGCTTTAAGCACAAATTAATATACAGCTAATATGTTTATATTAGGCATGCTAATAAGCAACTGCTTAATAGTAAGAACTGGTCGCTATACTAAAGTCCCTAAATTGTGTTCTGTTATCCAGGTACAACTGTTTATTTCTGGTTGATTCAGTAGCAGCATTGGGAGGTACTCCTATCTGCATGGATGAGCAAGGTATCATCCCATTACATGCTCTGGCACTACAATCACCACCTGCATGGAATCTATGATTTACAATGTACTTCTTGTATCACTAGGTATTGACATTATGTATACTGGCTCTCAGAAGGTTTTGAACGCACCTCCAGGAACTGCACCAATCTCCTTCAGCGAGAGAGCATGGTAAGAAAAAACAGCTTCAAACCAGATGTATTACTTTTTTTTGTCCAATATTTGACAAAAATTTTCTTTTTTGACAAAACAGCCGGAAAATATTTAACAGGAAGACAAAACCAATCTCTTACTTCTTGGATATGAGCTGGTTGGCAAATTACTGGGGTTGTGATGACAAGCCTGTGCGCACGTAAGAACCATTCATCACATTTAACAAGCGCTGATTAAACACTGGAGGCCTCATTAAAAACAAAGTGGTCCAAAAAGACAGAAATCGATATGCTACAACTTCTGAAGTCAATTCTCTATCACTTAACGACGGTAGGACATTGCGCAAATACTGTACTGTATGTTTAAAATTGCTGTAAATGTGCAGTTATCACCACACTGGACCTGTCTCTTCTTTCTATGGTCTGCGTGAGAGTCTGGCCATCCTTGCAGAGACTGTGAGATTATATTCTGTACTTAAATACTCAGAGAAACTTGAATTTTGTAAAACAGAACATTTGTTTACCATATATTTTATTTTTATAGGGTCTTGAGAACTCGTGGAAACAGCACAAAGAGGTTGCAGAGTACTTCCATAAAGGTTTAGAAGAAATGGGCCTAAAACTGTTTGTGCAGGATAAGGTTTGCAGAAGAAGGATTTAACATCGCAACAGAGCTCACCTATATTGAATTACTATAACTCACATTACATTTTCTGAAAACATCTTGTGTCTTTTAGAAAGCAAGACTGCCAACAGTGACCACAATAGTAGCTCCCCCAGGATATGACTGGCGGGAAATCACAGGGTATATTATGAAGACCTATAACATTGAAATCTCTGGGGGTCTAGGACCATCTGCTGGCATGGTGAGAAGCTATAGGTTTTTAATTAATCATAACTGACAGACTTTAGGACAAATAGATGTTCTCAGTACATTGAGACACAATGGTAAATGTTTTGTTTCTCATATATATATATATATATATATTTTTTTTTTTTTTTTTTTTTTTTTTAATTTACAGGTTTTGGGTGTGGGATTGATGGGATGTAACTGCAGCAAAGCCAATGTGGACAAGGTGTTGGAGGCCTTAGCTGACGCTCTAAAACACTGTCACAAAAGCAGAGTCTGACAGAATGACATGTCATCAATAAAAAGTCACTGGAACCCTTTAACTGTGATTCTAAATTATTTTTGGAGATACCCCCCCACACGCACACATACACAAAAACACTTAAAATTGTTTAAAAACAGAAACCTACAATATTAGCTAGCAGTTATTACATTTTTTCCTGAATAATCAGAAATAATGGAACCTTATAAGTACGCATTTGTTGTATTATATTCTGTATATCTTCTATTTTGAAAAAGAAATAGAATAAATACAAAGCGCTATAGTACATACAAGGAATAATTCAGCCAAAATAAAAGTATTTTCAATTACCTTTGCTTGTGTTGGTCTTGAGCAGTTGGTTTTCTTTCTCCTTAAATTTTTGAACAGCCTATGTTTGCCTTTTATATATGCACTTTTTTTGTGTGAAAAGCTTAATTTGTCTGGTGCATTTCTTGCACTCTCTTAATGTTAATATTTTTGAGGTCCCCCTGAAACATTACTGTTGTGGTCTGTGCTATTTGCAGTGCGTATCTGTGTTTGCAGCGCCTTTCTGTGTTTGGTTGCGTTGTGAGAATTTGCAGTTTGCATGTGTTTTCTTCTATGCGCATGTGTTTTGTTTTCTGTTTGCATGTAAGGGTTTTTTTGCATGTGTTTTCTTTTTGTTTGCATCTGGAGTTTTTTCCCGTTTGCGCATTTTCTTCTGTTTGCATGTGTTTTTTTTCCTATTTGCATGTGGGGGTTTTTTCTGTTTGCATGCGTTTTTTTAAGTTGCAGCGCGTTAAGCTCTCTGGGCCACCGTAGGGGGGGGGTTTGTGATGAAACGCATTTGATTTGTCCCTTTGCGCTCTCCGTAGGAAAGACTGTTACGTATGTGTTTTTTTAACAAAAGTACCGCGTAAAGAGATCACGGCCTGGGAATGATTTGCTAGCCATTTTCAGCAGTCGCTCCCTGTTTTAAGTGTTTTAAGAGCCATGTCTTGCAGAAGAGGAGCTCTAATTGTTCTTGAGGGAGTAGACCGAGCCGGGAAAACCACGCAATGTCAAAAACTCGTGCGTGCGTTACAGCAGAGCGGACGAGCCGCAGAAATAATGCGATTTCCAGGTAACGTAAAGACTCTGAAATATTAAAATGATAGTGAAGCATCCGGTAGTTTTATAAATAATTCAAAAATAACTAAACAAGAAGTTAGCTTGGCCGTCTTCGTTTCAGCATTTAAAGAAGGCTGTGATTTGTTAGCTCGCTGCGTTTGAGACACAGACGTAATCCAAGTTACGTGTTTGTATTTTTTGGTACTGAAGACAGTATTTGTTTTTTTAAATACAGACAGAACCACTAAAATCGGTCAGCTGATCAGCTCATACCTGGAGAAGAAGAGCGATTTGGAGGATCATACTGTTCACCTGCTGTTTTCTGCAAACAGATGGGAAATGATGTACGTTACGTTATCTCCCAACAGTTTTATGCGTGCATTCATCTACACAAGTGCATGAATTGCTTATTAATTTATCATTCATCATCCTGTCTATCTGCCAAACAATCAGTCTGTTTTCTTTCTTCAGGCCTCTGATGAAACAGAAGTTGGAAGAAGGAATCAATCTAGTGGTGGACCGTTACGCGTTTTCTGGAGCTGCTTTCACTAGTGCCAAGCCTGTGAGTGTCACTGTTAAATATTAAAACAAATTATATTGTATTCATTAATGAAGTATGTTCATGTACATTACTGTTATTTAACAATATGTTGTTGTTTTTTTTAATGTGTTGTAATATTCGTCACGCATCACAAAGCTGACTTTTTTCTGTAGAGACGTTTAATTGTTATCTAAATGTTCAGGGCTTCTCTCTGGAGTGGTGCATGAATCCAGATATTGGACTTCCAAAACCGGACCTGGTGATGTTTTTGCAGCTCAATCCCAATATGGCAGCAAACCGTGGAGAATATGGAATTGAACGATATGAAACCAGCTCCTTCCAACGAATAGTGCATCAAAGATTTGAAGAGCTCATGCAAAATGCCTCCGTCAACTGGAAGGTGGTTTATTTTGCAAACCTAATTATTGTAAACTTACTGCATGTAATCTTCATGTAGGTTTAATCTCTATCTTTCAATCTCTAGGTAATTGATGCTGCAAGGACCATAGAAGAGGTGCACAAAGATATTAAGGCTTTAAGTGAAGACATTATCCGTTTAGCTGAGAATCAGCCAGTTGGAGAACTGTGGAGGTGAACGGATCGCCTGAAGTTTTAATAAATACATTTTAAATGTGGTTTTATGTCACTAAATACAGAAAGCACATACTTATTGTTTTAATTTTTTAATGATTTGCTTAAATAAATATTCATAAAATAAACTTGTGTACAGAGATTTCAAACATCAAGACAAAATCATTCTTGTATAATTACACAAGCCATCCTACCCAATCTGCAAATGCACAACCTTCCTTGGTTGTCATTTACAGTTTCATACAGGTCCAAAATGTCACCGACTTTCATTGGTTAAGAGTAAATGCTAAATCAAATCTGATTAGCAGGTCTCCAGACCAAAACCATAAAATGTGTTATGGCAAACCTGTGTTAAGTTAAGGGGGTAAAAAGGCACCATATCACTTAAAAATTAATCTATAGTGTTAAGACTCAATATGAATACACATAAATGCGACTAATTACATACATACTGATGATCCTGAGAGCCTGTGACCGTGACACCTGACCTCGGCTCACTCAGGGTGACACAGAGCAGTCAGCATAGCCGTTTAAGAAGAAAGCTGTGTGTTTGACGCAGGTGACTATGCCACAGTGGCTTTGGACGTCAATGGTATCCTTCTCTTCCCTCTGAAGAGGCTCTATCACAAAATTTTGAAAGTCTGGCAAATGCAACTGTTCTTCACAAGGACAGGATTTCAAATTCTTCATCCTCGGAATCAAAGAAGCGTTCGAGCCGGTCTGAATCTGAAAAGTCTGGAATCGAATAATGACCAGTGTGTTTATAAATGTAACTCAAACAATTTTGAATTTGTGAACAAACAGTATGAGAGATTACCTGGAGTGAGATTAAGTACATCTGCGGTAATTAGATGAGATGGCTGACTGTCTACCAATTCAAACATAGGAAGACCTCTACAGTTTGAAACCTGCACAAGGTAAAAAACAAAGAGTGGTCCAGAGGTACAAACATGAACTGAGGCTAATACAAATGTAAAGGTAATTTATGGCTTAAGTACCTTACGAATCTGTGCACACCAGTCATCAAAATCATCCTCTGTTTGACAGAAGAAGCCCTAATGGACAAAATAGGTCCATTAATAAGGACATTTTTGCAGTTATTGAACAATTCAAGCCCACATTTTGATCAGGTGATTGATGATTTGGTATTTTTATGGATACCGTGATATATTTTCAATTGGACTCTTACATTACGTTTATTATTATCACTTTATAAATAAACTCACATAAACATGCATTTTTGCTGAAGAAAAGCAATCCCCCACCCACCACCAAATTTGTACTTTTATACACACACATACACACACAAGACTTTGTATAATGGTCCTGTATATAATTATTTCATTTAGATCAGGAAATCTGGAATTAATTAATTACTGCCAATGATGTGCATCAACATCTTTTAAGACCATTTGAACCAAAAAATACATTTCACAAAGTTATATGGGACTGAAAGGGTTTAATCAGTTAAGTAGTACTGGGTGAATGTAAATGATACTGAAATGAATAATTTGTGTCTTACACATTAAGCTCCACTTACAGCAGCAATGGAGGGGTCAAGCTCACAGATGTGCATTCGGCAGGGAGGGTGCTGGCAGTGGTAGGAGTCGTCTAGGAACTGACCGTCTTCATTTGGGTCCACAGCTGGCTGAGTGGTATGAGGGTCGAGATAAATGAGCTCATGACCTGGAGGGTGCAACAATAAAAAAAAAAAAGATAATGAAGCAGTTATATACAATATACATCCATATGGCATTTCATATTTAAATAATCTGTACTGTAAGATAAACTAGCTGCCACAGTATAACAGCAGTGATTCAGATCTTCAGATAAACAAAGATGTGTTTGTATTACTTTAATAATAGGGTCTTTCCGTGTCAACACAACCAGTGGTTCCCAGCTCAAATTTGAGTTTTTTTTTTTCTGAGGAAAGATAAACATGTAGTGATGAAATCCAAAAAAAACTAAATGTGATGGATGAATATTTTCTGAGTAATGCACTGTTTTGTACACAGTGGTTAAAATGGCAATTTTCAACTGAGTTTTGGAGTCAAATTACAGGATGGTAAAAATGACTTTAGAAAGATTGCAGTATCATTATAATATTTTGACATAGATTAGCATGTCTATCAGTACAATTTCTTGACTCTAGCGATCTTTGATCCATTATACAGTTCTGCTGGAAAGTTTATGAACCCTTTACAAATTTTATATTTCTGCATACATGTGACCCAAAACATAATCTGTCCTGAAATTAGACAAAGAGAACCCAATCAATCAAATGAGACAAACATATTTTCTTTGTCATTTATTCATTGAGAAAAATCATCTATTGCTACATATCTGTGCATTGCAAAAGCATGTGAATCTTGGTACCAAATTAACCGCCAAGAGATTCACTTACACAAGTGCCATAAATATTCACACAAAATAAGTGTGCATGCCTGTAACTCAAGTATTTCTTATTTAGACGTATTCTTTTGCGGTCTTCATTTTTAAAGCCCCTATATGGTTGAGATATGATGAGCCCAATGTGACTCTCGTATACAGCTGATACATATTACATTTCAAGAGCAATCACATTTGTTCTAGGGATGCACGATAATGATCAGCCAATATGTAATGCGCATCTTGTCAGTAAAGCCAGTTCTGTAATCAGTGGTAAATGCCATCAGGTGTGTGATTTCACATTGAGCCGCATGTGCTATACAGAGCCATTGTTCACTAATGAGCTGCGCATTTCCACTCGTCAGTAAACAACGCTTCTGATTAACCGATGATAATAGCGCATCCCTAACTTGTTCTATGTCATTGTTTTAATAGAGGGGAAACAAGCTACAATTCTAGTTTCAGCGTTAATATTTTATTTCATATTTTGGCTTCCATCACCGTATGATTATCTTTCTTCAGAATATCTGTAAAAATTTGAGCTGCAAAAATAACAGCATTTGAAAAAAGAAATAATTAAATGCTCAAAGCAATGAATGTAGTCGAAGATGCACAATAATCAATATGTTTTCATTAAGCAATATTTTTGTTTGTAGTTTTAGGAATCGCCTCGCACGTGAGACACGTCACACATATATGTTGGCATTTATGAACACATTATTATTATTGCTAATAACAAAGTGATGCAAAGACTTTATTAATTTGCTTACTTTGCTATCAGAACTGACTTTTAATAGTTTTAGCTTGAAAAACTCAGCTTACCTACAAAGCCAATAAAGTAGTGAGCACTGTTCGGCTTCCCACCTATTACTCCTAAAGACTGAGGCATCATGAAGCATTGCTGTGGATAAGACGCAAGTAAAAAGTCCAACAGTCAGCGAACTTGAATTGGCTATCATTAAAGCAATAACAGATGAAAAATGTGTATCTTACTCAGACTTGCTGTCTGATCTTAACGCTTGAGTGATTTATCTATTCATACGACAGACAGTTAATGTCATAGATTTACCTTGAGTGGTTCAATATATGCTTCATTGATGTCACTGAGGCCCAGTCTTAGTGGAATCAGCAGAACAAGCGGTTTCCACAGAGCCGTCTCCTCTTCTGCCAGAGCGCAAGCTCCCTCCAGATCGCCATTCATCTCCCGAGGCTCTTCAGCCGCGCATGCACCCCTGTCAAAGTCCAGCCACGGCATACACAACCTCTCTGCAAACAGCCAAGGAAAAAAAAAACATCAAATCATTTACTCTAACAGCCTTGAAAAAATATGCCATCTTAAAATGCGTAATATCTTACGACCCTTTCTGCCCAGTGCATGTTTACATGTGCAGCTATAATTGAGCAGTTTTCGCAGTTGTGCTACAATTAATATCTATCTGTGCAAGTGCGAATGACACAACGTGGAATCGAATATTTAAAGGATTAAATACACTTAGTATGTCACCTTTGTCTTTTGAAACGAGCACACAATGTCAAGCTGAGCTACTTTATCTACGTCTGACTGTAGAAACCAAACTGGTATGATTTCACTTGGATTAAAGTGATTTTAAAAAAATGTTATATATATATATATATATATATATATATATATATAAACACTTTAAGTTGATGCCATTTATCATGCTATCTTGGGGCAATGAACTTTGAGCTGTTGCATGGATTTTTGAAAGGGTTACAAATAGAGCTTATTCATTTATTAAAGTAGCAAAATGATAGAAAGACATACAGTAAAAGACAGTAAGGACAAATAAATCATTCTACCTCAAACTATGCAATTTGATGTGCTTTTTAGCAGCAGGCACTGGCAATCTCCTTAACACTGATGAATGCTGCTTAACACCTGGAGTTTTTGGATAAAAACCAACTCCCTTTAGCCAGAAATTATAAACTGAGGACATTTTAGTAGGACAACAACCCAATCCACACTGACAGAGTAACACTGAAGTGGTTTAAAATGAAGAAATTGATGCCCTTAAGTGGCTTATTCAGAGTCTTGACCTCAATCTTATTGAACGTCTCTGAAAGGCGGAACTGCTTTACTTTCAGTGTTTTTGCAAGGAGGAATGTGCTAATCATGTTCCATCACACTGTGCAAAATTAAAATATAGTAATATCTTGTAACATCTCTAAATGGGTTTCAAACAAGTACTAAATGGGGACTCCTATTATTGTTTAATTAACATTTTTTTAAAAATACGTTCTCACTTCTGAATGCTGAATTTACTTATATTTTAAGGACAATTTAGGCAAAAAATATATAGCAAAATATTTTCTTTTATATTCAATGAAACCAACAAAGTCATACAGGTTTGTAACGACATAAAGGTAAGTAAATAAGGACATTTTTTAAGTGAACTATACTTTTAAATACACTGGCTACTTTCATTGTGCTTTTGGCTCCTATTAAGAGCAATAGGCTATATAGTCAGATAAATCCATTCCCAGAATTCCATAAATTTGCCTCTAAATTAAAAAACCCAAATGAAAAAAGCAAAACCCAAATGTCTAAGCCTACTAAAGATGCACTATGAAAGAGAACTCACTGATTTCCTCAATGACCACAGTATTGTCCATAGCTACATGAACCGCCAGTCGGCTCCAGGAGTCAAAAACTGCCAGTTTCCTAGAATGGCACAACATAATATTATGCAAAGACAGTAAAGCAAAAGTAGTTTTTTTTTTGAGGATTGTTAAGCTTTAATAACATTTTCTGGTTACATTATGTACGTAAAGAAAAAAGAGAATGGTGTTTATTTAAATTTTGACTTGGTCAACTTACTTGAGTACCTGTGCCACTGTATTTGGACCATACCACTGGCCTATAGACTTGCCCTCACCAACACCCATTTGAGCTGAGGAAAGCAACAAGCAATGTCAGTGCAGTAACTTACCCATCAAAAGAGTACCTTCAAGTTAGAGTAGCTTCAAGCAGATGAGGAGTAGTACCTATTTGATGGATGGAATAATAGCTGTCCTTCTTGTCAATAAAGGCATTGAGAATGCTGATATATTCTGCTCTCTGCCGCTGACCTGGACTCCATGTCCAGTCTAATGAAAATACAATTATCTCAGACAACTGGTGCACACATACCATAATCACAAACATGATGACACAAGTTTGTCTTACCTCTTCCTAAGTGCCTGCAGATCAAGGCCTGCCCAAGAATCATCTGTCCACATCGAAGCATGCAGCCCCAGCCGGTGTCTGAAGTGGGCCCAGTGCCACCTGTAACATCACATCCATTAACAAACCATCTGTAAAACTAAACAGACCATCCAGATCAATATTTAAATGCAATACTTAAGACAGTTATCTCAAGATTCTGACCAATTGGCAAGAAGTTCTTTCTGTACGTAAACCACAAACGTGAGGTGACGTCTGCCAGAATCTCATCCTTCTCTGTGACACAAAGAACATCATGAAACAAGAGACACAAACAACAGCAAAAAAAACCCCTTCAAGCTCTACTACTTCATCACCTGTTAGTGCGCTGAACTGCTTTCCCAAAATCCAGACGGGCTCTGAAGTCTCTGGGAAATCTTCAATCTCTCCAAAGCGCAATGAGTCGTATGTGAGAGTAGCTGTTGAAAGAAAAGTCAATGACCAACTGGAAGTTCAATAACAAAAAGAGATATAGTTTTGGACTTTTCAGTTGTTGTTGTTTTTTGCCTCAGCCATTTATCTATCATTACATATTCTACACCTTATAATCATATCCGAGCTAACTTCTGCTACTCATGTTTTAATTTTTACATATTCCTTTTAAATACGTTTAAGATTAAAATAATCCTATATTGTTGACAAATATTAATTAAAAACTATATTTATAAATTAACCTTAACCTAGATTAATAGTATTTTTTAATTTCTTGTTGATACCTAATACATTAACTAATTAACAGTGTACGTGTAACTTTACATTGTCCCATAAGTTTTTTTTTAAAACGACTACAAAATTGTTGATTCTAATGGATGACACGCACCGAATGATTAAAGACCATTCGGCAACCTATTGCCAAACAGAATATCAGAGTATGCAGAGATTGATAACGACAACCTCTCTACAGCGTTTACAGCTGAACAGTCTCATTCGTGCGCTGGCACGCTCCTGTGATGTCCAAAAGGTAGGCATCTGACTAGACTCTAAAACCCAGCCAATACGGATCAAAAAACTGTTTTGACGGGAGCCAGTAGCGTTTTGGTGCAATGACATCTAACGTAAGAAGACAAATCAGTGTCCATTCCTCATCTGCCAGCAGCCTGTTCTGTTTTACTGTCCAGTTGGCAGCAGCTGGGATATCTATGTACCATATTTAACGACAAATCCCCAAACTGTAGAGGCGGCCTCTCCAATAACAGGCGCGTACTTCGTTGACGATAGAAGAATTCCGCTTTTTAACAATTTCATGACATCTGGGCAGATGCAAGAAATGTAAAGGAAATTGGTTTCTTGCGGTTTTCTTACCTGCATCCATCCCGACAGTGATTCAGCCTATCTTGTTTGTTGAGTGTTCCTCATACTGCACTGACCAATAGGAAAGCAGTTCCGCTTTGGTCAGCATGCGTCATTACGTTTATAACCAATCAGATCAAGTCAGTTCATTTTGGGGTCTTTTTGACCAATAGAATGTCTCCAAAGGCGGGACATGTTATTCTCTGGGAAGTAGATGTAAACAAGCTAGAGTATTGAGAAATCCTAAAATAAATCAAGAGGAATTACCTGCTACATAAATGTACTTGGTGCATGTTGGCATTTCTGATTACAAATGTTTCGTGTCCAAGATATTTACCATCAACCGGATCTCTGACGCTGTTGCGTAAAAAGTATAGTCAACTATTAACACCTGTAATTGTTTTAAGTCGCAGTCCGTGCTTTAGTCTTTAACTAAACTGTTTATAATATGAATTTTATTTATGTTTTCATCAACCCTAACTGAACAGACATGGTCTTTTTGGACTGGAATAGAATTAATAACACATTTAAGCTATTAGTTATTCTTGGGAAGTTTAGCTGAATTAAAATAAAGCTGAAGTAATGTCTGTTACGCCCCTTTAGGTTTTTCTGTAAATACCAAAATATTTGGGTCTAATTTATTTGTATGTTATTAAATTTTATATATATATATATATATATATATACACACACACACACAGGTCCTTTTAAAAAAATTAGCATATTGTGATAAAGTTCATTATTTTCTGTAATGTACTGATAAACATTAGACTT
>JAUYWG010000039.1:8192303-8205597 GCA_034779775.1 Enteromius afrohamiltoni | reverse complement strand
GTTTCTCAGTACATTACAGAAAATAATGAACTTTATCACAATATGCAATTTTTTTGAAAAGGACCTGTATATATATACAGTAACAGACAACAATGATAAACATTTATAAATTAAAAATAGGAATTAAATACATTACAAATTCAGTCTAATGAAAACATATCACGTGACATATATATTTTTGTAAATCAAGAACTAAATCAAATCAATCGCTTAAATTTAAATACCATCGTCACCACAACATTACTTTCTGCGCTTTGTCTTGGTCACTTGCAGTTCTATATAAAACCACCAGGTGTCAATGAGTTAAAGCAAAATGGAAATAATCAAACAGAAAGTTGAATTATAAATAGATTTAAAAGTATACACGTATAAGAAGTTGACAGTTAACTAGCCAAATCAGAAAATGAGCTTTTTTGTAACATTTATTTTAATTTTAAAGAACACAGACCATCATACTCTTTCATGTATGCCAATAGATATGATAGCATGTAAAACACTCATTTGCATTGCTACGCTTTGTTTACAGGCCTATTCAACACGCTAGTAATTTCTGTGTTGTTCTTAAAGTCCGAGTTTATTTTCCTGGTTAAGGGTAAATGAAAGCCCGTGTTAAGAGTGATCACCATAGTAGCAATATCTCGAGCTATGCCATTTGATCTATACTGCATCCTCCCACTCGCTTTCCACCAATTACACTAATGTTGTGTATTATTATCAGCATGAAGGCTTTATTATTACGTTAATGGCTTTTCCAAACTGGGGTAAAGCAGGGTTAATGCATTAAAAAAAACTGAAACTGAACAATACAAGAGAACAAAATAATGAAACAAACAATTATAAAACACCAAGTTTTAAGTTATTATACTGACGGCTCCATGATATCTTACAGTTGTCCAAGGTGGCATCAACACCAAATACAAGATTTGGGGACAAAATTACACAAAAAACAAAATAAATGACAAAGAAGAGAGCGACAACACTATGAAAAGATAATTGAAAGGTTCCGACTTGAATCATGAACTGAAATGCTACAGACATCCCAAATCTCCCGTATATTGATAGTGGCTCCCTGATACCCGCGAATTGGATTAAAACATACCCCAATCTAGACCAATTGAGTAAGCTTAACATTCATTTCTACATCTTGCATCTTATAATGCGTGCACAAGACGGTGAAAGAGTGAGATACCGTGCGTGCACGTGGAACTGTGCGCGTGTGCCTACTGCGCGTGCTAAACAGAGCTTCCCGATTGGTTTACTGAGCAAAATAAGCCAATCAGCTTTCAGCGTGGGCGGGGTTTTATTTATTTTCTAGGGGACCGAAATTTAAAAAGTTAAATTAAAAATATAAATTAAAAGAAAATAGAAAACCCACTTCACCTTAGATTACACTCGTGTAAATAGTTATGTGCTATTCATGTAAAATTCATGTATAAAAGAGTTTTTGCAGGTTAAGATGTCTGATGCTTTATCTATTTTTTATAATGAGTCAACCAAAACTACTTTGTTTTCACTCTCCCACAGTCATTTGCATACAGTAGTTTGGAGTTTTTCCTTGGGAAATACAAGAATATAATCCTGGTATTGATCTCCACTTCATGCAGATCTGTTTTGTCATGAACTTCTGGTCATTTTTCATACTGCAATGTGGACATTTGCATTTTGAGATCAAAACCACTTGAGACAGTGAAATATATAATAATAATCAGAGAAACTTTCTGATTGGACAACATTGGTCTAGGCAGCACTGGTCCAAGTCCATAAACACTGTATCTCACGCAAATACAAAGGTCACAATAGCTTCCTCTCAGCTGTGTCCCGCCGGCCATGGTATTTTGCATATCAACATTGGGTTCATTAAAATTGGTAACAGCAAGGAATGCCTTGAGTGCAAGAGGTCAGGTTAAACACATAACGGTTCATCTTGGAGAGCAAGAATATCCTTTAAAGGAAAAGTGCAAACTTTGTGCAAGTGTAAACACATCTAGAGCAGTGAAAGGCTTAAGCAGTGACTAGAAACTCCATCTGCCAGTCATGGGAGAGTCCAGCTGTCCGTCACTTGTTTGTGCTGCTCTTTATTTTTCTCTTAGCAGGTAGAAGACCACAGCCTTGAGGTAGTGACCGCAGGCAAAGGCAGCTGCCACCAGCCAATGAGAGCGGAAACTGGGATCTGTATTGACTACACACTTTGTGATGTCCGTCTGTAAGAGAACAAAAATGAATAAATATCAAATTAACAAAAACACAATTAAATGCAGCACATTCAAATATAAAATTTGGTATTAAAACTTTATTTTAATGAGTTCATCTGGCAATAACAAAGTGAAAAGGAACTGCAGTTTACACAGAAATATGTAACTTTTAGTCCAAAGCCAACATTCAGTAGTTTAAACAGGATGCATTTGAGCATGCAGCATTACCAGGTTTGCCAAATATTACGAAAGCTATAAATTGGCCGAATACGCATTCCAGGGATTAGAGTTAGGTTTGTTTGGATTTGGCAAATTTTTAAACATTTTTTTAAGAAGCAAATTTACTCACACAAAAAAGATAAATGTAATATTATGCTCACCAAGGCTGCATATATTTAATGTAAAATACAGTAAAAACAGAAATATTGTTAAATGATTACAATTTAAAGTAACCGTTTTCAATTTAAATGTAATTTGCATCTTCATTAAAAAAAATAATAATAATAATTCTGGCCAAACACGCTAATTGCACAATAATGGTATTTTGTTTAAGCCTAGCTATATTTTAAGATGTGAAACTGAAATCAAGAGGCAACTTTAATGAGAGATGGGGACATCCCTTAATTAGGAATTACTCTGTGGGGTTTCTGTGTTTGTGAATAGACCCTTCATTCAGCTCCCTGGGCAATCCCACAGAGCCAAACATGCAGCATGGCACGTAGACACGGCTACCCACATCAACAACACGGACAATATCATCTACCGGTTTCTGCTCTATACTATTATAGACTTTCGTTTAGTGTTCCTGATGGTTCTCAGGTTGAATTCAGTCTGTGGGTGCGCCTCTGTTGAACTAAAACTGCAGTTGCAAAATCAGGACACTCCCAAGAGGAAAACACCTTAAAAAATGTTGAGAATGATTTCGCCTGAAGCAACCGTTACAACTTTCACTTACCCAGTTAACCAAGCACTTTTTCATGCTCTACCTCCACCAACAATTGCGAAAGTCGATCCTTTATAAATAATGAATGTGTTCTTTGTATTCTAACCCAAATAAGTGACAGAACATCAAACTTCTTGACCTAGATAATCAAAGATAACTGTTCTAATTAATATGCATTATTCTTGCATTACTGCAAGAATTATTTCTTATATTACTATTTTTTACTTAGTACTAACATTAAGAAATTTCCAACAATTGTATTACATAAACAAGAGTTTATGACATAAACAACTGCTTTCTGTTATACATTTTAAAAGTGTAATTCATTTCTGTGTCACTTAATTCTTCAGAAATAATTCTATATAAAATGATCCGGTGCTCAAGAAACATTTCTTATTTTTATCAATGTTGAAAATCATTTTGCTGCTTAATATTTTTGTAAAAACTGTGATACACCAAACTTTAGAATGGTATTGCAATTAAGTAAAAGAAAGTGGCAAAATATTTCAATATTGATAATAAGACCAATTTTAATGATTAACTATTGTAATAATTTTGCACTAAATCATCATATTACAATAATTTCTGAAGCATCACACGACACTGAAGAGTGGAGTAAACACTATATTTGAAAATATTATTACATTTTAAAAAACGGCTATCAATTTGATCATATTTCACAATATTACTGTAAGTTTAATCAAATAACTGCAGCCTTGTTAAGAATAACAGATCTTATCACAGTCACTTCTAACCATAATTATACGGAATTTACAGTAAATATAATATAGTAATTTATGTACCCTAGAAATGTTTTCATATGCACCAAAACAGATTGACTGATCGATCTCAAAAGGTTATAATCTACAAAGTCACAAAAGCAGGTGTAGAAAACTTTGTTGTTGGCATAGCAGAGCATATGGGCCCACAGTAAATGCAGGCAGCGTGTGATGACCCTGGCACAGTGCCATGTTGAATCTGCCTGAACAGAGATCGTCTAATGAACAGACACTGCAGACATGCCTTGCCAAACCAGCCACACATACAGCTCCTTATTCAACAGCATCGCTGAACTGTGCTGTCTTTCTGAGAGATTGATCCGATTCCCACCCATAAGCTGCACGAACACTGCATTTTCTGTCTAAATACTGGACAAAGACAGAAAGGCAGAATTCTGTGCTCTTTCGGGGCCTTAGCTCGGATCTATAAACACACAACACAATGGTGCGTTCAGTGAAACTGAAAAAGTGTCATCCAAAAATCCAAAAGAAGGTATTGGCAACCAGTTTTGGTGACCACCCACTTTCATTTTAAGGACACGAAAAAAGAGAGACGTTTCTTAAAAATTTCTACAGCCATTACTCTAGTCTTCAGTGTCACGAGATCCTTCAGAAAACACTTAAAAAAAAAAACAACGTAAAATTAAAATTCCTAAAAGTGAAAAATGAGGTGTTGCACCAGCTTTTAAAAAAAATGTTCCACAAAAACATAAAAATAAAAACACAAATAAATGGTCTGCTAACCATAAGCCATGGAAAATGGCGAATCCTAGCAAGTCGACTGCTTATTGCTGACCAATCAGAATCAAGTATTACATATGTTTGGGCCAGAAACATGATAAATGCATACTTTTTTTTCTTAATGAATTGTACTGAGTTCATTGATTTATTGCTTACCCAGCCTCCTCTCCTCTTTAACCATGACACGAGGCTTTTGCGAACAAACTCGCCCATACAGTCGACAATGGTGTGTACCATCGCTGGATGCCCATGCCGAACACAGTCCACAGCTAGAGCTCCGGCCACAGCATACAGAGACACAATCTTTCCCCACGTCACACCTGTAGAGAGACAAATATAATGTGTACAATGTGCTACAACGCAAGATCATGTACTGTTAAATCTCCTATGTTGCCTGTTTTGTTTAACACAGGCAAAGAGGTAAAGTGTTCCAGCCAATGCATATAAAGCATAATCTAATCACTTGTATACACTGAAAATATATACTGTACAGTATGTGTGTGTGTACTGTTGTAAGCGTGTATAAAATAACCAAATGAGTCAGGAATATTCCTGATAATCCCTGCCTATTTCATACAGAACATTATTGTTGTTATATAACTGCCAGGTAGGCCATGAGCTGGTGTGTCAGCCAGAAAAACACAAGCGACATTTTACTTTTTTAGCTGAACAAATGTCCACCTCATGATGACAATCGATCTCAGTATATAGTATATGTGGATGTAACATGTTCAGTGTACTTAACAGCATAATGACTTCAATAGCAGTTGAAAAGGTACAAATGCTTCAAATCATAAACGCATTAGGGTCATGGGTCTAAATTTAATGAAAAGACTCTCAGTACTATCAGGTTTGGTTAAACAACTGGGCATGATGATTTATCAGAGCTAATGTGATAAATGGACTCCTAGATACACTAAGTTTTAAACTTTTCAGCCTGGAATGAAAGGAAACGTAATAAAGCTGAGAAACCCTCGTCTGGGAACATGAAATGGCCAGACATAAACACGTCAACCCAGGAACCCAGTCTGAGACTAGCAAAGACAGGAAACACAAAGGCAAAAGGAAACCATACTGAGGCATATGTGAGATAAAAGCTGGTTTGAAGTTCAAGATAAAAAGGAACATTGCCTCCCTCTGTCTATTGTAAGAACATTATGTCAAGTTCTACAGTTCAGAGGGAATATTACAGTTTACAGCAAATGGTTTTAAATCAAATAAAAAAGAAGACATGGATTAAATAAATGTAGATGCACACTGACACGAAAAAATACTGGTATATTCCCTTCCTTTTGTGCAATAATACAACCATCTGTCTATGCAGAAGCGCTGTCGATGCCAAAAAACAAAACTGTTAGATTTAATGTTAAATAAGCACACTGAACCAAGTAATCTGTAAGGAAATTAAGTATTGAAGAGTAATTTTGTTTTATATAAATAAATAATAGAAAGATCCTACAGCTAAAAAATAAATAAATACAATTTTAAAAAATTCAACTCGCAAACCTCAAAATTTGCATTTTCCCATTGGATAGTTCACGGATGTACATTGTTTTGATTAAATCAAATTGTTTTGATTGATCAGAATCAGCTATACAATTTAAGTAGATTAAGTTAATACACCAATGCATCAGCAAAACACCATTTGTGCAGCTTGAATAATATTTATTTTAAATGATCTAAGAAACAGTCAGTCACAGTAAAACTGAACGCAAATTATCACTGAAATAATTCATTTAAAAAGCGAAAGTGAAGTACACGTATAAATCAATCAATTCTCTATCATTCTTCAGTCAATCTATATCTGTAATTTTATGGTGTAACCTGATGAGGTGGAGAAAATTTAAATAAAGTGAGGGGGGGGAAGCAATATGCACATATGTGTTTTACATGTAATTTAAAAATATGTATTACATCATATAAAGTAAAGTGTAAAAACATCTAAATAAATCTTAGTTGCATAGTTGCAAGGCTATATAAAAATGTGCAGAGTCAAATAAAATAAAAAATCTCCTTCAGAGGGTAAAAAAGAAAAAGGAAATAACACCAGCTGCACTGCTTCAGGACAGGTATGTGTACAGCCAGGAGGTGTAAGTGTGCAGTATCT
Organism: Enteromius afrohamiltoni; assembly: GCA_034779775.1. NCBI lineage: Eukaryota > Metazoa > Chordata > Actinopteri > Cypriniformes > Cyprinidae > Enteromius > Enteromius afrohamiltoni. The sequence continues at coordinate 8,198,835 of JAUYWG010000039.1, read as the reverse complement.
TGTGCACTTTCAAGCAATTGGGAAAAAAATCTTTGTTGTCCTGCTTTGACTGACATGAGCAATAATGTTAATACTTAAAAACAAAGAATGTTTTTTCTGAACACGAGGTGAACACGTTACAGCCTATAGTAAGAGCTGCTTAGGTTAAAAAACAGACCACGATTTAAATCTGGAAGATCAAATAAGGGTTGAAGTTATATGACCTAAACCGAATCCCAAGGGCTTGTACTAAATTTAAGCGACTTGCAGTATGCAACAAAGGGAAAAGAGAACTTCCATGGTGCCCAGACACTGCTTTCTTTCCAGGAAGATCTATATTTTATGGTGCTGAGAGTTCTCTGGTCAAGCACTGTTTCTCTGTGTATAAATGACAGAATGGATTAGGTTTTATCCTTTCAAAGTAGTGTATAAGCCTCTAAAAGGGATACTTCAGCCAAAAAATGATTTACTAACACTCATGTTATTCTAAACCTGTATAACTATATAACATTAAAAAGATACTCTAGCAAATGTTTTAGTTTCTTCTCCATTCACTGGAAGTCAATGACAGCCAATATTGTTTGGTTACCAACATTTGTCGAAATCTCTTCTTTTGTACTCTCACAGGTATGGAACACCGTGACAGAATGAATGCTTTTTTTTGGTGTACTGTGTCTTTAAGGAACTGTGGACAGCATCTCTGATACGGACTGATTGGTTTAATATTTCTTGTACTAAATGTATTTTAAGACAAAGCATTGACCAACCTGTAGAGAAGATTTCTGCAGCAACGGCCAAAAAGGCATCCGAGACTATACTCTCAGAAGCAATTGTGATGTTGAGTTGTCTTGCTACGTTGCGATACACATTGGGTCGCAGGTACTCCAGCTCATCACCTAGGAGACAGAGAGATAACTGTTTTTATTTTCCCTCGGCTCAGTTTTCTCAGCATAGAAAGAGACTGTCAAGAGTCATATCGGATAAAACCACTAATTCAGAAAAGCTTGATTACCGTAATCTAACCTTAAAACCTGCCATTAAAAGCATCTTTCTTTCGTATTAGAAGCCACGTGTATTGCTGCTGTTATATTGCAATGTTACAATGATGAAATTGCCCGTTGAAGGAATAGTTCCCTCAAAAGGTTTGCAGAAAATTACAGTACTTGCACACCAATGGTTCTCACTCTGCAGTGAACGGCTGCAGAGTACAAACGGCTGATAAAAACATCAAAGTACTCCACACACCATCAATTGCATCAATTAACATATTTTGAAGCACAAAAGCTGCTAGTTTTGAAGAAACAAATCCATCATTAATGCATTTTAACTTTAAACCAAGTGAACAGCAAAAAACTGAGGGTGACTGAATACGTCTACCTGTTCATTTTCAGATGAACTATTCCTTTAAATAATTCTTCGGCTATGTCTCACCGATCTGAATCATCCGTCTTTATGTCAGTGATTCAGACGGGTGATGTCTATGCAAGGTCTTTCAAGACAATATAGGGTTAAATGTGGGTGGGAAACCCTCAGTCATTCTTGTGATAATGATCTGCATGTTTGCATGCTTTGTCCATAAAAAGCAGCTCCCCCCTGTTACACAGTTGTCTCAAATTAAAATGTTTGTGCTTTGCCCTTTTAGGAGAAAACGGGTTCTTAAAGATGAGAGTCCTACAGATGACAGGCACGTGGTTTAGGAAACTCACAGTGTGTCCGATCAACAGGTGATGTGAGATTAAACGTTATTGATAGTCATTACATGAAATCTCATGAAAGGGCAAAGAATGTCGAACGGCACAAAAGGGAAAAGAAAGGAATGTGGAAGACAGTTCAACATGGTACAAAAGGCAAAGTACTACACAGACAAATCTTGTAAGAGTGTTGTAAAATATTACACAACCGCATGGCTTGGCTTTGAGGAAGCTAAGAAACATGTTTACTTTCAATTCTGCCCCGTTTTTTTTTTTTTTCATTTATTTTGGTATGAACCAGACAAGCACAGCTGAAGAAAGAATAAAAATTGACAGGACGTTCTGTGCAGATATAACGTTAAAATAAATCCATAATATATCCTCAATAAATCAACCCACAACTGATACTGTAGATATATACAGTACCTTAGTGTATGTTATTATATATCTCTCCGCGTGTGCACCATTGATCATAAATGTACACATGTGAAACGTCAGATGTCTTACCTAGCCACAACAGAACTGAAGACACCTCAGCCAGTGTTCCTCCGGATCCATGCTCTGGTTTAGACCATCCGATTCCAGCCCGATGGAGCCTGGAGTGGATGTAATCCCTGCACAAGACTTTAGACTGAGACACGAGCTCCTTATCCGTGGGAGAGCGATCAAACACCTCCATGACTTCAGACGCAAACACCGAGGAGCGACGCAACATCTCCATGCCCTTCATGAGTGGAGATCAATTACGATCAGCTGACAACCTCCACCTTTATCGCCGTGTATGGAAGCGTTTCTTCTCCACCCTCTTCTGTTTCCAAAGTCTGACGGCGCCCTAAACGATCTGCATAAAGGAGAAAACTCGCGTGTTTGAATATAGAAAAGACTCGCTCTCTCCTTCTGCTGAATGAACGTGAAGCAAAGAAGTGAATCGGTGATCAGTTACCTTTGCTGGTCCTCGAAGTTCATTTAAATCCCCAGAAATCCACATTTTTAATGACAGCGCACTGGCGTCTCTACAGATTAGTGAGATGAGCTGCTGTCAGGAGGCAGTGCTGTCTCTGGTCTGGTTTGGATGGGCTACACACATGAAGTCTCCTTCTATGGAAAAGCTCTCCGTTAAGGCGGAGACAACCAGTAATATTGTGGCTTTGATTATCCGCCTCTGGTCTGGAGAAGATTCGATGAAACAGAGAGCAAATTTAGAAAACGAACATCTATCTATCTATCTATATATCTGGATTGATTACATTGCCTATAATCTAGATTATGTAATCAGATTCCTAAAAAAGTAGGTTAGCTACTTTTAATTGGATTAAATTACTTTCAAAATACTTGTAATCAGACTAGGGGTTGGCCTGCTTTTTTCATGAGTAGCTACATGATTACATCAATAGAATTTATTTATAATGTATTGATTCTCCCTATAATTTATATATATATATATGCTATAACTGTTTCTATACACACTATCTATCTATATAGCTATCTATCTCCTTGTGTCTGTCTGTCTACAGTGTATGTAGGTTAACCTCATTGCCATTTTAAGAATAAAAATTGCAAACTTGCCAACCAAGATGATACCAACGTAATATAAATCATAAATCCTTGTTACAAGAGAATAGGCCTATAGTGAGTTTGTGACCGACAAAAAGCACACTGGATTAAAACATGCATTTAGTCCATTATTTGGTATCAGTTTTACGATATAAAGAACAGTTTTGTGTTTAAAATGTTTGTAAAAAGTATAATGTGCATACAGTAGTTGTTGAACAAAAAAGGGTCACGTTACTCCAGTCCCACGCATCGTCTTTGAAAGAGTTGTTCTGCAAGTCTTGAATGTTTTTTACTCTAAGTGTGTCGGTTAGAATTCATTAGAGCCACCCACCCAAACAAAACAATGGCTTTCCCAACGAAACATTAAATCGAGATTTGTTTTGACATGTCTAGTAATTCCTTCGAAGCAGGAATATGCAAAACATATCAAGTTTCCAATGCTGAATAACTGATTGAGTATGGAGCATAATAAAAAGGCATATTCAAGCACAATACAGTGAACTTCCTCAAAAGCAGAAACAGAAAAGAGCAAAAAGTAGAACAAGATCAACCAGGCAATTCTGTTCAACGCAGGAACGTAATGAATTGAAAGCTGAAGTGTATCTCAGTGGCACACAATAATACAGTTCCTTTTTCTGACCACAATTGAGGCTTCCTCTGTATCCTAATTTGACAACTAAAATATTTTATCTGATTCTAAGGCCTATTAAAATAGCTTGTGACAGTTTATCTTGTTCAGACACAACTGAATACAGACAGTTGGAGGCCAGCGCTGCTGTAGTTTACATTTCTTTCATTTCCAATGAATAATGAGACGCTGTAGAGACTAGAAAATCTTCAGTAAGTTCTAATACACCACACCTCTGAGGAATAATGCTTAAGTTTTCTGCAGAAATCCTTCATGCCTCTGCATGCCCGTCACATGACTTCTCATCAGTTATATTCCTTCTTCATATCTTGCTTTTCATGATAGAAATAAAGATTGGACAGGTCACCAGAGATAAAAAATCAAATCTTGTCTGGTGACAAATCAACAATTACTCTGAAACCTGAAATAAACATAAATTAATTAATTAATCCTGGCTTTGGACAATATTTCTGTACAATACTGCTCCCTAGAGGTGAAAGAAAGAAGCTACGCAATAACAACAAATTCATTTACTTGCCACAAAATGATTTACCTACTTCACTATTTTTTACAAGAATAACAATGTAATTTGGTGTGAGGTGAAAATACCTCCTGTTTGACTGTATAAAGGAAATAAAATGGAATTTTAGCCTTTGTTACAATTTTTTGACAGAAAAGCAAATTAATTAAACTATAATTTACAGTGATGTCAAGCCTACAAGGGCATTGTTTTCAATACAATAATGGTTTATTATGAACATTAAAAGAAAAACAAATGTGAAATGTGATATGAAGCTATTATAAAAAATGTAAAACAAAAAGAAAAAAACGTTTAAGATGACATAAACAAACTAAACAGGACACTGGAATGTAAACTGTCCCTAAATAGAGAAGAAAAAATGACAGGATATCTAACCACGGTTACCACTAATAATATTCATACAGACTGAGGGGTCGTCATTTTTGTATAGAAGCAGGCCGGCTCTAACTGACTATCAAAGCAAGGCAGGTCGCGTTCTGACTGAACACAAAATGAACTGAAAAAAGAAAAAAAACACTCCTTGATCTCAAGCTATTATGTCCCTTATAGCCAGGCTTTCTCTAGAGAGATAAAAAAAAAAATAATAATAAAAATAGCTGCATGAAATGATTTTAAGAAAAGAACAACCACTGTGATACAAACCCCAGAGTGAAAGTGACCTGCACTTCGCACATACATTGCACAATTAATGTTTATGTACATAATAACAGGAAGCTGAAAATAACTCAAATATGCTATAACAGTAACTAATCTCCAATTAGCCCTAAGTAATGTTTTCATAGTTCAAGTTTCATGAGAGTATTAGGGAATTGTGAAGATCTACGGCAAAGAAAGCTATGATCAAGCTATGAAGCATAACCATTGCACTATTTACATTTTGCACATTTAATATTGCACTACACTGTACATACCAACTAAATGTACATATACTTTGCACATGCCACACAGTAAATTTCTGATTATACATCTTTATACATATGTCAATATGTCTGATACAGTAAATAACAACCTGTAAATAATGTTCATATCTACTGCATATTCATAACTACTACAGCAACCTGTACATTGTTCATCTATTTGCAATTTCCGATTATAGTTAATACAAACTGTACATTATTTTCATATCACTGTATATCCACCTTTAAATATTATCCAGCCTCTGCTTGAACATATCTTCTATAGGCGCACTTATAACTTATACCTGTATTTATAAGTATAATTTATTGTACTTGTACATGTGTAATGACAATAAATCTAAGGTGATATGCTTGTCATATTAGCCTAAATAAAATAACTTGAGTGTGCGATTGCCTATTTGTTACATGTAAACAGCAAACGTTTAAGCTAAAACAGAACATTTACAAATTATACTCCCATGCATAAATTGCGAATGTCTAAAAACTATGATCGGTTGCTTAACACACAAAAAAAGCACACTCAAATATCCGGCGTGGAGAGTAAAAAACTACGGTTCCCAGCTGCCTTTGTGCTTTGAAGGAACGCACGCGCTGAACGCAATTCCTCTTAGTCAGAGTAGCGGGGTTTCATAGACTGAGGGAGTCTTCTGTGCAGAGCATAAACCGTAAACATCCTTACCAAAGACTGAGTGTCAGCTCTGATGTACGGACTGGATTAGATCTTAAAATCCTTGTAAACCATAGAGCTGATCAGCTTGATCCACTGGCATGATTTAGACAGGCGTGGATTGGGAACAAGCTGTTCCTTTGGTGTGTGACTGTCCAAGAAAGAGAGAAAGAGGAAAAAATCTGAGAAGAACCCCCGAACTGGAGGTAGATTCAGCTGGACATGGCACACCTTCAGAACATTCGGAACCAGGTAATCCAGAAAGATGAAAATGAGTCCTGAAGCCATCCAGGCATGGCTTTCATACTGAAGCATTACAGTTACTCTTCTTTTCGGATGACAATTGAACTTAACATTGCTTAATATCAGTGTATTTGCACTATAGTAAGCTTTTGTAATGATAAATTCCACAAACTAACATGTTATAATTAGTGCTGTCAAATGATTAATCGCGATTAATCGCATCCAAAATAAAAGCTTTTCTTTACATAGTATATTTGTATGTACTGTGTATATTTATTAAGCATATAAAAATACAAACACGTGCATGTATAT
>JAUYWG010000039.1:8170611-8183885 GCA_034779775.1 Enteromius afrohamiltoni | reverse complement strand
AGATATACACGCGCGAGCGTGCATACACATGGAAATATTTTCAATATATACTGTTTGTGTGTGTATTTATATATACATATTTAATCATTTGACAGCACAAAAAATAATGTAATTTTGTTGTTTTTTATTAGTTTCTTTTATAGAAAAATACATGAATAGAAACTTTAAGTTACTTGTAACTTAATTTTTTGGCAATAAACTGAAATAATGGGGGGTTGCATTATATATTTATTTTAGCCTCAGTTATATTCAGTGTTAAGTTTGGTTGTAATGATCTATCAGTGGATTCATTAAAATATCTTCATTTGTGTTTTTAAAGATGAAAAAAAATAAAACATACAGGGTGAGTAACAATTTTTTTTTTTTTTAAAGAAAAAAGAAGAGAATGAAATGTTTACACAGTTCAGTTTTATTTCATATCCCTTCAATGTCATAACATGAAACTTACTACATGCGGTGTGTACAGGAGCAACGCCTCAGCAACATGCTACACAAAATAAATAGTAAAAGCTGGAGAGAAGCGATTTCACCAAAACTCAGTTTAGTGCCTCTCAGAATGAGACAGGAAATTGAGGTCTTTGAGTAAACTCCCTTTTCTCGTGCTTAGCAATTCGGGATGGAAAACAACGGTTCATCCAATCCTCTTATTGCCAGAGACAGAAAACCAGGAAGAAAATGATTCCAGTCCTTGCATAAAATGTACAAAAAAAAGAGTGGAGACCATGAGCCCACACAGTGCATTAGTGAATTAAGAGGGATTCTAAACACATTGGACTAGCTGAGCTCATGTCGAGATGATAGCTGCTTACAGTATATCGCTAGGAGTACACAAAGCAACACTGCTTAATGTGTGGCCGACTAACTTTGGCCAACCTTTTCAGGCTTATGCAAGACTTCTTCAGGTCTTTGGTTGGACCCTTTACAGCACGTTGAACGGACAAAGCCAAAAGCCTTATAAATACAACCAATAATCCAAAAAGAGGCAAGAAGAAATCTCCCAAATCAGATGTCGTACAGATCTGTCTTCATAAAGTGAAGCCGATAAGTAAACTTAACACTGTCACACATGCTGTGCCTCATCATGCTACTAAAACAACAAATAACTGGCCGTCTAACAAAACGAGACCGTAATGTATATATAGTGAGATATGCCTCGCAAAAAAAAAAAAAAACATTGGTAGCAAAAAAAAGGAAACAATGTTTACCAATAGATTGTAGGGAAAGGACTTTTACAATAATCATTAATATGCTTAAGAACGAATGTAAAAAAAAAAAAAAAAAAAAATCACATATACAATATAATAAAAGGGGAACAGGCCATAGATCCCATATTAAATTTTGGGACTTAATGGCCGACCAAGGCAGATCTTGCATTGCTTTGACAAAACTTGAACTTCACCAGAACCGTTTCCTCTTCCCTGTGTGTAGAGGGCAGAAACTGAAAGAAGTGTGCAGTATTACACTGTGGATGACCTTCTTCCCCCATAAAGGGGTTAGTTTAGACTTGAACTTATTATCTGTCAAGTATCCCAAAAATCAAAACTAGTGACATTTGTGAGTACATCATTTACAACATTACATTTAGTTTGGTTAGTGAATATGTTTTGGTCAGTCTTCACTTTAAAATAAATATCTAATTAGTTTTCAGATTTAAAGAAAATCAACGCTGGGAGCTTTAAAAAAAAACAAACAAACAACAAAAACAAATCAGAACTGAAAAATCCCCTAAATAGTAACAGTCGCTGTTAATGACCTTCAAGACATGCTTTAACCTACACGGGAAGAGGACAGCGCATACTGTACGGGTCATTTCAGCTGCCTCATCGTCAAAATAACATCTCTATTCCTTCCTGTACCTACATCTCACCCTCAGCTCTTCTAAAGTGTGAAGGCGCTCGATCATAGAACTCCAGTTTCTGAGCTACACCCTGTAAATGTTCTCTCTGACCAACGCTACACATGGTTTCTAAATCAGCGAGACACATTTTACAGAACTAGTCCTTCATCTCACTTCACTGCACCAGCTGGACTTAATACAAACCTTCTGTTTGTCAACACTCCATTCAGTAGTATTCAGTCTTCTTGTCCCAGGACACAAGTCCTGTGGGACTAGATGTCTACTGAAAAAACTGGAGTTAACAAGAGTTGTTAAATTACATCCTAATGACAGACTCATCGTAACAAACCTGAATACAGCAATAAGTGTAACCATAGCGAGATAAACACAAACATAACTTAATTCGGTCTAACGGGTTCCTAGAAGAATTCTTTCAGTCTAATGTGGTTCTAGAAAAGCAAGACGCCCACATTTTGTTTCATCAGCAAGAAAACAAGAAAAGATTTAGAGAAGAGAATTACAGAGCGCTTACTTTCCGACCAACTTCTTCGGGTCTGAGGTTTCAATAAGCTGCGCAAACTCCCAGCAAGCAGAGTGCTAACAGTCCAGAGTCAAGAATCAAGTTATGATGATGATGCTGCTGCTTCTCAGAGCAGAGAATCAGAAGGGATCAAATGTTGATGGCGTGTTTGGTCCTGGCAGACCGTGGGCCCAGCCCTCAGCTCCAGGAGATCAGTCTGACACACTCAGCTCCCCCCGTTCATCTCTGCTGGGCCTTTGGGTACAAGCAGACTGATGCGTCCCGCGGCGCTCGCTGCACTTTTGATCACCTCCATCCATCTGCAGACACATCCCAGAATGTTTTAGCATAACAAATAGTCACTTCCAAACGTTTGGGGTTAATAAATGTTTGTGAAAGAAATTAATACTTTTATTCAGAAAGACATTTCAACATAATAGAGAGAGAGAGAGAGAGAGAGATTCTTACATTAAATCATCAACATTCAACAACCATACCTCTCAAATGTATACTCGCTCTCTGCCCTGAAGAAGTAAACATGGGATTTGAACTGCAGCTTGAAGACATACTCCTTATGGATGCTATCCGATTCCCCTGGAGTGCTGACTGTGTAACCTAGCAACGGCAGACTGGCCAGGGGGAAGTCATCCTGGAACAAAAACAAGAATTCATTTTCTAACAGGAAGTTTAATCTTTCAGAATGCACATCAGATACATCAAGTGGCTGTTGTTACCTGGTGCGTCTTATAGAAGAACAGGCAGAAGTTGGTAAAGACGACCCAGAGTTTCTGCCAGCCGTTGCTGTTCTTGAACTTCCTTAGGAGGTAACCAGACAGCTGGTTCTGTAATGGAGGGTAATGGGACGCTTTAAAATTCAACTGCTACAACACAGCAAGAACCCCTCATTCACAAAAGACCATTAGTGCTGCATTAGAGTTTAATGAAATATACAGCTGTACAAAACAATGGAAAAAATAAGCTTTTTCCACAGCAAGAAACTAGAACAGAAAAGTGGCAGAGCTTAAATTCTTCTACACATATTTCTTACGAGAAATGTCTAAAAGAGGATCACAATGAATTTGCAATGGGAAGTCATTCAGTTTCAAAAAGACTTGTTAATTTGATGTCATAAGTGATAAAGAGAGCTAGTGATGAAAATGTACACATCTTTAGTGTGTGTGTGTATATATATATATATATATATATAAAAAAAACATTATATATTTAAGATGTGTACATTTGCATCACTAGCTCTTATTTTTAAAACACTGACTAGTTTTAAATAAAACTAAAATATAATATAAATATTCCTAAAAAATATTTGTTAGAATCCTGAGGATTGATTTTATTTTTTCCACAATTTGGTTGCACAACATGAAAAGAATTCGGTTAACTCAGTTTAAAAAGATTAAATAAATAAAGGATAAATAACAAAGTATATATTTTTTACATTTAATTAATTATTTTGTAATATATCGCTCTATTTAAACCGACAGATAAACATACGGACAGATGTATTTTGATTTAATGTTAATGTATTTTTAAATAAAACAAGAATGAATTTAGATAATTAAGGATCACTTTAGTTTAATGTTTTGTGAAGGTCTTCAAATCTGGAGGGTACAACTCCTCATTGGTACCTGGTTCATGCGCAGATAGTCATTGAGAGAAAGGTTCTGGTTTCTGTACCAGCACACATGAGTGATGGTGTTGGGTCTCTGGCCCTGACTGAGCAGGTACCGAGGGGGGAGCTCTGGAGACACGGCTGGAGAACTGAATACTGACAGCAGGCAGGCAAACAGAGCACAGGCGCAGGAAAACGATGTAAACAGGAAGGAAGACAGATAATGTGGTGCAGAGAAAGTGATGAAGACAAAAAGGACAAGGACAGAAAAAAAGAAGAAGAGAAGAACAACAGAAGACATAAATGTGTTAGTAAGTTTACTTTCAGTCCCTAAGTGAGGACAAAAAGACTGAAAGAAATGTTAGAAGAAATGAAGAAATACAAGAAAAATTAATTCATTCAAATTCATTTTAAAAGGTAGTTATTAATGGACAAATAAAGAGGAAAAAATGTTACAGACATAAAAACATGGAAGGGGGAGGGTTGAGAAGCTACTGGATTTGGCGTAACTGGAAAATATGAGGGTGAAGAAAAAGGAGACAGCAACAGAAAAAGATCCAAGTGTCTTCGCCCCTCATTCACAAGCTTCGGATGCAGTCCAGACCTCAACAGCCAGCCTCAGAGATGTCTGTGTGCGTGTGTGGTTGTCATTCGTGTGTGTAAAGCTTAAACTGAGTCAATCTCACAAAACCTCTTACAGCACGAGCCAATTTTCACCCCAGAATGAATTGTTTAAACTCTTTTAAATGGGTTATGAAACATTTAAACTAGGGGTGGGCGATATGGAAAAAATATCATCTCACGATGTTTTCTGGGGAAATTTCTTATCCCGATACTTTTTCAAGTTCTTTTTTTAATACTATTTAGCAAATTACAGAGATATGGCAAAAATATCATAATTTATTTTTTTTTCTTCAGATTTTATCAAGATTCTTTGTCATTGATTTTACTATTTGCGAGTTGTCTGAGCAGTACAAACAAACTAATTTGCCTTTTTTATTAAAACAAAGCCTTTCAAGGTAACAAAGTACAAAATAAAGAAGGGCAGATATTTTGGCCAAAATGAGCAAAGATAAAAATCGTTGTCATTTTAGCTTTGTTATTCAAATAGATTATAATAAACATATTTTATTTTATGAACGTTTTTATTTTCCAGGAAGAGTAGGTGTATTCAGCAGTATTGAATGAACAAACCTGAAAGGTGAAACACTATATACTTCTACACTACATACATCATTTACTCAATGTCCACAGATTATTTTGCAGTGGTTTGGTTCGTGCTTAAACCCCTAAAAATATAATTGCAAATGATATTTTTTCATTATAGTACTGACAATTCAGGGTAATAATAATAAAAAAATGTAAATACTAAATTTATGACAAAAAGAAACTGTAAAACATGAAAAGAAAGAAATAGTAGTCTTTTTTTATCAAAAATATGCCCCACACATTTCTTTGGGAAACACCCAAACACATGCTATAGTCAACGTTCCTTTCATTTGTATACTATATTGTAGCTATAGTCAAGACTTCCCTCCATAAAGGCTGTAAATGATTGTATGTGTGTGCACACATAAGTGTGTAAATGCTACCTCCACGGCTAGGCTGTGGTCAGACATAGAGACGCTGGTGTTGCGGTGCCAGCACACATGCATGGTGGTGTTGGCCCTGTGGTGGCTCTGCTTGTCCAGAGAGCAGCGGGAAGAGTTCATGTCATCCTCTGATTCCTGCTCCAGAGACACCTCATCTGACGATCCTTACGATTGTGTGGAGGGAGAGGAAGACAGGAGGAAGAGGAGAGAGCAATTGGAAAGGATGGGGTTTACATCTACTTCAGGATCAGTGATAAGGAGGCTAAGGGGCAAAAACACATCACTTCCTGCACAGTGGCTGAATGCATTGTAAGCAGGCTTGAGGTACTTACTGTTGGAGCGATCACACAGGCTTGGGTCCAATTGAACATCAGATTTTTCCTGACATTTCTTTGACATGTCAATAGCCATGTTCAGATCTTCAATCCATTTGTTCATCTCTACTTTGGAGCTGAAGAGAAGAAAGATGACGAACAGCAAAAAAAAAAATAATTAAAGGAATAATTCACCCAAAAATTAAAACTCTGATCGATGAAACTATCATTTATTTACCCTCAAGTTATTATTTTTGTGGAAACTGTGACATGTTTTTTTTTTTCAAGATTCTTTGATCACAAAATTTTTGTTGTTGTTGTAAAAAAATAAATAAAATGTTTTTATAGTTACATTTGATCCATTTATTGGATCCTTGCTGAATAAAAAAACCTTAAAGATGCAAAGCTTTTAAATGGCACAATATACAATAAAAGCGTATATTATAATTGAATAGCATTTTACAATATATCTGTTATTACGGTTTAAATTTGATCTCATGATTTAAATAAGCTGCCATTGGTAGTACATTTACAAAATGTATAAAAACACGTCCTTGTTACATAATACACATATATATATTATTCCAATAACAATATATTATGCATAATTCACATGGAAGTAACCCTAAACCAAACCCTAATCCTAACCATATAGTAAGTACATGTAGTTCATTTATATTCTTCAGTACTTAAATGTATAATTGAACTTTAACAAAGGCAGCTTTAAAGTGTAACCGACTATTCTTTATTTCCTAACATTGCAACAACATATAAAAAAAACAACTCAAAATCCTACTTTCTCATCCAAACCAAGCCAAAAATTCATCATGTTCCCATCCCATTAAATACAGTGTGAAAGCACTTTTTTAATACGCACTCACCTAGCTGCCACCACAATTGTTCTCTGAGCAGAATATATGGTGAAACAGTGAGGAACAGACCACTCATTCTCACTCTCCTCCACCTGCAAAACATTTACAATGTGACTGATCTCATCCCAATGTGTCAATAATCTACTTGTTAACATCCTAACTACAATCAATCCTCATTTCTATTGATGCTTGGGAGGGACAGCAGAAGGAAGCTGTGAGTGAAATGCAGACTTTTAGGCAGACTATCGAGGAGTTGTTTGGGAGTGGAGGATTCTGGGATTTTCCTCATACTCACCGGAGCGTCCAGCACAATGAGCTGCAGGCAGGAGCGAAGCACAGACAAGTCCATTGGAATAGTACGTACTATAAATGTGTTTCTCATTTGCTAATATAGACTACCGCTTAAATATTCTGGGTTTGGGTGCATTTGAAATGTTTTTGAAAAAAACATCTGAATGCAAACACAGTAAATAACATTTTGAAATAGAATTACAAAATTAGTAAGAAAACATCCCAGACTAAACCTCTCCTTCACACGCCAGTCCTTACCAGTTGTAAACAGCTTGTTTAAGTGCATCTTTGAACAAGCATCTTCTATGAATTGTGGGACAGCTTGTACATTCAAATTTTAGCTAACGGCAAATACTACAAATAACGCCTGAAAGATCACTGCTTTAACAAAACAAAGCTGAGACACAGTGCAGACGTTTCAAGGAAAATGCCAGTGTAAACGTCATTTATCACCACCAGCCTGTGTATTTTCATCTGAGAGTTCCCCAGGAAGACACATTCATTTTGACTTAAAAACTGCATGCTACTGAGAAAGCCCTATGTTTAAAGATGGACAAATCTTCTCAGCGTTGCACTTATGCAGACTGTTTGGACAGAGTCATTTATTAAAAGACATTTTAAGGCAAACTGGTTGACATGAGAGATGAGGCATTCATTTAAAGATTCGAAATAGTACAATTAAGCTGAAGTGCGCAGGGTAAAAAAACGTTTGACTTATGTAGAGAACAAATTCAGAACAAATATGATGAGTGAATAATTCAAAAACTCAAATGTTACAAACAAACACCATTAACTGTAAAAGAATCACCAAAAGAATCATTTTCCTGATTAGAATATAAAGATTTTAGTCACAGGGATTAATCAAAATCAAAGCAGTGAACACACTGTGCCTGTGTATGCCTGATACTTTACTGTCCCAATAAGGCCACGGGAGAAGAGCTGTGCATGACACGTAAGCGACGCAACTTATGGGTCACCCAAAAAGCATGGAAAATGCAATACAACCAGACTGCATTCATACTACGCACACACTATATAAAACAATTATTTAGCAGTGAAGCTCTTTATCAAATGTAGTCAATATGTATTTTCAGGCAAAATGCAAGATATGCCAAGTTCTTCCGTGGAGTTAATTTATATTTGGAGCTGACTTTTGATTCACAGAACCACAGACACAAAAATCCATTCCTTTTGCCTCCCAGTCATTTGTTGAATTGAACAAATCCCACTGTCAAATCCAAACTCATTTGTTTTCATGATTCGTTAATGCTTTTCTGATTCCCGTGAAGATGAGCCACTTCCAAGGATTTTGCTGTTTGAAATGTGTAACACTACATAACGCTTACTGTTTGGCATACCGCAGCAGTACGCAGTGTACGTCATTCAGTATGCTTTTTGCTAGTATTCCATTTCAAAAATAATTCCTGGGAATACTCACAATCATCCCATGCAGGGGAAGCTGTCCATGAACCTTGAACTGATTGGTTGCAGTCACCCCTTTGCTTGTGTACAGCAGCATGTCTGAAAACTTAAGATGGAAACGGTTTTGGTCAACACAGACAGAATTTAAAAATCAAAACTGCCAAAACTGAAAAAAAAAAAGTTCACTTACAAGAAAAAACATCCTCTGCTGCAGACCCTTCTTGGTGAGCTTGTAGAGACAACCTTCCCTGATAAATTCCTGGAGAAGGAGCAGGAGAAAAAAAATAACTAGATAGCAGACTATAACTTGTACTTTGACATGTTTGTCTCACAACACTCCATGACTTTAATTATAAAGCAGCAAATTGTAATTCAAATTTCATTGTTTCTCTGCAACTCATTTTGTAAGAAGCTCAAATATAAGGCTGAATCGATGTCTATTGTACGGCTTCCAAACTCTAACCACTGCATTACTATCATCCTGCCAGCGGTGCACCACAAAGCTTTGGGCAGAGAAATGAGATGAAGACTACCATGATTATTGAGGTTAAATAACTTTTTTCAGTGAAGAACCTTGCTGTTACTTTTGCCATTATAACTTTTTTTTAAATGCATTTCTCAATCCATCTATTCTGAGTCAGGTAATCCACTATCTCATAGATTTATCTTTAAAGGTGCCATAGAATGGATTGATATAGTATTTTAAATTGGAAGGTATGTGGCTTTAGTAAGGGTAAACAATCTTCAGAAACTGTTTTTACATGTCCAATCTGTTTTGGAAGGGTCATGATGTTGAGTTCTGCTCTGATTGGCTGTTTCACAGTACAGCTAATTTCAATAGCTCACATAACAGAAAAGAAAAAACAGGGAGGAATTTATATACGACCCTGGACCATAAAATCAGGCTTAAGTCGCTGGGGTATATGTGTAGCAATAGCCAAAAATACATTATATGAGTCAAAATGATTGATTTTTGTTTTTAGCCAAAAATCCTTAGGATAGAAAGTAAAGATCATGTTTCATGAAGATATTTATTCAATTTCTTTCCGAAAGTATATTAAAACTTATTTTTTGATTAGTAATATGCATTGATAAGATCTTCATTTGGACAACTTTAAAGGTGATTTTATCAGCATTAAGATTTCTCTGTACCCTCAGATTCCAGATTTTATATAGTTGTATCTCGGTCAAATACTGCCCTATCCATCCATCCTTATTTATTCAGCTTTCAGATAATGTATAAATCTTAATTTCGGAAAATTAACACTTACGACTGGTTTTGTTGTCCAGGGCCACATATCTCAGTACTTTCTCTCACAGTTACATCCTAAGGTAATTATACTGTATATAAAATAAGGGCATCAGGGAGCTGCTATTAATATGCACAATTGAGTTTCGGTTTCACTTTAGCAATCACTTTTGGCTCATAACTTTGTAACCGGCTTGCCCCCTGGAAAAAAAATATTCTGGATGCCAGTTCATCCACCCACTTTGATGAACCAAAATAAAAATGCACAACGTAAAATCTCACTCTTCCCGGAGCGGTAAGGTTCTCAATGCCAATCAGATCCCTCTGAAGTTCTGTCAGCTTCTGAAAGTTCTCCAATCGAATCAGACTGCTCTGCAGCTGAGTAGCAATCTCTGCAACTTCTTTCAGAGCCTCTGCAAAAATTCAATTTGTAAGTTTATTACACATTCATGCTCAGATCTCAAAGAAAAGTGTTAGGTGTTCCACTAAAAAAAAAAAAGGGGAAAAAATGGCATTCGAGACTTAGCTGGAAGCAGGCTCACCTTTGCAGTCATCGTAGTCTCTGTGCTGGGGGGCGTAATGCTTACACAGACGCTCCAGGATGAGTTTGTAGTGCATGAGTCTCTGAATGGGCTTCAGCAGGAAGGTGTTGAGAGGCAGGTAGCAAACCTTCTGCAGCTCAAACTCTTTATAAACTGTCTCCAACTTCTTCACACGCTTTGTGGCTTTCTCAAGCTCTGTTAACACCTCATCATGCTTCTGCAGATAGCCTGTGAACTCCTGAGATTATGCAGGCAACAACCCCATAACATAAATTATAAACCATCAAAACACTTGCACCAAAACTCTTACTAAAATGAAAGTCATTCTTGCTTGTAGAACAGAACTACAACCTCACCTTCAGGGCACACATGTTGTGCAGCATAACATCTCCAATTCGTTGATAATCTCCTTTTACGTGAGCGTTAGAGCGCCCCTCCCTGTGAACATGAGAACAGTCTCAGTGGCTGAGATATTATCTACCTTAGAAATGTGTGTATTAAATAGAACACAGTAGGTCATATATGCAAACAAGCTGCAATCTGATTAAAAAAAAGAAAAAGAAGAAAAACAAAACTTTGTACCAGAGAGCCAGCCTTTGGTCAATCTCTTTGAGAAAGCCTCTGTGGAACTCATAGATGGGGTCGATGTTGGAGAACAGCAGGGTCATGAGACCCTCAGGCATTGCGTTTTCTTTAATCACTGCACTCCGGAACCACTGAGGACACACACACACGCACATTAATGTGATTACACAGTTCAAAGGCAAAAGATCATCTAAAGTAATACATCAAAAGATCATAGATCATCACAGCATACATTGTACAAACAAGCGTCACACACTAAACCAATTACACTCATGAGTCACACAGCTCTGCTCACCACTGTGATGACCTCCAGATCCTTCAGGTACGTCCTCTCTGTTGTCAGAATCTCTTTAGCAATGAAGTAGGCTTTGTCAGTGGGATATCTCTGAAAATAGAAGCATACTTAAAAACACTCATATTTAAGCTGTATTAAAATCTCTAAACACTGTTTATTTTGGCAAGTTAATTCATCTATTTTATGTTATATAAAAGGAATATGGATTGTAAAGCATAAAAAGTTAATGCAGAACGCAGAAACAACTTTGAAATTAATATCTATTAGAATTTTGATAACTTGGAACCTAGAAGGTAGAGTAGACCAGGAACCAAGAACTGAGGAGTTGACAAAAACTAAACTGGAATTTAAACTTCAACTCACACAGTTGAATTAGTTCAAAATAGAACTTACCGTAAGTTATATGTAGACCTAGAACCAAGAAATTATCCATGAAATTCAGGAATAGTATTATCTATATATACAGCTCTGGAAAAAAATAAAAAATAAGAGACCACTGCAATTTACTCCTAAATCAGTATCTATTTGAGTTTTCTAAGCTCTCTAAGCATTTCATGCCAGTTTTTGTTAAATTTCTACACAAACATACTTTGTTCTGTTTTATTGAGTTACTTATTTGGTGAGCACCTGAATCCAATTGTATTTAACGGGAAAAGTATAAAAAGCACTGCTGTAATCAACACTTTCCTCGTGCAGTGTGACCAGTTGGACAGTAAATAAATGCTAGAAGTCTTTCAAAAGTAATTAGAAATGTAAAAGTTAACACTAAACAAGCCAAAAACTGTGAAAAGAAAGGATTTAAATCCAGAAAAAAGGCCTCAATCCTAGCTTTACTGGCACAAGGAATCAGTGAGCATCTAGTTGCATCTTAATATTTCAAAGATGGCAGTTCACAAAAAATTAAACAAACGTGCATTATTTTGTATTGGAATAAAACCCAAAAGAAACTGATTTTTCTGAGGTGGTCTCTTATTTTTTTCCATAGCTGTATATACACTACATATAGAACGCAAAACACAGTAAATGTAAACATTAACCTCAAACACAGAACCTAAAATTGGTTGATGCAACAGTTTTGAAACATTTCCAAGTTAAAAACTACAGAACTTAGACCTAAAAATTTACAGTAATCTTAATTAGAACCTAGATCACATTTTAACCCAGCTTTAATTAACTTATATTTCATATTTCAACTTATATTGTATATTTCATATTTGCTCCGCAAACCAAGGTCCAACCAGTCACAGGGTCATTGTCATAACCTACGATCTAGCAAGTTCCATCACAGACCATGCAAGCCAAATGGTTCTTTCTAATTTAATCCAATCCAAGGATGCTCTAAGCTGGGCTTCAATTGTAAACTTTCTTGAACTCTTATTCAGGCCCGGGCAGGCTGGCATGCAATCAGTGTACCTTCCTCCTGCCCTCTTCGTCTTCCTCTAGTCTGGCAGTGCCCACCTCATTCAAGATGGGGCTCTGCAAGGGCGAAGGTGCCTGGCCTGGAAGACTGAGAGTGGACATCTGGAAAGAGGGCGACAGACACAGAGGACCCTTGATGTTGAAGGGAGAGAGCTGTGGGCTATCAGTGGCAGTGTCTACGGAATGAAGAAAACAAAGGAAAACTTCAGTTAACACCATTTAGACCATAATAATAGTTTAGTATTAATACTATGAATGTCAATAAATTTGATTCTTACTTAAGTTTAAATGTTTATTAAAAACATTTATAATTATACACATAAAATGTGTATAAGCTTATTAAAATAAATAAGAAATGTTTGCAATAATAGTAAAATGTTTAAAAAGTAAATCACAGTACAAACCTAATCACCAAGAATGACCCATCAACTACACTTGCATATTTAAAAAAAAAAAAAAAAAACTCTTCATGCTTTAAAATCTGTTATTTCAATAAGAATGTCATTATGTCCTCAATCAAATTTCAGATTTAAAATACTACTTAAAAAATACAAAAATTAGTCATCAACAACTCTGCCAGCAATACAAACACCTGATTTATACACTACCGTTCAAACATTTGGGGTCAGTAAGACATTTAATGGTTTTTAAAGATGTTTCTTCCGCTCATCAAGGCTGCATGTATTAGATTAAAAATCCAGAAAAAACTGTA
>JAUYWG010000039.1:8152099-8170511 GCA_034779775.1 Enteromius afrohamiltoni | reverse complement strand
TTTCTGGATTTTTAATCTAATAAATGCAGCCTTGATGAGCAGAAGAAACATCTTTAAAAACCATTAAATATCTTACTCACACCAAATGATATGGAGGAATCACAAGTCTGTTCTCACACATTTTGGAGCGGTTGTTTACAGAGCAATAAAATGGCAATAAGAGGGGGGAGGAGAGAGAAAGATTTTTTTTTTATATCACACCCATTTCCTTCACATTATACTACTTCATTGAAAAAAAAAAAAAAAAAAAAAAAGGGATAAGAAACATGAAAACAAATCAAAGGTAATAACACGCCTACTGTATATAAAAGGGGATAAATACAAGAAGGTGGAAATGGTTTCTTCCTCAAAGAGAAACAGCTCACGAGGCAATACAAGAATGTAGAGGCTGGGCATAAACAAGGAACTCCAGATAGAAAAAGGTGGCTTTACGACCCGGAAATAATTCCTGCAGAGGATTATCAGCGATACTGCTGGGCTGGTGAGCCGGCAGTGGTTTACAGTTTAACTGGAGTGTCCCAGCGGGGATGACATAGGAGAAGAGGGGAGGGAGAGAAGAGGTCCGGAGCCGGGGTTTGGCAGCCAGCCTGAACAAACACACAGGCAGCGCTCTACACTAGAATGAGGCTGTGGAATGTAGCATAAGAAGCGTATCTGAGACTCTAAAACAACAGACAGACTCAGGCTAAGTTGAGTCCTATTGGTAGTTCATTAAACTATAGATGAGAAATGCACATCGACACTGTTTAACAAAGTATTTTGTTAAGAAATTAAGTGTTAATGCGCAAAATGCAAATGTTTTTGTCAAAAATTCAACAAAGGACAAAATATTTCACTTTATTTCAAAGGTGTGACTTTAAGCTGCTTAATAACTTATCTGTTAAGCACAGATAATGAAGACCAGTGTTTTTATTTTTTAACTAAAACTAAACTTGCAATTAAAATAAAGCTAAATAATAAAGCAATTAAAAGTTGCCTTGGCATAATAAATAAACAAAAACAAATGATAAAAGTTCTAAAACTAACAATGTCAAATGTAAATCAGAATTCAAATTATTAATAAATATTTTTATAGTATATTAATGATACTAAAATAACGCTGATAAAGACTATTTCAGTACATTTGTGTGCTTGAATGTTGATGAACCAAAAAGAAAAATTAACAGAGGGCAAATGAACATCTGATATGGGTTTAGTATTAGCACCGTTTACAAATCCACCTTTTTTACTTCCTGATGGCTAGTACAGTATTTGCAACAACCTTCACTTAGGATTTTTAGAAGCTAAAACGGATAAAGTTATTTGAATTAGTAACAAAAGACCAGGTCATTACTTTACACAGAAGTGAACTTATCCTTGACTCATTTATCATTCTCTTATTTGTAACATTTATCATATAGGATTCAAAATGATGCCAGACACATTAGCTAGATTTAGCATTCTTCCCACTTCCTGCCCATCGACTTGTTTTTCCTCTAGTATTTTAGCTCAGCCACAAACTCAAAAGAAACGATGATAAATAGGTGGATCTAGATGTTGCTGACACTGGCACTGATCCAAGCCATTGAGAACAGCTCCTTAAATATAGAACTAATCAAAATAACTCTGCAAACCACAAATCCTGAAAAACCCATTAAGGTCACATCCTCATATTAAAAAAAAAAAATAAAAAGCATTCCAGTAGTTTAAGAAAACTGTATTAGATTTTAATGAACATCATATTATAGCTGCTGTAGGTATGGACACAGGTTCTTACAGGGGCTAGTGTAGTTTATGTTTTTAAGTCATTTGCTGAACTGAAATTATTTTTTTTTTAATTGTACAAAAAAAAAAAATCCCAGTTACCCAAAAGTGTTTTTTTTTTATTTTCAAAGGAGAAAATATCAAATGGACACACATAAGTACACTATTTTCACATTAGTAGATTAAGGACCTTGTTTTTATATAGCTCTTAATTTCAGAATTAGATTTGGAGGGGAGGGGGGACTATACTGAGGAAACACGAAGCAAAGCACAAGGCACATTCAAAAAACAACAAAAAAAAAGCAACTCTGTTTAAACTCTCTTTTGTGATCAGATCCCCTATAGTAGTAGAAATACTTTTTTTTTTTTGTATGAAAAACATACAAAACTATTGTTTCTAATGCAGTATTGGGATTCATTCTTACTTAACTTTGTAACTTGATAGCATTCCTAATTGAAATACTTTAAACGTTTACCTAATAAAATAAAAATTCATCAAAAACATATTTGTGTGTGCAATGTAGATTGTTATAAATACCATAAAAGTCATTTTAATTTGAGACACCTTCGATACCAATGCTTTTTCCCCTAACATATTTTGCATCTAAAGCAAAAAAAAAAAAAAAAAAAAAGTGCATGTAAACAAATCAGAACACATCACTAGTTTTAAAAGAATATTGCTATTCATCTGGGGGCAAAAATAAATGGTGAGCTTCAACACTTACTATGGAGTGTATTTACTATTAAAACAGTGTATCGTGTTTTTAATCTGTATCTGAATTTGTAAATGAAGTGCTAGGAGTGCTAAAAATGGTTCATAGCGCGATCCGTAATACAGAAAAACTTTTTAAGTACAACAGTGCGATATTAAAAAAAACACTGATAGACCATACTGTGTTTATATATTAGTTCAGACTCAAGAACAGTCATGCAAGTGACACACATTCACAATTTGAGATACTGACGTGTTGAGGTAAATAAAAATTGCTTTCTTAAAAACAAAGCTGCTTTGGGTTTCAAAAGGACAGTGAAATCTATACCTCTTTACAACTTAAAAAAAGCAAATTGTTCACTATGGATGATATAGCAGAAGACGACTAGACTAGGTTTTCATTAGTGCAGGCTTTCTGACAAAACAGTTAAAATTACAGTATTATTTAGTTTAAAAAAAAAAAAGTTAATTTGTACTTCATTGGTCTCTTTATAAAGTAGATTTGGCAACACTTAACGGTCAACACAAAGAGAAAGGCAAAGTCATTATGTCCATGGCTCCTGATGTGAAGGAAGTGCCGTTAAGTGGATGGCCAAATGGTGCCTTGCCCAGAGTTTAAGAGCAACCCAGGCCAGCCCTCGCTTGTGGGAGTAGAGAGAGGCTCCTGAAGTTTAAATCCAAGATTAAATGGGCCATGTTTCGCTTGCTCTCAAAATGACAATGAGAATGAATTCTTATGGTTAATACTAAAATGCTTGTTTTTTTGTTTTTTATCACAAAACAGTGGCAAATAATAATGAAGTTTAGTTACATATTTAGTTACCGTTATGTTCCCCATTTTGACAGAAGATACAAATGTAACACATTTTGATCATTAAATGGGAACGACAATGAAATGCAAAAGACAGAAGAGCCTGAATCACACAGTGAAGTAAAGCAGAGTTATATGGCAGGATATTAAATGGGATTTCAAGAAAGAAAGAGGAAAGGACACAAACGGCATTGCCAGCGTCTCATTCTGAGCTCACAGGACTCAATGTACTCATGGCACCCAGACAGAGTTATTCACTCCAGACCCCAGAACAGAAACCCAAGGCATTTATGCGGTCTGGATGTCATACAAAAACACAACTGCACAGAGCTGATGTTACCTATTAAGGCTGTGTGTTATAGTTCGCATCATTAGGAGTGTCACTTATATAATGCATAAAGTGAGGCATTAACAGGCAATTGAAGATCAAGTTCAACCTTGAAAAGACACCCAAAGGTAATAAGCACAGACAAAAGAAGTGTTCTGAAAGCAAACCTGCAGTACTTGTCGAACAAACCACTGCAAGAACACAGAGGTGACAAAGAAAAGAAAATACTTGATAACACCTGAATCATTTTGAAAAAGCTATTTGATAAAACTGTAATAAATCAAAAGGCACGACCAAATAGCCTAGTTCCTAAAGTAAGAAATGTTCGCTGCACTCATAGAAATGTGCCAAAACTGGACGTACTGTTAATGATTTTTCGAACTAACTATCACTCAGGTTTCTTTAGGTCCACATGCTCCTATGTGCATACAATGTGCATGAAGTTAGAATTCAAGCTCTATATTACATTCACTTTCTTAGCAGTGGTATTGACAGCACATTACAATACTCAACCACCTACATTCTTTGATGGATAGTATAATACGCTACCGTCCAAAATTTTGGGGTCAGTACATTTTCTTTGTAAAGTAAAGGTATTCATTTCTTTTTTTTAAAGACCCATTAACTAGACTAAAAGTGACAGGTATGTTACAAAAGACTTGTTTCTTTTAAATCCTGACAAAATCTGCATCACACGTTCCACAAAAATATCAAATAGCACAACTGTTTCCGACATTGACAATAATAAATGTTTACAGAGCACTAAATTACATTCTAAACCAGATATATATTAAAATAGCATGCATTTATTTTACTCTATAATAATGCCACACTTGAACTGTATCTTTGAGTTTGTCAAATAAATGCAGCCTTTGTGAGCATAATAGACTCACATTCAAGCATTCAAATAAATCTTACTGACCCCAATATTTTGAAATTTAGTTTCTCTCTGTAGTGTTTATGTGCAGGCCGTGGGCTGCGATAGCCTAAAAGGCCTAATCATAGGATTACACTGCAAAGCAACATGCACGGATACGGTCTTAGCCTGCGTTTCTAAAACAGTCAAAATGCTAATTTGAAAATTAAATCTGCAAAACGACTCAAATTCAAAGAATTTGAGGCCATACACGCATGCAACAACGACCATCTGTGCATGTGGCTGTCAGTGTAAATGCAGTCCATGCAGTCCAACCAGAATAGCCGAGATGCAATATATGTCTGAAAGGTAAAACACCAGGGGGCAGAGTGGAGCGACTAACTCTAAAGCAACAAAAACAATAATAACACTGGCTCAAATTTGCTCTTAGCAGCAATGGCTGTCAGGTCCACTGCTAATTAAATCACAGTCCTGAGTAGAGTAGTTCATTACTGGAATTAGATTTGTGCAGTTATCCTGATTCAAAAGTACCTTCATACATGCATGTAAAGCTTATCTTTCTAATGTATATTTGCTCTTGTTCATTTTCAGCAAAATAAGTTTTCCTCTTCAGACAATTTAGATCAGTTGAATGAATATTTACTATGAAAATCAATGTTGAACTCAGAAACTCACTTTAGGACTCCTTGAGGTCAAAACATTAGCAAGATACCAATACCAAAAAAAAACGCTTCAAAACTTGACAAGTTAAAATTAAAATTACACTTTGTTTAGATTCCCATTTCATTGCTTTTAAATCATGGTTATGGCTTTATTTGATTATTTAATTTAAATTTTACTTTACTAAAAAAAAAAAAAAAAAAAAAATTAATTTCAGTAAAATAATTATTCATCATTTACTGGGTTTTAAATCAATAAAAGCAAAAAAAAAAAAAAAAAAAAAAAAAAAAAAAAAAAAAATAAAAAGAAGAACAAATTAGAATACTAATTTTACCATAAATTTACCATTATTACTTTTTTCTGCATGCCATGCATCCTTAATATGGACAATCTTTTTCATTTATTTATAATTTTTAATAATTTTAATAATTTTAATATGTAATTTTATATGTGGTAAGGATATATCATAGGTGATACAGCCATTTCATATTCCTCTCAAAAGGTCACAGCGCAACTTTATTTTGTAGTCATCCAGACTACTAAGATTAAATGTAAACGGATAAAACATTATTTAACTATATAAATTCAGATAACTGCTAATTAATCTTACTGTACTATACTCAAAAACAATAAAAAAAGAGAATGAATTAACACCAAAGAGAGATAGCGGAAGTACACTGGAAAAGGCACATAAGAAAAAAAAGTGGTAGATTAAAGCGCTAACAGGAGGTGCCAAAACTATAAGTACTGATTTTAGCAGGATAAGGTGGACAATTAAGTGCTTGCTCATATTTTGCATTAAAAAATGATAACTGCTGCTGTTTAATAGGGTCACGCTACATTTTAAGATGGGTGGGGCCTGGTGGGGGCTCCCCAATGCCTAGAGCCCTGAGATTTTGGCATTCCAGCAGGAAGCTGTCTAAATCTGCCCCACTCACTAGTGGATTGCCAAAGAAGAGGTTCTGATCTGGAGGCAGACCCCCATCCGATCCCCAGTCGGAGTCAGAATCGGAGCTGCCGTCAGCAGAGCCCTCTGTGGTTGTTGGCGGATAACTGAGTTGCTCCAGCTGCTCCACCAGATCGTTGAACTGCATGGCCGAACTGTCTTCTGAACGCACCGAATACGCAGGGAAGTTCACCATCGAGCTGGCCTCAGATAGGTTCTCAGAACCAGGCAGACGCAGGGAGGATGAGGAGTCGGGACCTCCGAAACCCAGCGAGAGCGAGTCGCCGACAGAACCTAGCGGAAGGTTATCCAGCGAGCTACACTCAGACCGATTGTTGACTAGAGAACTGGTTTCAGATCGGCCGAAAGCGCTTTCAGGGAACATGTTAGCATTACCGTTGAGGTCCTCGAGGTCGAGAGCGTATGAAGCGGGCTGAACGGAGACTCTATCGCCAAATTCGAACCTCTCGGGATTCTCTTCGTCAAACCCATAACAGTAGGCCTCTGCGCCGCCAGCGTAAAACGAAATTTCAGCCGGGTCATCATCTATATACTCTTCGCTAACATGCAGCTGTGTACCGGACATCGGGATCTGGTACGATATTTGTCGAACGCGCATTAACTCTGCCTCAAACGCTTCGGGTGTGAGGAAGCCCGGTTTGGCCGCACTGCTTATGCCACTCACCCCTACTCGCTCGCTATCCTCATTGCCATTTTGGGAGGGCCGTACACTAGGGGAACTACTCTCTACACACACAAATGAGGGGCCGCAGTCTCCTGCTGCCTGGATATGAGTGGCACCTGGGAAGGCGTAGGTGGATTGGGAGTTGGTCTTGATGAGGTCCTGCTGCATTGGGCTGGGGGCTCTGACGGACTGCTGCGTCTGCTGGAGATGCATGAGCTGGTTCGGGGTCTCCATCCGTATGGGAGAGCTGGGGGCATGCAGGGAGTGGAAGGAGGCGGTGACAGAGGAAGGAGCTACTGGAGACCTTAGACTGTCGTTAAAACACAGATTCTGAAACGGACGGGTAAGGAAAAGAGATTGATGGATAAAAAAAGACAGTCAGTTTTGATTGTTCTTCATGTTGGTATTGACTGTGTCCTTGATTAAGATTTTACTGACCTGTTTTGGCACATCAGAAGCCAAGGAACGTGTCGACATGCGAATCTTACTGTTCCTCCTGTAAAAACAGCTTAGTCAGTGCAAAAAACAAACAAGCGCCACAACAAAGGGGTTAACTAAAGATGGTCCGGTATACAGTATAAAACTGCTTTCAGGTGATATTTACCTCTGGTAAGGAGTTCTTCTCAACCCGCTCTCCCTCACATACTCAACAAGCTGCTTCTGTGTCCTCCCACTGTCACATATACACAATGCTTTTTAATAAACCAAGTAAAAGCTACATTTTGTAGTCAATCTATAAATGAAGGTTCTCTCCGACTCATTTAACAAGCAAGTCTGCTATACTGGTTGCGCCGTATGTTCGTTTTTGCTTGGAACATACAAGGACAGTCCAGAAAGACAAGGACAGTTCTTAGAAATACTAAGAATCAGCACTATGAGGCAGATCAGGAAACCACACCAGGAGGGAAAAAGGATTGAACACTTCTTCTGAAAAATCATCGCCCACATCAATATAATCACACATGTGCACCTGTATCTGAAGGAGGATCCTCTGCTGAAGAAGATGGCTTTGGTTTTGGGCTGAGGCTGATCTAACAGACGGAAAAAGGAGTGGTGCTCCACACAGTTCTTCCAAAAGATCTTACACTGATCTCGACTGCCCATTAGAAATTCCAGCGTATCCTGATGAGGACCCTGTGAAACAAAAGATAGAAAAAAAATTAACTTAAGAACTTCAATCTCAGATGAAAGGCAATAAGAGAAAGCATATGGTTTTGATTCTTAGCACTTCATGTAATTGATCCCGACAGAATAACAAACGTCACTCTGAATACATTTCAAATGTTTTCACGGGGTTAAAGATGGATGGCCCCATCCAACCACGCTCCTGAGCATATACATTTTCTACACTTGAATCTGTATGTTTCAGGAGTGACTGATTTCACAGCATTGTATTTCTCTCAATTTTGTTGGAGGCATGTATTAATAATAATATTATATAATGTATGAAGTATATGTGATGTATATGTGATACATACATGAACTTCTGGGTGCAATTTAATTAAAAATCGTTTCCTCTTAAAGCTCAGCTTTCGAATTTTAGACCAGTTGAAGGTGTTGATTTTGGTGTGGCCCTGGAGAAAAAAAACAAACAAACATATATATCAGCTGGATTTTATATGAATGTCCCCTGAAAATGTATTATATTCAACAAGACAATAAAGTTGTGCTTGTACCTGAAAGACCTGCAGACCCATGTGTGCGACAGCCAGGTTGATCTTGGTGCCTTCTCGGTCAGCGGCGGGATGAAAGCGAACCCCATACATCTCCAGTTTACGAGCGATTTCCAGAACCTGGAAATCCGATTCTGCTGGGGTCTGCCCACTACAGGCGAGGAAGCAAAGACAAATAATACATTTTTTTGTTAACAAATTAAACATAGTACCACAGTAAAAGGAATCCTAGGCTACAAAATATGCTTTTTTATAGTGGAGGTTTGCTACTTTTACATTTACTTTTACTCTTACTCCACAATTTAAAAGACAAACATCTTCTGGACTCACTTTATAGTAGTGTCATTAAAACATGTTTGCCATGCATTTGCTCATTCTCCAAACCATTGTATTGTAGAATATATCAAAGGGTTGGGGTCAGTAAGACTTTGTTAAAGCTTTGTAAATTCTATTTAATAAGTAAAATAAATATATCAATAAATACAGTCACATCTCATGGATTCTTGCTGAATAAAGGTACGATTTTTATTTATTTATTTATTTTTGAAAAGGTAGTGAATAAACAGTACCTCACTACCTTATGTATTCTATTCAGTTTAGTTTAAGCTTTCACAATACATGGTCTACTGTTTAAATCAGCTTTGCCGAAAAATACTTGTTTATACAAACATATATACATACTTGCATAACTCTTTATATGGGATATGTGTTCTAATAATTTCAAGTAGTTTCTATGTAAAGTATGGGGGCTGGGCAAACGTAATGTTGAGCAGTGTTCTGGCTAATCGTGGGCACTGGGCAAATGCTAGAGCAGTGCCAGAACATCAGTGCACTCTAATTTTGCTCATCCTTTAAGCTGTGCAATCTGCTTAAGCCCCTCCTCTTCCCTTGTAGCCGTATGGCTAATAAAGAGCCTTGAGCCACTGGATTACAATCACAGCCTGACAGCGCCACTGACACGGCTGACCTGCAGTACTTCTCTCACATCCAAGGCCTCAGATTAAATGCACCGTTACAAAGAGCCAAAGATTTGTAAGATCTTTAAAAAAAAATGGACAATGCTATATCGTAAAGCATTATTTTTTAACATTGTGTGACTCTTTGATATTCTTACTCCTAATTATGGCAGAGACATCTTATTAACAGTTAAGATTTTTAAGCTTGTTTTGAAGAAAAAAAATAAATGAATAAATCTAAAACTCATTGCTGGCAAAATTTCACAAACACTTCTAAGTATCACTCATGTCTGTGCCATTAACGGTGCAGAACAACTTATGTCTAACATTTAATGGAATAGCATGAGCATCAAATGCATCACTAAAGATGAAGAATCTGCAAAAAAAAAAAAAAGTGTACTTAACATCATTGCTTATTTACTTAGAAGATGATTCATTCAGAGCGTGAAGAAAGATAATCTGTCCCATATTATCATACGTCTAATAGAGTCTGCAAGCTCTTAAAACAACATCTTTCCAAAGTTCAAGCAGAAAGAGAAACTGCAGTCCACCTTTAACTGCCTCTAAAGCCCATAAACCGGTACACACAACAATCATTTACACACTATCAGATCTGTTCTCACCAAATAAACTGAGCACCAAATGGAAACAGACTGTCATTCAAGATTACCAGGGGAGTCTGTATTTAAAGTTCAGTTAGATGTTCAGCATGGAAAAAAAGGCCTCTCATATCACGCAAATGCTTTCAACTAAACTGGACATGAAAAGGATAAAGCTACTTTTGTGCCATAAATTCCCTGTACTGATTCCCGGTGGTCAGCACAGTGAAATTTACAAATGCAAAGCTTGACAGGCCAGAGATAAATTAAAGAGAACAATGCACAAGCCTAGACCATCAGGCCAAAACAATAAATGTCTTACATGTGTCTGCGGTGGAGCTCCATGATCTTTTCGTGCACACGTTCCTGATATGGCAGCAATTTACTCATCTTCAGAAACTCCCTGTCTGCTATGTCATCGTAGTCACCGATCTCAGCTGTATGGGGGAAAGAGAAAGGTAAAGGGTCAAAGACAAAAAAAGATGAACACAACACAAGTTCTTAGAAACGTACTGTTTACTCTGGTTTTATATGATATATATTTGAGCGTTTTAGGAAGGCACAAGACATAAAAACATTGAAGAAAAGTATGGATTTTTAAACGTGCAAATATATTTTATTTTAATATTATTTATTTTTTATCTGTTTTTCTTTCATTCTAATGCTGGTCGCACTTACACACCAGGGTGAGTACATGTTTTACATTTTTAAGCACTAAATCAGCATTTGAATGATTTTTAAAGGATCATGTGACACTGTAGACTGGAGCAACGGCTGATGAAAATTTACCTTTGCCATTACACTAATAAATTAAATGAAAATAAAACAGAAATCAGTTATTTTTAAATTGAAATTGAAAAATGTAATATTACAGTTATTACTGATGAAACAACGCCTAAGCTAGCATAAGACACTTCCTTCAAAAACACTTTAAAAAGTAGCTGGTTACTTCAGTACCTTAAAAAACCCATAACAAATGTCAAATGATCTGATATTTCAAGAGACCTACTGTTAAGATTTTTGGTTAAAAAATGATCCAAAATCAATACTTCAGCAAATACATACAAGGTCGATGTTGTTAACATTAACTACAGGAGAATAAAAACAACAATAATAATTTGCATGGATTGATGTGATACGAGCTAACTGATCATTACCCCTAAATAACCACTGGTAGAGCAATTGTAATGCTGGGTCAGAACAAACATGGCAGACTTGTTACTTCTTCATATGGCAATACCAGGTTAAAAAAAAAGCTCCTTCTCCTTCAAAATTCTTATTTGGGTCATATACTCCAAAACATAGGTTAGAATATGTGATTCCTAAGTACAGTCTCCACAATGGTGCAGTGACTGATAGCCACACATACTCCTCTAAACATTAGATTCATCCACACCAGACCCGTGCCGGTGCACAACCCATGTAATAAAGATAATTGTGCAAATAACAGCGATTGCAGGATTTCAAACAGAGATTTCGACAGAGTTATGGACTGCATATTGAAGCCAATCTGCAAAAACAACAGGTTGTGGAATGCGCCACTCTATGACATACTGTAATAGTTTGGCTAAGCCGCCTCTGCAGATGATGATAAACGTCTGATTCTACATCACTGTCTGTTTAGCCTCACCCACAGATTCACACATTTAGTGTAAATAATGACCCTATGCATTGCCAATCTGGGGAAAACCACAATCTTCCTTCTGATCACAACGTTACGGAAAAGTGGATGAACTTTTCTTTTTATTCAAGTTTCAGGCCCCATCAGTATTTTACCACAGATTCGTTTACAAAGAAAAGCCCAATTCAATGCGAGATTTTCAGAAAGATGAAAACTAAAGACAATGATGTGCCTTTATATTCTATCTGACCGCAATGACGCAATACACAACTGTGAGCAACTGTTTTCTGACAAGCTACGCAATATCGCTTTCAGTTTCGTGGGCGATTCATGCGATACTGAACCCACTATTGCATAGCTTGTCAGTGATCTACGACTTTTCCACTGCGTGGTACGACTCGGCACGGCACGGCTCAGTTCGGCTTGGTTTGCGCTTTCACTGCAGTTTAGTACCGCTTTAAAGTGGGCGGGATTATTCACGTGTCGTTATAGTTGCGCCACCTCATCATCGTAAACGCGCCACAAACAAAAACACAACAATGGAGCATATTGACGGAATGGTGTTCTTCATTCTCGGCATGTGGATGTTTTTAACAGCAAGACATCTGTACTTCCTCAATAGACCACGAAACAGCCATTTTTGGTTAACACAAAAAGGTGCGTTTCTTCAAACAAAAAAGTTGCGTCTGATCCTTCGCTGCTTGTGCTCATTTAAATCTAGCGGGTCTGTTGTGTCTCGTGTCGTAAGTTCAGTGACGCAGTAATAACGATTTTCTCCAGCCAAACAGTGACCAGCAGAGTTTTTGGTAACAGTTTGGCTCGCTTGGAACCTCGGCTGAGGTGGTACTAAAAAAAGGACCAGATACCAGGTACTGTTTCCAGTGGAAAACACCCAAAAATTGAGCTGTACTGAACAGTGCCGTGCAGTACTATGCAGTGGAAAAGCTCCATGTGTGTATTAACTGCTGCTCCATTTGAAAACAGCTGATGGAGATGCACCACTAATCAAAGAACCAGTTTTACTGCCAAATGTTCCTAAATTTATTGTGTGATATAGTTACGTTGTCACTATTGCTTTGTCTGTAATTTCAGATTGCTTTAACCTAAATCAAAACAGCATCGATCTGTAAAGGATGTAGGCTGTCAGACATACACAAACGTTTGCTGACTGACATTATACATACATTGCACCAAATGAGAGGCCAACAGGGCAGCAGTGTTTTCCGTACAGTTCAGTCGGCCCTCTATAAGATCCCTCTTGATTTGCAGTGAAAACAAGTACCTGGAGAAGAAGTCCAGAGTTACAAGCATCATTCAGCTTGCCAGTATATAAAACGTGGATGATGTTTGTGAACGTCCTACCTAGTAAACTCCTCCTGAAGCTGACCAGGATCCGGAGGAAAGAACTTCACTGACAGCCGAAAGAGTGTGTTCATCGGCCCTGTGAATAGTACATATAAACACACAAGTTTCAAAGATCCAAAGATCCTATGATCTCTAAACAAAACACAAAACATTAAGTGTACTTACGTCTCACTTGTTTCACTATGAGCTTGGTGGGCTCCAGCCAAACCTGTTGAAACAAAACAGTACAGAGTAATAAGACTGGCATTTCAGCTTTTACCACCTTATAAGGTCTGAGCAATAAATAATACAAATAATCTCTCACTCTTTCAAACTACATCTGTTTCTGGTTTTTTAAGAAAGCACTAAAATTCAAGAACATCTCGGTCACAGAGGCCACAGATGAGATCTTGAGATGCTTGCTGACCACACCAAAAACATATTTCAGGAAATTTTGGAAAGCTATTATCAGCTGTTATTCAACTGCTCCAGGGTATGCACATTCTTAATTCAAACCTCTGTGCTTGCCTGTTTTGGGGTCTTGCATTGATGTGATGATCTGTTTTAATTGCATGTGTCTGCAGAGTTTGTAGACGCCCTGCTTCTCCAACCACATCTGGAGCTGATTGTGGAGAAGAGTGTACCTTTTCTCACTCCACCTTCACCTCCAGCTCCTTCTACTCCGCTGACCTCTCATTTTTTACAGAATCATCACAACAACCCAGGACACACACGTTCCACACCTGATTCAACTCTTTCCAAAAAAGCAGCCTTGGCACAATCAAAAACAGATGGCCAACAGACTGTCTCCAGTATCTCAAAATTACTTATGAAAGTTTTTTTCTTTTCCACAGATAAAGAAATCAAGATGAAAAAACAATGAATTATGGCGATAATTATACTTCTATGCTAGTGGATTTACAACAGCAGTTTGTCAGAAACCTCTTTAACATTTATAACATTTTTCAGTTATTTTCTCAATAGGGAACAAACAAAAGACCTTAAAAAGGTCCAACTTTATATTAAGTGTCCCTAATACTAATAATGTGTATCTAGTATGTAACCACAGCGTAAGTACACACCGGTACATAGCATCTACAGCTGTAATATTTCTGTAACTACACACATGTAACAACCGTCAGAACGGTGTGTGTAATTACTAATGTGTTACAGGACATTGGTAACAACAAGTAGTCATGTAACAGGAATTACATAGCTACAATTTGTAACAGCGGTATGTATAAGAGTACCTTGAACAGGGGGCGATCGAGGGTGTATTTGGGTAGGTTTAGGAATATGTTAAGTTGGTGCACCTCTGTATTATCAGTGTATATACAGTATATGGTAACTCCTCAGGAACTGCCCACTTAATATAAAGTGTAACATTCTGGACACAAACCACAATTTATATGTAAAGCCTAATTTACTGCCCGCTGCTGTGTAACAGAGTAACTACATGCTAAATCCATAGCAATTGTCTGTTTAATATACAGTGTAACACTTTTTTTTACCAAAAAATGCTGTTAGTCCTGTTACACATTTGTACTTTCATTACCAAAAAGAGTTGTAACCAATGTCCTGTTACACATTTGTACTTACACACAGGGTTGTTGTTGCATCGCGTGTGTTTGGTAGAGAGACAAAGTTGTTGGCGATTCTTCCTATTGTAAAGTCATGCAGTGTGAAACCCTCTTTCGCCGACCATACCGTGTGAACACAGCAGCGACTGAATGACACCTCAGATCACGCAGTATGAAAAGATGTGTGACGCGACTACTTTGAAAATCATGCGGTCTGAACTCTGCAAAAAGCTAGCGCAAGCCACAGGTCAGCAGCATGTACTATCCTTTATTAACTGGTGACAATGTAGAAATGCTTCTCTTTGTCAAGACAAACTTGTCTTTAATGTTCAAGTAATAGTATTTAGTACTAGCATTCTTATTTCTACCCGTTTTAAGAGAGTGCACTCTTTGTTATTAAAGTTATTTTTGTGAGACAGTCGTGTAATTAATGTTAAAAAAAAATCTTCCATAATACTCATTGAGGAAAAGTATATATTTGTTAGTAAGCTTAGTTATTGTTGCTTAGTAAGTTGTTAGTTTTATGTTTCTACATTTATAAGGTGCAGAGCACTTTATTTTGTTTTTGCAGGTCACACCTAATGTAAAATCGGAAATCGGAATCAGCCAAGAAATTTGCAATCGGTGCATCTCTACCAATAAGGATAACCGTTCTAAGCAATGAAGCATTGAAAAAAAGCCAAATGAAAAAACAAACAAACAGAAACTAAACTGAAATAAAAAGAAACCCAAAAAACAACGATATCAAGGAAGCAACACATTTTTATTTATTTATTTATTTTTTATAATTCACCCAAAAATGAAAACGTTCTCATCTCACCTTCATGTAATTTCAAACCTTTATTTCTTTCTTCTGCTGGACACAAAAGAAGCTATTTTGAAGAATGTTAGTAACCAAACTGTTTCAGTTCCCTTTGATTTCCATTTTATTTGTGTCCATGCAATAGAAGTCAATGGGAACAAAAAATATTTGGTTAACAACATTCCTCAAAATATTTTTTTTTATGTTCTACACAAGAAAGAAATACAGCTTTTCCATTTCTGAACTAACCCTTCAAGCCTATTTACTATAAAAAGGTGTAGCTTAATAAAATAGTCAAAGATAATGTAAAGAACATAATTTAGATTCTATTGACTATGTAACTTACTTAAAAGTGGATTGTGTAATCCCTGTCCTTGTGACACAAACAAAAAAAGAATTTCCTGAACATTCCTTTCATTGGTCAAACAAAAGGCGACTTGACTATTAAGCAAGGGTAAGTTTTTTAAGATAAATTACATACTCCACCTTTAACATTGTTTCTTGTTTGTTTTCTGGATCACATAATAATTTAAATGCATCAAATCTTGTCTTTAAGTCAACTGTAAAGTA
This sequence comes from Enteromius afrohamiltoni, assembly GCA_034779775.1. Classification (NCBI taxonomy): domain Eukaryota; kingdom Metazoa; phylum Chordata; class Actinopteri; order Cypriniformes; family Cyprinidae; genus Enteromius; species Enteromius afrohamiltoni. The sequence goes on along the minus strand of JAUYWG010000039.1, from coordinate 8,154,604 downwards.
CCTCATTTGAGTATATACTAATTACTATAGTAATTCTGTATGAACGCATCCTTTTAAACACATATGTGTTATTTAAGTTTGCGCGCCCATATCAGGCATGTTTAAAGGGAACAGCAAACCTCTGGGGCCCAGAGAGAAGCAGCACAAACAACATAAAACACCTCCTCATTTTTTAAGAGCTAAGAGGAGCTTTTCAGAGGAGCAGGCCGTTCACAATCCCGTCTTTGTGTGAGCAGGGGGACTGTTTGTCAAGTGGCCACTTACCCAGTTCATCTGTAGGTTCTGAAACTCCAGACCAAAGTAATCGCTCTCAATGAGATTGATCCGTCTGAACACTTCAGAGTACAGAGTTTGCCCATCAGCTTTTGACTATGAGAGAGAAGAAAAACAAGATATTCAATTAATGCAATTCAAAAAATAAAATAAAATTTACAGTGATTTTCTTTTTTTCAGAACCAATCCAACTTAATTAGAATATTATGATAATACAATATTATTATTGTTGTGAAGAAAATAAGAAGTTTATGCATTAGTAATACTCATTTCAGAAAGGATGCACGCAAATAAAGACATTTTTAATATACATTTCCTAAAGGGATAGTTGACTCAAAAGGAAGATTTACTCGCCCTCAGGGTATTCCAAACCTGTAAGAGTTCTTCTTTCAGTTGAACACAAAATAAGACATACTGAAGAATGTGGGTAACCAAACATTTGATGGTCCCCACTTTCCATAGTATAATATTGATATATTTCAACGAAAACTTTAAGGGTGAGTTTCTTTTCTGTTCTTTCTTTCTCTTTTCGAAGATTATAGGGTTGTGAGGGGTAAAATATTAAAATATCTGTGGAAAAGCAGCTGTGTCTGCTACGAAGTCACTGGATATTTGAGGCTAATGGGTGTCAGCAGGAAATATCTGTGGGCTATCTGAGTAATTCTCCACAGCATGCAGCCGGGCCAAAACCAGACACAAGGCCAGTCAACACAGTCAATCTCTGAGATCAGCTGGACTGTCTGCTGTAAACATAACTGTGAAAGGCTATGAGAACATCTGAGGACATTTCAGGGCACAACAGTTAAACCTGCTTAAAGAGAAAAGGGTTTTCCCTTAAAATGAAAAAAAGAAACAAAAAAACTCTGGGGTTTGTCATTACAAAATGAAGGACTAATTACTATGTACCAAGAACACACTACGCTTAGGTTTTGCCTAAACGTAGTGTGACTTTCTGGGAAAATTATACAGCAGACAGCTGTTTTTAATGTGCAATGTATTTTTAAAGACCATAAAAACAGCCTGAGTTGAATTGGGCTGGCCAGATTGTTACCCTCCATTTCTTTGGTACGTTCTAAACATGACTGATTCTTTCTGCCTTTAATACAGTTTAAGTAAAGAATGTACTCTCCGTGCCAAGCAGGGCAGGTAAGCACCTTCCAAATGGCTTCCACTAGGCTCTGCCAAAACCTGCATTAACATGTATAACACAATCAGAGCAAAGAGGAAGAAACAGACCACTCACAAATGTATAAACAAATCATAGTGCCTAATAAAGCAGCTGTGAATGGACAGGAAGAACTGCCTTTCATTTATAATTGTCAAATGTTTTTTTTTTTATAGATTTCATGGCTATTTTGATGTGAAAAAGCTAAATTTATGATAACACTGTTTTAATGCTGATATGATATCCAATGCAGATGACCAAATTAGATTCTGATTCATAAGCCCTCACATTTTTTTGTTTAATTTGGAGACATTTTGATAATTTAATGCGGTCCTTTAATGCTGTAAATTATACAGGGCAGTGTTTTATGATACTTCAAAATCTGTAATTTGCCTTTTTGAGCTATTCTTTAAATGAATGGTCCATAGAAGGTCATTCATTTTGGAAATCAGGCTTTACCAGTTGTGCTGAATTTTCTTAATTCCTGAAGAAATTCTCTGCCAAAGTATGATTTCTTTTACTTTGGCACTGAAATAAAAGAGGATTGCTCAAGATTACCATTAATGTGGGAGAAAACAAAAATTGCAATCAGTTTAAGAGTTATTGATTTCAGAATTATGAAAATGTGGCATGCAATTACCTCAATCATATCAAAACCTATTCAAATTTCAATCAGGTTTAGAGGGGTGGGATAAATCTTTACTAATCTATTTAGTAAGACATAAAGCACCTGATCAGACTGAAAACCAAAACGGGAAAATTTTGCACATGTGCAGTGACACAGAGATAGTATAATGATGCTTGATAAACATAATGAGCCAGTCTTGTTGGTAAATATAATATAAGACTGTCAAGTCAATCTAAAATCTTCTTTCTACTCATCGTCCGTGAAGAGGTTACCACTTTTTTTGGACTCTTATCTGCAGGCGTCTTTAGTTTTGGATGTGGGAATAAGCATACAGCTTTTTTACAGTTTGATTAATATAAGCAGCATTGCACAAAGGTTTCTCCATGTAAATGTGGGTATTGTTAATAAAAGACTTTTATTTGAAATAAGCGCTGCCATT
>JAUYWG010000039.1:8130543-8150424 GCA_034779775.1 Enteromius afrohamiltoni | reverse complement strand
CGTGATAATACCGTATACCGTGATAAAAGCTCAATCAATTAATCGCAGCATGAAAATGTGATACCGGCACATGCCTACTTATGTAGCTATCGGTTTAATTTAACTTTACTCCTAAAATATAAACTTTTGATGAAAATATTTTTATCCGTAACGTGTTCGTTTATGTTCAATATTTAGGAGTTAAACGTTTGGTCTTTAAAGGGGTCATACGGGGTGGTACATGCACTTTTTCAAGGTGTTTGGACTGAAATGTGTGTTGGTGTGGTGTCACACAGACAGAGGCCACACCCACAATAGTTGATTGACAGCAGCGTGTCACACAGACTGAACTGGCGTCTTACCTCAGACTCACCCTGAGTGAGCTGTCATCAGACCGAGATGCAGAGACAAGCAAGTCTCCTAAGAGATTGAGGGGTTTTGTTGTTGAATGTATTAATGAACATAGCAGTATTGATTTAATCCCAACATCTGAGTGATTGAAGGCAGAAGATTAACGTCACGTTTGGTTCTGAAGGGAAACGCACCCTTGATCAACCGAAACCGAATCATTCATGATCCAGTGAGTATAATGTCTTTTAATCAATCTTAGCAAATGGTCTTTCCTAACAATGTACTAATTAGCAAGTTTCACTATGAATACGGCAAAAAAAAAAAAAAAGACCGTCCTAGACTGCCTCGGAAAAGAGGGGCGGGGTCAGCCGAGCTTGTGAAGATTTAAAGGGGAAGTACACAAAACAGACTGATTTCAAAAGAGCGGATTATGACGGGGTAAATTTTGCATTTTTAAAACTATCTTTGAGAAATTTTAAAACAAACTATATTACAAACTTTCCATTAAGACCTTAAATAATCATATTAGCTTGTGGAAAACTACGTTTGTATGACCCCTTTAAAATAAATCTACTTTTTATTTTCACCTTGTCTGATTTTTAGACTGATAACTTCTGCGAGGATGCGCCAAAGCGGCAAACTTGCAAGACGTGCGGCCCTATTTCCACTGTGAGAGACAGAGATCCGGAAATCACATTGTATGATTTTTAACAATTTATTTGGGAATTGTGGTTCTATTAATTTATTGTTCATTTTTGAAACTCAAAAATGAATGCTAGCTTGTATGGGGTTGAGAAGGACTAAATGATTACATCACTAGTCTAGTCTGCAAATTTCAGACAAAAGAAGTTGACATTTTGATTAAACACCACAAGGCCAAAAAACAAAAATTGAACCCTTACAGACAGGATCTTTTATAGTAAGCTCTATGACAGGGTTTCTCAAATCTTACCCTGGAGGTCCAGTGCACTGCAGAGTTAGGATCTAACCCTAATCAAACACCTGAGCATGTTAATCAGTGTTTTAATGATCATTAAAAAACACAGGTAGGTGAGTTTTATCAGGGTTGGAGCTAAACTCTGCAGTGCATCGGACCTCCAGGGTAAGATTTGAGGAACCCTGCTCTATATCATGCATTTGGATCTTGAACTGTCATGCAAACTTAAAACTGTAAGTTAGCATCAATTAACAGTTAACTATAGCGAATAACATCCATCTGAAAGCAGGTTTTGTGTACTTAAATACGGTGGAATGTTGTTCATGTGAATCAATTTAAAAAACACACAAATCAAAAAGACACAGGAAAAAAAAAGAAACAAAATTACGCAGCCTCAGCCAAATGAATTTATGAATGCAACAGTCTACACAAGACCGTACAAATAAGATTAAAAATTAAGTTTAATATTTAGCTTAAAGTAGGAGGAAAAGCTCTAGGAAATGTGCTGCACGTTTCCAGACTTTCCATCACCGAGGTAACAAAGTATATGCAAAGCAAACAAAAAACGTAACTGTAGCTGATCCTACTCTCAGGTTCTTGACTGTGAACTCATTTAATGCACAAATGAACACTCTCTCTCACTCAATACTCTCATTGTTACAGTCATCAACTAAATGCTTAAGGAATCTGACCCTTAAAATAAACGGAACCGGGTCATTTGGTTATAAATCCTGTTTCTTATTGCATGCATCAATCCGACTGACTACCAGTAGAGACCTGTGACCATCACCTGTCTCTAGCATCTCAGCAGACAGCTGGACATACAGTAAAGAGTTTGTCAGCAGTTAAAATGAGAATTAATAGGGATCAGAGAAGGGTTTAAGTGTACCTGGTATTACTGACCAACTGCTCCAGTGTGCTGCGTCACCCAGAGAGTTAAACACCTTGCTAAATCCTGCCTTATGAACCGAAATCCCAGAGTGCGGAGGAATAAAGAGTACACAGGAGGTTTGGTGCTCAGTCTCACTCAACAGAGTTACACATTATTTAGTTGTAGATGTAATGTGATTTAGTGTAATTGAATCAAATCTCACGTGTAGACAAGTTCCCAGGGGTTACGCCATCATGCACTCTCTTTTTGCCATAGTCTTTGCTAGGCCAAAATTATTATCCACTAAGCCTGGCTCTAACTTTCAGGGTGAAAAATATTTTTAACATTATAAAACTACCTTACATGTGCTGGGCTGAATTGTGATCCAAGTATTTGTTTCTTGTGTTTTTTTCTATTAAGAAATTTTCAATTACACAATAATGTAAGCACTACTTATTGGACCTTTCTTTGTTTGTCCACAAGCTGGACTGGAATGTGGATAAGGCAAATATACTTGAGGCAAATGAAAACAGAACAGATGTGTTTGAAAGCAAGAGATAAAATTCATTTAAGTGGAAAAAAGAAAAACAGATGATTTTGAAATGAAGTTTAATCCAAATAAACGTTTTAATCCAAAAAAAAAAAAAAGAAGCAAATTTCATGTCACATTATAAATGATCAAGCAACGGCATTTTACAGAATTGTTGAATAATTTTTATAAAATCTAATTTAAAACTATTGGTCGAATCAATATTGTTGTCAACGCTGATGCTGATATCTTAAAGAGCAGGGTGGATAATGGTCAAAAAACAGGTTGATCTCAATTTAATTTATTCTAATTAATATTTAAGATGTGCAAAATAACCAACAGGGCTCTCAGTAATTTAGAAAGTTTGTGTACAATTTTTTTCCGCGTAAATAATGTGTAAGTAATATCGATATATCGATATACTTATATCGAAATATAAGTAAAGTCGATATATCAGCCATATATGAATACAATAATAAAGAGAAGGACATACACTGAGCACAAAGTTGTCTCTATTGCATTGTATCCATAATTTGGTGGTCTACTGTCGCCATTAAAAGAAAACTAATATATTACAACAAGCCCAATATATAATTTAGCCTGAATCTGTAACAACTAACCAAGTCTATTAGTGTCTCAACAATACTGTATTGTAAACAGATATTAAAGGAAGTCTCTTTGGAAAGACTCTGTGTAGTGAACTTGATCTGTGCTCAAGCAAATCCTCTGACTTAAGGTCAAAGCCAGCAATGGCCGCCAACAGGGCCGAACCAATGAAAAGCCCAATCTGTCACGCTTCAACACCCTCAAATTATATCAGAGTGAGAGATGGCAAAAGTTGTCATCTGAGTTGGGGGCGGTGGGGGCTTGAAGCAATCAAGAGACGCTGGCCTCTAGGATTTTCCTCATGGCCAGCTCTCTCAAAGCAGTCACTAATTTGTTCCACTAATTGCATCGTATGGTGGACGTTAAGCAGTCCAAATGAGAGCGTGTGTAAGGCTTCCTAGTACTGACTGTACTGATGGGGCCGATCGCTCATCCTCTGACTGACTATTTGAAAGTGGTTTTGTCACAGTTGATTTGCTGCACAAGACTGGAATTAAAATATTTTAGGTTATCACATAGGAAAGTTTGAATATAATAGCCGCATAAATACATATGTATGTGTTTGAAAATGCTGTAGTATTATTTTTTATAATTATTTTCATGTGATGGCTGATAACTGATAAATGCTAAATAGTATTGTAGTATAGATTCTGCACAATTTTGTCAGCATAAATGTAATAAAAAAAAAAACCTAAAATGAATTGGTTAAATTATATTATTGAATTAAGGCATCAAAATATGAAAAAAATGCAATAAATATTATAATTGAGTACTGTGATTATATAACTATTGTGAATTAATATTACAATTTATTGTGATTACACTTTAATAAGTCTTTGCTTATTAAAGACTAGACATTTATTTGATCATACCCCTAAACAGACTGTATATGAGGAGTCACATTACCAAAAACAATGCATTACATCCTTCTGAACTTATACAGAGTGTGTAATTAAAAGTACACTGAACCATAAACTTTCAAGTACCAAAACCCTGAAATTGCACCTGAATAGAATAGTCAAATTTTCAACAAAACAAGTAGGGAAAAGAGATCATGTGTAAACAGGACCTCTTCAAAATTCTGTAAATAACCGGTAAACTTCTTTATATGAACCCAACTACTGGTATGAGCATGAACAAGTTCAACACGCTCTGACCCAAGACGTCTCTTCTGGGCCAGTTCCTCACTGTGTAGTTGAGTTTGAAGTCATCTAATATGATCTCTCTGGGCCAAAATTAGCACCATGAATGTAAACGACACTAAAATTAAAATATACCCTTCAATGTTTATAAACACAAAACTGGGAGGCACATCTGTTTACAGGCCATTTCTGGTTAATGATGTCGCAAAATGAACTGATATTTTGTGATAATGGTGCTTTGCTGATTAAAAGCAATAACAGTAAATTGCCGTAAATTGCTGTGTAAAAGAGGCTACTTTTAGCCATCAGTGTAGCACCCTTAAAAGTAAAATAAAATTTATACCAGTTAACCTATATTAAAACTAGCTAAGATAAGACAAAAGAGACCATTTGTTGTGCGTTATAAATAGGTTTGAACAAATTATCTACATCACAGCACAAAACTGAATAACTGTTCATTCCAAACAATTGCAAAAATTGTTACTGAAAACTCTTTCTTTAAAGTTGTTGGATACACAATCATCTATTGGTCTTTAAAGTTTAAAGGCTTGTCCAAAATCTGGACTTCCTACTGCTTATTCTATCCTAGAACAACCATGCCACACCAACACAATCCGCCCAATACTCAACCGTCTACCCCCACCCACCCCATTTCTCCCTTCTTTAGCCTGTCAACCAAACTATTTATGAGCTTGTTTGCTCATGCTGGACAAGTCCTGCTCCACTCCCTCCAACGAATTCCCATCTCAAACCCCCCCGTCTCCACTGTTCCGCAATCCCCAGTGATCGAAGCAGCCCCTTCACTGCTCTGACCTCTCCACAAAGACTCATGTGTCCTTCGCACAAATAAAAAACTCATTCATATATATTCATTAAAACACACACAAACACTTTCATCGCTCTGCAGGTCTGTCTTAGTCCTACTGAATGTCATTGCTTTTTTTTCTTCTTCTGCTGTTGTTATGAGCTGAATAAAAAGGCCCAGTGTTACTGAGCTTCCTTGTGCTGTGAGGTGAGGGCGGAGCCCAAAGCCTACTGACCAATTGCATTCAAACCTCTTTTTGTAGAGCCTCCCCTTTACCTGGTGTCACTGTAGCTCCCTCACTGTCAGTTGAAGTTGTTTTGCTTCTGAAAGCACATTTAAAAATGGCTCCAGCATTAACAAAGGAAAGAATCTGGGTACAACGTCTACACAAACAAAGAGGGAATGTCTACTTTGGGTCTGTGCGCAGCCTTACACAACAAGCATTGTTTTATTAAGAAGAAAAACACACATTATAAGAGAGGAATTTTGCCAGTAAGGATTGAAGTTGGCACATGGAGCCAGCATTCTTGGAAGGCATGCTTTACTTTCTGTTGTGCCATTAATGTCATTTATGTACAGGAAATGTCTTAATGTGAACGTTTCCAGGTCTGTGCAGGTTCAAAGACCGTTTCTGGCCACTGGACATTCTCAGTGGTTCAGCTTTGAAAACAAGGGCTGTTTTTTCAATGGCTGAGCCAGTTCAAATATCCAACGCAGCAATTAGTGTCTATTTTTACTTTCACATCAATGGAGAACATGCCCAAGTGTGTAAAGTCAGGACAGATCAGTTTTATGAATCCCATGAGTCGTGAAGTAATGTTTATCACAAGTTCTCGCAAATATACAAAGCGAATGGGTCAATGACAGATAAGAGTCTGCATAATAATAAAGATAATGACAAATCCTTTTAAAGAGTGCCACATTCTGAAATGGTTTGTTCACCCAAAAATGAACATTTTGTTTTTAATTACTCACCCTCATGTCGTTCAAAATCTATAAGACCTAGAAGATAAAAAGATATTTTTGATGATATCAGAGGCATCTGACCCTCCATAGACAGCAATACAACTCAAATGATCCCAGATCCAGAAATGTAGTAAAAACATCGGCAAAAGAGTCCATGTGACTGCTACGAGAATACTTTTTTGCGCAAATAAGCAAATAACAACAACAATTTACTCTTCTCTCGCGACTTATGTCATCTGCCATTTTAACACACCGTATACACAAGCTTTAACGTAATTAGCCTTATTTACATGTGGATGAAAACATGTGCGTCTATGTAATCTGTGGTTGCTTGCGCCTAGAAGAAAGCTTAGACTTACAAAGTAATGTTCTCTAAAATGGAGGAAAATGCAAGTCACAGGAAAAGAATGGTATATGATGTTATTTTTGTTTTCTTTGCGCAAAAAAAAAAAAAAAATCCTTTGAAGTTGGTTGATGGACTTTTACCAGTTTTTCTGGACCTGGGATCATTTCAGTTGTATTGCTGTCTATGGAGGGACAGATGGCTCTCTGACATCATCAAAAATATCTTCATTTTGTTCCGAAGATCAACAAAGGAAGGGAAGGAAACGGCAGATTACATCAAATACGTTAAAGCTTGCGCATACGGTGTGTTAAAATGGCGGAAGATGGAAGGGGAAGGTAAGGAAAAAGGAAAGGAACTCACGTGATTGACCCGGAAGTCACTGTTTCAACTATAAGTGTAACATTTTGATGTATCATCACTAAAACTCGCAGCCTGCCGAGAAGTTTGTAGTCTTGGATAAAATGTATTTGTCCAGACAAAGAGGACATTATCACCCGGCTGAGGTGTATTTATATCTGTTGCATAGTGTCATTGAGCAGATAAAGAGGACTCTCTACTCTCTCTCTCTCCACAAGCAGCTGTGAACAGACCCTCATTGGAGAGTATTTGGCAAGGGTCCTGGTCCTGGCACAGACTCAGCTCAGTAAGAAAACCAGTGTGACACGCTACCACACACAACCTCTCCTGCCTCTCTTCAGGACTGAAACAGGGGCTCTTCCAAAATGCAGCACGCTCAGGCCCTGGGTTGTGCGAGAGGTCTCCGTTTAATGGCGTCTTTTTCTGCCGTTCCCCCCGCAGAGCCCCAGCGCTCAGTAGATTCCTCAGAAGGTCACAGTAGGGCTTGAATGGCGTGCAGCATGCGCTGGTCAAATTCCATGCAAATGTGCATGTTCTCTCTTTGTTTCAAGAGCTTAGACAGCATATGGTGAAGTAAATGATAAAATCCAATGGTCTAAGATGAGCCCACTCCATCACAGCTGGCAGAGTCATTGTTATAACTACAAATTTAGGTCAGTGTTGTAGTTTTGCACACACTTTAATGGAAATGTATTGAACAGATCTGACTCCTGTAGAACCCGGGTTAACCAAATAAAGATATAAATAAAAACAAATTCAAAATATTTAGTAAAAAACTTGAAATATCACAATGTAGAACAAATTCACATGAACTCACACGTAAATTAAAGCCTATGACGGACTTTGACTGACAGCTTGAGTGACTATTTGGGAGAGCAAGCAGAGGCCTGCGTCGTCCCATGGGTGTGGAAGGGACAGGAAGTTTAGGTTGTTGTAGCGGCTTCCTCATCACTTCCTATTGGCCTAGTGAAAAGAAAAAAGAAAAAAAAAAACTCACGGGGAGCCAGTTATACTCTCAAGAGTGTCCCGAGCCGGTTTAAACTGGAAATGTCAAGACTGCAAATCATCTTAGAATATGCACAGACACTTGATATCAGACACATTACTATCGCATTAAGCAATGGGAGCAAATCAGATTTAAAAAGGTAAATAAAGACTGTAAGCTCAGTGGTCCATTTCTATCCAAGCTTCTCACAGGCTGCTGAGCATTTTTTAACAACAGGCAGGTAAATTATTTGAGTTGGTGTCGTATGCATGTCATAGGTCAAAACAAAACATGCAGGTCAAAGCATAATGCCAAAATGACAGATGTCCGAGAACGTATTTACACATCAACAGTTCTTCTTTGCATACAACACATACTAGTTACGCAATTTCAGACAGAGCACGTATCAGACTTTTCTTTTCAAACAGAAATGCATTTCATGAAAAATATACATGTTGAGATCTTACTAACATAATTTGGGATAAGTAAAAAAAAAAAAAAAAACACTTTTATTCAGCAAGGACACAACTGACAGTATGAACAGTTATAATCATCTCTCAAAAGACTATCAATTAAATAATCCTTTAAATTAACATTTTCCTAAATATGTAAGCAGCATAACTGCTTTCAGTAATAACTTGCATTTTAAAATTAATTTAAATGTAGATACACAACTGTTAATATTTCAGATGTTACTGTTTTTACTGTAATTGTGATCAAATAAGTGTGATCATTGAGATTTATCAAAAATGTAGAAAACCTTAAACTTATGAACAGGCATGTACAAATATGATTTGAAGCAAAAAGTATTTAAATGGGTAGAACAACAACAAGAAAAATAAATTCTGTGTGTGATGTTGCAGGGAAATATATGTAGTATGATTAACAGTTACAAATTCTCACTAAAAACAGCGTAGTTCAGACAAATAGGGAAAGTGTCTCTGGAGTAATTCAGCTACATGTCAAAAACAGAGACAAGTTGTCGTGCACATCGCCACATGCTTGCATCTGACCGTGTAGACTAAATAACACATCCTTCACAAGATCAAAGACTCCAATAGAAGTGAGCTTTGTTAACAATGATGCATCAGGACTACAGTGTGCCTCAAACTACCTCCTAAAATGGTAAAATGATCAGATGGTGATCCGTCTTAGACGCGTTTCATTTACACCTGGTCTTTTCGTGATCGGATCAGCTATGCTATCAGTCCAAACAAATGAAGTGGCCAAGTGTAAACAGGCCCAAATACTCCCAATTTGGCTACAAATCCCAAAACGAAAGTTAAAGATATCCACATAATCCAGCTACAGGGTAAAAGTGCATTTGCCACAAATACATTTTCCCTGATTTCAAAGTCAGAGAAAATTATAACTCTGGCAGACGCTGTGGAGCAGAGAACAACCCCATCTCCATAAATACATGCTGAGGCTGGGATTGCTGCAGGCCTTCAGCGTTTAGATGGCAGCACAAATTACAAGTTGGTGAGGCAGAGGAGCGGCTCACAGATGACGAGAGCAGGTCAGTGGGTTTCCGGGTGAACTGGGAATAAGGTTAGAGGCAAAGCAAACAGACTGGTGCCCAATATGCACGTGCATAAGCATTCATTCCCTCATGGCAAATCAGTAGACTGTGTGGGCCTGCCTAAAATCAAACAACTGTAAGACCTCCCTCTTTTATGCTAACTTAGGTTTATAAAAAAAAAAAAAAAAGTACATTTCAATTATCAATATGGCTGAGTTTGCATTTTCTAATTTAATTCTTAGATGTTATACTTTATTTTTAAAGGTCCTTAAAGTTTTGAACACTTAATACATGCATAACCGTTTATCATGATATTTCCCAAACTGTCCCTCCTCCTTCCCCCTTTATCAACTGAAAATAAACAAGCATTCAAGCAGTCATTATTTATTTAAAAATAATAATAAAAAAAAAAAAAAGATGAAGACATCTTATTTAAGAAAATTAGAGACATTGTATAATTAGTATAGTTTTGAACTACTTTGGTATTTTTTTTCTCATAATACTGAAGACTACAGTTTTATTTTTTCCTCTTTCTTTGTACATTTTTTGCTTTTTTTTCTCTTTGTAACACTTTTAAAACTCTGTATTTATTAGACAAAACTGGAAATAATTTTAGAGAAGAGAGGAATGCATCATTTCATTTGAAACAATAAATAGCCTACTAGAATTTGTATTCTTTTTGAATGAATGAAAAGACATTTGGATAGACAGGTTTTGTGGACATGCACATACACCAGGATAATACAATTTCTTAAGACTGGTCGGTTGTTCGGAAAAACCACCGGCATGTTGATTATAAAAGAAAAGAAAAAAAACAGTCTCATCACGAATGTCATCAGACAATGCATACTTCTGTGTATGTTTAGACTAACATGAACAGTAGTTCAGCACATCTGTCTTTATTTCTTTGGTCTGGCAGTTTAGTCCTGAGGGTCAATTTGGAATATTTTCCCACAGCTCTCACACTTGTGTACCTGGGTGTGCATACAAGAACACAGTCCCATCTTGGAAACAGATGTGGCAACATGACATCAGACCTCATCGCAGTGAGCACAAAAGTGCACGTGCACGCACACACACACACACACACTCCTGCTGAGAATAAACAAACCCCTTTCATGAGCAACACCAGACTGTGTTAGCGTCAGTTTGTGCATCATGGAACAGATCACAAAACCATGTTGCCTTATGAATCATAACACACAATCTGCCTAATAAAACATCCACATCATCTGACAACAAATCAATCAATACTGCAATTTAAACACACTTACCAGTGCTAAATTAAGTGTAATGGAAAACATGCCCCAATACACTCCTGAGAAACACTAGAAAGAGTAATAAATCTTTGAACCAGAACTGACCCCATTGTTCTTCCATTATCTAGACGTAATATGAAGAGTCATTTACCTCCAGCAGAGTCTATCTGCTTCGGTACAGCATGTTTGGTGGTACCGACCGCATTCCAGAGTCCTGTAGCCTAATAAAGCTGGATAATGACCATTTTCCACTCTCGTGTTTGATGTTTGTAACAGGGAATTCAAAGTGCATTATTATCTGATCTAATCATGGGAAGTTCTCATCCTCCACCAAAACACTTAGATTGTCTTCTAACTATCTTATAGATAAAGTTCCATATCAATCCAGAGAGACAAAAATAGTTCACCCCAAAATAAACATGTTTGCTCAATAATTTCCCTAGATTTGGAGTAATCTAGCTTTACATCACTTGACCACAAATGGCTCCTTTGCAGTGAATGGGTGCCGTCGTAATAAGAGCCAAACGGTTGATAAAACTTCCTCATGATGGATTTACCTTAGGGTTTGGCGTTGTCGACCAATTTGGCATCGTACAATGTCTAATGTGAAACATTGCGATGGACGATGGTATCGTCGTCGCCATAGGTGGTGGGGTTAGCTGTAACTAAAACACCAAGCCCCACAACACGACTGACAAAAGTGTTCGCACGAGCAGGTCAGAGAGGATTGAGCGCATGATTGAGTGCTTGAATTGCACTCAGGGTTTAAAATGAGCTAACGGCCCCGTTTCTTCCCATGTACATCTGTTTTCCTCTCGCGGAAATGATTTACCGCGCTCGCTTATTAATGGCATAGATTTACCGCCACAGATTAAGTGTGTTTTTCGCGAGCTGGTTGCTGCTGCGGCGGCGGGGCGGAGCATCGCGATGCTGACTCAGCATCGTGATGTCTATCGGCCATGGCATTGTCTATCGACCCAAACCTAATTGACCTATTACAAACATGCAGCTTTTCACTTCACAAGGTGATAACTGTTGGACTGAAGTTGTTATGGATTACTGTGATGTTTTTAATCAACTGTTTGGACTCATTCTGTGAAACCTGTTGAGGATCTATTGGAGAGCAAGTGAGGTGATGTTCAATTTCTCCTAATCTGTACAGATAAAGAAACCAACTCTTCTACATCTCGGATGGCCTGGGGATTATTTGTTTAGGACAAATGCAGGTGTTGATGCTGTAAAGCCAGTGAAATTTTCTATATTCCTGATTAAACAGCTGGCAACAATAACGCATTTTAAAAGCAACAATGCTGCTAATCTCACAGGTGCACAAACACACACAATGACGTTTTGTATTCAAATGCTAGCATGTTATTGTAGGTAACTTAAGCAATTAATCCTCCCCGAAAAGCTTAGCATTTTCATTTCCACCCATAGTGACGAAAACAGAACATCAACGCAGAAACTGCACGCCTCAGATGTGTAAATGCAGTCAGGAAAAAACTTAGAAAGTGACTTCAGGCCTAGGGTGTAAAACAGACTTATAGACACAGGATTTAAGTGCTAAAGCCATGTGGCAGCTGTCACCCACCACAACCCAACACGCAAAGCAAGACTGCCAGAGGTCTCCCGAGAGATGTTCGTTTACATTCTCCAGCACAGCCGCAAACAGACAAAACCAAACACATTGTGATGGCAACAGTGTGCGCTTATTTTCAAATAAACTTTGAGTAGCTTTGCAAACACAATAGCAAATGTACAATATTTGTGCAGCAGAATCAAACAAACAAAACATCCAGGCAAACAATTACCCAAACAACCATGGAATGGAACGTGTAGCGATATGTGTTCAGCATCATTTCAACAAGCCGGGTCCTAGTAAAGTAAATTCAAAAGATTTATTTGGGATTCATAATAATAACAATAATACTAGTAAAAATCTCGATGTCAGGCTACGCGATTACATTACAGCAAATGTTGCGATAATATTAAATAAACAAATGCATTTGTGGACGTATCAAGACATTCATTCTAGTGTTCACACTAGACGCGTGAATCGTGCTGCAGGATGTCTAATTGCGTCTTTGCATCGACTGAAGCTATTACTGCAGCATCTTTCTGTTGTATTTTCCAGCGTTCTTCTCCGAACACTGTGTGCCATGTGCTTTGCTTACGCCCTGCTGACGCGTTCAGTGTGAAACCGGCGTAAACTCGATATGTTCAAGCAGTCAACTACACGTGAACAGCAAGACATATTCGCCTCAGGTGTGAACGCACTTTTAACAAAGAGGGATTTGAGAAAATGATTGGCACACTGGACAAGGGATACCAAAAGAAATATACTAAGTATGTGTTACATTCTGCTAAAATGTTTTGGGACAACATGAAAAAAATATAAAAAAATGGGAATTTGTTTTATTTATCTGTACTTTTATTTTAAAGTTAATTTAATGTAATTTAATTCAGTAACGTAAAGATGTTACTGTTATTTAATTTGTATTTTAGTTTTAATTTGAAAACACTGTCAATATACAGTTGTTGCTAGATTGCACTGTATACTGTATCTCAGTCACGTCAAACCACTTTTTGACCTTAATAATCGCAATGTGACATTTTTCCCAGATCGTGCAGTCCTAATATAGTTGGTGAAAAAAAACAAAAAACTTTGCACCTTTTAAAGAATTATTAAACTAGAATCATTAAAGTTTTTAGTATATTTTACTGCAACACATTTAAAAACAGTATTGTAACCCCGAGTTTTTAAATGAATTATGGCCAAATAAAATTAAGCCCATTAAAAGACATTTAGCCTATGTTTTATTAGTCACAAATTAATCCCAAACACATTAGTCAACAACTGAAGTGGATCAAAAAAAAGCTAATCAAAGTTGTCCTTAGACAACAACACATTTTGGTTTTAGGACAACTTTGACGAAAGGTTTTGATTCACTTCAAATGTTGTCTAGTGTATGTAAAAGACTAGGGCCTTTTGCGCAGACCTCAATGGAGATGAACAGAGACAAAAAAGTTGATGTGAAATGACTCACTCACCTCAAGGTCATAGAACTCCTGAGCATCATCCAGGCCCTGGACTCGGATCTGCAGGCCCCAGTTGTGGCCTTTCCCTCCTGCTCCCATAGCTGAACCGAGGCTCTGCCCGGGCTCCAGGGTGCTGATGCCGGTGTTGTACTGAGCTCCGAGCCGTGTTCCTGCGGGGGTCTGCAAGGAGCGGTAGGTGCCTTCGATTTCACCCATAGCTGCTCCCAATGCAGCCTACCCCCTCTCTCACACACATATACACACCCTGCCTGGAAACAGCAGAACAATTAAATAAATTAAACAATGGTGCAAAATCTCAATCCAGTTCTACAGGAACTTATATTATGGTTGAAAGAACTAATGCAAGATTCAGAGACAGATGAAATCGGATCTATATGCAGGGATAGCAAATAGGAGTCTAAAACAGGATTTGTTTTTTAAGAAAGAGAAATAAGAATATAATTTCTGACTGGTACCATATTCATTGTATTAATGTTAGAATAGTCAATTACATGTGTTTATTAGCGTTTTTAGTAGCTGGAATAAGATAACAATTAATATAACAACCTGAAGAATACACAAACATCTGAAAAGGTCTTCCATCAGACATATATATATATTTTTATATAGCATGATTTAAATCAGCTAAAATTAAATGTTTTCACCATTAAATTATTTTTAAAAGAAACGTAAGACTTAATTTTAATGAAAAAAAAACTCTATATCAAATAGATCTGATATGCAGGTTATAAAATATAATTGAAATATCAGCCAAAAAAAAAAAATGTAATTTAAGTGTTTAACAAACAGATTGTTCCAACATTCTTTAAAGCTTCCATGACAGATTTTTTGTAATGTTAATATATTTTTGGTTTTCTTGGAAAAAAAAAAAAAAACATATTAACCAAAAAATATGTAATAATAATAATAATAATAATAATGGACAGGCATGAGTCGATCAGAACTGATGCATTTATTGTCAACCTTGATTAACTTACTGTTAAGGTTTCAAGTCAAACATTCACAGCTCCTCTACACTTAAAACAATTATCTGATGATATTTACACCAAAACAGTGTGTTCCAATTCCCTTTCCTTCACATGACACTTCTCAAAACAGTGACATGACCACAAGACACAAGCTCACATTAGCCATTACAAAATACTAAAGTACAAATTTAGCAGTGACTTTGCATGAGGTATGATTAACACTGGCAACACTAGAGGAGTCAATCTCCACTTTAACTCTCCTGATCTCTAAAGCAACAAGGACAACTCAGAATAACATTAATTAAAGCCAACATCATTAAGCATGTTTCTGGCTCTTTAATGCAACAGGTTGGTTTAAGTAATTTGACTGGAATGCCTTCAAAGCACAAGCTCATTTACAAGCTGTGATCCAAGCTGACCTATTTCCCCTCATAGGACTGAAGTTTACGTTACATTTGAGAACGAGTACTTTATCCCGAAGTGTGAGCAATTGTGAACCAGCCGACGATCGGTGACCATTCATCTCTTTTGTTTAAGCAATAAAAATAACTCGTTGCAGGCTGCGCTCGGTAAAGCAAAATGCTGAAAACAATTAAATGAAAAGCCGAAATAAACTCTGGTGTTGTGTAATATAATGTAATAAAGCTGTACGGAACCAAGATAAAAATCTCTGCAGTAGCTTAAGCCCTCAAGACGAACTTATTTCACTCGTCGTATTTCACGAACCCCGACAAAAATATCCTCAGCTGCGACGAAAAACACAATCACGCGTTTTGCTGTTTGTCATTACCTTAACGTAACGTTACAAAGATGAAACAAAGACTGAGAAAGTTTAGTCAAACCACACAAACATGCGAAGAAGCCATAAAACTCTATCGTGTGCTTCACTGAGACACGTTTAAATACGCTACTGCCGATATAAGTGATTTGAATTTGCTTTTAAAGTCCATTTTGAGATAAATCAGCATCATACCTTTTATTTTCCGCCTGGTATTTCTTCAACTCTAAATGAGTTACACGTCCGACCGTCGTTGTAGGCGAACTGCGGCCAAAGCTCCGCCCTGATTGGACAACTTCAGACAGATCCTGCCTTCTATTGGTTCAGATTCGCACTGAAATGGTCGGCAACTATTGGCTGAAAGGTATACCTGCAGATGAATTTGATTGGTTCGGAAATGCCATGCAGTTTGATAATATAACATAATACATTAAATAGTATTAAACAAATAAAAAACAAAAGTCAAACTGATTTGTGCTGAAAAGATGCCTAAACTCCTGTCTAGTTATAGAGTTGTTGCTAGTTATATATATATATATATATACTAGCTGTCTCTGTGTACTCAATCATATTTCCAGGGAATGTAAAATTACAGGAATTCCAAATATGCAAAATAAAGGAAGCTTTTTGTGTAAGGTGTCATTCAAAACCAAGATGAAATAAAGGGATATGGATTATATTACAAAATTTATTCAAACAGAATGGAACATAACAGAAGAGAATAAGCATAACCTTGTAAAGTACATTTATAAAAAAGGAAAAACAGCACCTGGACATTTGCAAGCTAAAGAAAGAATAATACTGGCCACATTATTTGTTGCAAACCATAGAAAGCAATTTCAGTGTTTCTTAAATCACATGCAGAGATGTTTGAAGTTGTTCTGTAAAACCAGACACATAAAATATATATAAACCAAGACCAAAAGTCCAACTGACCAACTGGCAGTAGTTCACTTAAATTATACTTAGATTGCGCATATAATTATTTACTAATTTATTTTAAGTCAGTAAAAAATGCAAATTGCAATGTAGACAGTCTCTCATTTAAAGCATTTTGTGGTTGGAAGTTCAGGGCCCCCACTGCGTTGTTTCAGCAGGCGTGTGGCTGTCTGTAGGACATGATACCGCTGACGAAGATGACGTCTCTGCACATGTTCATTGGTGATCTCTACAACACATGCAGCGGAGAACCAGCCCCGCTGTCCGTCCCGTACCCTACGGCCTTCCAGAAACCCTACAAAACACAGAAAATTAGAAAATAAGCATGCAAACTAAAAAAAAAAATAGAATAACTGAATTCAGAATGAGAGGGTTGTGTTGCAACAGTACCATCTGAAGTCTTCTGCATGACGTTGATCATATCTCCCATCTGTAGACTAAGCTCCCCTTGTTGTTGCCCACTGTACACCTCTATACATCGCACCTGAGGACAGTCTTAGACACAGTGCCTATTTGATCCAATTTTGTACATTGTTTATTTCTTTTATTTAGTGTCATACTTCTAAAGAGCATCATGTTTGCTCTGATTAAGAACAGATGTTTCCCATTGTTGGGAACACTATTTTACAGCCATTGACACTTTTGCCCCCTAGTGGACAATGCTTAGCTGCACATGCTTTTTTAATTTTTTGTATAATAGAACTGACTCAAAAAAACAAACACATAAAAACTGGTATTGCATTTAGTGATTCACTCTTACCCCACTCTTCAAACACATTATCCTGTCCATGTCTCCGCCCACCCAAGAGCTCCATCCACAAGTCCTTCTCAGCTCTAAGAAAACAAGAAGACACCTGTTGTTTGAGGGAGACGTATATATAGTATTATATATGTTTTGTAATTATTCACTTTCATCTTGCCATAATGACAATGTTGTGTCTGACAGTTGGATTGGTCTTTGCATTTTGTACTAACTCTGAATTTGTTTGCAGTAGATGTTGAGAGGTGGCGCTCCGGTGATTATGCAAAAGGACGAGCCTAAATATCCGGTTCAGCTCACAACCCTCGAGCTCCTCCTCCAGATCTTTGCCCTCTGTCACTTCTATCAGAGAGCGGTGCACGTAATCATGAACTACAAACCGATCCAACCTGCATTCATAAATGACATTAACACCTCAGCCTGGGCAGGCAAAAATATACAAACGCTCTGCTGCATCTATGGTGTTCATAAGTTTGGGTCAGTACAATTGTTTTCAAAAGAATTTCATAGTTTTATTCAGCACTTAAATTAATCAAAACTGACAGTAAAAACATTTGTAATGTTTCAGTGATTTCAGTGCTTTCTGAACTTCTAGAAAAAAAAAAACGTTCAGAGATGATCATTTGCGAAAAATATTAAGTAGGACAAATGTTTTCAACACTGTTGATATTAAGAAATGTTTCTTGAGCACCAGATTGGCATATTAATTTCTGGAGGATTATGTGATGCTGAAAACATGACCGCTGAAAATTCAGCTTAGTAATAATTATATTTAAAATATATTAAAAGAAGAGTGTTATTTTAAACATTTTTTTTCAACTTAGACATTTAATAGACTTCAAATTTACCAAATTTGATTGGTATATTGTATTTCAATCCTAAATTGACAATTATTGACAATCTATTTATCCATAAATACAATTTATAAAATAGGATTTAGCAATGAATTTGTATATCAGTACCATATCAGTTATTGGCCAGGTTTCATTCTTTATTGGTATGGGTCAATATTGGATATTTACCATGCATTTAGATTTAAGATTTAGATGACCTTTTGTGTCATCTAAAGGCTCATTAAAAGGCTCATCATTAGCAAATCTCAAAATAAATATCCATATTCCTACTGTTCAATAATGTTGGGTGATGATTAAATACATTTGCAGCATTCAAAATTATTTGAATAATTTATTTGGATAAAATAGCTAAATTTTGTCCATTTGTTTATTTCTGGCCATAACATAATTATTCAGACACATTTTAAAAAATCAGTGCAACCAGTCGAATCTGTCACTTTAGATAACAGAGGCATTCAAAATGTGAAGTGTTAGGAGGCTAGAATGAAGACACCCATAAGATAGAAGATACAAAAGAACAATCTTTCTTCCTAGAAACTAATCCTAAGTAAACACATAAACCAGCTCATTTGATAAACTAATTGATTTGGCTCTCCTACCCTTTCCTGGTGGCCACTAGCAGCAGATCATTAAAGAGGAACAGAAGTACAGGACACAGTTTTTTCTGGCCAAACACGTTTTCCTTCGAAGAGATTTGCACCAGATCTCCCTGCTTCACAAGCCAGCGGGAGGAAGACACAAGAGGCAGGGCCTGAGAGAGATAGAAAGTCCCAAAAACAGACAGACATTGATGAAAAGAGTAAATTGCAATTTTCAAAATGTATATGTAAACAAGTTTCCCAGCAACCACCTGCAACTATGTACCTTGCATGCAAACTCAATCTTGTGAGCAATCTGCACTATTTCTTCCATCTGTTTCATTCTGCCCACCTGCCAATTGCAAGCTTCTAGAAGCTGTAGATGAATACAACACAAAGCGTACAACATAATGCCGCAAACTGATTTTTATACAATAGCAGTCATTCAGAAAATGCTTAGCTGCCAGCTTGGCATTCCTACCCTGGAGATCGCCGTCAGAGCTCTCAATGCTGAAGCCTCACAGTCTGACCCTGAAAGGGCCTTCTTCTGGATATTCTGCATTGCACCGAAATGTTTGACATGTTCAGTAATGTTACGTTTAAAAACAATTCAACGCTCTCATGCTAAAATGCTAGTGCTTCTCATCACTCACCTCCATTAGGATTTTAAGCCGTGTGATTCTCTGAAATGGCAGTGAAAGGAAAGATTTGAGCGGTAGGCGATTGCATCGAGGGTCTTCCTGTAGTTTATGCAAGATCTCCACAATCTGAGGACTCTCTTTTCTGACCACAGTACAACATATATTATAAATATATTACATTTTCAGATAGTACACATTTTATTCATAACCCTCGTTTCTAATCTCTGTACACTCTCAGAAGTAAAACAAAGGTTTACCTTATAGTGACTGCTTTTGTACATTGTAGAACTGTGTGTAGAATACAGTTTGCATTCCTAATATACATGATAAATAAACATCAAGAACTGTTCTTTTACCCAAGGTTGTGTAATGTCTGCTCCTGAAATGGCATATTACGGATGTAATTTATATATGCATCAAAGGGTCCAAGAGCGTATTGGTGCACAACGTCACAGATTATGTCACAGAACACACCTGAGACCAACTCCAACAGCATCGCATCCATGAAGCTAAAAAAAGAATTTACATGAGATACAGGTATGTATTTGGACATTTAAGTCACAATTAAAAAGGCCATAATTTAGTATCATTATACAACATATAGCTTAAATGCAAAAAAAAAAAAAAAAAAAAAAATATGCTTATGAA
>JAUYWG010000039.1:8101444-8130443 GCA_034779775.1 Enteromius afrohamiltoni | reverse complement strand
TATATAGTCAACATTTGAAGTGGATCGATAACTTTTATCAAAGTTGTCCTACAACCTAAAAAACTAAATGTGTCCTTTTCTTAGGACAACTTTGATTAACTTTTTTTGATCCACTTCAAATAATAACAGTAGCATGTGTTGTAATCAAAAAATATATAGCTATCCTTTTAAATTATGTTTACGTCTTTAGTTTGAAGGTCAGTGTCAGTGTGTACATTATTATTTTGCATTGTTTGATAGATGCTGGGCTTCTGGTACGCTTAGAAAAGAGATTCTCTTCAATGTAGTTGAAAGCGCTGAAAGAGTCGGTATTTGAGAGGAATCTGTCCCCATCTTGTGGATGTAACTTTGCACTACTGCAACTAGTTGATCTTCACATTGTAAATATGCAATACAAATATGGACCTCAAATGCATGTGGCTGAAACTGATTACTCTTCAATAAATATCATATAACAAAATAATTACTATTGATTTAATATATCCATCTGAATTTACACCACTAAATATTATTATATATTATAGAATATAATATAATATACATATTATATAAATATTATTATTATTAAGAAGTATTTCCTTACAATCTTTATAACAATTAAAAACATTAACATTCTCTTAAAGTTCTAGCCTTATTCTATAACTTAAATTAAGTAATGAAGAGATACTGACTGCTCAGTTTTGAGAACTTGATGTAAAAATGACGTAAAATTTTGTTGAACTAAAATTCACAATAACTAATTTGAGAAAATGGGAAGAATTTATTCCCAAAATTGATCCAGTATATATCCTCCAGTATAAATACGCTCTATTATCCCTATTTTGCATGTATCTTAAAGAAAAAACTATTGAATCAATGCAATGAAACATATGAGTTGGTAGAATTACGTCTCTCCTGTATGACATTTTCCAAACTTAAACTGCCACACTGAAAGTGTAGTATTTCAAAGTAATATTTCCCACAAAACCTCACAAGAGCAAATGATAGGTTGGAGTCACCATGTCACCTACTCTTTTGAGATTGAGATAATAACATAGGGCAGAGAGTGGTTGTCGTGTGCTCAAGCAGTGCTTAAACAGTTAACGAAAAACTATTCAAATCAATAACTTAGTTAGATTCATGCAATTACAGGATGTATTACTACGGGTTTGTTGGCAATTTCTGATTGATTCATGCTGGTTTTATTAATGTCTTACCACATTGTCATAGACATATTATCCCTGGAGATATGATATTTCGCAGGACTTTGCAACATCTGTGTGCTTTGGTGCTTTCATTTGAATACTGCCTATTCAATGGTTTTGTTTTAGGACCCAGATTTCACATTAAAAAAAAAAAAAATAAATCTAAAAAAAAAACACACACACACACACACACACACACACACATATATATATATATATATATATAATGCTTAAAAGTAAAATTTTAAATTGAAGCTTCATAGGTCCTAATAATATATACAATTATTTAAGGCGGAATTATTAAAATACATTTCTGTAAATTATAAATAAAAGCTCTGGGGTGATTTATCCAATAAATCCAATAAAAGTATTATTTAATTTAACTTGCTTATATTTTGTTTGGTTGTGGAAGATGAGTATATGTCTGATTTGGTCGATAATATGATTTTTTTTCTAGTCTAACTAGGCATTAGGATTTACCTTTGTCACCATTTAGCTTTGTCTTTCCTTGCTGTCTATCTGAACAATGTGACCAAATAACGACAATCTGATTCAAGTTTTCATAAAAATAAACAAACAAAGCCAATATAGGCCACACTGATTTAATTTTTTATTTTTTTTTGTATCTTATTGTTGTGATATCATGATTGCATTATGTGAAGATATCAATATTTTAAATACAAAGTGATTTATTTAGCTAACAAGACAAACTGTTTTCTTTTAATTAAACATTCGGATGATTACCTCTGTGTTTGCGTGTGTGTGTGTTCGTGTGTTTGTGTGAGCGTACACATCAAACATCCTCCCCAAGGGCCCCAGTGAACTCTAGCCCATAAGGACACAGACACAATCACTACTCACGGTACCCCAAATCAATAAAAAACTAAGGGCCCCCCGAAACTGTAACGATGCCCGTCCATTACATTATTTTTAAGCTGTGCTACATTTTTATTTTTTTATTACATTTTTATCTTTATATATTAGACAACATTCATTATAAACAATGATGCACTCACTTATCGCCGCCTAATGCTGCTGCTGCTGATGCAACCTGCAGAAAGAACGACCCCGGAAAAACTGATGAAAAGATGCAAAAGATGTCTGGCGAAAAGATTCAAAATACTCTGACTGAGATGAATCCAAATACATGTTACAGTCGTTTCTTTGCAGAAAGACATGTATGATCTGCACGGCCAATGTGACGTGAGGGAATGTGATTGGAGGAGGCTTGAGCTATATAACTAACAGACTGCTGCTCCTCCCTTTCGCCAGTGGAGTTTCACTACGAGCTTCTGCACCACACAGGGCAGACGGGAACACAAACACAAGTAAGTCACTCTTCATTCAGCGAAACAGTCTATATATACGTTATAGATCCGAAATTCTGAATTGCTATTTTTTGACTGATACACGTACACGATTCTAAGTGTTTTACCACGAAAATGTGCTCTGGCTCGACTCCATGTCAATTTCTCCTCACTGTTTCACCCTTTGCTCTAATGCCTACGTGGACTTTGTGTGGACAGTCACTAATGCTGATCTCGACTGAGCATTCACCTTGGTCCATCAGCAAAGGCCGTGTTTTCAGCGTACACCTGTGAGACGTTGTCATTCTCGGGACATTAGGGGTATATACGAGCAATACGAGTAAAGTTTTCCTAATCCAGTGTGTGTTAGCGCTCGCGCTAACTGGTGTACGTGTCACTATCGCGCACGCGCAGCTCAAACTTTACTGGAGTTGGTGTCTAGCCAGGACAAGTTTTTCATCGCCGCAAAGCAAAAAAACTGTCGTATTTCCTAACAGCACGGGTTATTAGTTCGATCAAGTATGCACCTATCCACACCTCTCGGAATTCAAATGTTTTTAGATGTGAATAACTATGAAATTACGAAGTGTTAAACGGAGAAATCGTCTTTCCTACTCTGTTAGCCGTTAGCATGGCGTGTCATGAGTTGACGTAGCGCGCATGTATACAACAGGGTGAACATTACACATACGAAGCTCGTTTTTACACACACAGAACATTTCTTTATTATATTTGTGCTAAACCGTTTCGTCAGATGGGTTTTTGTCATTGTAAGAGCGAATGTAAATCCGCCATATTTAAATCTGACATACGCAGGAATGGCCACGTTAGCAAGTCGGAGAGCCGCTGGGCCGTTTCAACACTTAAAGAAACAACCCGTTTTCTTGTTTAGTTTTGCATGTTTCACAGCCTTTTATATACGTTTATTTGGGAATGTATTATTTCACGCGTGTTGATGATTTTTGAAGCACTTGTGTAAGGAACGCTAACAAGTTAGTGACTGGAGGAGTCCTTTAGTTCCTATTTTGAATTTTAATTAATAAATCACATTTCCCTGTATTTAAATAAGAATCATGCAAGGTTTTAAGAAATGCAAATAAATCGTGCCACGAGTAACTAAGTTCTGGCAACCGAAAGTGGTTTTGCATCATTGGAGACATTCTCATTTTTATTTTTCTATTTTGTGTTTTTTTTTTTTTCTTTTTTCTTTTTTAGGCAAAAGCTGGCAGGCTGACACGTACGGGCAGCTTTACAGGACGGATTATCTGGTAACTGACCATTTAGCTGGTAAGATTATTGACCACTGTCTTTGTTTCTACTAGATTAATTTGCTAACATGCCTAATGTTTGCTTTGAACCACAAGCTCTTTGATTGGCTTGTTTATACCTATTGGTCACAAGATGTTCAGCCTGATCTTTAAGATCAAATCACATCTTATGAGTGATCTTATGATTTAAACGTTATATAAAACCAGTCATTTGAGCATTTGAAGAATTTTTAATGTTTGACTTGGGGATCAATTGCCTTGGAGTGTTTGTCTGAAGTTCTACCCTCTGGGTACAAGTCTTTAGGAGGCCTGTAGAGGAAGAGGCCCTAGCAGGGGCATGCAGAGAAGCACGGTACAACGGCCTTGTACTGTGAGGTTTGGAGTTTGCATTTGTGGGGGGGGGGTTGAGGGGCCAAATTGTCAGGGTGAACTGTAAGGAATTTATGACTTAATACACAAGTGATAGCCTAGTTAGTTACCTCATATATAGATGACAGTCTTCCATTTTACTGTATCATTCTGCACATCACTTTCGCTACTTTTGCTTTGTGTTATTCTTGAAGAGCTGTGTTAGTCTTTGACGTCGAGCCTTTCAGGACTCAAGGCCTCATGTCTGTAACTGTAGCCTCAGCATTTATAATCTTGTCTTTTCCTCCGAGTGTTCTGGGTGTAGGGAAGCAGTCTGCCAAGTAGATGTTTCACTGAGGTGTGGCGTGCATGTTTTCAATTAAATGTGAGCGTGCTTTGTGGAACTTTTATTTACAAAGTAGAAACGCATTCTTTTTGCTGCTCTACATATAAGGGGGGTATAGCAAATAAGGGTTAGTGGGGAAATCCTCTTAGGTTTAGAGCTCGTTCAACTAACTCTGTGGCTTAGAGTTAGCCCTTGCCCAAGGTAACAGACGGACAACTTTGACCTTCCACAAAATGGATCAGTCGCATTATAATTGCTTCTACAGATACTTCTACTGTTTTATCTTTTCACCTCCATTGCTTATTCTTTTCCCCTTTTTTTTAAAGTCGTGATGAAAGCGAAGTAGCAGGTATCAAAATAAAGTATCAAGTATTCATCCAAGTCATGGTATTGAAAAAGTATTGTGTATGTTTAACTGTAAAAGCTATCCACAACTTTTTTGACAGTAAATGAATTCCTTTGATAAGTAGCTATGGTATAAGCTAAAAATATTCCAGTGTAGTCTAACGGCTCCTCCACATCCGTCATGCAGTATTGCACTGATCATTGTGGTTTATCCCTTACATAATTAACGTACATTATTTAACAACTCCCATCTCGATTAACAATCTTGGTGATTGATTTAACGATACACTAAATTTACTTGGTCTCGGGTGACGGTCCTCCGGTCTCCTAATAGAGTGGATGTTTTCGGCTGAGATGCTGCAGCATAGACGACGTGCTGTTGTGGTACACTAGCTAGAGCTTGCAATGAACACATTTTTTTTGTAATCGAGTTACTCGAGGAATCGTTTCAGCCCTAATTGTGACATACAAATAAATGAAATGGGTTACTGCAGAAAGGGGGAAAGTAGGACTGGGTCCATTGGTTCCTGGTGGGGATGGCAGATTTAAGTGAACTAAATGTTTGTGGAATCTGATGGTGAACAGAGAAGTACAAAATATACTCAATTTTATGACATTTTGGAGAAAAAAAAAAAAAAAAAGGTAACTCAAAACACTGGTTGTATAATTGTTCCCAGTAAGTTCAGTAACATGCATATGAAAAATGGATGCAATTATTATTTTTTTTTCCCTCAATTTTCTTTTTTTTTCATTATTTTGGAAAGGTTTTAGCTCCACCCATGTAATGGTCATGCTGTAACTGCTAGTGTGCATTTTATTTTATCTGTTGTAATTTCACAGATACGCCAAACACTAATCACATGCTATCTTTCTTCCTTAGTGGCACACTCGGACTCCGTGTAAACGTGGGATTTCGACCATGAGCTCAGTCGCTGTACTTACGCAAGAAAGCTTTAATGAGCATCGCAGTGGCCTTCAGCCAGAGCAGGTCAAAGGTGTGTGGCCATTTTAGTAATTTCTGACTCGTCAGTAACCATTCACAAATGGCAAAGTTAATGTGGTATATTGTCTTCTTTCCTCCTTTTAGCTGCTGCGGCAGGCCCTAGTGGTGCTGAAGATGAGGATAGCCTTCCCACCTACAAGGATGCCTTTCCCCCTCTGCCTGAAAAGCCTTTGCCAGAGGGGGTAAAGGAGACTGGAAATGCCTGGACGACTAAGATCAAACCTCTCAAGTCCTCTGTAATCACCCAGGTACAGTGATCAAGCTTGTAACAGCCACTTTTGTACCTTTGTATAGGGCTTGGTGTTGGGCAATTTGCTTAGTTGTCGTATCATCTTATCATTGGCTTTTGGTAACACCGATACATAATACACAAATTTATTTACTTTGTTTCGTTGTCAGAAAGTGAACCAACTCCAGCGTAAGGCAAAAGCAGCCTAATGTTTTTAATATGACTGAATTTTGTATTTAACATAATTTAATAGAAACAATGTAATTTTAACTAATAATTATTGACTTGCTATTGTCTCTGAGTATTATTGATGCACTGTATTATCATCTTATTGGCACAACCTTATCTGGAATATTTATTTATGGATTTGACTGGTTTCCACTTTGATAAATGCAGGTTTTCCACGTGCCTCTGGAAGAGCGCAAGTACAAGGACATGAACCAGTTTGGAGAAGGAGACCAGGCTAAAGTTTGTCTTGACATTATGCACAAGACTGGAGCCCACCTGGAACTCTCCATGGCTAAAGACCAAGGCCTCTCCATAATGGTCTCTGGGAAGCATGACGCAGTCATGAAAGCCCGCAAAGAGATTGTGTCCCGACTGCAGACTCAAGTAATATGAATTATTATATAATAAAATGTTATAGGGTTTGAATATCAATGACTTATTGCCGTTGGCCATAAAGATAACATGAGAATGCTTATCTAAGTCAAAATGATATAATATTTGTGACTTCTGTATTTACTTGACTACAGGCTTCAGCTACTGTGGCCATCCCCAAAGAACATCATCGCTTTGTCATTGGCAAGAGTGGGGAGAAGCTACAGGAGCTCGAGCTGAAGACTGCCACCAAGATCCAGATCCCTAGACCCGAAGACCCCAGTAACCTCATCAAGATCTCTGGAACCAAGGAAGGCTTGGAGAAGGCCAGGCACGAGATCCTGCTCATCTCTGCTGAGCAGGTCTGAAACGTCTTTTTGTTGTCTTTGTTTATCCCACTTATAAATCAGATGATGTGGGATAGTGCTAATATTTTATTTACTAATTTGAACAAAAAGCAGCATTAGCATTATAAGTGGTTTAATTTAAATCGTTACAGGATAAGCGTGCTGTGGAGAGAATGAACATTGAAAAGGTGTATCATCCCTTCATTACTGGAGCTTATAACAAGCTGGTGGGGGAATTGATGCAGGAGACAGGAGCCCGCATCAATGTCCCTCCACCAAGTGTGAACAAAACGGAGATCGTCATCACTGGGGAGAAAGAGCAGGTGGCCCTGGCCATAGCCAAGATCAAGAAGATTTATGAGGAGAAGGTGAGCAATGACTTTTCCAAAATCTCCATTACAGGGCTCTAGACTCATTCTTCCCACTGGGCGCAATGGAGCGACTTTCTCAGTTGGTCGCACCAACTTACAATTTAGTTGCACCCTTTTTTAAAAAAAAAATAAAATAAAAAATCCTCTTGTATGCGAGTCTCCACCCCATGACTAAAACTAGACAAAGATGAGGCAATAATAAGGTAAATAAATAATAGCTATGATAACTATATTTTAACATAATTTCATCTATGAAATAAGACGGTGTATTAAAAAAAAAAAAAAAAAAATGTTTTTAGTAAAATTACATCAAAACAATGTTATGCACTACACATAATGTGCGGTTGACATATCAACAGTTAAAATCCTCAAATCGGAGCTTTGGTCAGTTCGATGTTACTTTATACTCAGTGTTTTACTTTAAGAAATCTGGCAACCATGCGCTCACTCTTCATGCCACTTGCAGAAGTGCCAACGAAGATGATCTGAAAACAGCAACAAACAAGCTGGAGTTAATCAATGAGCTAAACCTGATTGTTTAACAGGAAACATTCCAATTAGATGCCTCATTTCTATGCAAGTACTGATTTCTAAATGTAGCCCTTTGCTCTTTTTCAGAAGAAGAATGCTACCACTATTGCTGTGGAGGTGAAGAAATCTCAGCACAAGTATGTGATTGGGCCTAAAGGTAACACCCTGCAAGAGATTCTGGATAGGACCGGCGTCTCGGTCGAGATCCCACCCCTCGACAGCAGCTCAGAGACAGTAATCCTGCGTGGGGAGCCAGACCGGCTGGGCCAGGCACTCACTGAAGTGTATGCCAAGGTAAACAAGCTCATTTTCCTGCCCCTTGCATGTTTCAGTACAAGAATTTCTTCCCTCAAGCTCTCTCTTGCACTCTTCTCTTTTAACTTTAATTTAGGAAATGTATTGTAAATATTACTGCAAAAATGTGATAAATTTGACTGCGTAACCTTTGACCTTTTTTTATTTTTATCTCTTTCCCCTACAGGCCAACAGCTACACTGTGTCCTCAGTCTCTGCTCCCTCTTGGCTTCATCGTTTCATTATTGGCAAGAAAGGACAGAATCTGGCAAAGATCACACAGCAAATGCCCAAGGCGAGTCAACTTTCCGCTAATCAAGTCAGAGCGTGAAGCCAGATTTCTCCATTGTCTTGCTCAGTGAGGGGAAATGTGTAGATGTGGCTTATGTTCGACAGATGTTTTTGATCAAAGTAGCATGTCAGAGTGACCATACAAAGGTCATAATAGTTGCGTCAACATGCACAGGTAGTTCAGAATGACACTGGAATCCAGCCAAGAAGAAACATCTAAGAGTTGCAAATATATTTTGTAACTGTCTATTAAAATTAGTGCTGTCAAACGATTAATCTCATCTAAAATGTGTTTTCGTCTCCGTAGTGTTTACTGTGTACTTGTATACACACTCGCGTTATTCCAAACCCAACAAAACAAAGTATTCTTCATTCACAAAGCTCAAATTTTAAATGAAGCATGAGATTTCTGTTCTTGAATTAATAGACTTTGAAAGACAAAGGACAGCAATTCCTTTCTTGTTTTATTAAAATCTCTTCACGTGTTTGATAAATGAATGGAACCAAAGAAGGATAAGTTTGAATACCATTTGAAATAACAGGTCCGTAAGACAACGCTCTGTTTATTAACAGGTGCACATTGAGTTCACCGAGGGAGAGGACAAGATCACGCTGGAGGGTCCCACCAAAGATGTACAGATAGTACAGGGCCAGATTGAAGCCATTGTTACAGATCTGGTAAGCCTTTAACTTCCATATTTTGTGATAAGCGCTTAAACTTGCATTGTTATATTTAGACATATTGGCCTCAACGTGTCCTAAATAATTTAGTTGATTCCCATGTTGTATTCATAAAAGGTTAGCCGAATGGACTACACAGAGATTAGCGTGGACCCCAAGTTCCACCGACACTTAATTGGGAAAGGCGGTGCAAACAGTGAGTACAGCTGTTTTGATGTTTATAGACCATATTATTGGAACCCTTTCTAACATGTAATTTTTCGAATGTAATCTTTCGTGTGTAGTTAACCGCATAAAGGAGCAGCACAAAGTGTCAGTCCGCATTCCACCTGACAACGAGAAGAGCAACCTGATCCGTATCGAGGGTGACCCCCAGGGCGTGCAGGAGGCCAAGAAGGAGCTGCTGGAGCTCGCGTCACGCATGGCAAGTTGGATAGATTTGTAATTGAATTGGCTCTGCTTACCATATTCTCTCCACAATGTTTTTTAGGTTAGGGTTTAACTGTTATGTGCCTGTATAGTTTGCGTTTGTCTTAGATTATTTACTTGAGGTTACTGTCTGCTGTACATTTATTTTCCGTAATGCTTAAATTTGAGTCGGGTGCATGTGTAGTCAGTGGAAAAAAACATCCGTAGGCTCTGCAGCCTCAGAGTATAAAGTCCTTTGGGTTATTTGCTGGAGTTGCCTGGCAACTCTTGACTGATAGTCTCTAAGAATGTGATTATTTCAACAGGAGAACGAGCGTACAAAGGACATGATCATTGAACAGCGTTTTCATCGAGCCATCATCGGACAGAAAGGGGAGAAAATTAAGGAAGTTCGGGATAAGTTCCCTGAGGTAAATGTTGTAAGATGCATGGCATATTTTTTGCGATGCCACATTTCTAATACATTTAAAATAAAGAGAACTTCTCTCTTTGCTTTCAGGTCATCATCAACTTCCCTGACCCAACGCAGAAAAGTGACATTGTACAACTGCGTGGGCCTCGCACTGAGGTGGAAAAGTGCACAAAGTTTATGCAGAAAGTGGTGGCTGAAATGGTACACCCTTTTTTTATTTATTTTTTTCTCCCTCTTTTCTCCTCTGTCCTAATTTTCTGAATGTAAATTTGTAATTTTAATGTAAACCCCTCATTCAAACGAATACCTGCTGATGTTGAGAATCAGTCTCCAATGTCAGGGATATTTATCCTGTCAATGGCAAGGTTTCAATCCACTTAAGAGCTTTTTTTTTTTTTTTTATCAATTATAATGTATTATACTATAGGCTGCCTTCATAACTTTTCATTAGCTGGAAAAAGTTGATCTGAGAGTTATTCCATTGTTTCTCTGTGTGCTTATTGCTGTAATATGCTTTCTAATTCTCATAGAATTCTCAAACTATTGTTAGGTGCAGACGAGCCTTACAACTGTCAGGGACAGTTTTTCGGATAGAGATTAGATTAAACCAGGACTAGGCCTTTTGTTAAATTAGGACATTTATGTAGTGTTTACAAACACACCTTACAAAAAAAGCATTGTGCATTTTATTATTTTAGTCTAGGACTAGTCTTAAGACCTGTGTGTGGGGTAACTACCCCTTGGTATCTTTTAATTAACTCATTCAATAGGCAATGTACATGATAAGTTCAACATACACTTATACAGTATACACAGAACTTTTGGAGATTGCCTGGATGAAGTTGAAACTTTATATTGCGCACCTGCCAACAGCTGCTTTCTACTGTGGCAGGCTGTGTGTAAAAGTGTATTTTGGGCTTAACACTCTGTGATATGACTGTCAATTTTAGCATTTCCTAAACGGTCCTACTTTTTATGTTCTTTTCCAGGTTGAGAATAGCTTTTCTGTCTCAGTCCCCATTTTCAAACAATTCCACAAAAATATAATTGGCAAAGGAGGAGCAAATATAAAGAAGGTAAGAAGTTACTTTTTAGACTTCTTACACGTTCATCTATTTTCAGTCCGTTTACTTACTGGCACTATTTTGCTCTTTTCAGATCCGTGAAGAGACTAACACTAAGATTGATCTGCCTGCGGAAAACAGCAATTCTGAAATGATTGTTATCACAGGAAAGAAGGCAAACTGTGAGGCTGCGAAAAACAGGATCCTGGCCATTCAAAAAGAACTGGTGAGGGTTTTTTGATATCGATCATTCAAAACTTTGATTTCTGAACATCACAGCAATAATTACTTTTGAGTAAATATTACAATGGAAAACAAATGCAATAATCATAGGGTGCATTTTATTTTGCAGGCAAATATTACAGAGGTTGAGGTATCCATCCCCTCAAAACTGCACAACTCCCTAATTGGCTCCAAGGGGCGTTTTGTGCGTTCCATCATGGAGGAGTGTGGTGGCGTACACATCCATTTCCCAACAGAGGGCTCTGGCATCGATGCAGTGACAATCAGAGGCCCAGCGGAGGAGGTAGAGAAAGCCAAGAAACAGCTGCTGTCCCTGGCAGAAGAAAAGGTATGTCTGAAGGGATGGGTTTCCTTCAAGAACTTGAAGCCATTAATGCTTAAGTTACGCTTGGAATGTCATCTGGGCTCAGGGTTTGTTAGTACAAGTTTCCAAACTGCTTCAAACAGAAGGCCTGTCATTATTACTGTAAAAACAATCGAGTCTACTTAAGATCTGTGCATTTATTGTGTGACTAAAGATGTTTGTTGTGTGTGTTCTTTTTTTAAATTTATTTTTATTAGCAAACTAAAAGCCACACAGTTGAGCTTCGTGCCAAACCTGAATACCACAAGTTCCTTATTGGAAAAGGAGGTGCAAATATTCGCAAGGTGCGGGACAACACTGGCGCCAGGATCATCTTCCCTACTGCTGACGATAAGGATCAGGAACTGATCACAGTCATCGGTACAGAGGAAGCTGTAGCAGAAGCACAGAAGGAGCTGGAGGCGCTTATTAAGAGCTTGGTTAGTCCTGTTGTTGTTTGTGGGTTTTTTTTTTTTTTTTTTTTTTTTAATAAGCCCAATTCTGATCTTCTGAATAAATACTATTTGCTTTAATCATTCTTAAATCTTATTTCTGATATCAGGATAACGTTGTAGAGGACTTCATGATTGTTGATCCCAAGCACCATCGGTTCTTCGTGGCACGTCGTGGCCAAGTACTGAGGGACATTGCTGACGAGTATGGTGGCGTTATAGTCAGTTTCCCCCGAACTGGCTCACAGAGTGATAAGGTCACCCTAAAGGGAGCCAAAGATTGTGTGGAGGCAGCAAAGAAACGCATGCTGGAGATGATTGAGGATTTGGTAAGTAGATGTAACAATCTGCAATGCATCAGTGCAATTCCAATCTCAAGACAGCTGCAGTTACGCCATTTTAAAGGGGTAACCAACTACATGCTCCTCTAAATTTGCAGGATGCTCAAGTGACCGTGGAGTGTGTGATCCCTCAGAAGTTCCACCGCTCCATAATGGGACCTAAAGGATCTCGCATACAGCAAATCACTAAAGACCACAGTGTACAGATCAAGTTTCCAGACAGAGATGACCAGCAAGGTGAATATCAGTAATTAAAAGATCATGATGGAAATCGAATGTTACTTGATCTATATTTGAAATAGAAACCACAACTTTCCCTTGTACAAAAGGCAAAGCACAAAAATGGCACATTTGATTAAACTAATGTTGGAAGTAGTAATGTTTTTGATTGTGGTTAATATTGGTCATTCATTTTTATAATGTTTAGTTATGTTTACGTAGTTTTCCAGAACAGTACGGAAAATATGAACTAATATAATTAAAAAACAGGTCAAGCAATAGTTATGGGAAAAGTGATCATTTTAATAAGATTGGTTACATTTTAATATAACTATCATTGTAAATTTAAAAAAAAAAAAAAATACTTTGAAGGCATCCTGCAGTCTGTGAGCAATTACATTTATGAGATTTGCAGAGGCTTTAATCTAACTTTTTTTCTGTGACCCCCATTCTATTTCTTTATCTATTACATATAATTGGCACACTTTGTTTTACACAGCCCCATCGGCTGATGCTCCAGTTCAGGAGAACGGAGAGGCCAATGGAGAGGTGAAGGAGCCTGCTGATCCTTCACTCCCAAAGAAGTGTGATGTCATTGTGCTCTCTGGCCGCAAAGAAAGATGTGAAGCTGCTGTTGAAGCGCTAAAGGTACGACTCCCTAGTGAAATTTCTTTCTATGCTGAAGTTCTTGTTTGTATGTTCTGGGTGTTTTTTGTGAAATGCTATAATAAATATTTGTTCTTTAGGCTTTGGTTCCTTTGACCATTGCAGTGGAAGTGCCTTTTGAGCTTCATCGCTACATCATTGGTCAGAAAGGAAGTGGAATCCGCAAGATGATGGATGAGTTTGAGGTTAGATTTATAATATATATCAGCTGTAAAGAGACTATTTCTGCATTTATCAGATGTTAATTCAATTAAATGGCTAAAGATATGTATTTTAACAGAGCTTTCTCGGTACTGTACTGACAAATATATTTTCTTCCCAGGTTAATATTCAAGTGCCTGCTCATGAGTTACAGTCTGACATTATCTCCATTACTGGCCTGGCCTCCCATCTTGATCGCGCTAAAGAGGGTCTTCTTGAGCGTGTCAAAGAGCTACAGGCCGAACAGGAGGATCGGGTGAGTTTAAGGCCTGAACCGCAAATGAAATGCTTGTACACATTGTAATCTCACATTTTGTGAATTATCATATATTATAAATGTATATTTTTGGCCACAGGCTCTCAGGAGCTTCAAGCTGACCATCACTGTGGATCCCAAGTATCACCCTAAGATCATTGGACGCAAGGGTGCCATAATCACCCAAATCCGCAATGAGCATGAGGTCAACATTCAATTTCCAGAGAAAAATGATGAAAACCAGGTAACGGGCTAAAGCCTACAAATATTTATTTATTTATTTTTATTTTTTTTGTGTGTGTGTGTGTGTTGTTTGGGGAAATGACCAATAACCTTTTTTTATTTGGTC
Source organism: Enteromius afrohamiltoni (assembly GCA_034779775.1). NCBI lineage: Eukaryota > Metazoa > Chordata > Actinopteri > Cypriniformes > Cyprinidae > Enteromius > Enteromius afrohamiltoni. Next base: position 8,116,323 of record JAUYWG010000039.1, on the reverse strand, counting down.
ATCTAGGATCAGATTACCATTACTGGCTATGAGCAGAATGCTGTGGCAGCACGTGATGCTATTCAGGCTATAGTGGATGAACTGGAGGAAATGATCTCTGAGGACATAACCCTGGACAGCAGAGTCCATGCTCGCATCATAGGGGCACGTGGCAAGGGAATTCGCAAAATCATGGATGAATTTAAGGTGAGATGGTAAAGGGATCAACATCCTCAGTCATTTATTTCATACAAAGTATTTAACAATTATTTTTCTTTCCATCAATACACCATTTTAATAACCGTTTGTATATTTTGTACCTCTCTTTTCAGGTTGATGTTCGATTCCCTCAGAGTGGAGCTGCGGATCCCAATTTAGTGACTGTAACTGGCCGTCCAGAACAGGTTGATGAAGCCATTGATCACCTTTTAAACCTGGAGGAGGAATATGTAAGAACGTGCTATAATTTGGCAGAGCAAAAAAAATTAAACTATTATTATTAAATTGACAAAAAGGTAATCACTAATTTTTGCCCTCAGATGGCTGACGTGGCTGAAAATGAAGCCAAAATGGCCTATATGAAGCCTTCTGGTTCCTCTGCCTCCAGCATGGAAGAACCACGAGGCCCATCTAAGGGCTTTGTTGTGCGGGAGGCTCCTTGGGCCACTGGCAACGAAAAGGTAAACTAATACTGTGTGAAAGTTGTAATCAGTCATTTAATTTTATGTATAATTCCAATAATGAATCTGTTGTTTTTTGTCTTCTCGTTTTAGGCTCCTGATATGAGCAGTTCTGAGGAATTCCCAAGTTTTGGTGCACCTGTGACTAATGCGAGATCATCTCCATGGGGACCCAAACGTTTTTGAAATGTGTGTCCAGTGGTTATGTTGCAACCCCTGGTTCCCCCTTATTATAATCCCTCCTTTGATCCCTTTGGATGTGGACGGACCTCTTACCTTGACCCCTAATATATCAGCACATTTCCTCTGCTCAAATTACTTCTGCTAATAAGGGTCTTCATGATTCTCTCAGTGGCCCTTATAAAGGTTCAGTGACCCTTTTTATAAGGTTCACCTGAATTGGTGTGAAGTGAATCATTTGCATTTTTAGAGAGAATCACAAATTGAAGGAAAACAAAAGTAGTCCTGGCCATGCTTCAGGTCTGCAACAATCCAGGTTTAATTTTTGATATGACGCCATTATAAAAACATTATTTCATTACAAAGGTTATTTCTTGGGTTTATTAAAGCTGCTCTGTCTCATAGTTGCCTTTGCAATGGGATTTGGGGGAAAATATACTGTATACCTCTGAAAGTTATTGCTTCTGGTTGAAGTCAGATTCATTCATAGGAAATGGGTAACCAGCCGTACTTCTGTCTAGTTGCCTAGGGTAGCCATTTTGTTGCAGACATTTCAATTGTCTCTTTTCCTGTTCCTAATTCCGTGACTCTGGGAAGTGATTCCGTGCAGCCTTTAACAGCTTTCCAACTTAAAGAGGGACTCTTCACTACAGAAGTATTTTCAAACTGCCATTTGCTTTGGAAGTCCCAGGGATATAGTCAATCGTCAAGTAGGATTCCCAAGGTTCCCAAAGTCTCTAAAACATACACTAAACTGCTTCTACTTCTCATTTTGTTTTTGATATTCAGAAATCATATTGAAGATTATAACATTTGGAAGGATGAAAAAAAGACCATTTTGTGCCAATGAAATGTCAAGTAATGTCATGTGTTACTCATTATTGCTAATGGGTCAGTGTCCAGCCCCTTTTTGTCTTCCAGTTGCTATGCAGGTTGGTCTGAAACCATAGCAATGGCCCTCTTAATAGCCTTATAAGAATTATGCAAAAATGATAAAGGAAAAGATCATGGATAACACTGGAAAATAAACTGTCCAAAAAGCAAAATAAAAATTGAAAATGTATCTGGACTTGTTGTGGCGAGACTGATTTCTTAAACATTCACAATAACCAATGAAAATGAATTAAGTGTGTATGGGATAAGTTAAAATTGCTCTCATAGAAGGACCCCATCTCCCCCCTTTGTAATGAATGCTGTTGCTGAAAACTGCTGTTATTTTCACCTGCAAAATGATGCACGTTAAAGAAATGGACAAGAATGTTTGCCCAAAAGTATTTGGAGAATGTCATTTATTACTAAATATAATTCTTTTTTTACACACATTTTCCACTTGAACATAAAACAAATTTTATACGTTATACTTAATCTTTTATTCTTAATGATTCCTATTATATAAATGGAGCTTTTAATCGGTTACAAAGGAAAGGCTTTAATTAATTTGCGTTCTTGTAATATGTGGCAGAAATAAAATCAAGTTAGACAAAATTAACTGGCCAGTACGGGGATCGAACCCGCGACCTTGGCGTTATTAGCACCACGCTCTAACCAACTGAGCTAACCGGCCATGTACTACCATTGTACAGTCAATCTTATAGAGGCACTCCCAAGTGAGTTCAATCCTTCGTGAATGCAGTTAGAATATATGTAAGACTATTATGCTATCATATGGGGTTTATTAAAATATGACAAACAAATAAGAACTTCTAGGCGAATGGTACATAACAGATCATTCATAAACAATAAGAAGCACAACACTAGCATGGCTCGTTGGTCTAGGGGTATGATTCTCGCTTTGGGTGCGAGAGGTCCCGGGTTCAAATCCCGGACGAGCCCTTGATTTTTAATGTTTTAGGAAGAAACCGAGGTTTACGATTTTATTTTATTTTGGTGTGCACTTAAAGATTACTCCACATGACATAAAAGACAGAGAATGGACTATTTAACTAAAAAAAACAAATTTTTGTACTGAAAAAAACGACACGTGCACTATAGTTTTATACAAATGCGTTGGTGGTATAGTGGTTAGCATAGCTGCCTTCCAAGCAGTTGACCCGGGTTCGATTCCCGGCCAACGCAACAACTATTTTGCACAATCTTAGTACAAATCTTTTATTCTTTATACTTTTACGAGTGACACAAATGTCCCACAAAAACGCAAAACATTTCAGACCTTCAAAAAAGGCAAACACAACTGGAAAGGTAGGCATGTCTTCGCTTCAGCAGCTCTCTGTCTGAGATGTAATGTGCAGCTGATCGATGTGTGCTAAACTGCTGTGCCTCGGCCACGCAGACGAGGACGGCATTTTCCGAACGACCTGATATTTAGATTTTTTTATTAGTTTGACTGGAAAATGTGTGAGCAAACAGAAGCACACACACACACACACACACATTTATAATACCAATAATTTTTTTTTTTTCTCTAGGACGAAAAGGCCCCATTGATGTATATGTGTGCACGTGCCTGGAAAAGTCTGTCAACCAGCATAACAAAACATGTTTTGTGAAACAAATCACCAAAGCCTAACTTACTCTCCGCCTTTATTACCTGCAGAAATATATCACAACTATTGTTTCCATTATTTCAAATTCTATTAAAGTAGTTAGAAGTGGTTTAAATTTCAGTTGTAGCCTAGTACTCTATGTGCAATAATTACGACAATTATTTTTGTTTGTCCTGTAGCATGTGTAGCAAGTTCAGTTCATTTTAAGCGCTCAGGGGGTATTCCAGAAAGCAGGTTATGTGACATACCAGTGTAAGTTTAAGGGTAAGTCAGTGGATAACTTCAACTTTCAGTTCCAAAAACGGAGGTAACTTTCTGGGTATGTATGTAACCATAGGAACTTACTCTCTGAAGATAACCTGCTCGGTATCTTATCTACAATACTATGGAAGTTATAGTATTGTAAAGGCTAATCAATACGTGATTGTAGGATAACTTCAATACATTAACTTTGATTAAAACAACCAATCAGAAGATTAAGTTGCACTTCTGACTTCTTTCAGTCATTCACATCTTCTTTGTTCTTGCGCGGCAATATCAAGTCAGTCCATTACACATCCCTCTCCATGAAGGTAACAGTTAAACTTTTGGCTGCAAATGAACCAGACCCACCCAAACTAACTTAAACATAAACACACATAAGGTTATTTTATATTTTTTAGTTGTATTGCTTTTTATTCATTATTATTGGCTTTAATTCTTCATAGACTTGCATTAAAACTTCCAGCTCCGCCTCTGTGAAATATGCCGCTCCCTTTTTTTTCCATTTTGACTCCTGAAATTGGTGATCCATTCCTGGGGGGTATTCCAGAAAGCTTGGTTAACCACATAACCTCTGGGTTCAATAAGCCCAAACCCGCATACTGTGAGTATGTCGGTTCCAAAACACAAGAGAAGAGTAAGTTTAATCAACCTCCTACTGGTAACCCAGAGTTAATGCGCGTGCATAAAGACACCAATTGCATGGATCACCAATTTCAGGAGTCAAAATGGAAAAAAAAGGGAGCGGCATATTTCACAGAGGCGGAGCTGGAAGTTTTAATGCAAGTCTATGAAGAATTAAAGCCAATAATAATGAATAAAAAGCAATTTGTCTGCTGTTTTTATACATTCTTTTAGCTTTGTGACACTTCAATTATTGAACATTTTAAATATTTATTTATTTACCTAACTCCCCATATCAGCCTAGCTAGCTGCTATGCGTCAAATTCGTATTAACGACCAATAAGGAGCTCGATCTCTTTTTTTCATTCCTTTTTTTTTTGGTGGTAACAGTAAATAACGGGTTTTACAGACAGAAAACAACACATACATTCTGTATTTTGTTTCTTGCAATTTCTGATCCAAAACGCCACCTAGTGTCGTGCGGACGGATGTGTGTATAAATGCACGCGACCACCCTGCCAAGTTCGTGGCCATTTCGAGGGCCATTACTTTAATACAGTTTTATAGCAGAAAAAAAACAGCTCTAGCTCAGTTACTGAAGTAAGCCTTTTGTGGAAGCTTTTTCATCATGTATTTGAAATCACGTCGAAAGTCTTGAATTTATATATAAAAAAACATTACCATTATACTTACCAACTGTAAACCATTACTGGCAGCCAAGCAGCTGGAAGTGTACAACAGGAAAGACCATCAACGACTCAAACTTCAGCGTTGACGTCACTGCGTGGTGAGTTCCTTTCCTCCTTAATCTTTCTGTACAAGGCCATTTAGGCTATCATGCGTTTTAGAAAGCAAAAAAAATATTAATTAATGGAATTGTTTACTTACCGCCAAAATGTTTTAGCAATGGTGTGTTTGTGTCTAGATTCTTTTTTGATTTAAAGCTTGTTGAGATTGATAATGAGCTTATTTGCAGAAATAAACCACTGTTTATGTTTTCACTGATGAGGTGAACACGTGCTAGGGCTTGTTTTGGCGTCTGCTAGTGTATAGCACTGCTTTCCTGCAGCCTGTCTCTGTGTTTGTGTGTGTGTGTGGATGCAGCTCTTCTGAGGTGTTCACTTACACTTTGAAGGTCTTCCCATCTTTGCTAGTACTTTTTAACGGATGCAAGTTGCTCTCACAGGAGCTTAGAGGCATAATCATTGTACAATTAAGATAATTTCAGAACGACAGCTGGTGGGTAGAGAAGTAATTTTCACACCTCCTAATCGAGGAGGGCTGTCAGATTAAGATAGAGAGGTGATTTGAGGGAAATTGTCTTGGCCGAGTCTTTGGAGCGAGGCCCAGGTGGCCGCAGGTATCTGCTCGTCCGTGCCTACTGCTGCCCGGAGGAAATTTGGTTTTGATTTGCCACACTGGAGAGATCATGGGAGAACCAGACTTTCTCCACATGTCTGCTGGGATTTGTCAATTTATTACTAGCGTCTTCTGCCTGCCTCTACATCTGGGCTAGACTGAAAGCTTCTATAACCCCTTGCTGTTTTTGTTTTCCCTGAGTTTAACCCCTCTTTATATATATATATATATATATATATATATATAACTGAACTCTTAGCCTAAACCTACATCTAGTAGAAAACCTGTTTGCATTGTTACACTTTCAGATAACCATCATATACTGGTTTTGATAATTATATTCCCCGTGGGTCAAAAATGTCAGGTTTTACTATCCTTGTGGGGATATTTTGGTCCCACATTGTAGCATAAACTAGTACACATGCATAAATCTTTGGATTTGACATTGAGCTGAAAAATTAGGCACTAAATGTGGTATTTTTATATATATATTTTTTAATTAATATTATCAATATTATTATTAATACTACTTTAGACATTTCTAGAACATTCAGTCATTTATGAGAGCTGGGTTCCTACTGTTAAACCTGATTTATTTGAATATTTATTAAATGTGTAATTGAACGGCAGAGCATGTGTTTGGTGTTGCTGCTTAATGTCCACAAGATGGCAGTGTTACCCATAGTTCGGCTTTATAGGTGAGACCGGGGCTAGTTTAATTTTTTTAACTCACTGTGAATATATCAAGGGGGTGTTTTTTTGAAGTATGTAGATGCATAACTGACTACAAAAAAAGCTACTGAAAAAGATACAGCTAATTTAACACTACATGGGGTACACTGGCAACCAGCTGTTCATTGAAAAATGTTATTTATTTTATAAAATTTCAAATAAACATCCGCTTTTATAAAAAATGTATTTACTAAACATTAATATAAATTTAAATAATAAAATAATTATTAAAAAAAAGAATAAATTGGAAACACAGGCTACAGCATAATAATTAAAAGGATAGTTCACCCCAAAATTTTAATTCGGTCGTTAAATACTCACCCTTCATATCGTTCCAAACCCGTTAGATCTTTCTTCATCTTTGGAACACAAACTAAGATATTTTAATGAAATCAGAGAGCTTTCTGACTCTGCATAGACAGCAACACAACTGCAACGTACAAGGCCCAGAAAGGTAGTAAGGACATCATAAAAATAGTCCATGTGACATCAATGGTTCAACCTTAATTTTCTAAAGCTACAAAAATAATTTTTGTGAACATAGAAAACAACTTAATTCAGCAATTTCTTCTCTGAAGATGAAAGAGTAAAAAGGTGACAGCAAAAAAAAAAAAATTATGACAGCATTTTCATTTTTGGATGAACAATCCCTTTAACATTTTGACAGAAGTAGCAATTAAGAAATAGTACTTCAATAATGCTTCAAAATCCTAATGCATTTCATTTTAGTTTGACACAGAGCAATAGTAAAGCAAAAAAAGAAAAAGGTTATTTACTTAGCGCACCTGTTTCTATTGTAACAGTCTCCTAAAAGAATATATTGCAGGTCCGAAAACATTTATTTGGGGTTAGCAGGTTTCTCTTTCAGGACAGTGCCTAATGACAGCTGACTGCACAGTTTCTGGAAAATGATGACAAATCATTGATTTCAGGAACAACTCTGCATCCTGCAATTGAGTTGATCCACATCGAACATACCTGATCTCATTTACACAATCGTACTTATACCAAATAAACTCCGCATTCTAATCTATTTCACTAAATGGGTTTTGTGTAGTAGAATGCGCTGTCCTAATTATGTGTATTGCTTCGAATGCCCAACAATAATGAAGACCGGTGAACATTAGCCGATGGTTTCCGACCACTCGGGTAAAGCATGATACGCACAGTCAATAACAAACAGCGCTGTTACGTCTCCAATGTCTGAATGTACAGAGAGCAATCAAGAGAGAGAGAGACGACCTATTCAGAAATGAGTCACTCCTTGGGGGCTGGTATGAAAATATGAAGTACTCTGACTGAGCTCTAGAAAAGGATTAATCATTTTAAATGCCACTGAAATTAAAAGGCCCCGAACAATAATTACTTCTGCTTGCTGTTGCCACCCAAGCTTCCCATGACTTAACCTGTGGTCAAAGGGGGCAGAAGGATGTGTACAACCAATCAGTGAAGCCGACGCATAAGCTCTGTTCTTTTCTTCCTCGTGCGCTCTGTTTTTCCTTCCGCTTTTTAATTGATATTCCGGGTGCTTTTCATCAAAGTCCTCCTGGGTTCAACCTTTCAGAAGCAAAACTTGACAGTGATATTTCAATCGAAATCATGCCAGAGGTAACAGCTCTACTCCAGCGTTTTTGATATACTGTCATTTGCCTTCGGTTGTAGAGTGTGTTTTTTGGATTAGTGGTCAACTGATATTTTTTATTTGTGTGTGCGTGTGGTATTATTTTGCATTTAGTTCATATGCTGAATGTGGATAAACGGACGCACTCTATAATCAAAATTTGTAAAAATGCTACATTTAATGAATTGGAGGCTAACATGAAAGATATCATCTGTATATTTTCGTACGACCTGCTTTGGAGATGGAGCTTCGTGCTTACGATAATTCACTCATTCATTCATTAATACGTTCATGTATTTGTTTTCCTGAAAAAAAAAAAAAAAAACATGGCTGTATCCCAAATCACATCCTTCTAACTATTAGGTGAAAAGAGTATGTAAAAAGAACATCATCCCTAAATTCATAAAACAGTATAGGCGAGAAGTTCTAGGTCCGTATGACCCATTTCTATTGAGATTCTGAAGTCTGCATTTGATGGACATTATACTATCCCGTGAGGCCACTGGACAGGATTTGTTAAGTAGCAATGAGGCAACACAAATGATACTGGTATGTCTGATAATATTGATAACATGACAAATATAGTATGTCCAGATTGCATTCAAACTAGAAACAGTATAGTATAGCATTTGATGGTTGCCAAGTAGTAGCTTAGATTTTCCATAATCACACTATGCAAATTCATACAGAACCAGCACCTTGTAACATTTTAAATGTGAGATTTGTATTTATTGGCAGAGCCCTTAACACGTTTTGGCAAGTTCTGTCACGTTAATGATGGATCCATATGTTGTTGTTTGTGTGTGAGTGTTGTGTGGTAAGAGGTCAGTGTATTTGAGATGATTGTTTTTTGTTTTCTTATCTGTGTGTGAGTGTGTGTTGTTAGACAGTGAGTAATGTTTTTTTATTGCAAGGGCTTTGGTGCTGGCGCGTCTTGCTTCACTGAGCCGTGACACAGGGGTGCCATTCAGATCCAAAGCATGTGATGAGACTGTAAACACACTGTTGTCTTTGCATTGTACCTTTTCCTTCCAGGTATTTCTGGGTGAAGGACACTCAAATAGTCTTTCAATGGGATTCGTATTTATACCACAATGTTGTTCTCACTAGGGGGCCTAGAAGCAAACTTCCATGGGAAGTACAGAATGAGCATTAAAGAAAGCATAAAGAAATTCCTTTCAGTTAATCACAAACCACTGAAAAGTCAAGAGGCCTTTGAATACTGTTATGTAGAATGGGAAGTCTTGGAGATACAATGGTTGAAAACCACTGGTCTACAAGTTAATCAGCAAAACAACATTTGCATAAACAACTTTTTTGCCTGAATGAATGTGTTTGATCAAAAACTGCGTTGGCTGTTGGTAATAAAGATAGTATTCTGAAGCATTCACTGCACCAGAAAATTTGCAAAAATCATTTTAGGTGGACACATTCAAATCTTTTGGCCCTAATTAAAAAAAAAATAAAAAAATAGATATGCAAAGCCTAATGTAAGACATACATTTTAATTGTGAGAGATAAAATTAGAGTGAAAAAAAAAAAACCTGAAGCAAAAAAAAAAGCTTCTATATTCTAAAAAAAAATAAATAAATAAATAATAAAATAAAAAATAATAATCATTTATGTTAAGGATGGCCTGCATGGTTGCATTTTAATAAATAAAATATATATTCTTCAAATAAATTTGATTAATGTGTATCTAAAAAAATGAACTGGCCAGTTTAAAGAGTGTCTACATGTGTTTAGGTTTTGCTAGTTAGCGTTTTCTAGTGGATGTTTTGGTTAACTTTCCGAGATTATTGCTACCTGCTTAGCTTAACGTCAATTGAAATTGATGAATTTTCTGTATACAAAATTTTTCATTTCAAAAACATTTGTAACTAATTCAGTACGGTTGTTGAACAGTAGTAGTCGACCCACTAATATAATTTGTGTTTTTGGCCAGTGACCATAAATTGCATGTGAACATAGAAAGTTAATTCATTTGAATTTCTGACTGTCGGTAATGACCTCTCTGGGAAGTATACTGACCAATGTCATGTCTCTTCCCCATCATTTTTATTAATGATAACCGTAAACCTAAAAGCAGCCATGCCACCTGTGTTCACTCTCTTGCTCAGAGATAGCACATATAAGAGGTGATTCCCCATAGTCCGGCTCTGAGATCCATGGTAAACGGTTGTGAAATGGTGGGAGAAAAGGGGATTTGGTGAGACGGTCCAGCACAATGACATTGTCTGGACTACAGCCCTTCAACTCGCCTGACTTCAGTGAAAAGCCCCTTCAGTATTTCCTGTCAAACAGAGCATTTTTTTCCTTTACTTCTCCTTAAGTGTCTAGACAGTGGTTTTCTTGCTTCGTTGGTTCTCTTGGACAGGGGCCAAATCTCCTCTCTTGAAGGCGATAAGAAAGCCGTGTTATCAGGGCCTCAGAAGGGAGAACCAAGCCCAAGCGCGTGTCACTCAGGTGGGTTGTGTGATGATTTGAGGTTTCTTCCCTCCCTTATTTTGAGTGTGGCCTTGACCAGGTCTAAAGAAGGCTGCATAGCCTGTGTCTTTTCATTTAAAGACAGCATCTGGGGCTTCAGTGAGTGCAATATAATAAACGTAACAAAGACATTTTAAAAAGTTTAAATGGGTTGGCTTTCCAAAAAGGGTAAATCATAAAGTGTAAAATCATTTGCTCAACCACATATCATTCCAAACCCGTAACCTCCATATATTTTCTGAACAAAATTTAAGACTTTACTCTATACTCTAATTTTTGTCCGTCTATACAATCGAAAATTTTCACACATTAAAAAGTGATGTATGGCTTGAACTGAGCAGTTTAACCAAAGGGACTTGAAATGAAAATGACCCTATAATTTACTGACTTTCAAGCCAGACCTTCTTTTTTCAGATGTATACAATCTAAGTTATATAAAAAAATGTCCTTGCTCTTCCAAAGTTGTATAATGGCAATAAATGGATTTTAAGTCCAATAAAAGTGCATTCGTCCATCATAAAAATGGCTCCACACAGCTCATGCATTATTGTAAGAAAACTTTATAAAACGTAATCTGTAGCTTCCTTTAATTATCATACGCACGTTCTCTGAAAAGGCAACATAAATTGCAATTATTTAATTAGGTTTTTGCCAGTGATATATACTTTTAAATGGCACTTAAAAGCTTGAAAAGGACAGTCAGCTTTCTTTGACGTCATAGATAAACAAAGGCAGGATCAAAGAGTTCTGAACTACCTGGGGTTGTTAGCATACATATTAATCTTTGATCGCTGACCTTTGGAAGTATCCAATCTGAAAACATGGGCATCAAAATAACATCACTAATCACTCTGGAGCCACAGGAAAATTGTGTCTCAATCAAGACCTTCGTTAGCTAAAAACAATGTTAGCTAACGTCAAAAATGTCATTATGTGATGAAATATTTACATTTCTTCAATCAGAATACACAACTAGTCTGAAATGCATGCCTGTGGAGGAAAATAGTGTAATTGCTGCCCAGATGGTGTAATTGCATCATCTCAGCAGAGGAGGGGCTAACTGGACCATGCTAAACAGCCAAACCTTGACCCCATTGGGGAGAATAGTTGGTAAGAGAATTCATCTCTGTGGTACTTAAATTATAAACATTTCTTGGAATGGTAACATATCTTTTGTGCAACATCATGAGCTCCTGTTTTCAATGTATCGTGTGTGACATGGCTAGAAGATGCAATTGAAAGAAATGACCTGAAAATTTCTTTTATAAGGGTTTGTGTAGGTGTGATTTCTCAGAGTGATTTATGTTTAGTATTACCCAAGTTCGAGTTTAGCGTGTAAGCTAAAAAAGGTATCAGCAGAATGGACAGAGAACTACAAAACAATATGTGATGACTCTCAAAGCTGCTCTCACCTTTTGGCCATTCTAATAAAGTGTATGAGAGATCGAGGTCACCCAGCAAGGTCTGAAGGTACCTGTATTCTCTAGACACAGGCAACGAGGGTAATACATCACCCATTCACGCCATTCACGGCTTTATGTCCATCTTCAGCAGATATTGTGTGTTTTGAAAAAGTCTGAGGTCCCTGAAGTAAAAATCAATCCGTGAATTGTGCGCCGTCCCTTGTTTGAAGTCTATTGTGGCATAATTCCCCAGCCAGGTAACACAAGAATGCCCCCTTTCTTCTGGGCATAGTTGATCCACAATATTGGCTACTGGTCCTTAATTCCTCTCTTTGCAAGGTAACTCTCCAGCTCCAAGTCATTCAGACTCTTTTCTCTCCATCTTGAAAGGACGGCCTGTGTTGTGAAACGAAAAGGATTCAATAGATGTGAATGATTTATTCAAGGGAAAGCATCAAGACTTTGGTATGAGAAGCAAAGCTCTATTCTTTCTTGAAGGACACACGTTCGTTTGCAGCAGCACAATGGGAGCATATTCTATGCCAGTTTCAATCTGTTCCCATTCCCCCCCCCCCAATTTTTTTACACATACAAATGAATTGATAAGAGGCCGTTTTAGCAGAGAAAAGTTTTGCCCAAGAAAATTTTATGCAACAAGTCAAATTAGATTGGCCAAAATTTCATTACCGTCACACAATAGAGTTATTTTCTGTTCCCAGAGATATTCAAACTATACCCGAGCAAGCTGGCAATTGTAGAGCGTGTTTTCATGCTCTGAGTGTCAGAGGAAGCTGTCGGCTCTGCCATAGGTTAAGGCTGTGATGGACACGTTTTCATTTTTGCTCTTGTGCTTTTTCATAATTAAGGTGAAGTATATTTTTTTATGTCTGCTCATTTATGACGTTGTTCAGAATTCAAGCATATCAATGGATATTCATTACTTTTTCGTTTCTTCTTTCGTGACTTTTCATCTCGCCTCATCTTTAATCTTTTTCACTCTCTTGAAAAGCCCATTTTGCCGGCCGGTTTCTTTCACTTTGACCTTCTAGCGTAAATTGTTTGGTTGGGTTGTTCACAGCTCGAGATGCCCTGGGAGTAGCACTGCAATCGGGATTTTCTACACTTTTAGGCACCCGATAACTGACCGGCAGTTTCATTCTTCCTCATGACCTTTTGGCAACATGATGGCTTGTGCATGTTAACAAGAAAAAAAAAAAGGGTAATATTCACGTTTTAGGCATAGATAAGGTTCAGTGATATACCTTTAACAGTACTGCCATGGTGTGAAGCTGTTTTGCCATGTAAACAGGGTTCTCTTATGAACAGGATTACGAGAAAGTTACATAAAGGTGAGTTTGATCAAGGTTGGAGCTAAACTTTGCAGGAATGTGAACCCTGAGGGCCAGAGATGAAAACCCTTGCTGTAAAGATTTCATTTTTAATTGAATTTTAAACCAGTTGTTGCCAATCCTGCTCGCGAAATACCTTCTGCACATTTTTATGTCTCTTTTATCTCACACACCAATTTGAGGTCTTATGGTGCATTCAAGCCATGTCGGATACTTCGTATTTACGAGTAGAAATCACATGAACGCCACCACAAAGTCGTTGTTACGAGTGGGAAACTCGAAATTTCGCGTGTCAGCGAAAAAAACGTGTCGGAAACTAAAGACATGCACGTCATTGTTGAAGTTGTTGAAATGAATAAAATTATAAATTTTTTGTAATGTGCTATAAAACTATATAAGTTACGAATAATTAAAAAAAAAACCACAGAAAACTGTAAACACTTTTACAGTCAAAAAACATACATTTTACAGTATAAAACTTAAATTTACAAACAAGAATTTTTAACAAGAATGTTAAACCATAATAATGCAGTTGGTAAAAGGGAAAGCCACGTGAAGAATCAAAGCTCATCCCAGGTAGCTCCGCCACAAGCAGAAGTATACACTAATATATAAAAGGTGAGTTATTCACACAAAGACAAAACACCATCACGGTAACACACATGACACTTACATAATGCAATAAACATACATTAAACAACAGAAGATGTAACAAAGCCCAAATGTACTTAAATGATAAAAACTATTAAAAAACATGATTAAGCAAAATACTTTCAAATGTGGAGTGTCATGCAGGGAATTCTGGGAATATCAGTTTACGTTTTATTGTAAAATGAACATTAATTTTACAGTTAATTTCGGTTAGATGTTTTACAACTATTCCCTGTATATAGTACCAAAGTTTACTGTTAACCTATTAACAGTTTTTTTTACAAATTAAAATTGCACGTATTTTTTACAGTGTACAAGAATATATAATTATTCAGTTTACATCACCTTCATAAATAAAATGTAAAAACCACAAGGCTGCACATTCTTCATACATTATTTTGTAGATGTAGCGTTAAATTTGTTGAATTGTATGTGGAAAAGTTACATTTTTTTTCTTTTTTCCGACCAAAGTGACTTCAATGCACCCGATGCAGTAATAACAACTTGTCAACTCGTAAGTACGAACATCCGAGGAGGACCTGAACGCAGCATTAGGGCAGTGTTTCTGAACCCTGGTCCTGGGCGCCCCCCTTATCTGACACACCTATTTCAGGTCCTGGAGTTTCTTCTAATAAGCCTGTGAATTGAATCAGGTGTATTTAATTGGGGAGACGCACAAAATGTCATCTTTTTTACCATGAACACAGATGCTGTCATTTGGCTAATTCTGTAATGTGACACTACATTTATTTGCCTTAAAGCCCATTTTCTCTATACATTTTTGCGACATTTAACGTATCGATATAGAATTTATGCACTAAACAGAAAGAGAAACAGAAAAATACTGTGTTGACATTTACAAATATGTATTGATAATTAGCATTTCCATCAGCTATGTCTGTAAAAAATTTGAAGTGCTAAATATTTTTTTGCAAAAACTCCTTAGATGGAAACCTGGCTACTTTTCAAATTGTATTTGCAATTTGCGCAATTTGAACGGTAATGGAAACACGGTTAATGTCTTTCTTCAGCTATGGCAGGGGTGTCCA
>JAUYWG010000039.1:8081829-8094557 GCA_034779775.1 Enteromius afrohamiltoni | reverse complement strand
CACAAAGATTGTGTCCTTTACTTAATCATGGACAATGTTATACATTATGGATCTGTGTAACCTTGCTTCATAGTAGTACCAGTTCACATTGAGAACCACTGTAATGCGAATACTCACTCAAGACTAAACTCTGCATTTGCCCTGATGACTCGAGACCTCTTTTTTTACCCGGCTTAATTATCTAAAAATATCAGATATTGTTTACCAGTCATTCTTAATACAAAGACACGCATTTCTTTTGGATGTGCCCTCATTTCTAATTACGATGGGCTAATCGCTACAGTAATACACTCATTAATTAATGCTCCAGTGTCAGGCCCTGATCGCAGATTTTACAACATCCAGTCCTTTGACATACATATCAGTGTTATTTGCTGATATGATTTACATATTTTCTTTTTAGCACTGGAATGACTTAATATGAAGCTAATGTTTGTAAAATAGCACATTTGCTTCTCCAGCATCTGAATCAAGGACACACGCTTAGTCATGTTTTATCTTTACAGATTTTTTTTTTTTGTCAGTGTATAGAATGAATCTAAAATGCATGAATATGAGATGAACAAATCTTAATTCCAGCATCATTATTTATATATTCAGATCTCCTAGCTCAAGTGTTTTGTGCTTTTTTTGTTTGCACTGAACAGGCATGCGATGTTTAGAATATGAGCGTTTTATATTCAAAGCATTTTCTCCATAGGCCTCCACATTCAGCCAGGTTTTGGGGTGTTGTGGGTGGCCATCGGTCTGGGTAGTGGGTAATACAGCTGTGTCAGTGCACATGTCACCACCAGGAGGGGCTGGATCACAGTGTTAGGAGGCAGGACGCAGGCAGGAAGGAGAAGAAGCAGAGCAGGGGCATGGTTCTTTGAGCTTAGATGAGTGCCTCAATTGTGAGAGTATGTTCCTCTAAGCCTCTGGTTGACAGCAACACAGTACTCTTATTTAAAGCAATTTCAAACATGTCTTGTCTGACAAGTTTTAAATCCTACTTAACACCCCGTAACAGCCACGAGTTTACTGTCAGAATTAAAGAGGCGAATTCTCAGAGGGGGAGAAATTATCACTTTCATTTTGTTCTCCTCTGTTCTGCAGAAGGGACATGGCAGGGATGTTTACCTAGGGATGAATACATTACTCCCCATTTGCAACACAATGCCTTTCAGTACCATGAAAGGCTGCTGAAAAGTTTACCTTATATTTTAATTGCTGCCATTACGGATGAGGGAATGAAAGGGAGGTTCAGTCGCTGCGGATGACAGGATGTCAGGTCTTCGGGGGCAAAGCAGATGTCTCTGGAGATCAAGCTCAGAGGTCTACACGAGCTCTGTCGGTAATGGTTGTAAATGATGTGGAAGAATTGTATCCTTTTGTTCATGTGAAGGTGTTTCTAATATTTCTTTCTACTGTAATGAAAAAAAAAAATCCTTGAATGAAATGCTAGGTATTTCCTGCATTCTTTTTCTGGAGTAGGAATTATGTTTTAATTGATTTAAAAAAAAAAAAAAAAAGTTTGAAAAGAAGCAAAAAAGGCTTCACATGTATACGTGTGTGTGTGTGTGTGCGCGTGTGAATATGTATATATATACATATATATGTGTGTGTGTAATCTAAAATTATATTCATTTAAATATAGACATGTAAATAATTTAAATATTCTCAAAATATATATTGCATGTATGTATAATATGTGTGTGTGTGTGTGTGTATATATAGGTAGTTGACATATCAATATAAATTTGTAAAAGAAAAAAAATAATAATCACATTGATAATAAACCTCACTCATGCCATTTGTAACTATTTCATTCATTTTATCATGCTATTTTTTTTATTTGCTACCCAATAATTTATTTACAGCTACCCATATACAAATCCATTCATATATATACTGTATACACACTGCTCCAAAAAATAAAGGGAACACTTAAACACCACAATGTAACTCCAAGTCAATCACACTTCTGTGAAATCAAACTGCCCACTTAGGAAGCAACACTGTCATTAAAACAAGTCAAAGTGAGCTTGTGCCGGTGCCATCCATGTGCCTGTATGACCTCCCTATAATGCCTGGGCATGCTCCTGATGAGGTGGCGGATGGTCTTCTGAGGGATCTCCTCCCAGACCTGCACTAAAACATCCGCCAACTACTGGACAGTCTGTGGGGCAACGTGGTGTTAAGCGAGAGATGATTTCAGATGTGCTCAATTGGACTGGGCTGTGCGGCCCTCCAAAGAAATGCCACCATACCATTACTGACCCACTGCCAAACAGGTCATGCTGGAGGATGTTGCATGCAGCAGAACGTTCTCCTCGGCGTCTCCAGACTTTGTAACATGTGCTTTGTGTGTACCTGGTTTCATCGGTGAAGAGCACAGGGCACCAGTGGCAAATTTGCCAATCTTGGTGTTCTCTGGCAAATGCCAAATGTCCTGCACGGTGTTGGGCTGTAAGCACAACCCCCACCTGTGGACGTCGGGCCCTCATACCACCCACATGGAGTCTGTTTCTGACTGTTTGAGCAGACACATGCACATTTGGGGCCTGCTGGAGGGTATTTTGCAGGGCTCTGGCAGTGCTCCTCCTGTTCCTGGTCCTGCTGCTGGGTTGTTGCCCTCCTACGACCTCCTCCACATCTCCTGATGTACTGGCCTGTCTCCTCAACAAATGAACATGCCATCATGGATGAGCTGCGCTACCTGAGCCACATGTGTGGATTGTAGACTCCGTCTCATGCTACCACTAGAGTGAAGGCACCTCCAGCATTCAAAAGTGACCGAAACATCAGCCGGAAAGCATAGAAACTAAGAAGTGGTCTGAGGTCACCACTTGTGGAAACACTCCTTTATTGGGGGCTAATAATTTGCTGAAATGGCTGATAATTTCCACCTGTTG
This sequence comes from Enteromius afrohamiltoni, assembly GCA_034779775.1. Lineage (NCBI taxonomy): Eukaryota > Metazoa > Chordata > Actinopteri > Cypriniformes > Cyprinidae > Enteromius > Enteromius afrohamiltoni. The sequence continues at coordinate 8,091,663 of JAUYWG010000039.1, read as the reverse complement.
TCTATTCCATTTGCACAACAGCATGTGAAATTGATTGTCAATCAGTGTTGCTTCCTAAGTGGGCAGTTTGATTTCACAGAAGTGTGATTGACTTGGAGTTACATTGTGTTTTTAAGTGTTCCCTTTATTTTTTGAGCAGTGTATATATAAATACACATATATAGATTTTTTTATTTTATTTTATTTTTTTATGAAATGTACTCAACTCACATGTTTATATGTGTGTTTATATACAGTAGTCAACATTCGAAGTGGATCAAAACCTTTCATTAAAGTTGTCCTAAAATCAAAACAATACCTTTTCTTGTCTAGTTCAACTTTGATGAACTTTTATGATCCACTTCAAATGTTGACTACTGCATAGTGGGACATTATTAAAATTCTACTTTCTTCCTTTGTGTGCAGCAGAAGAAATTAAGTTACAGTTTTGAAAAAAGTAAAATATTCTAGAAATTTAGTTTGAACTGGCCCTTTAAGTTTGTGTTAGTAGCATCTGTACATTCAGAGCTGGGCACGCGTTCTAGCAGGATTCCATAGTGTGCATTTTTATCTGCTTCGAGAAGTAAAAACAAATCACCAAATGTAACAATCTCCTCCCTGTCCTGGTTGCACTGGCATGTGAGGAGGTTCAGAGATAAGCGCCCCAGTACGTGTCGGTGCTGTGTGAAAGACACTCGTTATCTGTTCCTAACGTGGACTCCTGCTTAGTCTAGGCAGCCACAGAAATATGTTGGTGAAATCTGATATGAGAAATCAGCCCATCTGAGCATCAGTGCGAGCACATGTCTTGCAGGCTGATGTTTACTTTGCCCTGGCCCTGTGTTCTTGAAGGAAATATGTCAATAGCCAATGCTCCGACTGGATCCGGCACACTGGCAGGAGCTTTCTTAGTGACCTCATAGGGATGAGATGACTTATAGCTGTGCTGAAAGGGCATTTAGTGGAATGCGAGCTGTTTGGTGATGAAAGGCAAACAAACTCTGTCCTGTACAATCAGAGTGCTGATAAAATGTTTTTTGTTCATTCAGTATTTGCAATACAGTGAATAGCGCAGTAGCTGAATACACGAGTGAATTACTCTTAACAAGCTATATCAAGTTTGATGTAAATAACAATCTTAAGGCAAACTTCAAGATTGATGTTGAGTACAAGAAGTTCCATTGTTTAAATTTAGCAAATTTAGCAAGACTTGTGCACAACCCCCTAAAACAGATCATTTAAACATTCCTCCACTTCTCTATGTCACGGTGTGGGTTTATGTGGGTTAACACCACCTCAAATGTTTATGCAAAGAAAGAAGGCGGAGCTATTATTCTCACTTTAGTGTAAAAATATTAGTGTGTTCAGTGCATTTATGGAGAATAGTGATGGGTAGTTCGGATCATTTTACCGACTCTGACCTTGGAGTCTCGTTCAGCAAAACGAACGAATCTTTTTTCGAGTCATCTCGTTCATTTCGTTCATTTTAGTAAAATATAATAAAAATGTTACCTGTTACCTCCCTAACACATCTACTGCTTACACAAACGTTGATCAAACTACAAACAAGACAAAACTATAATGCTATAAGAAACAGAAAAGATTAATTCATTGTTTACCTGGGTCTTGTATCTATGATTCGCTTACCTCGCCTCTTAGCTGACACGTTTTCGGGTTCCAGTCGTCACATGACAGCCCAATAAGCTTAATCTGTGCAGCCTGAGCCGGAAACAGAATTGATTAGTTCATCTCTCGAGTCTTTCGAGTCGTTCATTCTTATGTTATGTAACGTGACAACACTGGATAAAGAAATTAGTTACTTGGATATTAGGATAATATTAGGATAATTATTTAGATAATTTCTAAATATGATCCAACATACAACAGATGGAATTTTACATTAATATTTGACTGAGGTACTGAGCCGGTAAGTGTTAAGTGGTCATGTGACAAATGAATGAACAACTCGAACCCGCAGACTCTAGAGATTACCTATTCAATTCTTTTTCCGGCTCAGACTGCATTGGTTAAGTTTATGGTGTTGTGACGTGAGGAACGAATGACTCGAAAAACACAAATACTCGAAACAGGTGTTTCAATAATTCCAATACAGAAACGATAGGGATGTTGCGCAAATGCGCATGCGCATCTGAACGAATCACTCCCATGAGACGACTCGTTCTTCCCGAGTCACATTAAAGATTTGTTCAAAATGAACAAATGGTTCAAGAACGACCCATCACTAACGGAGAACTGATTCCTGAACCTATGCTGGCTGTGGACAGAGGCTATAAAGAGGTTCAATTCCAACTTTGCAATGATATTATCATTACAATCAATGATTATGTCCCTACTGGATGAAGCAAATGCCTCATTTATAATGGCTTTTATTGTTTGTGTGTGATAGCGCCGGTACACGGCATCACGTTATGGAAAGGTTGTAAAAGTTCCATTACACGCTTGCAGTAATTTAAGACAATCACGATGCACTGGATAGCTGGCCAATCAGAGCACACCTTGGTTATTTTTAGAATGATGAGCTTTGTGCAAATCGACCCGTGTCAGGAAGGCGGGGCTTACAGGAGAAACAAAAATGTACAGTATGTACATGTAAAGGAAAACAATATGTGTTTTTTTCCGTTACACCAAATACACAAAATAATGTTCTTTTTAGCAACATCACATGACTCCATTTTAGTGAATCAAAACTAGCCTTTCCATTTAGCCAAACATAGACAAGTAAACCAAACACCAGATATCATTTTACCAGTGACTGCAGAATCAAGTAAACAGTATTGTACTCAAAATGTCTTCACACTGCAGGCTACCAGTAAAACCAATGCATTGATTTTGACCTGACGATTTGACCATGTTTTGCTTTAAAAAGCGTTTTTCTTTAATTGCTAATGTGACCTTAAGTGATCTTAATTAATGCTGGATTCACGTGCTATCAAATTTTCATAAATACGAGTTTCCTAATCAGAAATTAGATGTGTTTGGCCTTTCAAGTCATATTTACTACTCCAAAATATGTTTGATAAGTTTTCTAGTTGACGGGTCATAAATGTTAAACGGTTAAATGGTTGAGAGTACAATCATTGCTGCTGTCAGTGCTACTCTCAACATAACTACATCACTTTGTTTTGTCACTAAAGTATTCAAAGGCTAGATATGGACAATCATTCAAAGCATATTGTATGTTTTATAAGCAATTAAATAAGCTTATATTTGAAATTGTCAGCAAAGTGCATGTGTAGTGTTGTGAAAGCGTATATAATTGTCAACCAGTGGGATGCTGCAATTTTAATCTTTTTCCAACATTTAAAGCACTTGAATATGGCAAGCTCGTAACCACACCTTCATAAGAGGGAAATAGGAAATTTCCGACAGCACGTGAAGGCAGCATAAGCATTGCTTAGTAATTGGTTGACCTAAATTGGTAATAATTGTGTACTTAAATTTAAAAGCTGACAGCTATTCAGCCTAATTCATAATATAGTCTTCCAAGTTTATCAAGATGAATTTGTTCTGATACAGTTTAACTTATTATAGTTATTGTATTACCATTTTCCCCAAAAAGAAAAAAAGTGATAATGTGAGAAATGTCGAGGTAAAATTATAAAATATTTTTTCATCATTTATATTAAATTAGGTTCACTAATAAATAATTACTTGCGTTTATGTATTTTATTAATTTTACTTTAGCTTTTTTTACATTTTACAAAAGTTTTAACAGTGTAAAATTTCAAACGAAAACACATGAGCAAATTTGACCTTCTAGCTACTATTATAACTTACACAGGCTTAAAACTTTACAGCAACTGAAAGAAAATTATCTGCCCAAAATAACAGAGAAGGCTTTAAAGCAACAGTTCACCAAAAAATGAAAACTTTCCTCATTTACTCACCCTCACATCTATAACTCTGGTTCTTCTGTGGAATCCAAAATAAGCTATTTTGAAGAATGATCATAATTGCACTAACAAACAGCGAAGAATCCAGGAACCTACTCTCTTGTCTCTATACTCTAAATACGGTGTTATTTGACAAACCCGCATACAGAAATCTCAATGGCTCTTTAAAAACACAGAAATACAGTTCCTCTCTTTCCTCTCTGTGACATACAGATGTCAAAAACCTAAAGTTACATAGTGCTTTTTCTCCTGGAAAAACCGTATAACTACTTTTTTAAAAGTGCCACCCGAAGTCAGAGAGTAAATCTGTATTTTCATTCAGTTGTTTAATGTCTGTTTTCGTGGATCAAGCAAGCCTGTGTGCTGTTTATTCCACGTCTGAGGGAGCCAGAGAGAGAGATACAGCAGTTTTGATTACTGCTTTGCTACTTTTATGGAGGTCCGAAAGGCCATGTCCTCACAGCGGGAAATCAGTAGCTCTGTAATTAGCCCTGTGGGGGAGCTCTGCTGTCTGCAGGCACCTCACAGAGAGAGCGTTAGCCTTGCCGTTTTGCCCTGTTCCTACTCATCTCCAACACTCTCTCATTACACGCAGAAATGCAGCGAGTCCTTACACAGGGTCAAACACACAGTAAAGTCATAGAGCACAGTGCCGCAAAGATCACTGTGCATTTTACCCAAAAGAATGGACTCCAAAGCTATATGCCGCGATAGACATGTAGTTTGCAGGTGAAGTGTGGTTTTGCTTAAAGTTAACCCCAATCCCGTTCTTTTATGTTGCCTTGAGACTCTAAAATGGGCTATTCACTGTGAGAATGACTTCAATTTGAAATAGAACATGTCAGTGAATGGCGCAAATACTTGACTAACTTGACTCGTGCCCTGGGCTTTTGAACAGTGCACAGGCCAATGGAAAGTGTCCTGTTTATATTGGATCCTACTGGGATTTTTCAAGGTTGTTCTGAGTGGAGCCAGGTTGGAATTATCGGGATGTTAAAACTTCAGATGTATTAATTACTGAAAATGACAGTTTGATGTCACAGGCGTTTTCAGACCTGGTATTCGAGCAGTCAAAACTGGTATGGTTCTCTTGAAATAATTTGTTTGACTTTGCAAAAATTAGTTAAATAAAATAGGATTTGAACAGGTATTGTAATTACAAAAGAGAGAGAGAGAATATTATAACGTTAATAAGACCTGAGAATTGTATGACCTTGACAAGATATAAAACTAAAATGTAATCTGCACAAAAAGCTGTATGCGTTTGATTTTTTTGGTTTGTTTTTGTTGTAAGGGACAAAAGCTTAATAAGTCACCCTGCATTTTAATCTTGGCCTTTTTACTTTTTAATCTGAGGAAAGTAGTGACAGAGAAAGAAACCAGACCTGAATCCATGTCGCTCGTATAAGCATCAACAGCTCAATGTGTGCATCTACTAGAAGTGTCAAAAACAAAAAGATTAGAAAATAAATATATAAATAAATAACTTCTGCAAAAGGCACATATTAAGTTTTGGAAAACTGTTATAGCTTAACAGCACAATATGTAAGATTTTTGTTATAAAATATCCAAAAAACATATATTTCATGCAGTTGTGTACTTGCGTTACCTCAAAAGGTAAATTCAAATAAATTTCAGATTTAAATTATGAACCGAACCATCCCTGTTCATTGGCCTATCAATGATGCCATATCCGTGGTATGATTGGTTTCCACCTATGAATACTAATGCAACACACATGGGCAAATGCGGTTACTTATTGTGCATTTGGATGTCGTGGATCATGATTACACTCTCCACAATCCCAAAAAACATAGATGTATACAAACTGAGCCAAGACGATATTGGAACAAATAAACGAGAACAAATATCGGCGTCTCATTTCCAAAATGGAGGGAGCTTCGCGAAAACCTCGGACTGGACATAGACTCCGCTCTTGCGTGTGTTTTAATAGCTGGGTAAGCAAAATATATTATTTATTGTGTTAAGTAATAGTCATGTATTGGTTAGGTGATTAAACAGATATATATGAGCTTTTCTCCCATTGTTCCAGGCTCCGTCACTGCGTCATCAGACTTTGTCTCTGTTATTGTTTTGAAAATGCGACCTCTTGTGGTGAAAACTTACACATATTGTGCCTATAAAGTGTAAATTGAATTTAAACAAAATCAGTTTATCAATACATAAGCAAATAAATAAATAAATAGCAAGAATATTATTTCTGATTAGTTACTAAATGGATTTTTCAATTTAAATTATTATTATTGACATTATTACTCCTACACTCTAAAAATACGGGGTTAAAAACAACCTTTTCTGGATTATTTGGCAACCCAGCGCTGGGTAAATATTGACCACCCAACACCTGGGTTAAAATATTACAAATAACCCAATAAAATGACCCAGCCTTTGAGTAAAAAAGAAAGTATTGTGTTTTATTTTTATTATACATCAAAAATATAGATAATATAGGAAGTTATATCATAAAGGAAATGTTATCATAGAGACTCCTCAAATTGTTATTAAAAATAGAATCAATTTTAATGAGACCGGTGTACCATTTAGACATTTTCTTTACTTTACGCCCCATGCAATATGTAAAAAAAGTCAACATGTTCATCATAGATACGCTTGTATTTTTAGGTACTGCAGAGCCAGGCGAAAAAAGAGCATCGTGTCACTGACCTGCTAACACTAGGCCACAACTCTAAACAAACCATCCCCCCACTTTAATAGAGAATTTAAACCAAGTTGTTTATGTGTCACGGTTTTGCCTAAATTGTCTGTACATTATATGAAAAATGTGTCGCCCAATATTAACCAAATAATCAAAGGAATTGCTAAAAGCAACGGGGGCTTTTGGATTAATAGCATTATTTACAAAGCTATAGCTGGGTATTGCAAATGTGTCTAAGTTAGCAGCTACACATTTGTTCCCAGCGCAGTAATTGCCTTTTGAAGTGCGGTGTTTTCACCCATGTTGCCTGAAACAGAAAACTGATCAGAGAACAAATAATAGAGCTAAATGAAATGTGTCTTGTTGCCGTAAGTCTACCCTGAATGTCTGAGCTTTTCCAGTCAGCTTTGATGAGCTCTAATCTCGTCCTTTCTCTAATCCGTATTGGTATGCCTTGTGTAATGTCTGTGCATTTCAGTGTCAAAAGAAGAAAACCGGTGTGTGTTTCTTTGCTGTTTTTTCTTCACATGAGGGAAGATGACGCCTTCATACATTGTTGCTGTTTTCTGTTCTATAGTTTCCTTTCAAGGACTGTGTGCAAAGCGTTGGACTACCAGTGTCCAAATGTGAGAATAATGCTACTCATTTTAGGGAACTACTTAATGGTTTAAATCCTAATGTAAAAAAATATTAAACCCTTTTTAATATTCGTGCATTTAATATTTCATTGTGCAATGAAAGTTTCTTGGCGGAAACTCCATTTAGAAAACGTTGCATCAAACTTAAAGGAACAGCCCACCCAAAAATGAAAATTCTGTTATCGTTTACTCACCCTCAAGAAGTTCCAGATCTGTATTGATTTCTTTGTTCTGCTAAACACAATGGAAGACATTTTGAAGAAAGTTTGTAACCAGGCTGTTTTGGGTCACCATTGACTCCCATAGTTGGAATAAAATACTATGGAAGTCATAGGTGACCCAAAACAACCTGGTTACTTTTTTAAATGATGACAGAATTTTCTTTTTTGGGTGAACTATTCCTTTCACAATGATGCTTTTAAAGAATTTGTTATTTTAGTTTCTTTTGTATTTAAAATATTTGTCAAAAGAAATAAAGTAGACTACAATAGTTTTTGGGGAGTTAAAAAAAAAAAAATCAAATTTTTGTTTATTTCATTTCATTTCATTTTATTGACAAGTATGGTAAAAAGAGTAAATTCAGAATGATATCCATTTTTAGGTAAAATTGAATTTCTTTCAAAATACATTAGCGCAGAGTTACTTGAAAGTTACCTGGTTCACAAAAAGCACATCATAATATCCAAAATATCGATACCATATTTTTCAGAACAGCTGCTGTCTGTGTTGATGGCAGTTATATCTTTCATTTCGCTGCTCTTTCGGCTCTGGGAGGTCTTGCTCCAGACCCAACAAAGGCAGACATTTGTTACCATCCATTTTCCACATCAGCTGCAACTTTGTCTGGTTTGTCATCCAAACACAGCTGTGCAATGTGTGGATGAGGGTATTTGGAGGCGAAATAAAGCTGATGGCATCCTGGGTAAATGAGGGAAGATTCACACGGAATAATGAAGGCCGGAGCTGTTTCTCTGTGGCTGATGTGTATCTAAAAGGCTCAGTAAATACAGTTTCTGAACTGAAAGTCTTATCAGCAGATATACATATCCACTGCAACCGCTGGCCCCACATGAGGGCTGTCTATCTCCTCCATCACTTTAAGTCTTTACAAGTCTTCTTTTTACCATTCTTAGGTAGGGCTGTAACATGTTCCACCTCATCTGATGCTTTCCCCTCAGACAGGGGTCTGAGCCCTAGCTTTTTTTAGTTCAGTTTTGCAAGGTTTTTCTCTCAAGTTTATACATAGTATTCTATTATAGATATACATCCTAAATAAAAACATTTGTGTACGTAGAATATGTGCGTGCGCTGTGTATATTTATCATGTATATTTAAATACACACATGCATATATATTATACATATAAGAAAACATTTGTTTATATATAAATTTTATTCATATAAATATATACATGTAAATATTTTCAAATGATATACTATATGTGTTTTTTATATGTGCATAATAAATATAAACAGTACACACACATATTAATGAAAACATTTATTTTGGATTTGATAAATTATGTAATTAGTTTATGTGGGACCACTAATTATTAACTAATTTAATTTATATTATATAGCCGTCTATCCTGTAAAATAATAAAAGACAACAGAGTAGTTGAGACTAAGCCCCTGGCCATGATTGCAATGCAACCTGCTTGTAATCTGTTCGCATTGCTTGCTTATCTTTTGGTTTCCACGTTAGTTTAGACTTTGGGCTCCATCTGATAGATCATGTTTCTATAGGTAAAGCAGGTGTAGTCTCCTCAGGCCAGCTTATTAAATGATAAACTGTGTTTCTGTTTTTGCCCTGCTGGTGATGTATGCTGGTAACACAGGAGCGGAGCAGTGGGCCTGTCTTAGTGTTTAATATGCTCACTGTACAGCCCACTGGCCAGTTTTACCCTGCTGCCACGGAGCTAAAGCCAGAGTAAAGATGACAAGGTCAAAGCCCGAGTGAGATGTTGACCTCACACAGCCATGACCTTGACTCTGTTTGGCATACGTCCTGTGCTGAATCGGTGCCCCTTTGGCCTGCATTAGGTGTTTGCAAAGACAAGAACTCAGCGGGAAAAGAAAAATATCATTTGTTAGCGTAATAGCAGAATCTGTCAGCTGCTGGCTTGTTGCCACGGAAACTGAGATTTTTTTTTTCATTGTAGGCCTTGGCTTTCAAGTTGAATCTGTCACACGCAGTGTTTCATACTATACACTGTGTACTACACTAGATGACAGAGTAAATATCTGTCTTACATGGAACACTTGGATAATTTGTTTTACAGTAACAGAAATTCAGTGGCTGATATTAAAATTCAAAGACAGATACAAAACAGAATTTTTTGTGAATATGACATTTGGTGAGTTTAGAATATCACAACTTTATTTAATTTTGACATCTTATGTTTAAGATAAGGCTACATTTAACTATGTTATAAAATTATTAATGTTTTAAAGACTAAGTGAGCATTGGATGTTGGCAAATATCAAAATTTCTTAAAATATATGTTCTTAAAAATAGATCTTTATGAAATGCATACACGATTACATTATTAAAGCACCCATTAATGATGTGAAGCACAGATAAAAAGTCAATCAAACATGTCAATGAACTACTTGTAAAAAACTTT
>JAUYWG010000039.1:8053710-8071383 GCA_034779775.1 Enteromius afrohamiltoni | reverse complement strand
ACATTTTGTTTACATAATATGGGTGTGCATTATGCATATATATATATATATATATATAAATATATGTGTGTGTAGCCTGTATATATACTAGATATACAATGTATACTATAATGTTACTATTCATTTATTATTAGATAAGTCAAGGTTAGATCATAATTCAAAATGTATTTACTAATTATTTGAAAACCTTAACAATCTTTTAAACCCTATGAAACCAATTACACACGTTTTAAACTACATTTATTCAAAAAATATGTTTTATTTTGGTTTATGTACAAGTTGAATGAAGCAGCAGCCTTGACTCATAAGTTGAATGCAAACACTGTATAACTGCATATTGCATCACTCTCTAGACAAATCATATTTCAGATTCACTGCTGCTGTTCTGATCCCATGAACGCAATGAACTAAACTGCAGTGATGGCACAGGTTCATTGTTTTGAACTGCAGGCAAAGAGGAGGTTTAGACTTCAGATCTCCATTATCTTACATGACTGAAGATCTAGTACTAGAGTGCCACATGTTGACCAGCTCACCTTGAGGAGTGACTAGAGTCCAGTAGCATATCCACCTCCTTTTGTTTGCTTTTGTCCCTCTTTGTGACAGATGGTAGTGAGAGGGATGAGGAAGAGCGAAAAGAGAAGCAAAGAAACAAACTCAATGTACAGAATGTGTCAAGGCCCACAACTCTCTACTCTCTTCAAATCACAACCTAACAGGCATGATGAGATTTAGATTCCTTTTTCTCTTGTAAGAAACAGACCCCCCCCACTATGTGTGCCAGTGTGACATGTAAAGAGCAAGAAAGAGAGAAGGAACTAAGAAATGAAAGAGTTAGTTAAGGGGGGCAGTTAGTGCCAGCTTTCAGTGGCCTTTTTATAACATGATTTACAATTTCTCAATGTAATGTATTAAAACGTTGACAGAGCAAAAGGGATTCACAAGATGCTGCATTAGAAACTCAATTTCTATGATGAATTGCCTGGGGCTACTGAATCTCAAACTGTTTCCCCCCTCCACCTTTTCCACTCCGCCTGCCATGGCACTGAAGTTTTTTTTTTTTTTTTTTTTTTTTTTGTCCAAATCTTCTTAAACCTCTCTCTTAATCTGATCGGTTGAATGTAAGGAGGTGAAAGGATTTCGGGACTAAAAAAGCATTCATTTTTTTTGCCGTCTTGTATTCGGTACTTCCAAATGCTGGGTCAGTAATATTCAAAAAAATTGCTTAGTCCCTGTGCTGCCAGTTGGCTCACTCTGATCCTTTCTCATCCACGCTTGTATTAACTAAGGGGTTCAAGGCTTCTTTTAAATAATCATTGTGACAAGAATGGGTGCAACATTAAACAGTTTAAATGTGTTTGCATTAACACTTCTAGAATGCGTTCAGTTCAGTGCATTGTTACGTTTTTTCCCCAACCTAATTATACCCTAATGCTGTGAAATTTCCTTTCAAAATAGAGAATGATTTGAAAATATTTGTTGGCTGAATAACTAAGGAGGGCAAAAAGGTAAGTGTAACCATTTCCCTTAAAGCAGCGCAGAAAATAATGACCTCAAATTGGTTATTGGTGTGTAAAGGGATTTAGCAAAGTTCCCTCAGAAGTGCAGGCAGCGGGAATGGCTGTTTCAACTCTGTGTTGTAATATCACAGCAGGAATGTGGGAGCTCGGACCGAACGGATGCTTTCAGTGTAAAAAGCTTGCTTGGCCAGCACCAGCTACTTTAGCTTAGTTGTGTACGATTAGGAATTTGGAGAAATGCGTTCCATGGCTTGCATAGATGGATTTTTAAGAGGTTCATATATGATGGGAAGCTGGATTTTCCAGGCTTTTTATAGTAAAAGAGTAAGATATAAACATACTCGCAAAACTAAAACAACTTCCATGGCCCGCCGAGACCATTTATTGATTATTATATGTTGGAAGCTGTTTGGTAATCTTACTTAATCTATTTAATGTGGTCTGTAATATATACATGCATAATGCGAGACCATTTACACGTGTGTGTGTGTGTAATACGTATTTGTGCTGTTTGAAAACTTGAAGCCTCGTATCTAAAACAAACCAACAAAACAAAACAACCAAGATCCAATACATGCATTTTAAATTACGTGATTGGTGCCATGTATGCTGAATTGTGATGGCTATAATTCACTGCACACAACACATTTTGAATATGAATATACGGTGATGCAGAGGAGATGCAGAGGAGACACAGAGGAGACGAGTTGTTGAATAAAGTTGTTATTTTTGTTTTCCAAAAACACATTCTCGTAGCTTGGAGTATTTTAACGATCGGTTTTAATCCAAAATATGTTCAATTGTGTTTTGCGAAAAAAAACCTGTATGCTTTTACAGATATGAAATGACATGGGGGTAAGTGTTTAATATGTAATGAAAGTCAGTGGGGTCCAATGTTGTATCAGACCATAACATTTTTCAAAATAATGTTCGTTTGTTTTTCACAAAAAAATTGATTTTGAACAACTAGAATGTGAGCATTTTCATTTTGGGGTGAGCTATCCCTTGGTGGAGACTTCAGAATCCCATTCAGCAGGGCCCTCAATGAAGCCTCATTCAGAGAAGACAGACAAAAATGTACTCCATTCAGATCACAGGCGGAAAAAACTAAGACATATAAATAGAGATTCCAACCCTGTCGATAAAAACAGCAATTAAGAGCAGAACATTACATTCATGGAGAGTTTAATTCTGTGTTTCTAGATCTTGGCATCTATTCGATGTGGATGATGGTGCCACACTATGTGATTGTTCCTCATCGTCCATTGTTCTGCATGATTTACAACATGCGCACAATACCGTGATATTACTTGCGGTTTACACTGGCTGAATGTGGTGTGAACATGACGTGAATGCGCTTAAAGAAGCTCAGCTCACCCTTTTGTTTGAGGTCTTGATGGGAATAGTAGAGCCTTGAAGCTGTCAGCCCAATAAAGAAGCCATTCCAGCCCTGCCTCGACACTGGGGGGAAATTCAAAGGGGTGGGACGGGGGGGGGGTGGGTTACCAGATTTAGTTCACTGCTGTTGCCTTCCCACAAAAAGCCCCTGCATTAAAGAAAATCCAAATATTTGAGCATTACCAGAGGATGATAATGTAAAATCAACTTAAAATTGCCACAATACGATGTGTGACAGTTTTGCCATAATGCGCCTCGGTGGGATTAGTCATTCATTAAACAGGTTTGCCATGCAAAGCTACTGTCAGATATTTGTCTGGAATTAGAGAGGAATGAAAAAAAAAACAACCGAAAAGATCCCCTGAACAATTAACATCACCCGCCTCATTATAACGACCAACTTAATCTTTAAGCATGTGAGTTCCCTGGTTTGGATTTCAAGGCAAGATTTCCAGTTCTCTTTGTCAAAACAAAACAAAAGAATGGCTAAAACAAAAGCTCATGTAAACAAATGTTCAGATTTGTCTAAAAAGAAATCAGCTCTGTATACATCAGACGTGATATTGTCTCAAAAACGCGTACTAGACAATAACACAATGAATATTCATTTCTGTAGTGCTTTATGCTGGTATAGCGGTTGAGATGTCTTATAATTCAGCGGTTCAGAGAAGTAGGATGCTTCTTTTTATCAGAACTATTTCATTTATTTCTTACAGTGCACTTTAGTCTGCTTTACTTTAACAGTATGTGCTTTTAAAGGTAGTATCCAAGCTTTATGCTTTGTGAGGAACACACACGCAAACACACACACACACATATATAGTTATATATTCCCTATAAAATAAGGAATGATGTGGTATAAATGGATAAAAGCACCACAAAAGATGTATGAAAATGATTATCAATGATACTGTTACCAGGCACTTTAACGGCAGGTTTATCTTTCTCTCACATCTCAAGCCAAAGTTGGTTGCCTTGTATAAATGTCACATTTGTTGAAAAGCTGTGAAAGTGTTCTCGTTGGAACCTTTAGCAGATGGTACTTGAATGACCAATCGCATTCTTGGTTCATGATCGCAGTTCTTTCAACATTGAATCTATTTCAGATCAGATACTTGTGGGTAAAAGGGGGGGCCTGTAGAGCTCCCTCAGTAGGAACTTCACAGAAATTGCATACCATATTTTTTTAGGATTCTATGTATATCATAAATCTGCAAACAAAACATATAAATTAAAAAAAATATGATGATGATAATAATAATATTATATACATTTTGTAACTCATCAAACCTGATGGTCACAGGTTCAAATCTCAGCGCTGGCATGAATTGTAGGTATGTAGAGTGCTCTATTCCACCCTCAATACCAGGGTTTCTTAAATCTTACCCTGGAGGTCCAGTGCACTGCAGAGTTAGGATCTAACCCTAATCAAACACACCTGAGCATGTTAATCAGTGTTTTAAGGTTCATTAGAAAATCACAGGTAGGTGAGTTTTATCAGGGTTGGAGCTAAACTCTGCAGTGCATCGGACCTCCAGGGTAAGATTTGAGGAACCCTGCTCTATATCATGACTGAGGTGCCTTTGAACAAGGCACCAACCCCCCTGATTGCTTCCTGGGTGCTGCAGCAAATGACTGCCCTCTGCTCTGGGTGTGTGTTCACTGTGCGCGCGTGTGTGTGTATGGATGCAATGTAGAGCACAAATTCCCAGTTTGGGTTGCCGTACTTGGCCATCACGTCTGGCCCTTACTGGAAACTCACCTTAAAAACCTGTTTATTATTATTTTATTTAATATATACACTACTATACACTACCTGTAGTAAAAACAGTACTATTCAAAAGTATTACAATTTTACATATAATTTATTCCTGTGATGCCAAGCTGAATTTCATGTCATCGTTCAGATGCATGGGATGAGAATTTTGTTGTGCTCTCTCGTTCACTATAATTGAAGTTAACCCAACTATGATAATTTCCATTTCTTACAAATCCGAAAATGTGTGCTCAATTACAACCAATGTAGAAAACATATTTTACTTATTTGTGACAACTTCTTCAACATTGAGGATAATCAGAAATGTCAAAAAGTAACAAATAAAAAAAAAAGTATAACATAGTTGAAAATATCTGACCTCTATGAATAATATTAAAAATTGTCATTATTCCAAAATACTTGACCATTAGGTTATATCATATTTCTAAAATAATAGTATTTAATTATATTTTTTATATATAAAAAGGAGAAGCATTGCCAGAGCCCCGTAAAATGACCTCCAGCAGGCCACAAATTTGCATGTGTCTGCTCAAACGACTCCATGAGGGTGCTATGAGGGCCCGACGTCCACAGCTTACAGCCCAACAATGTGCAGGACATTTGCCATTTGCCAGAGAACGCCAAGATTGCCAAATTTGCCACTGGTAACCCTGTGCTCTTCACAGATGAAAGCAGGTTCACACTGAGCACATTTGACATACGTGACAGAGTCTGGAGACATGCTGTCTGCAACATCCTCCAGCATGACCGGTTTGGCAGTGGGTCAGTAATGGTGTGGGGTGGCATTTCTTGTTTTAGACAGAGGTAGCCTGACTGCCGTTAAGTACCGAGATGAGATCCTCAGCACCCTTGTGAGAACATTTGCCGGTGCGTTCGGCCTTGGGTTCCTCCTAATGCAAGATAATGCTAGACCTCATGTGGCTGGAGTGGGCGAAGGTACTGATGCTATGGACTGGCCCGCCCGTTCCCCAGACCTGAATCCAATTGAGCACATCTGGGACATAATGTCTCGCTCCATCCACCAACGCCATGTTACACTGGACTGTCCAGGTGTTGGTGGATGCTTTAGTCCAGGTCTGGGAGGAGATCCCTCAGGAGACCATCTGCCACCTCATCAGAAGCATGCCCAGGCATTGTAGGGAGGCCACAGACACTACTGAGCCTCATTTTTACTTGTTTTCAGGACATTAATTCAAAGTTGGATCAGCCTGTAGTGTGTTTTTCCACTTCAATTTTTAGACTCCAAATCCAGACCTCCATGAGTCAATACATTTGATTTCCATTGATAATTTTTGTGTAATTTTCTAGCACATTCAACTATTTAAAGAACAAAGTATTTAATAAGAATATTTAATTCATTCAGATCTAGGATGTTATTTTAGTGTTCCCTTTATCTTTTTGAGCAGTGTATATTATAGAGTGCACATTTTAACAGCCTCAGAATTACATTTGCATTAAACATTATATAAAAAAATAAAGTACAAATGGACAACGACCAGTGTGTTGAACTGATATAAGCTGCTCACGTCTTGACAGTGGCCTTGCTGATTAGATGTGTATGTAAATCTTATTGGACAGAACATCTTGTGTGTGTGTGTGTGTGTGTGTGTATACGCCACTGTCAGCTCCTCCATTCATATTGCAGTTTGATTGAAAGGGGCACAGATGAAATTTATCTGTCACAATGGCTAATGAAAACCCACGCCACATCTGACCAAGACCTTGGTGGCCTTAGTGATAATACAGCTTTGTCCAGGCCACCTCAGCCCTATAAATGTGAGAATTCCTTGCCTTTGGAAGTGTTTTATTTGTCATTCTTTCGGGAATGATAAAGAGATTGCTCTCCAGGGAATGTTTTGTTGCTGCCATAAAGGGAAGGCCATGTCAGCGTTATTATTTTTGTGACAATCTACACGTTTTCAGCTCACTTTAATCTGTTCGGCAGCTGGTCAGGTGGGATGTGGCCTTGCCCCTCTGTCACCTCTGTGAGGGTCCCAGTGGTAAAACTTTTCTGATTAGGTTTTCTGTTAAATCCGGATTTTGTTGTGCATTTAGAAGCATTCTACACAAAATGCGAGGACAAAGTTTCTTTTAGCGCGCTGTATTTGTTCTTCCTCACCCGTGAGCCGTTGTATGAATAATAAGTCAAAGTATGCAGTGAGTGCTGTCGGCACATAAATGGCCTTAATATGAAGTGTCCCCATGGGATGCTCAGGGTCATTAACTCTAATGCCATTTTCTGCTACGAAGGCCCTCCAATTACCCCTCTTTCCTTTCAGCAGTACCGAGTCGAACAAATAGAAAGAGAAAAAGGCAGAAAAGAATGGTTTATAAAGGCCGCTTTGTCTCAGATTCAGTTTTGACCTTGGTAAAACTGTGGATATGAGGCCAAAACCTTGTCAGGAGGAGCGTGCCGCTGATGACTTGAGTGGTTTTGAAGGGGGCCGAGTGTGTGCACAGCATAAGGAGGAGTCAAACGGCATCTGTAGACTAAGCAATGGTAGCGGTGATGAAGACAAGGGGTGGACAGGTCATATAGCCATGCTCTTTGTAAATGGTGCAGCTATTGATTTTCCGGTCTCCCTGAGGACAACGGACAAATGGTGGCAGCTTGGCAAAAGTTGTTTCTGTCAGGTGTCTGTGTGTTTAATAATGTGTGCGGATGGTTTAAGGACATATTCCATTGAATACTGTGAAAAAAGTACCTCAGAGTGTCGTTTGTGGCCTTAATTACATTTGAGCGAAAACAACCGTCTTGTGGATTTGTTAATGGGCCCAGCGGGACACGATTCACTTACTGAGCTCGATTGCTGTGCTCGTCAAACACCTCCAGCGGGGTGGACATGTGGCGCTTATGCGTTTCTTTCCAAACTGGCCCATGCACTCTGTAAAGACATCACAATGATGATTACTAAAAAACAAACAAATAAAAGCACGGATGTACCTGCTGAGCTCAGAAGTGAAACTGTGTGTGAACAAACACTGATTAGTTGTTTAAGGTGATTGATAATGCTTTTAAATAGGGGACACGTATTCACTGTTAATTAAGACTTTTGCCTTAATGAACTCCTAATTTGCTGCTTGCTAATAGTAAGGTAGTTAAGACAAACAGTTTCTTTAGCATCAGCAAAGCAAATGATAACAAAGAACACACGTGGTTTGACACTTATGGGCTGACACAGAGGATTGAAACACAGATGCTTAAATACACATACTAACAAGGACAGAACTAACAACACAGTTCGTACGACCTCACTTACTGTCTAAAACCACGTGATGGGTAGGTTTAGGGGCGGGGTTATGTTTAGGTCATTCGTACAAATTCATACGAATTGGCATCTCGTAAAATACTTACGAATTGCCGTGAGATCAGGTTGGAACTAAGGACACCTGGGGAAGACAGCTGGGAGTAAATCAACCAATAATCACATAGACACAGGAAATACCAAATATGGGCAAGGGCGGACGCATGGGGAGCAACTAAAGAGGAACAGTTTAGGAAACTAAACACTAACTTTGACAAAGGTGTCATTTGTCTTATTGTAAAGTGTTACCTAATGCACTAATATGTTATTTATAAATATGAATACACTGACAGTAACATGTAAATCGGTGCTTGTAATTGCTACTTGTTGAAAAACAAAAATATGTATTCAATATATGTATAGAGAAAGCTTGCTGTAGCTTTTATGGCTACAGTCACTCAAATGCTAAAAACTCAAATGATGTAACCAGCATAAATAAAAAGACTTTAATTAGTTTAGCAATTAGTTTAGTGTTTTGAACTGGATAAAATAGCTTCATCACACACATTTATTTTCCACTGAGCAGTACACTGGATGTTCGAAATGAGCAGCATCGATAGTGATGTCATAATTTAGATGTCTTATGGCCTAATGTTATATTGGTCTAAATTATTGACTTAGTGTCTTCCAATGGAGACAAGCACAAATGTGACACCACTGGGACAGTTCTGGCTGTTCTTGCCGTTTAATAATATGCTGTGTGCACTTCTAATGATCTGTGTTGAGGTATTCTGCTCAGAACGACCAGCAATTGAGGTGGATCTTAGAATTTCAGAGCCTCTGGGCCCATTTTCCAGCACAGCGGCTTAAAGGCAGGACGGCTCAGAGTCAGAGTAATACTAGAGCGTTTGTCCCTGTCAAATCTATCTTTCCACTCTTGCACACACTGTGACCATTTCACATTGACCCAGAGGTTATCTTATGGAAGGCTTACAGTGAAGCAGAAGCTCACCGTCCGTTTGCTTTGCTCATGGGTGCACCAGAAAGATCCAGTAACTCTGTTACAAACAGATTTGATTTTATCAGGTAAATCTAAAAAGCTGTATCTGTATTAAACAGGTTTTATCTTTTGATGATCACTATTTGGCAGCGTTTTGGACACAATTAGTCTTTTTCAGTTCAATAAGATGAATATTAGTTCATGTTTTTGACATCAGCTTTCTCGATGAACAGATTCGGGGTGTTGTTTTTGCACATGCATAGACAACATCTTATGGGAAAAGATGATTTTTTTTCCCCCTTTTTAAATGAATAGTGGCATTGCTTGAATATTAGGATAGCAGAAGCAATCTGTACTCCTTTTTCAGACCTAAAATCACAAAGTATGCTATTGTGGGCAAGGCTATTATGCTCTCAGCCTTCTAGTGGGTTAGTGAATGTTTTCTCTCTACTTGACTATTGTGTCATAAAGTGATTTTCATCTAGTACATTGACTCACAAAAATGCCCACATGCATGCAAATAAAAAGGGACTTGACAAACAAAAGCTCTTCTATGAAAACCGTAATTGTGTGCGGAAGTATACAACATGGCTATAAAGCATTTAAAGGAAAAAAATTAACATTTGAAATGGACTCAGCTGTTGTCTGCTAATTAGTTGTCCTTGGAAAAGAAAGAATGGAACGGTCCCTTTCAGTGTCATTCTGTGCCTTTGCTATTTAGGCCTTCTTCCTCCAGACTGTTCAAGGTAACCGGCAAACCTCCTTATTTGGACTATAGGATATGTGTGCCTTTATCATTTGATTTTCTCGCTGTTAACCCTATGCAGCAGCCCAATGTGGCATAAAACAGTATCTTTTTGTCGATTTCTTTTGCTAAATTTATTCTGTATTGTGAGGATCTATCTTTAAGTACTGTTTGCTTGAGATGTCAGGATGCATTATATATTATTATATAGTACCATATCAGTTATCTAGTGACGTTAGAGCTTTTTCAGTCAATATTTATTTGTGTATGCTCATATTTGATTAGATCATTTACTTTTTTTTCATAATCCTTTGTTGCCTAAATATACTTACAGCTCATTTTACTTGTAGCATTCATTACAATTAATTTTTGTTGTTTGTGTTTATGCACAACATGTATCCTTTTATCCATACAGTATATACTTGTTTTTGAGGATACTGGCTAGGGACTGGTTTGGTTGTATAGGTAGGTTTAAGTGTGGGTTAAGGTGGGTCAACAGTGTAATTAATGTAAAAACATTGTATTAAATTATTCATTTAAATGTAAGGACGTATTATTTAATGCCACTTAAAATATAAAGTGGGACAAAGAAGAAGATGTAATATGTTCTTCTGTGAAGATGTGAATGGCATGTCAAGTAATTGTGAGAGGATTATATGTCAGTGTTTCATTTGTGGGTAAATGATTAATGAAGACTTTATTTTACATGAAGCTATTCAAGCTATTTGATTGATGCATGACCGTTATCTAGATCTGTGATCTATAGAGATGGATAATACTGTTTTAATGCCACCTAAGACCAAAATACCTTTTACTATTATTTAATAGAACTTGAAATCAGCGCTCAATGCTAAGAACGGGTGAATCTTTGGAAATATTTTGCATGTTAATGAATTGGGATGCAGTGCTAACTGTATTATTATTAAGACGTTTAACATGTTACACAGGAAGTAACATGTTAAACTCCCACAAGGCCCGTTTAGAAAGAAAGATATGAAATAGATAATGCCCAATAATATGCTTCTATACTTTGTGTACACTTTTGCAAAACTCCAAAAATGTCAGTATTCATAGAGTTTCGGAGTTGGAATGAACTCTACTGACACAAAACTGCATGTTCGCAGAAATGAATATTAAAGGGGGAGGTTATCAATTAATAAGAACTTATTTTGATGTGATTCATTGCACAATACTGAATATTTTGAATGCGTGACTTTTAAGTTTTGAAATACTTTAATAAATACTAGAACCGACACTTTTGTTGCTGGTACATTTCACTTTGAACGTGTTGTTTAACTTGTAAGAATCAATATTATTTCACAAGATGTCATCGCCCCCAGTAATTCAGGGTTGCGTCTGTATATTGACGCTGTGATCTGATTAAAATTTGTAGATTTTTGTTGCTAAAAAGTTCAGTGTGATGGCGTATGTTTTTCAAAAAGCAGATAGAAAACACTTTCCGTCGAGGTACATTGATGAATCGTATGAATTATGCACCTGTATAGCACACACCACATTAAGGTCCCTCAATCACGAAGTCAATTACTTTTTTAGAGCAGTAATCATAGAGGTCCTTGATCCATACCTAGAAAATCAATAGGACAATCCTCAATGAACATTAATTTCCACAAATTTCCATGTCATTTATTTAGTTTATGAAACAGGGAGCTGAATAGGCTGGCAGCCAGGCAGATTTACATTTTCTTTAGGCTCGAACCATTTAAGTACGGATCATTTTGATATGACTCTTTTTGTTGTGAATCGTTTGTGTGAGTTTGGCATGAGTGGGAATGAGAATGAGATGTGGCCTTGGCAATGAGAGCTTTGTGTGCTTGCGCCATTTAGACCCATTGATATCTGAAGAAGTCAAACTGATGCTCCAGTGTCCTCCTTTTCAGACTCCTTCCCAATTTCTGATTCTACCTTGAGCTCAAGCAGTGGGTCGTTCATTTAATGCAGCCTGACTTGATTCAGATTTAATCAAGTTTTAATTAATGAAAGGTTTGGTATATAAAAACTGCATCTCCGTGCCGGGTCAGGCACAATAAATTCTTTGCAGAAGTATGATCTGTGGGTTAAATTAAAAAAAGGATGAAGTGACCCAGCATGTTTAGTTAAAATTTATTAGGATGTCACTTTTAAACATTTTTTCTAATTCCTATTGCAAAACAAATGCAAAAAAATACAAAAAACTCCATATTCCACCCATTTAAAAATATTGATCATTGCTTCAAGATGGCATATGCTGCTATATTTTTTTTTCTACTTGCAGGTTTTGTGTATTTGGCTTAATTTATGGATCTATTGGATGAAACGGTCTATGCAATGCTAAACACTTTTTATCAGCCCACATATAAGAAAATGCTGCTTAAAAGAAGACGAATATAAAAAAAACAGTTGATCAGCAAGTTCTGTCAGATAGAGGATGTCAGAGGGGGTCTGACTGCCACCCCTCTATTATAACCCTACTTTTCTGTGTGTCCATGCAGAGGACCTATCTCTGTTCCTCGTACACACATATTTATGCTGAAAAACAGCAGCCTAAGCACAAATTGGAATTTAAAAAGGCTTTAAGGCTGTAGATTCCCTCCCTTCCTCTTACTCTCTTGAATTTCCATGCTATAGTAAAAGCGGGGAGGGAAAAGAAGTCACATGTTTATCTTGCTTGTGCAAATACTAGCTTTATTTCTCTGTTTCTTTGAAATCTTATCATCCTTTTGGACACTGCTCGACCATTTTAAATAACCTCTTATTTGGTTCACCTCACATCCTAACTGAATTTCTCCAGTGCTCTATCCCACCACTCATTTCATCTGAACGAAATATCTTCCATTTCTTAATCTAGTCCCACACCTGCTTAGAAGTCAAACTATTCAGCTGGGGTAGAAAATGCTATTTTAATTCCATGATGTAAAATTGTGAACCTTTTCTTTACGTGCAGTTTTCATCTGGAGTGGAGCAGGAGTGTGTGAGTCCCTATGTGAGCTCTATTGAGCTTGTATTTGGGGGGGAAGAAAAATATTGTCTGCACATTGAAGTATAATTAAATTGCAGCACATTTCCAAAACCTGTTTTACATTTACATGCTAAATAAACCTGCATTTAGAGAGATAATATTCTGCTCATTGAAGATTAGCTTTTGAGTTTTATATTTAATCGGATGTTTGCTGAGGTATAAGGGTCAATGATGAGTGGCTATTAGAGTTTCTTTCTTTTTTTATTTATTTATATATAGTTTAAAACATGACAAATTCTTAGTAACATACTGTTTATATTTCTTTCTGTGGTTTTAAATACAAATATCTGCTATTTTCAAGAATGGTTTACATTAATAATAATATATGTGACATATGGTATATATATATATATATATAAAATGTTGTACATATATTTTTCAATTATATAGTGTAAATGGTTATTTCATAAGTATTTTTTGAAAGTTGCACCACATTAAAAATATTATTAAGCAGTAAAGCAGTTTTGTTAAAAAAGATGAAAAATGAAAGAAATAATGTTTAAAGTTTATTTTAAACTGCTAAAAAAAAAAAAAACATCCCACAAAAAACAAAATTGTTTTAAAGCGAGACACTGCAGGTGAACAGGGTAAAACAAAAAAAACTAATAGTATCACCTTACATACATAGTTGATTGATTATATTGATGATTGCAAACATTTTTTGCATTACAAGTTTTCTAAAATATTAAGTTTAAATATGCAAATGAGGCATTCTTTAACGAAATATGCATACAAGTCTAGAACAAAAATCTAAACACTGGATAAAGCCAGATTCAAAATTCTTATTTAATTATTTTTACATATTAGAGTTTTGGTACGTCCTTGAGAATCTAATTTTATCGCTCCATAATTCAGAGAAAAAAAAAATAGAATGGACAGAAAACAATACATTCTTACAGTTTTTTTGGGGGGGGGATAAAATGTTGTACATTATCAAGCAAATTATATATATGAACAAATCCAACTGTTAAAAACTTGAGGGTAGATGTTTTTTTGTGCGTAAGTACTACTGAAGTGGAGATATAAGGCTCAGTGTAAAAAAAACTCATTTTGAGGAAGCAGCCTTTAAAAATATGTATTGTGATTAAAATCTATTGGTACAAATAGATGCTATCAAGCAAGCACTCAACAGTGCCTTTTGGATGTTTTCATTTCACTAGTCTGAAACAATATTTTATGAAAAACCAAAAAGTCAGAAATCTAAAATTTGATAAGCGCATAAAAAAAACAGGCCCTTAATGAGGCTTCTGACTTTCTCTCCACAAAATGCTAAAAATAAATATTCATCCAGATATTGAAACCATGTTCATCACAGAAGACGTGTCATTGTATTTTTAATATATTTTCGTATAATTGAAACAGATAAGACAAAAAATGCTTTACCTATAGCATAATTCAGCTGTTTTGTTCCCTGTTTATTTGTTCACGTATTTTCAGCCAATTGATTTATTAACTTTATCCTTAATAGAATCCCAACGTGTTGACACGAGGGCACAGAAGCAAGAACGCTAGAGTTTAATTTTTGAAATAGAAATGGTGACTTCATTATTACATAATTGTCGAAAGCTCAGACAGCGACGATATTAAAACAGATAATGCATTGTGAACGTGAAGTTGATTTATAGCGTATGGTCAGCAGCTTGTGTTTGTAATTATATCTTAATTGAATTTTGCGTTCTGCGGGAAACGCTTTATTTAAGCGCGGCCGCCGTGCGGCGAGAAGCTTGACACAGCAGTTTCCTCTCATGTGAGCCAGTTTGTGCCGAGAGCAGGTTAACACACTCCCGAGCCCCTGAGAGATGAAAAAGCATAAATTAAAGGACTCCCTCAAGGAGAAGAGGGG
This sequence comes from Enteromius afrohamiltoni, assembly GCA_034779775.1. Classification (NCBI taxonomy): domain Eukaryota; kingdom Metazoa; phylum Chordata; class Actinopteri; order Cypriniformes; family Cyprinidae; genus Enteromius; species Enteromius afrohamiltoni. The sequence goes on along the minus strand of JAUYWG010000039.1, from coordinate 8,056,839 downwards.
GGCGCTGGGTAACGAAGGTATTATCAGTTGTAGGCGAGAGGCGAAGAGAGCTCAGTTTCATCCTGCTTTTCTTTGTTAACACAAAGCGGGTCACCTCCATAGGAAGGTGAGTGAAGTAAATGGGAGGCCCTCAGACAATGGCGGTCATGCGATAAACTCTCCCCCTTCGTCCTTCCCCTCTATTCATTACTTTCGGCTTGTTTTGCCGTTCAGACAAGAGGCAAATAACGGCTCCAGTCGTGCCGGTTGTTTCGGGAGAAGAAGATACAAGCGCATGCTTACGGAGGTGCTTTGGTGGGGTGAGGGGGATGTTTGAGCGGCGCGCAAACACGCGCACACGTAGTCACTTGAGAAATGTTTTAATTATGTACAAAAGAACGTTCTTAATAAAAGAGGGAATTACGGCAAACGCTTTGAACAATCACAGGAATTTGGCCAAAAGGAAAGGAGTTGATTGCCACATACTCCTTTACTCGTTTTCTCTGCCTCTCTCGCCGTCGCTCTCCTCCATGAAGAAGAAAAAAAAAAAAAAAGGCCTGCAACTTCAAGCAGTTTTTAATCAGCTAAAAAACATATGTGGCTTTGCTGCTAAGACAGCTTGGCCAGGCACTGATAAATGCCTATCACTAATTTGCATACGGTAAAAGCTACCCTTTAATCAGAACCTCTAATCCCTGTCGGTATTAATGATTTTTTTTCCTCGTATAGTATCATGTTTGCTAATTCCAAAGTGATCAGCTTCTTGTATGCGTCTCCTTTTTTGTGCTGGCATAATGGTCGAGTTGAGAACTTCTGTTATCCTACTTTGGCACATAATTAGGACTACAAAGGAGGACAAATCACTGTGAATGGGTCTCACAAAGAGGAGGCCCTTTTTTCTTCGCCTTCCTTTTTGCGCAGTCCTCGTTAACGGCCGTGTCACTTTTGAGAAAAGAAACAGTGGAAAAAATTGGATGCTCGGCAAATGCGGGGCCCGCGACAGTAGCGGCATTTTTTTTAGAGAGGCTGAAAAATATCAAAAATTTACCATGTAATTAAAACGTCTATCATTGAGCCCATGGTTTAGAGCCTGCATACATCTTCTCCAAATGGCACTCCAGGCTATAAAACACTCCATTTAATTTGACTGCTAAGCACCTTGCAGAGTACATCAATCCAAGGTTCTTTTCAGTTTATATAATTTAAATACCATTTTCCTTCTCCAGTTAGTAAAAACTTTGCTGAGTGTGTGTGCGTGAGGGGAAGAGATCAGCATTAGAGGCAAAAAAAGTGGCTGCCACTTCAGCACTGATTACACAGCATCGTGAGATTTTTTTTTTGAAAGACTTTTTTTTGGTAAGTCCTTGATTTGAAGGAATCAAAGGAAGAAGAAAGGAATGTTGTGTGGTTAAAAGGTCTGGAGGGCAGTGGTATGTGTAAGCACAATGAAGAATAAATGGCTGTGGAAAAAAAAAAACAAATGTCAGCTAGGTATACACGCGGGCAGATTTATACAATTCATTTGGGCCATTACTTTTCATTAAAGATCAAATGAAATGGGTACTTACTTACTAAGAGGCCTTTGGGGAGCTGAATTGCAGAGAAGAAAGAAGATTAAACTTTACATTCAGCCCCAAATTTAATTCAGAAGTAATCAATCGCATAATGGGCCTGCAACTGTAGCCTGGGTGATTGAAATGAAATTACCATATTTTTAATCTTAATTTTCCACACTGTTTATCTGACACTGTCAATATAAAATACAAACAGATAATGAAATAGCATTATATTGACACTACAATCATCTCTCGAGCAGCCCTCTGTGATTAAACCGCTGGAATGTTTGATTACATTTTGTTGGCTGACATTACAAATGACACGGATGCTTCGCCGAGACTTGCTGCCGGCTGGAAAATGAGCCTATCCATCAAGGACTCCTGGCAGCTTCCCCCTTCCAGTCGATCGCTACTGCCAACGGTCTGGGCACCCTTCTGTCAAGCCGTTTAGCACCGACGAGAAGGAGGAGGGAGAGAGAGAGAGAGGAAGGCCCGGAGAGAAGGCAGGGCTGAAGAAAGGAGTGATTCACGACTCCTTTGCTTTACTAATGATTCAAAGCAAAACAGGAAGAGAGAGAGAGGAGAGGAGGAGAGCTCAGGAAGATCTTGAGTGGTCTCTTCACTCTTTTCTCTGCTAACATGCTATAAATAGTAAGGTTAAGAAAATCTAAATATTTAATCTTTTCTGTTTGGACTTCGGGGAATTGCAGTAAGTTGACAATTTTAATAACTATTAGTTTTAAATAGATTAAGACTAACTGGAATTGAGAGTCAAATGCAAAAGGTTTCCATTTGGAAAAAGAAAGTGTTCAGTTATAGCTTTATTACTGCGATTAAGTGATCAGCGTTCGGCTGGTCATGTGATTCCAAGATGGCCGCCCCCATGAGGGGACCCAGTGCTAAACTTAATAAAACAACTTTTAAGAATTGAACTGATATACCTACTGAACTGAGTCTTTAAAATGAATAGCATTTCAAATGAAGTAGCATATATTGAAAGCTAGTAAAGACCAAAAAAAGCTGCAGTTGTAGTTATGATAATGTCCTATTGGATGTCTGTGATGGCTCTTGGGCATATTTATGTTTAATTACCTCTTTTGCACTCGGATCTGTTAAGACAAAGGCACATAAATGCATCTAATGGTACACAAATAAAACAGATGTTTCAGCTGTGATCCTTACATCTGTCTGAGATATGAAAAAGAAAGCTGATTTAAAACCTGCATTTTAATCTAAGCTCACAGTTCATTACTCTGCATGACGTAGGGTAGGATATACTGCATGTTTACTTGTACTGGAAAAGCAAATAGCAATATTTGTATTTTCAATAACTATATAGTCTGTTTATTAGGAACTTCTCAAGCTTAAATTCTCAAGTGCATGATAGCAAGATTGATTCTGATTGGTTATCAAAGTTTCTTTCTTATCAGCTGGAAGAAAAATCGTTCAACTGTATTTTCATTAAGAAAGATTAAAAAAAGGTATTAAATGCATTGTTCATAGTTAGTTTTCTGCTAGAAATTAAATTAAATTAAATTAAATTAAATTAAATTAAATTAAATTAAATTAAATTAAATTAAATTAAATTAAATTA
>JAUYWG010000039.1:8034657-8052808 GCA_034779775.1 Enteromius afrohamiltoni | reverse complement strand
AATTAAATTAAATTAAATTAAATTAAATTAAATTAAATTAAATTAAATTAAATTAAATTAAATTAAATTAAATTTCTTTAGCATTTACTATATAATATTATTTCTTAAAAATATTTTATTAAACAAAAAATCAATCAAGGCAATAAAGTCAGGGCTCTATTTGTAAATCTAGTACACATAAACGTACACATTTGAATATCACACAATATTACAAAGGTATAGAGTTGCTCTCTGCGTTGTTAAAATTGCTTAGTCTTCTAATCACAATCACAATCACATTTCATACCTCATTGTTTCGATATGTATCACAATTATGGATAAACATGATGTTCTCTGATTTGGGAAATTAACCACTATGTTTTTACAAGATGTGGTCCTTAAGGCAGGGAAAAGCTTAGTGAAAAGCTCAAGTTCTGCTGAGAACTAAACCGAAGTGGCTGTAAGGATTCGAAGGCATCAGCAGGTCTGAAGGTCCTCCTGATAAGACACAAGCTGAGGTTCAGGCTGTCCAACCCCAAGAGCTCTTTTGTATTGTGACCTTCCTGCCCTGAAGGTCAGGATTGGGATGGGGCCTGCTGTTCACAGCTGATGTAAATCGGCAGGACAGTTTTCTCTTGACATTTTGGTGATCGCTTCTACATTTAATAGAATAGTTCAAGTCTTTGAAGGCAGTATGACAGCAAGATAGGATTTGCAGAACTGTTCAGGCACTCAGTTCTGCATAAGTCTGCAGAAAGAAAAATCAGTTGATACCATTTTCAGAAAAAAAAGATCCGATTCCCCTGTTAAGTTAATTGAAATCTGTGGAGGTCTAAATTAATTTGGGCGTATTACTCTAATGTTGTGTTTTTGATAAAAGCACATAAAAGAAATTTCAGGAGCTGTATCTGTCTTTAACCATTTTAGAGCAGTTTAATAACTTATGGCTAACATGGTAATGAATTTCATTATACATGGTTGAGCTTAGCTACGGCTGTTGATCAAAAATCTAAAAACAGTAAGCACACATGCTATGTAACTTTTATGCCCTCCTGGTCATGTAAACAATGAGGTTTGTTTAGAAATGCAGCTCTGTAATGGTAAAGTTGTTCTGTTCATGTCTTCAAAGGCTTGTTGGTTTTCAGCTTGCTTCAATATGTTTGCTGCTTTATTATTTTTACTTCCTTCTGGAATGTAATGCCTTCTTTAAAATAGGAAAGATAAGTTGTTTTTAAGTCAGAAATATTTGTAATTGACGAGACAAGAAACCTCAACAAAACCATTTTCGGGCATATTAGACATGATTAGAGCAAATGTGTGCATCTCTTTAAATAAGAACATTTTTCACAAATTCAGATGCATTGCAATACATTTTTATACGTTTAATATTTTTATTTATTAACTTACAAATGAACTTTTAAATCCTGGGCATTCGTCAACATTCACAAAGCCCCCTAAAGTGGCCCTCTTTGCACATGCTTTAAAAACTATGCTATTCAAGCATTTAAATTGACATTTTTTTATTGGAATTCTTTACTTGAAAGAACAAAACTATGGCGGCAAAAGTATTAATCATATTCAAAACAAAAGTTGGTTCACATACTATGTGTGTACTGTACATACATGTGTTTGTGTTCTGTGTGTAATTATTATGTGTACTGTATATAAACACACACAAACATACATGTATATGAAGAGTTCATTTGCAAAAGCACATTTTAACAATCATTGTGAATTCCAAATAACCTCAGTCAAACAGCAGTTGGGTTATTTTTATTAGGTAAAAAATTACTAAAAATACAGCAGCTAACTAACACAATAAAAACATGAGAGCATAATGAAAAAACGTCTGTTCTTTCAAAAGTATCTCTTCATGTATTGAGAAAAAATATGTAAGGTTATATAAAACTATTATATATTATATAAATGACATATAATTATAAATATACAGCCTAGTACATATATACGTATTTATATATGCATAATACTTACATTTTATTTTGAATTCGATTAATTGTTTTGCAGCCCTGCTGATATGCTGTATGTAGCAATGCCATTCTACACTAAACATAAATGACAGATGTTTGTTCTCTATGTTGCTATCTGTCTATCTATAATTGTTTTTCAGAATGTCACATATCAAACACATATGCAAAATGAGTGGACCGATCAGTGTGCCTATTTCTATTCAGTCTGCACAATTGAGTTTGTAATGAGAAAGGGGAAAAAGGTCCCTCGAGCATATGGAATACGGTGCAAGGCCCGGCGTTCATGCCTAGATGTCGTTCCAGGTTTCTGCGAGTTAGGAATTCAGCTTGCGCTCACTAGCTCTCTCATGTCTGCCACGAGGCTCAGAGTGTGCGGTGCAGGACCCAGCCTGACCCACACCTTTTTGATCTGCTGGACAAAAAGCAGAAAAACCCACAAAACCTTCCCTCTCTTGGTGGGGGTAAATATTAAGAACCACAAGAGGCCCAGGGTCTTAAAGGGTAAAATAAATGAAAAATAAGACGCAAAGTCAGAGCATCTGGGAGGCTTTTCTTCCAGAGCCTGGCTGCACAATAGGAGAGCCTGATAGGACGATAAGAGCTGCTGCAGCCTAGTAAAAATCCAATTCCTGAAAAGCGGGGAGCCCGGTGGAGACAGAGAACCATCTTCCCTCCCAGTTTGTTGGTGGAAGATCCTATCATAATCACTGCGCTATTCTGTCGAACCTGAAAACAGAGCACAAATGACAAATATTGACCTTAAACTACAGGAACCAGAACCGTCTGGTCTAACTATGAATTGGCAGAACAATGCTAACCATTGCTTCCTGTGTTTACTAGTTCCAGTCTCATGTCTGTTTGTGGTTTGTTTTTGTTGACGATCTTGCGATTCATTCATGTTTGATTAAATACTAGATCAGTTCTGAAACAAGATATGACCAATGTCAAGATGCCCTCTCTCGGCCAGTATATTTTCTTGGCAATTACAATTTAATGGTTTTGCATCTTTGCTAGAACATCCTGTCTCTTTTGGAAAAAGTGGTGACAAACTAAAAGTACCTACTATCTTTTCCATGGTTTCACTTTTTTTAGATTAACTCTCAAAATTAACTCTCTTTCTTTTTTTCTGTTTTTATTTTCATCAAGACTGCAATTACACAGTGTTATCAGTTATGTTTATTAGGGTTGTATGCTAATGTTGTTAAATGAATGTTTATTGCATATTTCACCATGATAGTGTTTGTGTGAATCACACTGAGCACCTTCTATATATGTTCATATTTAAAAGCTGCTTGTGATGGACTCTGGTTCATCATGTGACTTTCTCATCACCACCTACATCTGGTGCTTATCAGTGTGTTTAGAAGGAACAAAACAGATTTCAGTACTTTAAAAGGATGGTATATTGACTTTATACCAGTTAATGAGATTATGGTAATAAACTGTAAACCGGTAATAAAACCTGAAAAGTTGTAACTGTATTTTTTACAGTAAAATTTTCTGCAATTTTAAAAACACTTTAAAAAACATTCTAATATGTTGATTTCTTGCTCAAGAAACATTTCTTCATCAACTTCGTATTATTATTATTTCTTTTATATGATTTTGATAACATCGTACTATGTGACATTTTTGTGGACCCAGTGAGTCTTTTGGTATAAATGTCCTTATTGTCAGAAATGTGAAAATTAAATGTGTCCTTGCCGAATAAAAGTAATTTCTTTCAAAAACTTCTTACTGACCCGAATGGTGAATTGTAGCGTATTGTGATTCTTTATTTCATCTCTCTCTCTCTCTCTCTCTGTCTTTTTCTTCCCCAAGATTACAGCTACCACAAGAATTTGTCTTCATTATAACTGCACAGTTGTATCAACCTGATATTAAAAAAAACCATGCTTATTGAAGAGGTCTCATTGTGGCTAACATTTTTTAGATAAATGAATAGAACAAAAAATTATTGTCAAGATAAAATCCATCCCTCAAAAACTCCTGACCTTCAGCAGGAATCTCTGAATCCATAGGAAAAGGTAGAGAATTTGAGGTAGTTATCCCTGTTTAACTTCTGTGTAGCATTGTGCCCGGGCATAACCTTATTTTTCCCCTCTGCTTCAGAATACGCAATCATTCATTACAATTGAGTTGTTGTTGTTCTGTTGGTGAGGCTGCCATAGCCATTGGCTTTCAGCACGGGCATGCAGGGTTATCAAACAGTGAAGGAGAAATTGCCTGGGCTCTGCCATGGCCCTGATTGTGCTATCAGAGCCGTCAGGGAGGCCTTCCATAAAGGCAGGGGGCACTGGGGAGCGTGAGGCGGTGTCTGGTGCGGCCCTCCTGATAAATCAGCCTGCCTTCCGCTTGGCAGCAGCCTGCCTATGCCACATTGCCACGCTCCTGGCACACTCTGCAGCCCCCCAAACACATCGCGTGACCCCCCAGACCTCCCCGCTCCTTCCTCCGCTGCCCTCGCCGAGGTTTGTTTTGTTTACCCCTTGGTTGCTCCTCTACCCTCTACCCCACCCCCCTTCATCATTCACTTTCTAGCTCGCTGCCACGCCACATTGTTTACCTCACCCCTGCCAAAATAATTACTCTACCCTCCTCTTTTATTCGGCAGATTTTTCCAAACTTGATGTATTAAATTGGGCATCTGTTGTGTCCGCTGCATAAATTTAGCTGTTTTATGTATTATGCAGACTTTTTGTGGCTTTGATAACAATATTTTGTTGTTGTTGTTTTGTGCTGTTTTGGCAGGTAATATTGTCATGTCAATTAAGATTCTCAGAATTTGATTTGAAAAATAAATAAATAAATAAATAAAATAAAATGCTGTAGTGCTGGAACTTTAGTGGCTTATACAATAAAGTGTCAAATTAAAAAAAATATATATATATTTATAATTATCAGTTATTAGATCAATCAATGTAATGCGCAGTTGCAGTGTGTTTATAGTAATTTTATAATGGCTTCGATTGTGATTCAATAATAATTTTTACATTTAAAAGAATGAATGGATATATTTATTTAGCATTTATGTTTTTCTATGACATTCATACCTATTTCTAAATATTTAATTCTATATTCTAATTAAATTATTTTAAGGGGTTAACATTTAACCTGCTGAGGAAGGAAATTTTGCCCATATTTAAATTCCCAATAAATTTGAGAACGCTTCAGCTTCAATTGGATGCTCGAGTTTATTACCACCAGTAAAATGCTGATTTGTAGGCCTCTCAAGGGCTGCTTTGATAAGGCTGGAATAAAATCATCACCATACACTGAGTGACAAAGCTCTCGCTCCTTGCCTTTCTTTCTCGCTGCCTTTATTTTTACTCTAAACACATTAAGGTGTATAGATATAAAAAAAAAAAAAAAACGAATTAAACTAATATAAAATCTCTTTGTAATTATTCTGGCCCTGTGTTACTTCAGGTGCACTGGGTAACAGCAGATGCTTTGAAGCTGCTGTAAATGTTCTGATTTTAAAGACACAGTGGCCATAGCTTCACCCTTCGTAAAGTTCAAATCCTGATTAATTTCTGATTAACATCCACTTTTGCTTTGTCTGTCTAATTCCTCTTGCCAGGTAAGACCCCTGTCAGGAACTTCATATTTCTAATTAGACTGAAATGAATACTTTTCTACGTGTCATTAACAGGCTGTTCTTAAATATGTTGCATCGAGACAATTTCATTTAAATTAAATCTCCTGTTTAATTTCCAGAGATTTTCTAGTGGTCCAGGCTACCCTTATGCTCTAAGTCATAGTTATTTGTTAAAATCCATGTTAATACAGACTTTTACAGAATGTATTTTAGCACTGATACTGTTTTAAAATATGCTGTACTGTTAATATTACATATGCATCTAAAAATCTATTTTACAAACATTATAGTAAAACAGTAATATTATAAAATATTACAATTTCTATTTTATTATATTTTAAACTGTTTAATATGTGACCCTGGACTACAAAACCAGTCCTAAGTAACACAGTTATATTTGTAGGAATAGACAAACATACAATGTATGAGTCAAAATGATTTAAAAAAAAAATGTGATGTCAAGCTATTTTGTCAATTACCTACCATAAATATATCAAAACTTAATTTTGCATTGATAATATGGATTGCTAAGAACTTCATTTGGACAACTTTAAGGGCAACTTTCTAAATATTGTGATTTTCAGTTGTAATATTGTCCTAACCTGACAAAACCATTCATCAATGAAAAGCTTATTTTTTCATATATTCGTACCTTTTTGACTGGTTTTGTGGTCCAGGGTCACATATGATGAACTGGTGCTCAAGAAACATTACTTATTATTAATTTTGAAAACGCTTGAGTCACTTAATATTTTTGTGGAATACGTTTGTTTAAGATGCTTCGGCGATCAATTCTTCAAAGCAACATCTTTGCTCTCATTTGTATCATTTTTTAAAACAGTAATCTTGTCACAATTTTTTTTCGTTTTAGAGTAAACAATCAAAAGTCCTGAGAGGAAAAGACGTATAAGCCTTTTCATACTATACTAAAGTTCCAGGACATTTGCGATCTCATTTATTTACAAAGGAATACTAATTAACTTATGTTTGTGCTTTAACAAGTCCATTGACAAACACTGAAAAGGAGCAAAGATTAAAGAGATTGTAAACAATGTGTGAATGGAAGTGTGCTGCATGCTCGCTTTTGCTGCAGTGGGTTTGTCTGTAATGATGGCTGATGTAATTCAGCTGGGAGATTGCTGTGAGGCTTCTGACTGGCATAAATGTCAGACCCCCACATTTATCAAAGAGGCTACATTTCTGTTTTATGTTTGAACCGCAAAGAGGGTTTTGTTATAATGGTGTATGACTAACGTATCATGAAGCTAGGAATGTCATAGCTGCTCCCCTTAAATGGGATAATCTAAGTGTGTGATAATCGTTGTTGACAACTGTTAACAGAAATGCACAGCAGACTGGGGTCTGTGTGGCTCACTTATCTTATTAAGGCCCATATCGAAATTTTACACAGATACACACATACATTCATGCACAAGCTTGCAGAATCACACTCACAAATACCTTTTTGTAATGTTTCTGACACGGTATCTGTGTCTCTAAGGGGCTGTAATGATAAATGAGCCTTCGTGTGCAAACGGGCCCTTCTGATAAATGTACCTGTTTTCAGAGCAGTCAATGGCACATGTATGAGCTTTCTTTCGTTTCTTTGAAGTGAACATTTCATTTTCTGTGTTTTTCTATACTTTCGAGCAACCGCTAACTTTGAGATGTTAAAAAGTGACCCAAGCCTTTAAGGGTTGTAATATTTAGCAGTTATAAATGTTTAAAGTGATGGTTCACCTGTACATGAGGTTTCTTTCATTACTTGCTGACCCTCATGTCATTCCAAACCTGTAGGCTATATCTTTCTTCAATTAAAAAAATAATAGTCAGTTGCTCTTGTTCCAAATGCGTTACTGACATACGACATTTGGAAGAATGATACCAATGTTGTTTTAAAGAATGGGTTTTATGTGACATTTTCTCAAAATATTTTATTTTATGTTCTGCCGAAGAATGATATTAAAAAGATAGATAAACATAAAAACTTAAAATTGTTTATAATGTTCTGGTTGCTCTTTTCAAACAAATGACTATGAAAAAGGTCCATACTAGTATCATAAAAAATGTTGTAACTTCTAATATTTGTGATATAGTGCACATTTGTATTTCAGGATTTTTATACATTTTTGTTATAATTTTTCATATTTTTTTTAATTTTCATTATTAACTTAATATCATTATATTGAAAAAAGACCATGATATTCTTTAAAATAAATCCATGGTAGAAATAAAATCATACAGATTTAGATCAATATAACTAAGTAAACGATAAACGGTTTTAATATATATATATATATAATTGTTTGTTATTACATAAATATATATATATATATATATATAAAACTACCAATTTAGTAAAACTGTTAAATTTAATTGTTACTAATAATTCTGTGATATACTGAATATCACTTTATCATACTCTAGATTATTATTTTCAAAATGTATTTATCAAATTGTATTATTTGGATTTTCCAAATAGATGATCATGAGAATGACGATCATGAAACTGTTTATTCCTTTAATTACTTTTTAAGCAATTGACCAGTAAACAAGTATGACCTGACACATCGACCATCCCATAAAAGACAGGCCACACGGTCCACTCTTGTGATAACTATCTTTACCGATCGCCTCCACCCTCCAGACGCGCAACCCGTGTCCCAGTCCTCAAATAATGCAACAAGTGAAGCTCACTGACCTGAACCCTCCTCCATGACCTTTCCTCAAGCACATTAGAAACACACCAGTGGTCATGACCCCAACACCCGGGGGCCGGGGAGAGGCGTGTGCAGCCCACGCGTCTGTGTGTGTGCTCTTTTGTCTGAGCTATGGTGCGGCGTCACAGGTGCCGGTTCCCTTGAGACACTGTGGAGGTTAATGATCTGCACGGCCAAGCAGGAATAAATAAATCACTTCCAGTCCAGAGTGGGCATAAATCTTCACTCACGCGCCCATTTGCAGCAGCTAGCACCACCAGTTGCTAATGATTGCATTTTTTTCTTATGTGCTTTGGCGTTGATTGCTGAGGGGTGAGGCAGGGGGTTCGGTTTCTCTCTCTCTCTTTGTCTCTTTCAACCGTAATTGATTTTGAGTCCTTATGGAGACATTCCAGTTGATTGGGGTTTAAATGTTTGCCTAAAAGGTTCATTCTAAGTGACAGTTATGTCACTTCAGATGGACTGACTGTGGATACACCAAATAGACTACCGAAAAGGACAGGGGCATTTTTTTATTTGTACTTTTTTGAAGTCACCATGACTGTGTGGTCTTGGTGAACTGGACAACAATTATCAGACGCACATGTTTTATAATTTTTAGTATTAAAATCTTGTTTAAATTCTGTAGGGGCACATGCTTCAGACTAAGACTTTTAAAATGTCATAGCATATAAAAACAAAGTCCTATGTATAAAATTACATGCGTAAAAGTGTTTAACTATTTAGTACACTTTATACACACCGAATGTACAGTAACATACCGTTTTCAGTCAGAGTCTGACAATCTAAATTACTGGTAGTTTTCCAAAAAAAAAAAAGGTTTTGTGTTTTACAACAGAAGAATTTCACACTGTTCCTGGTGTGACTTTTGTCTTTCAAACACTGCATTGCACCAATGATAGTGATAGTTTAATGTACTGCACTGAATTGTGTGAGCGCTCAGCAGATGCTGGCATCTAAATGGTGACACCAAACTTAATGAATGACTCAATATGTTCACAGACCTGTGAATGTTCAAAATGGCTAACAATTAGCAGGCTTTAACTGTAATTAGTCCGATTGATTAGTATCAATGATCGATATTCTCACTCAAGAGCAATTAGCAAGAGGACTTTATGGAGAAAGGTTGCTTGCTACTGAATAGATGAGGATATTGAAAAAAGGCAAGCAAGTTATTACATGTCGACCCAAAAGGCCTGATCTGGTGTGTTATAGCTTGTCCTTATTCATATGGTGTCATGCTCTCTTATCATACCTTGTTTATTTTTATTCACCTTTTGAAGCGTGGAATATGAACAGCTTTAACAATAAATGCTGTCACTATCTGATAAAGATACTGAATTTAAACAAGCATCTGTCACAGAGCTAATACATCACAATGATTTACTTTTTTAAATGTGTGCCTGTAATCGTTTTTCTAGTTCTCTGTGATGCTAAATACGGTTTGTTTTGAAATACAGGGTCTCATAACTAGTTGCTTATTAGCATGCATATTACTAGAATATTAACCAATTGTAAGTAATGATTAAGCACATATAAATGCCTTCTTCTACGTTTTCAGAGTTATTTTAGGTGTTACATATCATACAAGTTTTAAAATATAACTCGACAGAAAATATTAGGGTATCTTTTTCCACACTACAGTAAAATTGTTAACTTACATCGATTACATCCTAAGACGGTATTTGTGAAACGAAGGATTGGCCTCATTCACCTCCATTATAAGCTCATCATTATAACCCAGATTCTTTCCCTTTTTAATAAAAAAAGGAGTCACAAATTCACATACATTTTTAAACATATGCTACAAATGCTGTGGATTGAGCTTGACTTCTACTGAACCCGGAACATTCTTTTAAGGATGAGGTGTTTATGCATCTCACTTTTCAAGGTAAAGGAGACACTAACAATCTCAAATCCAATCTGGACGGACTGGGATGTCTGCGGACCGCACGAAGAGATGGTGGAGAAAACAATGCAAACGAATAAAGTCATTAACAGGGCTTAGAACAGTGGCACCAGTATGTTCTCTTTTATCCCCTGGTGACACAAAAGAGAGAGGGAGAGAGAGACAGAAAGGAAGAATAACAAAAAGAGAGAAAGAAATGCACAGAGGCTTTTCTTCTCTTTAAAATGCTGCATTAGGTCTTTTCCACCAGTCAGTTTTGATAGTTCAAAGCCGGCAGTTCAATAAATAGCTGGAACCGGCACATCTCTGTTCTTGCAAAAAGAAATCAATGTTAATCCTATTACCGGCAGTTATCACCTAGCCCAGAAACGGTGGCAAGTAAGGAAAAAAAACTGAGATGTCAAAGAGGAAAGGGGGGTGGGGGGGAGAGAGAGAGAGAGAGAGGGAGAGCAAGTCACCCTTCATTCACTTTCAAACACAGTTTTGATAATTTACTTCTGTAGAGGAAGCGGGAGGTGGGTACAGAACCCAAGGTGGGGGGGGGTGTTGAGGTGTGTGTACGTCTGTCTTTCTGTGTAAAGAGGGGGTCCGGAGTGACTGATGTATTTACACGTAATGCCAAGATCAGACCTTGCTGCTGTAAGCAGGATGTTTGAGGCACAAAACGTTGCTTTTCTTCGGCCACATTCACAGTGCTCGACAATCCCTTTACCATCGCAGGCCTGATGCGTGACCTTTCACCCCCCCTCTCTGTCCTGATGATAGTGCAGTGAGGATTTCTGGCAATTTTGTAGTTGGAGGAGTAGATAGATGACAAACACTGATTTGTTTTGGATGCAGAATGGTGTACAAGGCAGTTAGAGACTAGTGCACAGTCTGTTGTATTAGCTGAAATTAACAAAGACTGTTATAACAATGTTAAAATAGTTTTTGGGTTAGAAGAAAAAAATAAAGCTTTAAAACTAATTGTATACTGGGATACTATAAACTCGTATTAATATATACTGAAACTCAGCTGGCTGACGCTGATAAGCCAGTTATTATTTGAATTTTTAGGGCAATATCTGCTTAATGACCAAAATTAAAATTATACTGTTTTGGGTAAATAAATAAATTAATAATGATACTCTAAAATGGTCCCCCAGTCAATTTATGCATTACAAAACAATTATTACTATTTGAAAAAAAAAAAAAATGAATGAGCAATTAAATTAAATACCCAGTTATTGATAAAAAATACATGTATGTACCTTGTTCAAAATGAAATTTACACTCTTAAAAATAAAGGTGCTTCTCTTAAATGGTTCCATAAAGTAATGGTTTCACAAAAGGTTCTTTGTGGTGAAAGAAGGTTCTTCAGATCAGAAAAAGATAAGAAAGACATGGTTCTTTAAAGAACCTTAACTGAACGGTTCTTTGTGGAACCAGAAATGTTTCTTCTATGACATTGTTGTGAAGAACCTTTCATGCTCCTTGATTTTTGATTTCATCACAGTTTTATGTAACAGCGTTAAACATGCATGCACAATACAATGCACATTTTCTTAGTGTTTTTGCATTTAGCAGTCTTTAATATCATGCTCATATTGTAACACATCAGCTATCTGGTCATTCAAATAAATATTTGCTAGAATTTTATTACATTTGCTTTATAAGAGCAGTGCTGTATGACAATTTCCAATAACGCACTCAGAAATCCTGTAGACTATTTGCAACTATCAAATGAATCTTTTCAACTGATTCGGTCCAATATTGGTTCATTCTGGATGCATAAAAATGGACAGTATACAAAAATGAGTGCATAAAAGACAAAAAAGCAAACAAAACAGACGCAGTCATGTTCAGAAGTGCATTTCTCTTGTGAACAGAGCAGCAGTCTAGATTAGAGCTAATCATTGTCAGCAGGATGCAGAAGTGGGCCTTCTCACTGACGGATTAGCCCTGCCGCTGTTGTTGTTCCTATTGTTATTGTCAGAAAAATATAATTACTGCAGAATCTCATCAAAGAAAGAACAGCCTTCTCAGAGTTGCTGCCCTATTTCATCCGGAATAAAAAAAAATGCTGGAGAGTAAGAGAAGAAAAGTAACCTGAATTTGCTTTTGTGGAAACACCCAATTATAGCACAAAAAGATCTTGCTATGAAAACAAACACACGTGCCATTCTAATTTAATTTCTGTGCTATTGTTTTTACATTTTTTAGTTTTCAGACCCCTTATTTGAAAAAAGCTGACATCAAGTTTTCACCTTGACTTGACTGACTTGTATATATATTTATTTCCTGTGTCATGAAAACGCGGGTGACCCCATTCCAGTCCAGCCCGTTTGATATTCCTGCAATAAATTAGATGGCAACAGAGGTGCTTTAACATGTAAAATAGCGGTGACATACTAAATAATGAGCCATGCAAGTATTACATTGCGCCAGCTAGAGGACCCAGGGGTATTTCCGAGCCTCGGAGCAGCCCTTTTTTTTTCCTCCAAAGGGGGTGAGGGGGGCCGGGAGTAAACGGAGGTAGGGCGCTGAATATGGAAATGGCATTAATAGACCCCACGCCCAAAGCTAGATTACAGTGTGTCAACCCCAGTGGCCTGAACGCTCTGTGTTTAGGTCCACCAACAACACAGAGCGAATTATTTATTGAGGAAATTGCTGTTTTTTTTTTTTATTATTGGTCCCCGGTGAACGTCCAGGCCCATTTTGCGAGTATTATTCTTCTGTTTTGATTCCATTTATTCTCCACCAGATGAACTGCCCATCAAAATGAGGGGGGAAATATTGCAGGCCTTATTTTGAGGCGCCAGTGTCACCGCTTGAATTCGTCACCCATCAACAATCATAATCTGTTCTTTTCAATGGCTGATTTATCGCCGTGACTAGATGTTCAGAGGGTCTGATTTTAGTCGGTCGTAACCTGGTTTACCGCAAGATCGAGCAGCCGTTGTCCTTCAAGTGACACGGCGTTGTTCTGTTTCAATCATGCAATACTGCATAAACACTAAATAAGCTTTGGATTTGCCAAAACTTCATGAGGTCAGTGACATTGTGCTTTGTGAACCACCACCTGACGAAAACACACAGCTGTGGATTATTATAAAACTGATTGTAAATTAATAATCACACTTTTAACGGCCATCTTGCAGTTGGTCGAAGCTTTGAAGATGTTTTTGTGTTGTAAAATAAAGTCTTCGCAACTGCATAATTGACGGATGAGATACGGCCGATGGATTTGTTTTTGCAATCTCGTTGTGTAAAGGATAAAGAATCGCCTCTTTCTCTCATTTCCCCTCCTTTTCGCCATTTTTTCTGCCTTCGACTTTCATGCTGTCCGCTGACTGCTGTAGTATAATAGCGGGAATGTTTTATGTACGTGCAGCAGCAGGATTAAATTTTTAATGGCTCCATTGGTAGTTGTCCCGGGTCATAAAAAAGTGCTGCAATAACGCAAGAAAAGGTTATTGGAAATGCATATGTGTTCTTCCTCTTAGAGAAAACCGTCAAACGTTTAGTCTGAGACCGTTTCGTGAGTTCAATCTTCTGCAAAAAAGGAAGGCTTTTTTCAAGAGGAGCTAAAATGACGCGTGAAGTGAAATAAATAAATAAATGAGCAGCTACGTGTAAGCGGCATCTGTTGAAGAGCGGCCTGAGAAACGGCGGTTGATTGTTAGCTAACATTATGCACACTGTTTGAGTCTAAATAACCCTGTGAGCACATCGTAAACTGTCCCTCTCGCGTGGCAGTAGCGTGAGACGGAGGCGCCCCCCTCGTAAACAACTCTGTCATTTTAAGTAAGCGTGGGCCTGCTTACCCGGCACCTTTCGCTCGGCAAGCCGCACCTAATTTAGCAGCCTTTAAATCTTTTGCCGTCGTTGTCGTGAGAAACGCCTGGTTGCAAATGTCTTTTATTGAATGCTGACTCTGTGGTATTACAGGCTTGCAGATATGCCTGCTGTAATATGTCCCCAGCTTTATCTTGTAATGGTAAAAGTGTATTAATTTTAGTGGACTTTCAGAGAGTGTGCGAGAGAGAGCGCGAAGGGACGGGTTTGACACCGTTTGGGATTGGGGCCGCTCGACACACTCTTCAAACATATTTTTCACGCGGGGAGCCGGCGAGGTGCGAGACAGCTGAAGACCCTCATGCATTTCTTAGATACCCTAAGCACAGATTTATCAAAATCTATCTGGAGAAAAGGTGTATCTCGGTAATAACTACTTTCCGAAAAGTGCACCAAAAGTGAGGCTTTGTCAAATGGCTCTTTGCTGTTGGTTTGGCTGCACAAGAGAGGATTATGTGCAAGAAAACTTGTATCAGAGGTTTCTAATACAGGAATACAGAATTTATTATTACTTCCCTCTTCAAGTAAAGCTTAAAAACACACTTCAAAAGCATTTATTTTTTCCAGTTGAGGTTAAATGCTCTCGACAAAATTGTATACTGTATGTTGTTTACTTTTACTACACTTCTCCATCTTTGGCTTCATGATGCAAGTGTTGTATGATTGTCCACGGTAAAGAAAAGTCTTTTAAAAATCCAGTTTTAAAGGCATGTGCCAGGTTCTTTAAAATGCACTTTGCATTCATGTTGGTTTCATATAGGTTTGAAAAACTTTCACACTATTTTCAAGAAAAGTTTTAATGTCATGCCGTGTAACCATCAAGGACAGACATACATATTGTACGTATTTTGTAGACATATTGTACACATCACTTATTTATTTTTGTTTTTTTTTAAATGTACCTCCATAGTAAATGGTATGTAAAAATCTTAAATCATAAATACAATTATGTTTTGGGGGAGTCGCACCAAGTGACATTTCACAGCCTTGTGATTTAAAGGTTAAATTATCAGATATTTTAAGGTTTTTGACCATGAGACACAATCACAAAAAATACTTTTTTTGGGTCTGTTTTTCCATCCATCCATTCATCTATCCATCCATCCAACAAACCACGTGCCTTGAATAAAATTTGATTACAATTAACAAATAGTTTTTTTTTTTTTTTTTGGTCAAAAATAGCAATACGAGACATTTGTCCCAACCTATAAAAATCTTTAAATAAAGAGTTCTATTAAAGCGATAGAAAGGACCCCCGAGAGCCGCTACATTTACCCATAGGAATACTTTTTAGATGTTGTTGGTTTATCCATCTTTGTACTATTTTGCTTCGCCCTTATAGCAGGTTAGTGTGTATTTGATATTTGTTGAAGCTCCCCTGCTCTTGCTGTGGCCCCTACACAAGTACTCCTGCCTCACAATCTACTTAAGGGGTTTAATAAGGTGCGCGGCGACAAATGCGTGGCGAGGACAAGCGTACTCTGAGAGATACGGTGGAGTCCTGCAGAAACTCGGCAGCGTTTCCTCTGGCTAACGGCAGCATGTCGATGTGCGGTGCCTAACGGCTGCACTTCGAGAGGACAGAACCGCGGGTGTTTTTATCAAGCCGAGGGCCTAGACCACCGGAGGCTCCTGTGATGGAGGAAAATCAGCGGTCACAAACAGTCACAATGCCTCCCCGCTCTCATCTCTCTCTCTCTGTCACTCCCCTCTTTCTGACTTCCACTCTCCTGTCCCTATGTTTATCAGGTTTTGGGGGCACTGTATTTTGATGTCAATAAGCAATTTTTCTTGCCTGGTCTCCAGCCTGACCCCTTTAATCCATCAATATATTATTAGAGATAAAGTTTTGTGGACGCCTGCTGCAGTCACAAGATAAATGACATCTCTGAAGTCACGCATTAAAGACTAGATTAAGGCCCTGTGACTGTGTCTTCAGCGCTCATCTGTGCGCCTCTGTCCAACCTATCACACTAAGTGACAAGAAAGAAAAATAATGAACTGAGGCAGAAAAAGCAAAGAGATATTTCTTACACACACTCACACATATACACACACACAGCGCGTACGTCTGTCTTCAGCTGGGATTAGGGTGCATTAGAGGAGAGCTGAAGAAGAGGGGAGAGATGGAGGGAGAGAAAAAGAAAGCAAGAGAGTGACTGAAAGGGGTCTTCCTTCTGTTTGGGGGGTTTTTCTGCGGCACGGCCGTGAAGAGGGGGTGGGCAACGTTTTATTTATTCCTCTGTCAAGCGGCGAAATGAATCGCAGATTTTTAAAATGAAAAGAAAAGATTAAATTAGATTCCTTTTGAGGTTTATAGCTTGATCTTTCATCATATCTTTAGAATAAATTTGTTTGTAAAGACATCCAACAGATAGCGGGTGACAGCTCTGGCAGCGAGCTACACCATTTTATAAACGTTACATTGGTTTTAAAAGAAGCTGTTCAAAAGACTTTTGAGCTCGATAATCTTCAGAGGTAATGATACTGAGAAAAATGAACTGCCTTGCATCATTGATATGCAATTTATGCTGCTTTAGTGTTCTGTAAACCTAAATATATGACATATAATCTCGGAACAATTTCTGAATTGTATTGCTTTTTAATAGAGGGGAAAAATGGCCGTGTATGAAATGGGGGATTTTGTCAGCCATACGAGGAAAATATGAGTCCATCCTTCATTATCATAACCCAGCTAACGTATTTGGCCAAAGATCCCTGACTGCGCTCTTTTACACTTGTAACTTTGCAAGCATCCCCCTTACATATCATATTAATAGCTAGGATTACGAAAATGAAATGACAGTATTATGGGACGGACACCAGACTCGCACTGAGAATATTAGGGGAGTCTATCTGGTCACACTTGGTGTTAAGTGGGACTAGAGTGCTCATTAGGTTTGCTGGAGCCATAAGTTCATGTCCGCTTGAGCTTCGGCTGATATACCCTGCACTTCAGGTCACTGCAAATCCACATCAGAGGATTTTTTTTTTTTTACCCATGTCCAGGACTCTGTTATCGGATCCTGTCTGTAATACCGGGACTGAGGTGACACCGTTATGGCTGCGTACGCAAAAGATGGACGCTATTTGAATTTTTCCATTAAGCCCCAGTTGGCTGCACGTGTTCTCGTGTGGAACCGCCACTCAGCCAGTGGAGGAGGATGTTGAGACGTACCTGACTCTCTGGGTGTCATGGCCGCTTTGTGTTGGCGTCACTTGTGTGTCAACTTCTGTTCCGCAGGCCGCCTCCACAAGACGCACCTCCTAATCCCAGCGGTGCCCGCAGCCTTTTACAAGCTGTGCTGTTAAGTAAACAGGACAAAGGCAAGATAAATGTGGAAGACAAGATGGTCCAGGTTTGGAGGTTAACAAAACCTGTTTTTGGCTGCAGTTTAAAGTAATTTACCCTTACTTTTTTTTGGCGTGTAGGATTCCAGAGACATGACATGACTTATATTTAGAGCCTCTGAGACTTACTATTAAAGGTAGCCACACGCTTTTCATAAATGATAATGGTAGAAATTTAAAGATTTTCATTATGACCCCATAAATACTGAAATCGTAAGAAAGTAGAAATCATCCTTGAGAATGGTTGATTTGTTTATTAAATAATTGATTAAAAAACAGGTTTTTATGCACAATGGGATTTTGTTATGAGAAAAAGGGAATATTAATAAGTAAACGAACATAAAGACACAATAATATAAATATATACACACTTACTGTTGCAGTTTGTTATAGAAGTCCTCCATTTTAACCCGTGGTTAAGCATTTTTAAGCTACAGGATGAACGGCAAACTGTCAGCGACAGCGGAGTGATATAATTATGGTCAAGATGATGCATAGTACCCGGATGAGCCTGTGTTATTAGTTTTACCGGTTGTTTTAACAACCTGCTAGCTGTATATTATTATCCCTTACATCACGGCTGGGCAACTTCGGTCCTGGAGGGCCGGTGTCCTGCAGAGTTCAGCTCCAACCCTAATCAAACACACCCGAAGGAGCTAATCGATGTCTTCAAGATCACTAGAAAGTTACAGGCAGGTGTGGTTGATTTGGGTTGGAGCTAAACTCTGCAGGACACCGGCCCTCCAGGACCGAAGTCGCCCAG
>JAUYWG010000039.1:8011942-8034557 GCA_034779775.1 Enteromius afrohamiltoni | reverse complement strand
AATGTCTTCAAGATCACTAGAAAGTTACAGGCAGGTGTGTTTGATTTGGGTTGGAGCTAAACTCTGCAGGACACCGGCCCTCCAGGACCGAAGTCGCCCAGCCCTGCCTTACATAAACCTTGGAATGGGGCGACTGACCAATCAGAATCGAGTATTCCACAAAGCAATGTATTAAATACATATGTACAAGAATGTACAAGAACAAAAACCAAAAGGGGTTTGTTTGTCTGTTTGTTTATTGATTGATCTAAAATGAAGTTAATATTTAACAAGTTAACATATGATTAAAAAAGTAACTAAAATCATAATACAAATAAAAATATCAAAGTCTCTGAGAAGCTGTCTGATTTATTTATTTATTTTATTAAAATACAACAGGTGTGATATGCACAATGGGATTTTGTTATTAGAAAAGGGGAACTTAATAAATAAGTAAACATGCATACAAACATAAAACAAAACCAACAGAATAGAGAGATGTTAAGCATATTTTTGAATAAGAACAATCACCAAAAAATGGTTAGATGATTGATTGATTGGTTGAAGTTCTTATGAATGGGAAAAGTATTAATTTGATGCCTCCTCATTTGATGCTGTTGAAATGAACTTGGAACATGTGAGTCATGGCAACACTTTTGCAGAGTTGAGTAGTTGGTAGAGAGAGTCCGAAACTGCTAGGAAGAAGAAAGAAAGCTCAAAGCGAAGACCTTTATAGCTCTGGGCAAGACAAAAGACCTGGGGTCTGATGTTAAGTGTGATTATGATGTGAATTTACAGATCTCTGTTTTTTTTTTTTCCCATGCTGGGTTTCAGACGCCGGGAGCAACTTTAGATTTCTCACAGTCTCTCTCTCTGGAGTCATGAGTTCAGTCTGGCTTGAAAAATTAATGGACAATTATGAAACTCTGAACTAATTCTTTGCAGACATCATCAGCCAATTAATTTAAGAGGGTCTACGTTTGGAGGCTGATCTTTTCTCTTTTGAATTTAGCGGAAGTTGCTCCTTTGTTCTGCATGAGAGAAATTAATTTTTTTAGTCATTAACCCACAATTGAATTCACTGATCTTGTTAGTAATTTCTCAGCTTCTTTTATACAAGGCTGAATGATTTTTAATCAAGATACTTGGTTCAACTTAGTCATATTAGTATGAAATGTAAACTACTTAAATATGTTTACTCTGTCTGTACTTAAGTAGACCAATAGGATCAGGCCTGAACAAGCTTTGTTTGTGCCTGTGAAAACAGAATAAGTGTTTTGGTAGGGGGAAATGTTTGTCTTTTTTTTCACAATTCTCCTCTGAATTCTCAGGTTTTGGAAAATATTTCACAGATCACAAATAAATAAAAATGAATATTAACAAATGAACTGATTGAATGGTCATTGAGGTCTTGTGAACATGAGTGGTGTTACAAACGAGATAAGGCAAAACCTAACTTGAGAGTAGGTGCTGCCTCCATGTCGATGTAATTGGTTGATTGTTCATTCAACACAGTAATGTTAAATGCTGGTCCTCAAAAAAGCCTGAATGAAAATGGACCTACTCTGACGCCATCACTTTCTGTCTAATCCAAATATACAATAACTTAATGTAACTTAAAAACGAAAACTGTGGGCGAAATAAAGCTGTACTTCTGTGACTATTTTGTACAGTTCACAAACTGCACTCTAAAAAGGTAAAAATAATTATTAACATTTTCATTGTTATTATTATTTGTTTTACTTTTACATTATTTGTAAGTATTATTTTTAATAATAAACATTTTGACTTGGTTTTTGTAAGTTTTTTATTTAAGCACAGAATATAACTAGTGCTGTGACTGCTGTCAAATTATTATTTGTGATTAATGCATTCAACATAAAGACTTTTGTTTGTATGATATATGTGTGTATGCTGTGTATATTAATTACAGTATTTACACACACACACACACACACACAAACAAATGCATGTTTATAATATATACTTTATGTCTGTGTATTTATATATACATAATAAATATACACTGTACATATACATGTATTATGTAAACAAAAATATTTATTTAGCATGTACTTAATCACAATTAATTTTTTGACAGCACTTAAAATATTATTTGCTAATTCAGTTTTAAGTTAAATACCATTCCAAATTTACAAGAACTGCACAAAAGGGAACTTTGTAGCTGAAAGCATTATCACAAAATATTTAATTAACACAAAAAGAGTTTTATATCATAGTATGCTTACTAACTGTAAATACACAAATACATTTCCCTCTGATGTTAGTATATACAAGTTAATAGGTTAAACGTATTGTATTTTTAAGGGGTTACTACAAGGGTTTTTCCTTTCGCCTTGTTAGCATTGCCAATAATAGCTTTATCAGTATATTTTTTACACATTTGCCCAGTCCTCAAAGTGACCTTTTACACTGGCCTTTTAAACAAGTCTCCCAAAAAAAAAAAAAAGTCCCTTGCTATTTGGACTTTATATCCATTTACTCTCTGTGAGCTCTTTAACATTTAATAAGATCCTCCGCAGGCAACCACTCTTAATCAAATAATGTTTTGTGCATTTTCAGCTCTTTTTGCTTTTTATAAATGAAAGTGATGGCATTTTAATAGGTGGGTGTGTGCAGACACGAGGAGACAATCGCCTCTCATTGAGTGCAGGGGGACAGACTGGAGACAACGTGAGTTATTACTCCTCCCCACCCTCTGCAAAAACACTCCCTTAAATTCACGGGTCGGTGTGGCAGGCCCTGTGGGGAACCTATGCGGTCTAAGCACTCCGCTCTGTTCGCACACACTTCCTGTTGCCACATGATGGATACGCAATGATCACTTAAAACCACAGCGATGATAAACTAATGAATCAAGATCTGCATTAATCAACGAGTGGCCATTACAGAGAGATGAATGGAAAAGCAAAAAGTTCCCTCTCTAATGATGAAGTGCTAACTGTTTAAAAGCGGACAAGGCGAGTGAAGGAAATTACACACAAGGGATTCATGCATCATTTTAGAAGATATTAATATTTCACCCCCTCTCTTTCCTGACCTCCCCCCATCTCCCGACTACACTCTGCTGCCGTTAACAGGCGTAATCAAAATTCATTACCAGCCAAGCCGGCCTGATTAAACATAACAGACTCGGTTCACAGACTCCCCTCACCCCATCCTCAATCTATTCAGACCCTCAAAAACCAGAGTGGACAAGACCTCTATGAGAAATGGGCTATTATCGCCATTAAGCAAACATATTAGATGCTCATCAGATTCAAGTGGAGCCACAGAGATACAGAGGTGGTAAAGAATACATATCAATGTGTTTATCATTGTCAGGGGTGGGAGATAATGTGTACTCATGCATTAAAATAAATTAATTAATCTGTTTGTTTTGACCCAGGAGCTTTTATAATTCTTAGGGAGAAATATCTATTAGTAACTATCTACTATTCACTTAATGGCAGTTGCTCGGCTGGTGAAACCTGCAGTCATGTGACTAATCACTGTTGAGCTGGGTTATTTTAATTACCTAAAAGTACAACTGAACTAAAATTAAAACCATGAATTAAAATGACTACTGTAATATAAGTATATGCCCCCCCCCCCAATAAATGACAGCAAAATTTTAAACTAAAATATTATATATATATATTAGCAGAATAAACTAGAAATCAATATGCAATTTGCAAAATAATAATAATATGGGAAAAAAGATGTTTGCACTAATTTTAAATGCCAATGAATGAAGAAAGTTGCATTTAGTGTTTAGAATGTGTCATTATGACATCTACTAGCAGAGGACCAAAAAAAAGAGATGTGTTCAGACGGTGTAATTGCGACATCTTCCAGCAGGGGCCATGCTAATTGGCTAATTGGGCCATGCTAACTAGCTAATATAGCTTAAATTATTTATTTATTAATTTCTTTGTCTGTCTTTTCAGTTAAAATGCAGCCACATAACATGTATCTTCTGTGTAATAGTGTTTGTGAAAAGCATCACAAGTTTTATTGTCATTCTTATATATTGCAGCGTTGCTGGTTTCGCAGGAAGCAGGGGGCTGGCAGGCCCGTAGGAAGTAAAATTGTGACCTATTGAATGCAGGTACGGGGGGGAAGTAACAGGAGAGGGATGCTGTGACCTCTCTAGAAGCCAGTCCAATCGCTTTCTCATCATATCAGCATTTCAAAACACTGTTGCCTGCCCCGGCTGCTCTTTTCTTTGGGTTGTGCTCCATCTCTGTTTACTTTTCTCTCCTTCATTCTCAATCTCTTCTTCCCTTTTTCGCCTATGTGTGTGCACATATGTGTAGCCTTCTGTGAGATGATGCGAGGAGAACTGAAAGGATATTATATTTTATTGTATCTGTCATTTTCCTTCTATCTACCATATGACTTCTTAATCCATCTGAATGCATAGAAGATAATGTTTTGGGCGAAATAACATAAGAGGGAAGATAGACTCCCAAGGACCAATATCTTTATTGCTTGGAGGATAAACGGATTATGTCAGCCGTTTTCTACCGCTGACAGCTTTTCTTATTAACCGATTTTATTTTTAATCTGCCGAGGAAGAAATGCGGTTTTATGTCACAATAAAACGCTGGTCACATCTAATGCTGCCCTCAAACAAACAGATTTCTCAAAGCCTTGCTGAAAAATTTAAAATAACTTTAAAGAGGGGTTTTTGGTGGAGAAAGCGGACACAGATTCTTTATCCACAAGCTTGTACAACTGAGAAGTCAAATATTTGTGAAGTTAGTGCTGTGCTTTTCTTTAGTTAGCAGTGTAATACACTGTAACTGTTTGTTCATTTTGTTGTGACTCCAGAATATCTCCGTCATAGCCAAATGGATGTGTGGATGATCTAAATAATATAAAATGATCTGAATCGTATTTAAATTGCTTATTTATTAACTCATCGTCCTTCAATGTGACCCATAGAGTAGATGGTTGTGAGAGTACATATGCTATGTTACATGAGATTATGTTCATGTGTGCGCACTCAGGAGATGCCAGGGATCATCTCAAATGAAACCATTTGGCCAGATTTATATGAAATAGTGTTGGATATATGCGCAGGGAGAGCTATCATTAACCCCAGGGCTTTCCCCTTCTGCTCTCCTCTCTCATTTCATGCTCCTGATCTGAGGGTGTGAATTAGCCATCACCTCCGGCAAGCCAACTCAGTTACCGGCTGGACAACATGAAAGAAATACACAGAGCTGCATAAAGAATCCTCTCAAAGCCTCCTCCCTTCCTCCACCTCCCTCTTCTCCCCCTCTCTCCTCTGTAACGTCGAGGGGGAGACCACGGTCTACACAGGCTCACCTTGGCCTGGGCCAGCTGCAGCTGTGTTGTGATTTACATGGCTCTTTTAGAGCCGAGGAGTCAGCAGACGCTATTGTCCTTCAGTGCTCAGCAAGTGGAGAAAGAAAAATGAACTTTGTGACATCTCATATTTGAATGTGACACATAAATGCTGGCTATAACCGTGAGCGTCTAACTTCAGGCTGGTGCACCAATGCATAAATCTTTTTTTGCTAACTCTTTATTTTAGATGGTCAACTGACACATTGGATGTGAAATGTTTCTTATGAAGCTTATATTTAATATTTATAATTTACATCATCCAAGGTTTGTGCATGGTACATTTTCCTACATTTACTATTATCCTGCATCCTACTTCCATAGGAATCTGATCTGAAAGAAATTGTGACACATTCACTGGGATTGGTCTAAATAGTCCCTTAACCAATTTGGGGGCACTATAAGCACGATTTCCTTTTACCATTATTCAGTGTTTACTACCATTAGTAGTGCATTTGTTACATGTTACATTTTTTTACAAATTCAAATGTGTCATATGTTCAGGTTTTTCTATATAATTTAATAATCTTTAGATTTTTTTCCATTATTATGAATAATTTAGGCCATGTTGATATTTTTGTTTTCTGTGCGATTACTATGTTTTTTTTTTTATAACTTTGTTTAAACATGTTATTACAACATTTAATTTCTTCCAAATCATATGTTTGTTCTAGTGATGTCAAATAATTAATCTAATTAAATACTAGTTTTTGCTTACATAATACATGTGTGTATACTGGGTATATTTATTATGTTAATATAAAGGCACACACAACATATATTTTGTAAATAGTCACATGTATTTACATGTATATATTTATAGTCATATAAATCATATCATATATAAATATACTATATATATATATATATTAACACATTTTTTTCGTAAAAATATACATGCACGTGTGTGTATTTATATATACACTAAACATACTGTCACAAACTCAAAAAGTGCAAGGAGGCAGATATCCATAAAACTCAGGATTTATTCAGGGATAATCAGAACAAGGTCAGTATTCAACTGAACGTCATCAAACAGGAAATCTTCAGAACATAAACACAGTCTTATCTGAATTCCAGGTTTCAGAAGTGGATAAAGTTGCAGAGGAGGAATCCCAGGAAGCAAGTAAGTCTCAAGGAGAAGGTAAGTGACAGGCATGGAGCAGATGATAACATTGAGACCAGACACAGAAGGATGTGAGGTGCATGGTTATATGCATTACTGGTGATAGGGAACAGGTGTGTGCAATTAGAAGTCTGGTGACTGAGAGCGGATGAATGGGTCTGGTGCATTGGGATTCAAAGGGGGCATGGCTGGTGGCTCTGTGACAGTACCCCCACCTCCACGGCCGTCTCCTGATGCCCTTGACCGGCGACGAGGATGGATGAGGATGATCTGGATGGAGCTGATGGTACTCACTAAGCAAATCCTACCTTGCTTAATGAGTACCATCAGCTCCATCCAGATTGTCCTCATCCATCCTCGATGTCATTACGAGGTACCCATGATCTTTCCTCTGGACCATAATACCGTAGTGATGCGCGGGTCAATGTGTTAGCAACCCGAACCCGACCAATGTTGTGAACTAACCCGCCCACAACTCGGACCACAAAAAAAAGAGAAAATATTGTACCCGATCCACTTCCTGACCCGCATTGTTTTTTCAAATGGTGCACTCGCTGATGTGCTGCGCTCAGGGCTTGTGGTGCGCATGCCGAGAGCAGGCAGTTCTTGAGGCAACCCATCACTTTCCATTTCAGCTGTCTACATGCATATTACTGATGAATGCAATGTTTATGTTTCGACCCTTCTTGAAGAATTCATCAGCAGGTCAACTGAGAGAAAGCCCACTTTCGGAAAAGTGTGAAAGCCCTTAGGAGCGCAAACTGTTTGTTGAATGTTGAAATAACATTAATAAATGTAATATGTAAAAAAGGCTTGAAGTATTCATTTATTTTGTTTCATTTTCTTAATTAACATGCTGCATGTGTTTATCCAGTCTAATCAAAGTGTGCGTCTCTCCCCCGACAAATTCCCAACAAAAATCCCACCCCCTCTCAGAAAATACATAAAACTGACATTACTGAGCTATATGCTTTTAAAAGTAACTTATTAAAATGATACAATGGCATTGCTCAGTTCAGTGTGAAATCTAGAATTTTGTCCCGCGTCAACATTTATTCAACAGGTTCAACAACGCTCAACATTTAAAAGGTAGCCTACACATGACAAAGTCAGCACTAACCAATAAAGTGTAGGCCTATGTATTTCATAGAAAACTGTGTCTAGTACTATATAATTACAAAGGTTTAATTGGCATTTTTATTTCAACAACCCAACCGACCGCGACCGGAATATCATTAAAAATATTTTTGGATGACTCGTAACCGCGAGTGCCCGCAGGCACCCGCTCATTTCGGGTCTACCCGCGCATCACTGATACCAGTCCACCAGATACTGTAGTTGACCGCCTCGACTTCAGGAGTCCAGGATCTCTTTCACCGTAAAGATGGTTTCTTGTTGGTCGTTTTTTTTTTTTTTGAGGTGGAGGTACTTCGGGTTTTGTGGAAGGGAGAACAGGATCAGTGAAGGGTTTGTGTAGGGAGAAGTAATTGGGTGGTAGCTGGAGCTTAGAAGTCACATCATTTATCTACCTTGTTATGGGAAATGATTCAATATAGCAAGTACTCGTCACATGTGGATAACCAGACTCAGTCACCAGGATGGTAAGTAGGTGTATCTCTTCGACAGGCGTCCGCTTGGTCCTTATGCCTTCATACTGCATGCTGCAGGTGGACAAACTCTCCAAACTCTCTCACTCTCCTTAAACCAGTCATCGACAGCTGGAACCTCCGACCTCTCACCAGACCAGGGGACCAAAGGTGGTTGTCTGCCTAAAACACATTGAGAAGGGGTGAGTTTGGTGGATTCCTGACGGAGAGAGTTTTGGGCATATTCGGCCCAGGGCAGAAACTGGCTTCACTGGTCTTGATGTGCGTAGGTAGCCTCCGAACTCCTGAATCTTTCTCACTGTCTGGCCATTAGATTGTGGCTGTTACCCAAAGGACAAGCTGATAGTGACACGTAGTAACTGAAAGAAGGCTTTCCATACCCGTGAGGTAAATTGGGGTCCTCAAAATGAGACAATGTCCCCGGGTAGGCCAAAGTGTCAGAATATGTTGTTGAAGAGAGCAGTGGAGGTGTCCAAAGCAGTCTGTAAGCCAAGGTATCAGCTTGCATGATTTGGAGAATCTGTCTATGACAACAAGTATAGTAGTGAAACTATTGGAATTGGGTAGGTCTGTAGCAAAATTAATATCTATATGGATCCAGGATCTTGTGTTGGGTCAGGGTGCTGTGGTGATTGCACAGATGGACCATTCTATAATGTAACATGCAACGTCCTGATGCATGCTGGGCCACCAGTATCTGCCACCAGTATCTGGAGTCAGAGAGTTTGCTGGCTACCTGGATGCCCTGAGCCCAGAGATGTGTGAACAGAATTCAGAACGTGAAAACGGAGAGGAGTGGGTACATAGATCTTGTCAACAGGACACCCTGGTGAAGCAGGTTCCTCTTGGGTGGCTTGTGTGATCTCCTTGTCTAATACCCACTGGATAGTTCACACAAGGTCGGCTGGAGGGAGCACGGGTTCAGGCTTTTCAGTGATGGGATCTGTAGAAT
Organism: Enteromius afrohamiltoni; assembly: GCA_034779775.1. NCBI lineage: Eukaryota > Metazoa > Chordata > Actinopteri > Cypriniformes > Cyprinidae > Enteromius > Enteromius afrohamiltoni. Next base: position 8,025,517 of record JAUYWG010000039.1, on the reverse strand, counting down.
GAATACGTGACAGGGCATCAGTTTTAGAGTTTTATGACCGGGTCGATAAGGCCCCCTCTAATCAATGCCTCCATTCCTCTAGTGCCAGCTTTTTTGCTAACAATTCCCTGTTACTGACATCATAGTTTTGCTCCGCTGGGGACAGTTTCTTAGAGAAGAAAGTAGATGGATGGAATTTGGGAGGATTGCCAGTGTACTGAACAGGATGGCCCCAATGGTTGATGGCCCCATCCACCATGAATGACCTCTCAGGATCTGGATGAGTCAGGGTAGGAGCTGAACAGAAGGATTCTTTGAGGTGACAGAAGGCTTTGATTGCGGCTTGAGTCCAAGTGGGATGGACCTTTGAGGAGAGATGATAAAGAGGCAGCTATATGACTGTATTGATGAATTAATTGTTGGTAGAAGTTTGCAAACCCAAAGAACTGTTGTAGCTGCTTTTCTGTAGTAGGTTGTGGCCAGCTACGTACTGTGTCTACCTTCTTTTGATCCATCACGACCCTTTGAGGTGTGATGATGTACCCCTGGATTTGAAGTGAGGTTTGATGGAATTCATTTTTTTTTCCCTTTAGGAAAAGCTGGTTCTCTCTGAGACGTTGGAGGACTTGACAAAAAGTCTATTGGTGCTATTGGTGAGTATGAAGATCTGGTGAATTGATAAGGATATGGTCAATATAAACAATGAAAAAGTTTTGGTGCATATCTCTGAAAATGTAATTCGTGAAATTTTGAAAAACTGAGGGGTTTATGGACAGCCCATAGGGCATTACGCAGTACTCGTAGTGGCCAGCAGGTGTCAAAGGCGGTCTTCCATTCGTCACCTTTACAAATACGAATACGGTTATAAGCACTCCTGAGGTCGAGTTTGGATTAGATTTTTTCCCCATGTAACTCCTTCAGGGCTGATGGAACTAAGGGTAGCGAGTATGCAAACTTTACCATTTGGGAGTTGATCGATGTAGATGATCAGATGAATCCTTGTGTGAGAGCTTCAGTGATGTAATCCTCCATGACTTTTGTCCTTGGGATCGATAACAGATAGATGTGTCCTTTGGGCAGAGTGGCACTAGGTAGCAAATCTATTATGCAGTCCCATGACCGATTGGGAGGAAGTCGAGTAGACACAGGTGATCCCATCCTCTGCATTTCTTTTTAAAGGTCTGGTCTTCTTTCACGATCAGAAACAAGGTCAGTATTCAACTGAACATCAAATATCAAATCTTCTGAACATAAACGCGGTCTTATCTGCATTCCAGGTTTCAGAAGTTGCAGAGAAGGAATCCCAGGAAGCAGGTAAGTCTTTGAGTCCTCAAGGAGAAGGTAAGTGAGAGGCATGGAGTAGATGATAACATGGAGACCAGACACAGTGAGGTGCGAGGTTATATGCAGTAGTGGTGATAGGGAACAGGTGTGTGCAATTAGAAGTCTGGTGACTAAGAGTGGATGAATGGGGCTGGTGCATTGGGATCCGAGGGGGTCATGGCTGGTGGCTCTGTGACGCATACATAGTACACACATATATTATATAAACAAAAACTTTCATTTTGAATGTGATTAATCGTTTAGCAACATTGATTTGTTCTGAATCTGCATGTTCAGAACAAAAAATTAAGGTATTTTTTAATGAAATCCGAGAGCTTACTGACCCTCCAATGAAATTAACATGATCACGACCCAGAAAGGTTGCATGGACACAAAACAGTCCAGGTGATATAATCAGAACAGTAGCTCCTATATCAGCAGCACCACACAGATATATATACATATGGCACTGGCGTGAATGACCTGTTATTTGATATTTTTATTTGATCTTTTATTATTTTATCTTACCTTTATTTTGGTTTATTGCCTTTTTTTTGCTTGTACAGTACATTACAAGTAAAAAGGGTTGGAAACTGAATTGTGAAATGACATTGGATACAAACTGCCTAGAGAACATGCCATAACAGCTTGTTAACAGCTGTAAAGTCTTTTCGCATTCCACTCTGAGTGAGTATTACAAGGTTACTCAGTATATTTGGAGTCCGGTGTTATTGTCAAGATCAGGATCACACACACAAACACGTACTATATGGAAACTAACTTTGTGGTGTGGTGTGACTGAGTGAGATGATCTTCATTGAATGAGCGGACTGTGCAGCAGTGGGTGATGGACACTTGTATCCCTCCTAATGCTATTATGGTCAGTGGAGTCCAAACTATCACCTTTACTGAGTCTTACAGTCAAATTACTATACATATTACTCACAGCTCAATGTGCAAAGGACGGTGTCAGGTAGAAGCCATTACTTGAAAACATTACCTTTTTTTTTACTTTGCATGGATGTTGATGTAAACAGCTATATAAGTAGATTTTTATCATCATTTTTTTTTACATCATTGATTTTAGGACCTTAAAAAATACATTACATTTGCTTTTGACCGAGGCATGGAAATAAGACTATTCCCATATGTTTCCATCATGCATATGTTATGGTCAATATTTAATCATTTTGTTCATACTGGATGTTATAATATAGATGCTACACGGTGTGTGTGAGTGTGTGTTTATGTTGATACGCAGAGCATGTAGTGAGATGTCTTTGTCAGGATTACTGGGAAGTGTATAGCTTTAGCTCTATCTAAGTCTGCCATCCCTCTGTGTATCATAACCCAACTTTCAGCTGTTTGCATCTAATTTGTGTTTTTAATTGCAGAAGTTTGATTAAACCCAGCCCCAAGTGTTAAATAGCATTAGGCACAGCCATATGTTTTGGTGGCAAATATGCAGATATCCATGTTCATTTTCTTTTTCTCATTCGAGGCTTCCTTTTGCGTGTGAAGTGGCTACGATTGCATCTGCCCTAACCTAACTTAATGTTTCCTGAGTTGTGCTCGCTCTCCCTCTGTGACCTTTAATCTAAGACGTACAGAGCGCTCCCAACTATCATGGTTGTCAGTTTGAAAATTGTAATCTCCTCTGAAAAGTCTTTGCGAGTGGAGCTGGATTACTCCGAGATAATTAATCATATTCAGTCACATGAAAACAAATTTTGTTTACATGTTTAGGATTACGCGCAATGAGGGGAAATGAGTAAAATTCTGCAAGGAGCTCTGTAAGCAAGGTAAAGCGTTTAGCCGCAAAGGATGATCGCACAGGCAGAAATGTTGAAGGAAAATAAAATTCTAAATGGCTCATTGAAGCCGCCTCAGGGTTCGAGACACACTTTCTTGCGAAAACCTGGGCAGTGAACCAGGTGAGCTGCCTTTGACTGAAATGAAAAATATGAATAAGCTTTTTATTCTTTTCACATTCATGCTGGACTTCTCCACGGACCCTCTTTTAATTTTGCCAAATCCAGCTCTGGTTCTGTTTTTTCTCATTGAAAAGAACACATTCTTCTGAAAAAGAAGAAGGAAAAATCAGTTCCTTTTTCAATTACCCCCATCTACTTCACCTTCTCCCTCCTCCCCAGATCTGCCTCCCTCTGAGAAAGAAAGCAGCCAGAGGTGGTGGGGTTGGGTGGGGTAGCCGCTTTTCACTGGCGTTGCCCCCCTCCCTCTCTAATTCGTCCAGGCCTCCACTTTTATGCATGAAACACAGAAGTAGATTGAAAGCATTCAGTGGCCATTCAGACGCTGAAGAAAAGAGATCCTCTGAGCTTTATTAGATATGAAGATCTACAATAAAAATCAATTTCTGGCCTCTTTATGCAGTTTAAATGACAAAGCTTCCACCCATTCAGCCGGCATTGTGTGGCAGAAAGTAATTCTGCAGCAGTGGGCGAGACAAGAGCCCTGTATACTTTCTGACCCGATTGCAGATTCTAATATGATACAGACCTACTGAGATAATGGCAGGCACTTAATATCATCTGTGGAGAGGAAGAAAAAGTTATCTGATATCTTTTGGGGGGTTAAACACTTTCATGGTCAGAATATTAAGTAGATGAAGATGGACGAGGATTTTTCTGAACGTGGTACACCTGTATCGCTGAAGACAGCTGAAAATAGAAATTTGCTATAAAGCGAGAACTCGTGAAGAGTGATTAGGCTACTACATTTGCTTTCCCTCATGTCTGCAGCACTCCAATCAATTCTGAAAGAAATTGCACATATTTGCTTGTATCTGGTTTTATTTATTTGTTTGATGGCATGAATATGACAGTTTGTTATTTTTTATAACCCATCAAATTAAACATACCTGGTGTCATGGCATAAACGTACCTTGGTTCACTTTTTAGTGAGACACGAAAATATGTACAAATAAGTACATACACTGAAAGAATATCCAAAACAAACGAAAACTATAGGCAGGAAAACTCTGAAACCTTTTACACAGTTTCGATTAATATGGTATAATAAGTGTAATTTTCACACAATTACTTAAACATCGTGTTATGACTTCTAAACAATATTATTATGCTGAGATATTTGATGCTTTTGAATGTTAGCATCACACATATCCAGCTTCATATCTGTGGGTTTTCATAGATTGTTCTGTAGCTCTTGGAGTATGGAGACATCCCGTTTGAATCCTGTGTAATCACGGTTTGACAAATCTGTGTAAAAGGAAGTTAAAATGGCACGGTTGCATCAACTAATGCATTTATATCTCAGTTTTGCATTTGTTAATCCTATCAAGTAGGTTTAGGGTTGGATTTGGTGTAGGGCATATTCCCAACATTAACTTTTACCAACAGTCCCTGGATATTTCAATTTTGACCCACCGTTATACATACCTATATTAACATATTAAAAACATGTCAGGGTTCACATACTGAACCTCTGTTTTAGCACCACTCAGTGGATATTTCTCTTTGAAACTGTGGCAAAACATGCAGTAAAATGGTGTTACACAAAATGTGTACAGAGGTACATATTTTTATGAGGCCAGGTTGAATTAAACAAATAATTTACTCTTTGAATGCTTTTAACTCTATTTGGTGGGTGGCAAATCAATTAAGTTTAGCTAGTGATTTTATTAAAAATGTGTTACATTCCAATTGCATGATGATCAGGATGTTTAACCACCTTAAGTGAGATTCCACATACTGTATGGAGCATATATATATATATATATATATATATATATACACACATCACAATAATTATATAAATACATATTTACAAGCAGCTGTTGTTTTAAAGTGTTAAACATTTGCTAAACTAACTTTTTTGCATTCTTTGCAAAATTCTTGAGATAAGGACCTGATTCATGTTGGCAGAGTTCCTTGTGACAACCACAAACTCATTGGGCCATACAGGTTGTAAGCTCAGCCTGACGTAGGCCATTGACAGAGACCATGTGGTTGCAGGAGGAAAAAAACCCTTCCTGAACAAGCCTAGCAGTGCTTATCTGTTTTAAGAGCCCAGCTGTGCTAATAGCATAATTCAATGGCGGAGGAGCAGTCTACTTCACAGTTCCACAAAGGTAATCTGATTGAGTTTAACAGGAAATTAAAGGCAAGACTGGGCTCATGTTAGTTTTAGGCACATCCAGAATAGGGTTACAGCCACCTCATAGATAAGCACTTAAGACATGCTGTAAAAGTATATGATGCCTTTTCTCTCGCAATAAAAGTATCTGGGAGTACTAAACATTTTCCTCCTTTTCAGCCTTTTCAGTACTCAAACAACGATAGGCCCAAAAGCAGGGCCTAAAGCCATTATTCAATGTTTCTATGACGTGTCCTTTAACACTGGCTGCCTTTTTACCAGGAACTACAAGTTAATTGTTGCTCTACAGCAACAGATTAACTGAAGCGTTTGTCACGTTATTTTTCCAAGCGTCAAGATAAACGATCTGAGGTGTTCTAATGAAAAAGAACTTTGGCGGCCTGTGTGTCTGTCTGCGACGCAGACATGCCGATGAATTGGCATTGCGAATCCCATTTCCAAGGGCAGAGGAATAAATATCAGTTCCAGACTTCTTTCCTCCACGTCAACGCAGCCGCTACAGTCAAAGCGATTGTTTTATTTTAAAGTCTTGACTGCAAGACAAGCTCCTATTTTAAATTAAACTTTCAAGGTCTCTGAGTCATTTATTTTTGTCAAAAGAGAGCCAGAATGAAATTCCGGGAAACAATAATAAATCCTCGGTGGACATAAATAAGTGACAATAACTTCTCTCGGTGTCCTACCACGATGCTGCCCGTTTGTTTGTTGGTGCGGCAGCATGAGGAAAATCCAAGACATCCAGATTCCTTTTCAAAGACTTAAGATGTGTAACAAATTCCGCTTGAAAGGGTTTGTGTCTCAGTTCCTTTGTCTCGGAATCTGCAGTCCTCAGGTAGGTGTGACTTAGATACATGTCCTCAGGGAAATGGCTTCTCTTCTGGCAGCTGCTGACCGCTCAGCTGTGACCGCTGGGGCTTGATTGAAAGATAAATAAACCAAGGTGTCCCTGTGGCTTGAGCTCAAGTGAAGAACTGCGCAATACTGGCTTTGCCAAAGACGTCTTGCAATGCCCTGGAGAACACAGCACAGCATTGACTGAAAACAAAGATGCTATTAGCTAGCTTAGGCACTATCTTCTCTCCACACTACACCTCCCATGACACCACACACTCCAGTCAGGCCTGCATTTTTACGCTTTCATATATTTATTTATTTTTGTTGCATTCTATTTTTCTGCTTTTTCTTAGAAAAACACATCCTTAAAGGGATTATCTTGTTCTGTAGAAGTTAAATAATTATCAATGCTTATTCCCTTCTGATTAGCCGTGCACTCTCTTTTGCTCAAACATAAACCGTATTATTAAACTGCATTTTTGAAAATAGAAAGGCTTGTTGGATTTTATCCAGCAGATAATGCTTTTCATACAGGATAATAAAGGTGACTGTTCATCTCAGGGTTCACTTACCTAACTGAGTTCACAAAGAACTGTTTCCTCGTCATGTCATTCAAAAAAAAAAAACATGCAATTTGAAAATAATGAATGAGAACCGGGACTGTCAAGCTCCAAAAATAGCCCCACCAAAGTATCATACGAGTAGTACATATGGCTAGTGTATTGTGTGCAAGTGTTCTGAAGCATTGCGTTATAGCTTTATAGTGTAAGGAACAGGCCAATATCTACAAAAACATAGATATGGTTCTGGCAGAGAAGTTTACAGACTTTTTTCAACCCTATGCACTAAATACAATGCAAAGCATAAATTAAAATATGGCCTGGAAAATTTGCATGGAAAACCTATTCATATTAGCACTGTTTTTAAAAAAAACAGTGTAATTTTTTCTTAATTGTTTTGTAATTTCTGAGTGAAAATCATTTCAAAGAAATGCCATACTGTATAACTGTATACTGATTTTTTCCCCTATAATCTTTATTTCAAACTATGCAAAAGCACTTTTACAGTTACATTGTGTCGTGTTTTTAGAACTTTTCTCAGAGTGTACGTTACTCACCGATAATCATGACATCTGCCCTACTGTATGTGTTCATGTGAGAAGCAGCGATGTCTGATATGAGGGTGAATTATTCTTTTCAGTTCTATCTTTTCAAAGAACTGGTTGATTCAGTTTATACAACAGGTCTGAATGATTTATTTACAAATCAGATCACTAGTCCAACTAACTGACTCATTGGTCATTGGACGCAACGTTAACAGTTCAATGAAGGAGAAGATTTGATACTTTTATGATGCTTTGTTGACATTTTTAAAGCTTGAAAGTCTCTATGTGATTCCAAGGAGAACAGCGTAATTCAAAACTTCTCTTTTAATGTTTCAGGGAAAGTCAGACGGGTTTAGAATGACACGAGGGTGAGTAAATGATGACAAAATGTTCATTTTTGGATGAACTAATCCTTTTTATCATTGTAGGCACAGAGAGAATTAAATCAAACGGTGAGATGCAAGAAAAACATACATAAAACAAAGTGATGACTGACAATAAGGGTATTATCATGATGAACAAAATACAGTAACTGTCATATTTGGCTGCAGTAATCACACACAATTGTCAAAATAAAGCAAATCCCACTCTTAGTGTGTTGGACAAAGCTGACAGTATTGCTCTAAGGTGCCATATTCTCTTCCTTTCAGTCCTCTGAACAAAAAAGTGGGTAGCACAGCAAATGCATTTTAAGGATTGCCAAAGCATGATCGACACTTGCATAGTCTACAGGCATCTTGACACCAATCATTTACATAAACATTGTGCTGCTCACAACATTATTTTGCATCCTAGTTTAAGTATGTCTATTTATTGAATTATGCAAATTGATTCTAAAATATTCATCTTTTGTCTCTCGTCACACATGACAAATGACAAGGAACAACAATGATCGTCAAAATGCAAACATCTGAGTCATTTATGAAACATGATAATGAGCGAATCCAGAGGGAAAACATATTTTCATAAGGATGTGACAATGGAAAGCGCGAGAGATGTTCAGTGATGGTGTGCCGTTGACACACGGACACGGTTTAACAATGTTACCTTGACATCATCATCAGTTTTCACAAGCATCTGTCCAGTAATAAACAATGACAAGATCACAATACTCGGTTTGTGAAGTATCAGGGTAAAAAAATAACCAGAATCCCAGTTGATGAGACTTTAAGTGATTATAATCTTTTGATTTGGTCCCTCCTCCCTTAAATGTAACAGTTGTGTGTTTGATTTAAATGACTTTTCATTTCAGATCACTACAATATTTAAGGTGCACGTTTTGTAAATGTCATGGTACAATACATCCTATATCACATACTTTTGAATTTTCATTTATTTGGAGTTTTAAAAAGTTTCATATAGTATGAGTAAAAGTAATATGAACGAAATTCGGACATATGACTTACCAGCAACAGTTGCATTGCTTCACTGCCATTTATAAATCCTCTCCCATGGCATCATGGGATAGTAAAATGTCCATCGACTGCATACTTCAGAATCTGGGTGGAAGAAGTAAGTCATCCAGGAACTTTTTGCTTACTCGGTTTTTTGAATACCATGAATTCGGACATAATACTCTTTTTGCTTACTGTTTTTCACATACTATATGGAAATATTTGGATATTTTTATATTTATATGTTTGGATGCCATAAAATACAGTAAAAATGGTAATACTGTAAAATGGAATTAGATTTTAATGTGAATGTAAAGCTGAATTTTTAATGTCACACAATTCTTCAGAAATGATTTTAATATGTTGACTCACTGCTTAAGAAACATGTCTTATTGTTATTACAGTTGTGTTGTGTTGCTTAATATTTTGTATATAGAAACCGTGCAAATGTTATTTATTTATTTTTATTACTATTCTTTTTGAATTATTTAATAAATAGAAGATTCAAAACTCAAAATTCTTGCTCAACAGAAATAATGATTTCTGACATCTAAAGTCATATTTTGTCATCTCTCATGATGTAATGCTTTTGAATTATGTTTATTTGGGGGGGGGTTATTAGTAAATATTGCTCTGTGGTTTTAAATGTAATAATTTTAATAATTGCTTGGTATATTGTCTTAATTTTGTTACAATTTCGAATTGACCAGCAGCCCTAGTTCTCGTCTTGTCAGGTTTGTGTGTATGATGGCACTGTGAATGGCTGTGGTTTCAGCCTCAAATCCTCCTCAGTGTGTGGACACAGAAGTTTGAATCTTTTCATTGCGCTTAAAGTTTAAGTGCGTACGCAGTGCCAGTTCTCTACGGTTACCACTTCGCTCCCTCGCTCCTCTCTTTTTCAAAAATAAATCAAAGGGGGTATTAGGCAGCAGGGTTATCCCCGCCACTTTGCTGGAGGCTGCTGCTAATCTGTGCGTTTTGGAGAAACGAGGTTAGTTAAGCATTTTAATGGCCCTAGTCCTGTGGTAATTAGGCCTGGCCTAGAGGGAGCTCTGCTTGAGCCACTTGGGCCCTGAAATCAAGCCAGGGAACTAATGCCCTCGCGCACACACAATGATCCTGAACTAATTCCCTGAGTAAACATTTTCTTTCCCTTCTCCTCATGGTGGCTTTCTCTTTAAAGTCCTCAAAGGGCCAATTCCTCTTTCTCTCTTCCCTTCTTCTCGTCTTGCTCTCTCATCTTTCTCTGCCATCCGTCCCTCCCTCTGCTAATATTTTTAGAGGACAGTTTTTCTTCTCTAGGTCTGCTTTCTTTCTTTCTTTCTTTCTTACACATATCATTAGCATATAAAGAAGAAGGTTTAGAGTTACTGTTTTTATGTACTGTTAGTTACACTTAAGGTTATAACATTTTCTTATGAGCTGCTCATTTAAGGTTTGGATTAAAAACTGTTTTCTAATTTTGACTAATGATAGAATGTTTTTTGTTCCCTGGGTAGTAATGTAATGCCATACTTTACTCTTTTACTCCAAACTATTAATTCAGAGAATCAGTTGTCTGAATGATACTCTCTGAATCATTAACTGATACAAACAGTTTGGCAAAATGATTTAATGAAAAGACATCTAATGTCTAATTTCTAAGCAGTCTGTTGAACATGTGATAGGCATAACTTGTTTGCTGTATTGCTTTATTGCTGCAAATCTATGTAATTTATAAAAGCTGTGATTCTACCACCTGTGAAATATTGTAATACTGTAATGCTTTACAGTAAAATTTAATTTTTAAACTAAAACTAAACCATTTAAAAGTTTGGGGGGAAGTAATTACTATTTTTTTTATATAAAATAAGAATAAATTTTTACCAAGACTACATTTATTTGATCAAAACATAGTAGAAAATCAAAATTCGTATTATAGTTATAATTTTAAATAACTGTCTCCTGTTTTCATGTATTTTAAAATGTATTCCAATCAAACAAATGTAAAAATCCTATCTGTCACTTTTGACAGATTTTAAGCATCCTTATTAAAAAAGAATGATTAATTAATAATGGACAGTAGTGTATTTACAATTGATCTCTAACAGAAATGCTGTAAAAATGGTTGTTTACACTGTAAAAAATGGCTGTGGTTTTAACAGTAAAAAACTGTGAAAATGCTACGGTAAAAACCCATTAACTGGTTAATGGTAAGTTCCTGTTAAATTTACACCGTAAACTGTCATTCCCAGAATTACATTTATTTACATTATATCAGTATAGTATTATGGTTTATTATTAGAAATTACAGTATTTAACTGTAAATTAACCATAACCGTAAAACAAAAAAATATTGTTACCGTATTTTTCACGGTTTTACTCTGGCAACCACAGCTGCCGTTTTTTTTTACCGTAAATTTTATGGATTTTTTTTTTTTACAATGTAGAGTTTAGTTGTATCATAATGTGTATCATAGTATGTTAAACTAATACCTTTGCTAGAGATGCTATACTATTCAAAGTACACTGTTCCTTACCAAGTGAGAGCAACCACTGTATAAAATTACATACTTTATAAAGCACTATAAAAGGTTAATGTTAAAAGTTAAAAATGTATACATATATGCAAAAATATGTTTTTTAAACCTCCATATCCATGTATGCTTTCAAGCTCTCTTTCCTTTGAGCATCTAAAGGGCCCCTGGGCCCTGGCTTCCATTGTGTCCTAACACAAAAGCAAACACATCACATTTGAAGTGCTATCTTCCTGGACTCATATTAGTCATACTTGGTTGATAAAAAAAGAAACGACTTGCTTAATTAAACCACTAACAACAATGAAAAAGATAAACAGACCTCAGTGTTAAACATTCAAGGAGCTTCTACGCTCTGCTCCATGCTCTGTTTCACTTGCTTGTTCAGTGTGGTGTGGAAAAAAAAAAAAAAAGCTGTACACATGTCTGAATGTCAGATTAGACCGTAACAGACAGGGTCAGAGAGATCAAGGTATTAAACTCTATTGTTCTACAAATATCAGGTTTGGAGTGCGAATGCTCAGGTAGTGCTGTGTTTTAGACAGGATCAGGGTGTCTGTGACAGTAGTGAAGTGACATGAGGACCCCGAGGTGTATAAGACACTGAAATGGGTTCAGCTTTTCCAGGAATAGGGCTTGTTTGGCTCACAGTCAGTGTCTTTGTCAGAGTCATCTTCATCTCTCCTCTCCGCGTGCTAAACGCTGCCCCGGGCCGTTGTGTCAGGAGGTATTTATCTCTTCTGTGTGCGTATATCTGACTGACGGCATATAAGTGTGTGCGTACAGGTCTCAGAGGACGATTCTTTTAGGGGACGTTGAATTTTCTATGATTACCTTTACGGCCTCAGTACTTTCTGATTAATGCCACTTGCACTGTGACTCGCTATATAAATAAAATCTGCAAATAATGCTCCTTTGAATGTATGATGTCTATGTTATCGCATGGGCGCAGTACATCATTTAGGAATCCCGTTCATTATTTCTTTAATGTGTGTGCTGCAGTCTAATTTTTCACTAAATTATAATTAGGAGATATTAATGGCTTAGAGTCAGTTTAGTTAACTTCCATAAATTTAGCTTAAGCTGTGCATGTCAGTGGAGCAGCCGTTGTCAGTGGTAGTAAGTATTTTAGGAGAAAGAACAAAAAAGCATGGTGTTATAAATGTTTGTGTGTTAAATAGCCAAGTACTGGTGTGTTAATAGCTTGTGCTGCGTCTCAAACAACAGCATTTGTGGCATAAAAAAACAAACAAACCTACTTTTACTATCTCTTTTTTTTTTTTTTTATCTGTAGCTATCTGTCTTGCCTAATTAGCATGAACTTTATAAACTTTAGGTCAAAAGATGTGTGTGTGTGTGTGAATAAGTTCAAAATGGAGAAACATATTTTGATATTTGAGAGAATGTGTCATAGCTATTCTTTGCTAATAGCCAAATGATAGCCATAGCCATTAACTTGTGTTAGTATATGAAATATCTGGTTTGTCTAAACTGTGAGTGTGTGGGATTGTATCTCATTTTTGTTAAGAGAGGGTCAGTGGTAGGACTGATGGTCGGTCAGATACGTGTGTGTGTGTGTGTTTGTGTTTGTGTTTGTGGGGGTTGACTGAGGCTGGAAGGCTGAGGTGGAATTGATGGATAAGGTTAGCTGAGCTATCAGACAGAAACATCACAATCAAGCCGTCAGCTCAATGCCTCTCTCTCCCTGCTCTCTTCCTCTCTTTGATAAACACAGGAATAGGATTACAATTTGGACAGGTCCTGGGGCAACATGGAAGGACTGCCCAACCTTTTAGCTCACACCGAACACGCATCACACAGCAAAACACCTTCTCCTAACACTTACACACAACGGGCTCAGTGTGTGTGTGTGTGTGTGGGTCAGGTTTCACCTGGGCCAAGTGCCCCACAAGGATACTAAAACCTATAATCACATACATTGTGAAGACTAGTGAACGCTACCCATGAGGAAAATGGCTTATATGCTAAAAAAAAAGTGTGTATAAAATCTAAGGATGTAGAAAGGTTTTTTGTGGGTTAACTTTAAGATATATATATATATATATATATATAAAATAATGGCAGTCAAAGGAAAGTTTGTGTCATGATATAAAAACCTCATAGTTGAATTGTAATATAAATGTAAATGATATATTTTTGTATACTATATATATTTCTTTGCAACTTAATCAAATTAATTTTCATTTTATTTTACAAACCGGATTCCAAAAAAGTTGGGACACTAAACAAATTGTGAATAAAAACTGAATGCAATGGTGTGGAGATG
>JAUYWG010000039.1:8001886-8011910 GCA_034779775.1 Enteromius afrohamiltoni | reverse complement strand
TTTCTCAGTTTAAACTTTTGTTCCGTGATTTATGTTCTATTCTGAATAAAATATTGACATTTGCCATCTCCACATCAATGCATTCAGTTTTTGTTCACAATTTGTTTAGTGTCCCAACTTTTTTGGAATCCGGTTTGTATTTAAAAAAAAATTATTTTTTTTTTTTGATTTTTCAGCAAGAATTAATTAAATTGGTAAAAGTGTGTAAAGCCATATATAATGTATTACATAATAGTTCTAATTAATAAAAAAATAAAGTAAAAATTATCATGTTAGAATAATTTGAGAAGGATTATGTGACACTAAAGACCACTGCTGAAAATTCTACTTTTGTTTAAAAAAAAGTAGATATTTTACATTTTTAATATATTTTATAATGTTGCTTTTTGATGTGTGTTTGATCAAATTATCTTTGTAAGGTTTTAATTAAAATGAAAAAATCTTAATAATTATTTAAAGACTGTTAAATGTACCTTGAATAATTATATGTAATTAATTGACTCTGCATGCAAAGGACCCTGAACTTTATGCAACTTATGTCAGATGAGAAATGATTAAAACATGTTAGTGACTCTTGTTGAGTTCCTTCTGCCCAAAAGTAGTGATGATTTATAATTTAATGTTAACACAAAAGGGCCTGTGTACGCTCAGCACAAAAGCGCTCCCCTGACAAGCCCACAGAGGACGTTCTGTAAATGGTTCCAAACCAGTGGAGGAAAAGCAAAATAATGTTTGGAGACCAACGGGGGGCAACAGGCCAATTAAGATATATTAATTAAGGAGGAGGTGTGAGAGTTAATTTCTCCAAGCTTGATGCGCTGCCATTTTTCCCACTTTTATCTCATTATCTGTAATAAAGAGGAAACTCTCACTGTGACCTAGAGAGAGAAAGATTTCTTTATTCTTTTACTCTGTGAATTGGTATTCAAGTGACGCTTGAGCGAACAGAAATTACCGATCTGCCTGCTCTCTCTGGCAGCTCTACCTGCTCTATATGAAACGGATGGACGGATGGCAGTGTGACCTGCTTTTCTTTTTTCTCTCATTTACATGTGCACATATTCCCTCTCTCTCTACAATTGCCCAGGGAAACTTCTATTATCCCCGTGCTGTTTCATCGACCCTGATTCTTACTTGCCCTTTCTATACTGCTCTTGGTTTTTCTTCACTCTTTCTCTCTGCCTCTTCTTCTGTCCCTCTGTTACTCAGATAGCTTAGAGTCAAATGGCAAAATTGTGCTTTGACCTGAAATTTATAATCAGTGGTAATGGAAAAATTGTGGGTTATATCACTTTCACAGACAAAATAATGAGTAAACACCCCTTGTAGATCTGGATTGGGTTGCAGGCAGAAGCTCAGGATACAGTCATTATACGTTGAAGAGAACAAAAGTCATACACACAAGTCTCCCATAAAATGCTGGATAAAATAATCAAAATGATCAAAGCTATTCATACAGTATGTGATCCTGGACCAAAAAAACCACCTTGCTTCAGGTAATCATTGCCATGTTGTGTCTTTGTTTCTGAGGAATTAAAGACTCGCTTTGCAAAGGGAAGTTGGAGCTTGCTTTGTGTCTTTCTCTCTTTCTCCGTCATCTGCAAATGGGATCATAGCACTGCGAGGAGGAAAAGTGGCAGAGACTAGGATAAAGTGTGTTAAGAGCATCTGTACACAAAAACATGGCAAAATCTGGGCCGTTTACCACTAACCTCTGAGCAGACTTGCTGAAACGGTTCCATTTTGTGTTCTTTTGTGAACTCAACTACTGCACCACCTCCCCCCATACGCCATCCGCTCTCTGTCTACTGTGTGTCGTCCAATGCGGGGCCAGCCAGGGTTCGAGAAAAGAGGCATCGCCATCCCCTGCCAAAGTAGGCAAGCCAAGGAAATGCCTCCTACTGAAGGAGAGTCTGGCCCAATTGGACGACATCCCCTAGTATGTAATTCCCTGAGTGTGTTTGGCACTACCAGGGCTCGACTCAATCAGGTGTTTGAGGCCTGAAGGAGGCCCAGCTCATTATCATGCCAGAGTACAGAAGGAATTCCTCCACAGGGGATGAGAAAGAACAGGCTTTCTTTGATATGGCCATTCCCATTTGGATGGTAGCACAGAAATAGATGGCATCAGATCAGTACAGTCATTCATCATGGCTACTCTACTAGCCCGATCCTCCTTCACCTCTGCCACCGGTGAGAGATTCAAAGACAGACACTAGAGTTTGGTGAAACTCAGCGGTGAAAATAAGAACCACAAGAGCTAGTTGTCCATGTTAATGCAAAGTTTTTTTGGACAAACACACCATGTAAGCTATTTCCTGTCACATCTGAATGTAAGATTGCACAAAATATTAATCAGGATGCAGAATTGAGCTTTGAAAGTTTTGAGTCAATTTCCTACTTAAAGGGAAAGTTCACCTAAAAATGAAAATTTAATTTTTATCTGCTTATCCCCAGATCATCCAAGTGGCTTTGTTTCTTCAGTAGAACACAGATTTTTAATTTAACTTAAATTTAACTTTTTAACGTTAAACCTTAAACTTAACTTAAACAGTCAATCAGTCATATAATGCAAGTCAAGGGGAACACAGTTTTTGAGATTAAAAAAAAGCATGCACAGAAAAATCGAAATTAAATCCTGTGACAATACATCATAAGACATAAAATGATTGGTTTGTGCAAGAAACTGAACAGTATTTATATAATTTTTCACCTCTGATGCACCACAATGTCCATTAGAAACTGTTTCTATGGCCGTGATACGTAAAGATGTACAGTATGTATACATCTATGTACATATATCTATGTGCCAGAGTGTGTTATGCATCATGCGCTGGATGTTGTAAATGAGTCGGACATTGTGGTGTATCACAGGTAAAACATTATATGAATACTTTACAGTCTCTTGCACAAACAGATCATTTTGTGTCTTAGGACATAAATATATCATCACAAGTCGCAGGTTTTGTCTGTGACTGACAGACTGCAATGGTTTGAGTTAAAAATCTTTCTTTGTGCCCTACTGATGAATCAAAGTCACTTGGATGCCGAAGCAGATAAAGTAAAATTTGTTCTATGCCTTTAAATTCAAATTCCATGAATTGAAAGGGGAAACCAGTTTTTCAATTCAAAACACTGCTGGCCACAGTTGGACCGTTAATACAGGAGAATGTTTCTCTAGCGCAAGGTAACAGTGTTATCTCTGCGGCGAGAGGCAGCAGTGCGTGTGTAACCTCTGTTCTTTACATCAGGACGTTCAGAGACCACAGGTATGCACAAGAGTGTATAAACACTCCAATCGCCCTCCAACCACAACTTCTGTCTGGCCTTATCTGGAAACAGGGCCTCACTCCCTTCTCCAGTGGAGAGACAGACAGAGCCCTGCATTTAACAAGGGACCTTTGGCTTTCTACGTCCCCTGCAATTGCACTTGAATTGTTCTGGTCTGTCTGAGCAACGTGTAGAAGGTCTGGCTGAGTTGGGCACTGACATTTCCCCGTGTGTTGTTTTAATGATTAGGGTGAGGAGTGCTTACAGGGTCTCTTTTCAGGGAGCGGCATGCTCTTCAGATAAGCTGACATGGCATGCTTTAGGAAGCACCCTTACACAGAGGATAAGACAAGAGCAGGAGATATGCTAAGCGAGGGGAAGCTGGCCAGGGATGATCTATTGTTAGGTGAGCATTGGGAGATTAACGTTCGTGGCTGCGGGTGCTTTATCTGCCTGTGAAACTCGCCATCAGCTCACCTTTATCCAACAATGACAAATACAGAGTGGACAACTCTTCCTCTGCGAGCCCCGCTGTATTTATGCCAGGTGCTACATAATCACACACGTCAGCATCTCAAAAGTTCCCCCGACGGAAAGAAAAGAGGCTGAAAAGAGTCAAGAGATGGTCCACAACGGGTAAATGGACAGCGAGGGAGGAGAACGCCGATGGAGGGGATGGTTCAAGAAGAGTGTGAGAGAAAAGAAGAGACATGGGAATAAAAAAAGATAAACAGTTTGACCTCGCAATTTTCCCAATTTCTACTGGCCGCCGTTCTTCGCGCCCCTCTCCTCTCGTTTCTTTGCCCTCAGCCCTGTGTGGGACCAATCCTTTTTGGAGGGATAAATAGCATTGCTGTGCTTTAATAGCCCCAGTCCCAAACAGCCGGCCAGGATAAATAAAAGGAACTTTACCCATTTATCTCTTGGAGAAAGGAGTTCCTATTAGGGTCCCTATAGCCACAGGGTCTTTCCCTCCCTGTCTGCGCAGCTTTGGAGATTGCCTGTTTGCTTTAAGATGGTATTGAGTGCTCACCAGGACAATTACACGCATGGGACCCCCTCCCCCACCCTGGA
The DNA here is from genome assembly GCA_034779775.1 of Enteromius afrohamiltoni. Taxonomy (NCBI): domain Eukaryota; kingdom Metazoa; phylum Chordata; class Actinopteri; order Cypriniformes; family Cyprinidae; genus Enteromius; species Enteromius afrohamiltoni. Next base: position 8,007,566 of record JAUYWG010000039.1, on the reverse strand, counting down.
CCCCCTTGCACCTCCCTCCACTCATCACAGACTTGTCCCTCCTGTACCTCTGTGCCAGTGTTGCAGGAGATGCTTCCGATAAGGCTGGATGCATGCGTGTGTTTGTCTATGTGTGTGTGTTAGGGAGGTACAACAGAGTGGGGGCAAAGTGATAATGGTTGGCTGAATGGTTTGGAATAAAGTATCATGGCAAAGCGCCTGGAGTCAGACAGTCAGGGTAGTAATGCAAATGGTTTTCACCCCAGCTCTCCGTCTGGCATAATGATAGCCCTCCAAACAGTATGTATGATGAAACAGAGCGAGGGAAAGATATAAATAAAAATAGCACACCTTCACGGAAAATGACTTTATGTTGCCTTTGGGGATCTTCAGACACACCTTTGTACTTTCCCTGTAGGCTCTGTCTATTCCTCCTTCTATCCCCCTCTCTCTGTATGATTTTTTTTTTCATTTGATAAGGCACAAAGTAGATATTTCTGTGAGAAGCAATACAGGCTGATGAAAAGAGAGAGTGGTGGGGTTTAAACAGACCTAACCTCTTGCCTGCCATGTCAATCTCATTTCAGTCTGGTTCAACAGATCAAGATGCTTATTTCCTCCAAAAAATAAAGAAATTAATAACAAGAAGATTTTTCTTTCACATTTATCTCTTAGCGCCACAAGATATAATGTGGAGAAAAAAAGAAGCACTAGATACAGTACATCATGGCATTCGATTAAATATTTACTCAAATTTGTTCATTTCGAGAAGATCCCTTATTCCTAAGTTGAATCTGCAAATCAGACAAAATGCTTTAAAGACTTCTCTTGCTGAATAAGTCACAGCAGAGGAAGGGATACATATTTCTCTGCTTTTGTTTGTGCCAAAGCCGCTTTCTCCAAGGAGACTGTCTTAACGTGGCTCAAAACTACAAATTCAGAGCCAATGAGTGTGCAACGTAAGGAAATGGAAGTGATTTTGTAAATCTCCCATCACAAAGGGAAGATCTGGGAATGCTGCTGGTGATCCTGGATCAGGCAGAGAAATCTTTGATATTCTGGATTCTTCTAGGCTCAGAGTCTGTGCCATATCTCAGAATATACAGGCCTAGCCAGGATGCAACAACATCTCAGTGCTAAGAAACATGGATGTATTGGATGTAATATTCACCTTCTGTCCAAATGATGGTGATTCAGGGATAATAAGTTGGTAGGGTTTGCCATAAATTGAAACACTGACAACCGATGCTTGTTCACCGATTATTAACCACTAACTGACAACATTAGTTTAAATTAGAATTGAATTCAATTTGAAAGGATAAGTGCCTGTGACCTGTTAAAAATAGTAATATTTGTTTTCTGCGGATTCATTGTACACACACAAAAACAAACAACAAAAGACGAAGATTTACACGATCATATCTATTTCATATCATACACCTGCAGCACTTTTGCGACCAGAGAAAAAACATTGTAAAGGATGAACAGGCCTATATGAGAAATATATAGCTATTTTACCTAAACGATAAATCAAGAAAACGAAAGAAAGAAAGCCTGTGTTAATTACCAGTAACCATAGCAACAGTGACCCAATTAATATTAAAGATGGCAACTTCCATAAAACTAAAAGTCTTATCACTTTCTGACATGACAGGAGTCCAATCAAGGCACGAGTCCTTTCATCAAATCTTCATTAACCGACAGCAGCTTATGAATTTGGGCGGAGAGTAGAGCATTTGAATCGCGCACAGAACACAAAACTGATGGTGGAGGCTGCTGTGGAAAACTGACGAGATGTAATAAAACTTTCAGATGACATGCAGCTTCTCCATCACTATAAGTTACCCAAAACACACATAAAAACACGTAACAGAGAATTCCGAGAATGCGGTTGCAAGTCCTGAAAACTTACAGGTGAGTTCCGTTACAGAATGCGGTTGTCACTTCCTGTATTAGGATTCAAGCAGCCTGCCTACAGGACTGACAGCTGTATTCTGCTGCTGTGTGAATGTGGTTAATAAAATGCAGCTTTTGCTTTTTATACAGTTTTTACAGTTTTAGACAGTTTCAAAGACAACAACATAAACAAACGTTTCTGCGCACTCGTGATTCTGTGGCCCTAACTTAACTTCCTGAAGCCATCCCAATAGAATCAATATCAACAGCTAAGGAGGTGCTTTAAGTGCGAGAAACGGCTGTAGACAAAGCAGCTATGAGCTTACAAACCTTGCCTTATTTGCAGGATGAAATGAAAAATGACATTTTCTAAAGACAGTCTTTGACAATGCAGCAAACATTATTTAAATATTGGGTAAAATACTGAAATAAATAAAAAATTTAAACAAATTTTTAACCGTTTAACTGATTGACTGTATTAATCGGTCAAAATACATATCGGTCGGTTAACGGTTAACGGTTAAACGGTTAAAATGAACATCCCTAAAAGTAACAAAAGTTGAGTTTGCACTATGATCTCCCGATTGTTAAGTCTGTTAACCTAAAAGAGTTAATTTCCAGCCCATGACGACGGGTAACGAGCGGAGTTTCCTGAAGTTCCTCCTCTCCTTTCCAAGCTGCTTGCGTAGCCACTTTCAGTCAGGCTATTATTGGCCATCTCTTTTTCTTTTACAATGCCTTTGTAATATATCATTAGGCTTCCCAGTGTCCTAATATCTCCACAAAGTTTCCTAAGGGTGCCTTCCACCAGCCGTTGCTAAGTGGTCTTAGCCGGCTGCGATAGGGCCGTGTGCTGAGCAGGTTCTTGAGATAGGGACTCTCCGGTGGCGCGTCTCCTCTCCCAGGTCTCTCTCTGGCAAAAAGCTAAAGAAAGGGAATAAAAAAGGGTTGGGAGAGAATGAAAAAGAGGCAGGAGGGAATTGACACAGAGCTTGGCTACACGCCAGCGCCGGCCTCCTTGCGTTTAATGTATGAGCGGGGATTTATTTAAACAGTGAGAAGAGAGGACAGCTTCACAGCGCCAGATTAATTCCGCTTTTTTATTCAGAAAATAAAAGAGACTTTGAATTATTAAGAGATAGCGGGATTAGGAGCCTCTCTTTCCAACCCCAATCTACGCTCCTTTTAATTTCCACTTCATTAGAATTCTTTTTGAAGTATTTTAATGTGGACAAAGGGAGAGAAAGAGAGAGAAAGCACAAAATATTAAATATCAGTTAAACTGTATTAAACATAAGCCAGGGCCTCTATTCCACCCCCTTCTTTTTTTCACAGTCATAGTGATCCTTCCCTCTTGCTTCTCAATTACCAACTTTTATTGTAGGTTCAGCCAAGTGCAGAGCGGAAGATTTTTCAAATGAAACGGCTTCTATGGTCGATTCACACAGAGGGCTCCAGGGCTGTGGCAGCTTCTTGGTCCTGCTCAAATGTGTCAGACGGGCCTGGCGTCAAGCAGCTTGCTCACACAGCACTGAATCTCAGGGACGAGGTCAACGTTCAGGTTCAAAAGGTCACTCTACCAGTAGCAGTGTTTTAATTGGACAATGCAGATTCTTCCCTCATCAAAACGATGCGGTACTGTAAAAGTAAGCAGTCGAGGGGTGCGAATGTGACCGATTGTGCGCCGTTGAAAGATGGCAGCCAGTACACAAACAGTTTGATGGCAATGGCTTATTTTTTTGCCTTCCTTTTTTCTTCTAAGCGGTTTTGGGATTGTTGCTTTTCTTCGCTCTCGTCCTCACACGATTGGCGATATCAGTGGCGTGGGCTGTATGCCCTCTCCAGCTCTCAGCAGAGGCTAAAATGTGATTGTGGTGGAGGATTCTCTCTCTGTCAGGCGACCGGCTCCTAATCTCTGCCAGGCTTTGTGTGGAGGGATTACCGCTAAAAGTGTTAGCGCATATTTACAACTTCTCCAGTAAACTCACAACAGCCTCTCCTGTTGAAGGAGCCCAGCCACCGCGGCTAAGCCACGTTTAGCATATGTAATCAAGGCCTTTTAAACAACTATATATGTGTGTGTGTGTTTAGTCTCAAAGAGATGAGCACTGTTTGACCTGCCAGTTTAAGTACCGATTTGCTGGAAACACTGGATTACCTGTGTAAACTAAAGATGAGTGTGTTTGCTTTGTGTATTTGTGTAATTTGCACCTCTCTTGGCGATCTCAAGGGGTGGAGTGTTAATCGGAGCGCTTGACTGCTTAGTCAGTATTGAATAACACATTATTAAAAAAAAGGTAAATATAAAAATTTGAAATTCGAGAATTGAAAAATGGATTTATTTACTTATTTACAATATTATTTATTTTAAAGAATCAGACCATATGTTTAGAATTGCACTGTCATACAATTATTGTGTATATTATATTGTATATTATATTTTACTGAGACATAGACTGTTCTGAGGCTCTGCTCATTTTCTATTTTTTTTTTTTACAAAACTTTTAATATAAAACTTTTTCAAATATGAATATTGCAGCAGTTTTGTTACACTACATTTTTGTTGTTGTAATCAAACACTTTTTTTTTTTAAGAATTCCATTCTTTCAATAAGGTTTGAAAAGCTTTTTTTTTGTACACTGTTTTCAGGAAAGTTTGCTGATCAAAAAAATATAAACATGCTCTTTGTAGTTGACAAATAATTAAATTTCTTTTAGTATTTTTCAGTAACCTTTGACAAAAATGGGTTTCATTGATCCAAGAAATATTAGATGTTGTAATGCAATATGTTGAGTTTACAGTTTACTTCATTACTAGAGCTTTATTTTCTCTCTCATTCTCTCTCTCCCCCTATAAATACAAGCTTTTTTCAGCAATAGTGTGGTTAGTCCAAAATGTGGTTTGTGGAGTTGCAAGTGTCTCCTTACTAATGTGAACAAAATGAAGAGCGCTGCCGTTGGCTTCTCACAAGCATCTGCCCCTTATCAGCAGATCAGGACGCTGCAATGTGATTTAAAGCCTGACGAGGTGGTCCTTGTGTCTGTCTGTTGTTATTGAAATAAAGCTAGGGACCCGTTGCCCCTCCATAACCCCCACCTAACCCAAACAAGTGTATCTGCAGAAACACACTGGCTTGTTATGGTAATGACCAGTGTGTGTGCTTTGTGTATGTGTTGGGTTTGTGATCTACCCCCCAGAGTATTTTGGGAGCCTGGTCCCATTTGATGTACACTTTGAAAATCTGTATGGCCAAAGGGGACAACGTTAAACATGCTAACAATACTAGAAATACGAAGCTTGACCTTTTTGCTCTTGTCTAGCTGATGGAAAAAGGGAGAAGAACAATTAAATTGAACACCTACAGACTTTTATACTGTGAATGTTTATTTTTACAACTTTTGTTTTTAGGTCGTATGAGCTCTTTGGTGACAATCGTGTGCATTTTTCTACATTAAGGTGATTATGATCCAAATGTATATACTGTAAATGTGTGATGTGTGTGTGCGGGATTATGTGGTTTATGAGGACACAAATTTGTATAATGACATGAGTATGACATAGGTATTACAATATGTAGGTGTCTTCAGGACATTTTCAGAGACCTTGTAATTCAAAAGGCTTAAAAACATACTTAACAGTGTTTTGTGAAATTCAAAAAGTGCACACAGTTTCCTGTAAGGGGTAGCTTTAGGTGTAGGGTCAGTGTAGGGCAACACCACATACAGTTTGTGTCACACGCACCGGATCACGTGAGGTCACGAGGACCCGGAAGTAACCTCACGCAGGTATTTAAGCAGGAAGTAGG
>JAUYWG010000039.1:7956346-7981623 GCA_034779775.1 Enteromius afrohamiltoni | reverse complement strand
AATAAATACTTATTGGAATACGTACGACAATTATCTCTCAACATTTAGATTAATACCTGCATTTTTTCAAATAACGCTGTATCGTGTAATGCGATAGAAACAATATATGTTCATGTGCTAAATTACAGACAGATCCCTCTTCATGTCACGCTTGAAGGCCTCTCCACGAGATATCACATATCTTATACATTTCACTTAATAATTACACCCGTGCCTCTCATATATCAAGCTTCTAGCCTCAGGCTCATTAAGACCCTGATCTTTTTTAAACACTCAAATTTGCATGTTAAAGGTTTTGGTGCGCGAACCTTAACACAAAACATTACCTTGAATTAGTGGCCTAATACTTCTGTTCATACATCTGGGTGGATTCTGACAATTACAAATGCATTCCTGAAGTGTATTTGTCATATATTAAAGAAAAAGGGAGACCGAGATCATGAGAAAGACAGGAATAATTATCCGCGGCTTCAATGTAAAATATGCTTTACTGAAAATAATTAAGCAACTTTACCGTGACCATGAATCTAATGTTTTAAGCAATTACATGACATCTGAATCATTTAATAAATGATTTCCGCCAGACTTCGCGCAAATAACTGTTAGAAATATTAACAGATGAAAACAAAACGCATCACCCAGCACGAGGTTTTCATTTGCGTTTCATTATTTGTGGCATGTAATGATTCTATGTTTTCACAATGCCAAATTTGCGTAGGTATGTTACCTTTCAGAAAGGGTCCATGGGCATGTTCTACACATGTGAGATTACAGCAGCAAAACAGGTGCAAGCCCCAACCGAGCCTGTCCCAGGAGAGCTTTGGACAATTGTTCTCATTTAGGAAATATTGGCCTGGGGGCCACTGCCTCAGACAGCACGCTTATTCTCGGAGATCTTTAATATTGTTTGTCTTTTCATTATTTATTTTGTTTAGACATTTCAGTTTTAATAATTAAACTTGCCATGTGCGCTCGTAAAGTAGCCTATGTTATCTAAACAAAAAGTAATAAAAACAAATCGGTTAAGGAAAAAAACAACACAAGTAAAATGAATCAAAAGAAGATAAACGTCAGATAAATTGTCAAAATACCTTAACCAAATAAAGCTTAACTTTAAGTGCACGTGTAGAACGGCGTTCGCATAAGGATAGCGATGTTTAAAATAAGAATTTGTCTATTCTTCAGGCATCTGTCGTCTCTGAAGGATTGACGCTGGTAGATGTCAGGTTTTATTACAAAAAGGTTGAAGGTCTGTGTTTGTAGACCTTTAACTAAATGGATTTGGGGAGGGAAGAGAGTCACCTCCTTTTCCTCCCCGATCTTTGTTTGTGTTGTAATATACATATTTTGGTAGGTATTATGTGGCTTTCTCAGAGCTGATTGGGTGCTCAGGTTGGCGCGTGAACGCCCTGCGATTATGTCAGATCGCGTGCAGAGCGAACCAGCCCAGCCTTTGAACTTCACCGCTTTTGGCTCTCATTCACGCGCTTCTCCTCATTTCCCAGCCAGGTGCTTCGCGGGGCGAGAATCCTCCGAGAAAAAAAGCGCGCAAACAGATCGCGGAAACTTCGCTTGCCGCGCTGGATTTTGTAGCGCGCGTGGCTGTTCTTCTCTCAGCCGAATAGTGTCGTTTTGAAGAAGAGAAATCTTTCAACTTTGCGACAAACACGGAAGAATTAGTGGATTTTCTCCCCATTGATGCCTTTTTCCTACTCCTCCGGCTTTCCAGAAGTGGCATGATCCGTGTCTGTCAGCAGGACAGGTGAATACTATTTTCTCTTGGTTGGTCGAAGAACTTTTTTGTTGTTATTTTAACAGGGAACCGTAAAAATGTCAAAGCCGGTAGATCACATCAAGAGACCCATGAACGCCTTCATGGTCTGGTCAAGAGGCCAGAGGAGGAAAATGGCTCAAGAGAATCCCAAAATGCACAATTCAGAAATAAGCAAAAGACTTGGCGCCGAGTGGAAGCTGCTCTCTGAATCCGAGAAGCGACCGTACATCGACGAGGCCAAAAGGCTGAGGGCTCAACACATGAAAGAACACCCAGACTACAAATACAGACCCAGGCGCAAGCCCAAGAACCTCCTCAAGAAGGACAGGTACGTGTTTCCTCTGCCCTACCTGGGCGACACGGATCACCTGAAAGGACTTCCGGTCTCCGCCACGGACTCGCTCTTAGGTTCCTCGGAAAAAGCCCGTGCGTTCTTGCCGCCCACATCAGCCCCTTACTCGTTCCTCGACCCGAGCCAGTTCAGCTCCAGTGCTATCCAGAAGATGACAGAGATGCCCCACACGTTGGCCACCAGCACTTTACCTTACGCATCCTCTCTGGGATACCAGAACGGCGCATTCGGGAGCCTGGGTTGCCCCAGCCAGCACACCCACACCCACCCGTCGCCCACAAACCCTGGGTACGTGGTGCCGTGTAACTGCACCGCCTGGTCGGCATCGAGTTTACAGCCGCCTGTTGCCTACATACTGTTCCCAGGTATGACCAAGAGTGGGATTGACCCGTACTCATCAGCACATGCCACTGCTATGTGACTCCACCACTAAAAACAGTCTCCTCTTTTGAAAACTTGAATACAGCAATGCATGTACATAAGAAGAGAGGAATGATCAAGACATTTATACTGAGGCCGTGTGAACTTTTCACCATCTACGAGAGGTTCCTTGGATCCCAGCTTGGATCTTGGAATAGATATAAGGCAGGTGCCCAGAACTGTAAGAAATGTAAATGTTCAAACGTTTATTATTATGGCTACCGGATTTGGATGCCTTTAATTTTATTTATTATGTACAATTTGATGCTATAATAATGCTACTTTTGTTTCAACACTTAATATAATTGTTATTCTCATCATATTATTATTATTATTATTTGAATGACTTTGATTTGCACAGCTAACGGTTACGATTCATGTTTCTTGTACAGCCTGTTGTATTTACCATTCCTTTTGGCACTCTGAAATTCAAATGATACGACTTTAAGGATTTCAAAGTGAGGAGTTCAGCGTTTAATAGATTATACGGGTTATACTGTTTATAATGATCAAACCGGCACCGAAAAGTACGGTCTATTTAAAATATCAAATGAAAAAGAAAAAAAACCTTATCCTTCAGTATTTTTCATTTGAACATTTTTTTTTCCCTGTGGTTCAGTGATAGTCGCTCGTTCATTTGATTTCAGAAAGAACTTAAAAGTTTGAAGCGAAGCAGTTCATGTTGTATTTTTTTATCTGCGATGGTAACTTAAATCCTGTCATGTTAATGGAAAGGAAAATGTATCTAAAAGGGTGATACCTCGATTCTTTGTTCATTTGCCGAGCAAAGACATTTTGAATAAAGACAATCTGTCTTAAAAATTCATAATCCTTGTTTACATTGCCTGTTTAAACTATTTAGGAAATCTTCTTTTTGCTATGCTCTTATACAATCGTGCCAAAGGGTAACAGGCATGTCGGTATACGGTGGTCCCAAACGTGCGTTTTGTATTGTTTTGCTCTTTCAGCTATATTTTTATTTGCGCGTTTAAATATAATGAATTTTGTCGGGCGGAGAGAACAGCACGGGCCTTAATTGCTAAATATAAAACTGAAACTGACACCGATTAGATATCTACAATATCTTCTCAATCTGCACTGCTTAAATAGTCAAACGTTTCGGCGGACGCTGTCTAAGAGCCATCTGGCTTTTCGGCATAGATTTGAGATGAACTCTGTCAGCGCGTGGCGTTCCCGACTGCTCTGTAGGGACCGCCGGTCCAAATTAAATGGCAAAACAATTACTGTACAGAGACGCTTAGGGAAACTGAGGGCGAACATGAATTGTGATTTACCCCGAGACCCACAATAGGATGGAAATTGGACTGAAGAAGGGGTGGTACGAGTATGAGCCATGCCATTTACTATTACAAAGCAATTTCCAATAAAAACAATTGAACAAAGCGTCAGGTGCTTCACAAATCTGTGCCGATTTTCGCCTACAGACGCGCTGTGACACAGTGGTGAAGACTGCAGATGTAGAGGATGCCAGTTTGCGTTACGATCTCAATATTCCAGTCGGCTTGTTGACGTCTTTACAATTTTACTATATAGTCAATTTCCTGTAAATACGCGCGTGTTGCAGGATGCACTGTGAAAACTTTTTGCGTTCAGGTGTGTGTCACGTCTCTGAAATAAGGCGATCACACACTTTGATGTGTGGTTGTGTGTTAGACGTTTCACCCTTAAGGGACTCTATGCTTGTTCCACCTGTTCCACCGCTTAGATCATTCCAACACCCAGAGAGAAACACTGCTAAGTTCATCAAAAAAACAAAACAAAAAACAATTAATTAACGCCTTCTTCAGCAAGTGTACATGTAAAATCTGATTTATTAAGTTGCTTATCGTTTTTACACGCCGGTCAGTTCTAAAATACTTAAGCAAAAATAAATATTTAGCATATAAAATTTTTTAATAAGCTCTCATAAAAATAATGCTATCTAAAATTCATACTCACTAAAGTTGCCCTTTTTCTTCTTTTTTGTAATATATATTTTTTCTTTTTTTGTTTTAATATACAGTTATAATAATACAAATAGGCTACAAAAAAGGCCGTTTTGCCTTTACTTCAGTTTAATTAGAATTAATAATTTGGCTTCTGATGTCAACAGCAAACATGTTACAACTCGTTTAGAATAACTGCTAGTCTATATTTCTCTCACAATTTGTCAATATCCATACAATACTGTATTTCAACACAGTTGGTACGAGTTTTCCTCCTGTATTACAAAAAACTGTGTTTCTGAAACTAAAACAGATGTGTGAATGGAGAATGGGATTCACTCAAAGGAAACAAGCTCGCAGAACAATTGGGTTTGGGCTGCAAACAGAGGATTGAAATTGGCCTGTACTTTTGTCTATTGTCGCAGGGATGGGGAATGGGATTTGCACACCGACGTGTAATAGCATTACTGTATTAATTAAAATTTTCATTTCACATCCAGATTGTTTACTTATCTGCCAGGAACATATGCTGGAAGAAGTTAAGATTCACGATTCTGCACTATTGCCCAAGGTGCAATTCAATATAAGGGAGGGAGGGGGCTTAGATTTTTATGACAGACTGTGCTCTTATCTGCCGCTGTAAATTAGGGTGATACTCCGTTGAACCGAATAGCAAGTTTTACATCAGCTCCCCTAAAGCATGCAGATTCAACTTTGAAATTGGACGATGATAATTAGGGAACTTTAAGGAGCACTTCTAAAAGAAAAGCGGGGAACGTGTGTTCTTTTGCATTACTGGATTATTTAAACAACAAGATCTGAACCCCTGTCTCATTTTAATATTATTATTTACTGAGAATGAGAATTCATCTCAGCGCCCGGTCAGCTCTAAATCATTTCATATTTTGACAGTTTGAACCAAGGAACATAAGATGATAAATAAAATGGCAAACTGAACTAGATGATCGACTAGGCTACAACAAGACCTGAGTATAAATGACAAACCAAGGCGTTATATTTAGTTAAGAGCATGTGGGTGTAATTAGATGTTAATTTATGAGCCCTTCACAGCTATTAATCAACTGTGATCATTGCAGCCATTTTGAACTATTTTCTCAAGCATTTCGTGGAAATAAAACGTCGCAAACAAAACCCAACTGGGGGGGGAATAAATTGAGAGAGCTAAAAAATTATGATTTAAAATTATAGAGCCCTAAATCTGCAGCTCTTCGCCGAGACGTTTTTATTTGAGCTCAACGGAGAGCCCGAATTCAATCTGCCTTATCTCGCCAAGACTCCTTTCAGCAGGAGATCAGAGAAAAAGAGAGGATAATTGTTCTTTATTTTATTTAATTTAATGCGACAGGCTGTGCTTTCAGATCATTTATATGCTTCATTTAGTGATAAAATTCAATGAGGAGGGGGACACAGGGCGCTTTCTTTCTCAAACACTTTAGTGGAGAATATAAAACACATGAAACAAAAGTGAGGGGACATGACACTTTTAATTGAATGCCATGGGTCATTTGCATTATTGTCTCCTAATGTCACCCTGAAATCATGGGCGCAGTATTCAGTTTAATATGTAGCTTATAAATATCTTGCGCTGAATCTTGCCATGCTAATTTTCTAGGCCTATTTCACTGAAAACTAAAATCAGCTCAGCGCACCGGGGGAGACAACAAAAATGACTTTTTTAGAACCATGCCCTGAGATTTGTTTATCATCAATATTTAGAAAGCAATTACTTTTTTATAACAATATATTTCGAATATATCATGCATATTCTAATGTTTCATGATTGTTGTTCTATAATTGCCATTTTACATGCTTATCTCAATTCAAATTTAGTGAGATATAATATTGTACATTTTTAATACTGCTATATATTGGGTTTGGTGTAACGCTGATATCATTTTAAAAATTTAACTATTGTCTCTCTCTCTCGAAAACTCCTAAAAGCATCATTGCTGAAGCCTCCTCTATCTAAAATTGGATCTGGGATAGCATTTGGACAGAAGAAAAGTAAACCGCAGTGCTGTTGTTTGAAGCGCCGGCCTTGAATTTGGGGGTCCCTGAATTCTCATGTGAAAGAAATGAAACGGTGAAGGAGCTGATAAGGAAATATGGAAGAGAAAAGGAATCATGCCTCGGTGGTTTAATGTGCGGGTCCAGTCGGGAATGTGATATACACTGAGACTTTACCCCGACTGATTCAAAGAGAGTAGGATGCATCTCTCTCTCTCTCTCCCTGGCACACACACACACACGAGCGCGCGCGCGCGCTGAGTTTGATAATGTACCCGTAATGCACAAACCTTTAAGAAGCTGCAAAGCATGCTAACGCATAGATCCTTTAGCAATGTAAAATATCACAATATCAAATGTGCGTCGATCTGTCTGTGTGATGCAATAAAATACAGGCTACACTTACTAGAACAAATGTCAAAGAAGAATTTCTCCCTGAAACGAAAAGTTTTCAATAACGGCCATGTCGTCAATATGGGTCACACATGCTGTCAAGGCCAGAGGAAAGTGAAAATCTATCAGACTATTAAGAGCCATCAGCTTAAATCTTATTAGATTAATCTATGGGCTATAAACTATAACATATGCTTTCATGATCAAATCTGGTCGAGTAACATCTGCAGTGTTCATGTTACAGCGTAGTTTTCTTACAAGTAACACATTATGTGTTACGCATAAATGATGATAATAATAAACAAGAATAAACACATTTAAAATATAAACCTACATTTAAAATCGCTGCCTATTAACAACACATTTTTGAAGAACAAAATCTGAACCTGTGAAATTTAAAGCAGAGATTATAAAGGACGGAAACCATTATACTGCTATACCAGTAATATTTCGAAACATTTGCGGTGTGATAATGTTGTAACCCGGGATCACAAAATATATATTAGACCGTCTCCTGAAATATCATTTTAAAATCCGCTGGAGCCTATACCAACAGCTCGTTAACAATAAAACTTCCTTCATTTCAGGTAATGAGAAAAAATGCGGATTCTGACAACTTGAGGATGCGACACATGACTTGGAAACGTCACTGTGATTTTGCCAAGACATGATCCTGGATCAACATTACTGTCCAAAAATATAAACGTATCCCAATCCTTAACCTTAAACCTACCCCTAGCCAAAATGTATGCCTAAAATCAATCAATGGGAAATGATAGCTAATTAAAAAGGGTGTAAAAGCACCTAACCACGGTTATAAGCCTAAAACAGATATTTCCAGAAAATTGATTCCTCAATTCTGATTGGTTGATTGGAATGTTGTTCAACATGTTGATCCAGTAACATCTTGTAATTGGTGAAATCAGGTTCACCACTTGGAAATGTAGAGAGTGTTTGGACAAATGCAATAAAACGTAATTTTGCATAAAAAAGGTACATTATAGGCTACTTTTTAATATTTTAAAATGAAAATGCAAGGTGGAAATGCCTCTCAAATATTTATTAATTTACTGGTTTGTTATTTAAAATAGCCTATAACTTAATGAATGACATTTGTGCCTCTACTGTTTTTGTGTGTTGCACTAAACAACTGTTGATTTCTCATAGGGCCTAGTTCATGCAATGTCATCAGTTTAAAACATATAATATGTAGCCTATCACATTTAGGTTGGTGAATAAGCCAAAGGCCCTCAAACCAATAAGCACTGGTCGTATAGGTCTAAACCTAAAATTGAATCTAAGTGTGCAATGCCAGTATTTTTGCATTGTGGTCTTGAATAGAACTGAAACAGCTTACTACATAGAAACAAGGTCGTTTAGTGTGACTTATATTCTATTTACTGTGACGTGATAATTATATAACAACGAACCTTCAAATTATACTGATGATTATTTTGTGCTATTTAACTAATCTTCTCTTATTGAATTAGTTTTCATATTTTCCCCCCTTACACTGTTCTGTGTAGTAGGTTGGAAATGTTGGTGAACTTCTGACCCAAAGCTACCCCAAATAGTAGGTAATAAATTTACAGTGCCATAAAAACACATTGTTTTGGACAAAACCCAAAATAGCATTATATGTATCTTGGGAAGAGTCTGCACACAGTCAAGTGTCAGTTGTAAATATCTGACCTTTTTGCCAGATGAGGACTTTTCACTTTATTCATCAACCATCTTCTTTTTATATTTCATTAGCTGACAGTAGTACAAAAGTTTGTTTTTGTGGAAAAATTCTTAACACAAGATGGAAAAAAGACAGGTCAGCGCTGGTTTATTTTCACTTTTCTCCTATGTAGTGGGAATAAAGATGGCATGAAGCCATACAGTCATATTAGGAGACATGGTGCAGAACATAGCATATGTAATACAGTGTGTGTGTGTTTAAATATGCTCAGGTGGTAAATGTAGATATATAGTATATGCTACTGATTCAAAACCATTTAAGTTATTCTGCTATTAAGTTACCCAGTTTTTGCTTTCAAGTGCAGATGTGTTGCCATGAAGAGGGTAATCGTAATCCTGGTACACCTCTGAGTCCTAGTGTGGTTCTGTAGGTTGTCTGTCAAGAAAGTGGTGAGAACAAACACTTTCTTTATGGGATATTTGAATTTTAATGGCAAAAACCATGCAAGAAATTGAAATTGGTGTCTGTGCTTTTAAAAAAAACCCCAAAAAAACATTGATTTGTTACATAAAGTACTACAAGGAATATAGGTGAAAATAGGTGACACACGTGCTGTCACATGTAAAGGTGGGCATGAAGTTGCTGTAGTGCTCATTTAAAATTATTACTTTACCACTTAATTTTATTAAAAGACTTTTGCATTGTTAGAAAAACACACAAAAAAGATCGCTACAAACATATTAAGCAGCTGCAACTGTTAACATGCTTTGATAATAATAATACATATTTCCTGAACACTGAATTTGCATAATAGAATGATTTATTCTTCATAGATTATTCTGATATGTTAATTTGGTGGAGACTCTTAAGATTCAGCTTTGCCAAGACAGGAATAAATTACATTTATAACAATTACATTTCTTTTTAACCATATTTTTGATCAAATAAATGCAAAATATTAAATATCGATCCCAAATCTTTAAATGCTATTGCATATAACAAAATAATATCAGTAAATAGATTAATATTGACAAATAGACAAATATTGTATGGCTCTTGTTCGTTAACTATACTTACATATGCATCATATACAAGCAATGTAATCACCATGAAATAAAATAAAATGCAAAAATGTACAGGCATACAACTACAAATCTGTCATATCATGGTCTGTGTTGTTTCTCATACCAATGACTGAATTATTTACTGATGTTGCCTAAGCAGTAGTGAAAGGATCTTGTCTGTTGACAACATTGGGCTCTATGACACACACTGCCATGCAGGTTGACAAGCTGTCAATCATCCTTCGCTTTGCAACGTATTACCTGATGAAAAACCTAAACCCCAGTCAATGGTCTGAGACCCCTGTGACTGGTTTGTGGGTCCAAATGTCACTTGTCTCATTCAGATCCAGTCACCTAGATCTCCTGTCAGGAACACACAGCAATCAAATGACCCTGAAACTCTCCAGAGCTTAGCTTGAATCAAAGCAAAGGAAAGTAATGACTGGCTTTCAAACTGTCCTATAAGCAAAAAAAGAGTGAATGAGATGAAAATTTTGAATAATTTATCTCTGAATTGTGCATACAACAAGACTAAGGCCTACAGTGTTTGCTTTCAAACAATAGAGAATGTTACCTTTTAATAAGATTCTCACAAAGGTATCTTTCTAAGAGAAGTGATGTCAGAAATAACCTTCGCTTTCCAGACACTCTCAGGTGAGTAGAAAAGATAGAGCACTTCTCCTGCAGGCTGCACACCAAATGTAATTAAATTTAGTTTGCAGTTATATCAACTCAACATCAGTCTCGACAAAAGAGATTAGTGTGTTTTAAAAAAGCCAGTCGCAATTAATCGGTTTCAGCAAGACAGCTGTTTATGATGGCCAGACAGGAATTTCTTCAGAATTTTTCAGGCCTGAGTGAGCTCATTTATTTTGAATGACCGACTTCAAAATGCTTCTTTTGCTCTCAAAAGCTTAAAGAGATCATTCGCCCCATAAAAAGAAAAAACAGCCATCATTTGCTCACCCTGAAGTTGTTCGGGACCTGTATGAGTTTCTTTCGTCTGCTGACGAAACTATTTCTAAACCGAATAGTTCATGGTAGCTATTGACTTCCATAGTATATGTAAAACCAGATCACATAAAAAAGGCTGTGAAAGTCAATGACTACTGTGAACTATTTTATGAGTAAATGAAGACATCATTTTCATTTTTGGAATTTATTTTTATATTATATATATATATATATATATATATATATTTTTTTTTTTTTTTTTTTTTTTTTTTCTATTAAAAATAAAGATGCTTCATGATGCCATAGAAGAACCTTTTTTCTCTCATTGGCTCCATAAAGAACCTTTAACGTATATAGAACCTTTCAGGTTCTTTGTGGTAAAAGAAGGCCATTCATATAAAAAAAAAATATTAAGAAATAGATTTTAAGAACCTTTGACTTATTGAAGGACCAAAAATGTTTCTTCTATGGCACTGCTGTGAGGAACCCTATAAGCTCCTTTATTTTTAAGAGTGTATCCTTAGTGCTTACTGTATGTGGTAGGTATTTGTTTAGGTCAAGGTCTTTGAACTGCCTATATGCACATAATCGGTTCACATTTACGATAAAATCAAGCGGAGTCATTCATAAACGACCTAAAACCAGTTTGCCAGACACTTTAACTCTTTGGGCACAGATAGGGTGTAGTGGTCCGTCTGATTGCAGGCCTGTGGAGGACTGCGCGTATGTGTGCTAAAGAGAGAGAGCGCGCATGTAAGCTGAGTGGATGCTAATCGCTGCTCCCCGTGCCAGAGCATGTCTTCCTGGTCCAAATGAGATTAGAGCGGTGTGTGCGTGGGGCTGTGGAGGTGAAAGGTAAAGGCACTTATCAGGAGGGTTCCCCTCAGGGGCCGCGGTGACTGACTCAATCAGAACCCCGGCACGCACTTCTCACTGGATTAGACTAATCAGGAAAGAGCAGGAGGGATGTATAGACCACTTATCGGGACAAAAAACATTGGGCTCCCTTTCCCTTTGAACAGACCCTACAGAAATGTTTGTTAATTTTATTTATTGCAGGATGCTTGTCGCTGTGGCAATCTTCCATAGAATCATTAAACAGGGCTCTTCGATGCACGAAAGGCACTCAGTGTTTACATGCCACAGAGATAGCGAAGTCTTTGATGTTTTAAGACCCCCGTTCCCTCTCACTTATTGTCTTTATTATATATTTATTTATTTCTCTCTGTTTGTTTAGGAAGCCACCACAGATCATCCTGATGTACGGTAGTGAATTAAACAAAAAGTATGAATAATTATACCGAGGCGACTTCAGGAGCTAATTGGGCCCTTAGCATGCTTGCGAAAGCACTAGCGATAAAGCAAATTACCGCACCTATGAGTACCTCCAAATTAATCTCTTTTTCTGGAAGGGATTTAGAAGTAGTTTACAAATATACAGTCTATCTCTCCTGCTCAGATCAGAAGAATGTTATTGGTTTATTACAGGGGAAAAAAAGAGAGAAACATTTTCAAAATGAAACCTGGAACTTAGAAACTGTTACTTAAGCAGGAGATACAGTAATGTGGTTTAATTGAGACCACCTGAGCGTAACGGGGGTTGCATTTAAATGATTCAGCCTCATTAGCCCATATGAATCTCATCGACTAGCAGTTAACAGACACTTAGTGACTCTGACGCAGAGTCTGGCCCGGGTTTCTTCTTTACCCACAGTCTGTTATTGATACGTCTGCAAACGTTAAAACAGATGGTCTATAAAAGCATCAGATTATAATGATACGGTGGCCTTGACGATCTTGTTGCCTTGGTTGTGGCGTATTGAAAGCTCATAGTGATGGGGGACTTGTGAGACAATGTTTCAGATCTTACGAAACTTCAATTAGATGTGTGGGATTTCTAAACCCAAATATTATTAGGAAACATAATTCACTGCCAGTTTCACATTAATTAGTTATAAACAAAAAAACACTCAATCTAAATATAACTCCACAGTTAAAAATTCCATCACCCTCAAGCTGTTCCTAACCCGTGTAAGTTTTTTTTTCTTCTGTTGAGCACAAAAGAAGATATTTTGAAGAGTGTTGGTAACCAAACATATCCCATCATTCATCATATTCGGGAACTCATGTGCCCCGAAATTGTATGATGTCAATGAAGCACAACTTTCACAAGTATTAAATTAATAAAGTACTACATTTATAAATTACAATTTATAAATAAAGCTCATTAAAACATTTCTGTGACTGTGCTGTGTGGACAATTATTTATTATATTTTATAATTGTATTTTATAATATTATTATAATAATATTATTGTATTTATTTAGTTATTTTGTTTTGAATTTAATATATTTATTTCACAAAGTATATATGTTTAGAAGAATATATATAGATATATAATCTTATCACTGAGGCAAAGGCTAGAACATTAGCATACATTTTTTAAAGTTCATCCAAAACCAAATATTGCAAAAAATATATGAAATTATACAAATGTGTCACCAATGCATACATAAATTTCCATGATAAAAAGAGCAAAATCAAATATATCTTTATGTATATAGAAATTGTGCACAGTTTTGCTTTTTAGGGATGAATCACCTAAACATAAAAGTTCTGTCATTATTTAGTCACCCTCAAGTTGTTCCAAATCAAAAAGTTGGTAATCAAATATTTCATGATGACTTTTAATGGTAGAATGTTTTACATATGTATTATTTATAGCAATATAGATGCTTGTGGTATGGGTGAGAAGGGAGTGACTTCTTTTTAAAACACATTAAATATGTATTCACACCTGACTGAAGTCTGATTACTAAAGAGACCAGGTAGAGGCCACATTGCCCACTCATGCTGTGACATAGCTCTCTACTAAAGAAACATTGAAAATGTCAGACAGTAATTGATCATTCTCACCATTCACTTTATCACTCAAATAAACAAGAGCCTCTGTAAGCTGACCTTTACAACCACCCATCTTTTAAAATTCTCTCTTTTTCCTTTTTTATTTTTTTGTCTTCAGTTCGAGATCTCATTGGTCTCCAAAGGTTTACTTTACTGTCAATTGTGAGAACCACTGCACAGATTACATCCAGTGTTTTTTTTTATTAATCTTGCCTCATTACATCATCATTATGTTAATCTAAATATCTCCTATCCTATGTTTGTTTTATTGTGTTTGTGTATGCATAAATGCCTATTACATAACTGCCTATCACATAACTGTGATTTGTGGGAACAAGGTTGGGACTAAAACAAATGTTACAGTAACAAGATCACTATCAAAATTAATCATAATGTGTTTTTCATTTCATAATTGTCTGAGAAATCATTTTAGAGTCTAATATATGTTTTTAAACTACATTTTGGTTACATGTGAATTACAATGCATTATTATTATTTTAAATTAGTATTAAAGTTAGAAAAATGCTTTGCGGTTGAAGGTGAAATTTGTCTCTTTAAATTATTATTTTTTTCTGTTTAAAGGGACTGCCATTCATATTTTATGTCAGTGGTAATGATAAATCCCCCTTTATTAAACTAAAATGAGCTTTTCAAGTAAACAAGCACTAAATACATGAAACCTTTTTGAAAACCTTCAGGTCTTGAACTATAAGAATATCACTAAGTGCCATACAAGGTGATTTAGTTTTATAATTTATTAAGTTACATTTTTCCTGAGATGTTTCTTTTTGTGTAGTCTAAGAACAAGTGCATTTTCTAAATGGTTCTTGTTTCCGATTACTTATTACGTAGTGCACTGTCTACACAATCTCTTAGTTCTGTGCAGATGAAAAGCCTAATTTGTGAGTGCCTCTCAAGGCCAGTATATATTGTGAAGTCAAAAGTGTGGCCATTTCTTCCATATATTGATTTGCCCATGAAGATGCATTCTCTTAGTGTGTTGATATGAGTAGCGTTTAAGAACACTTGTTTTGAGATGGAGGTCAATGTGTGATCTGTCTGAGCAACTTTGTCCTGCCAAATCACCCATTTATTGTCTAATTTCTACCTGTCTCTTTGCTGAACTCACATAACCTGTAAAATTAAATCTCATTCTGTTCTGAGTTTAAACAATCTGAATGTACTGCTGCCTGACATTCCAAAAGAAATCAATGTTACAAAATCTGGGTAGCATTATAATTAAGCAAAATAGATGGAACATTCTGTGACAAACAAAACCACATAAAACAGCCTTGTTCATTGTCATGGTGAAGGGCACACATTTCTTCATGCCCAGGGCTTTATTCAGGGGCATTGATTTTTCTAAAATACTACAATGGTACTTTATTTTATTTTATTCATTTATATAACGATCATTTGCTAAAAGGGTTCATATGATGTGATTTAAAGTTTTCCTTTCTCTTTGGAGTGTTAGTGCATAGATAGGATCCCTAAAGTTGCAAAGACTAGAGTCTCTTAACCAAAGAGATATTCTTCACAGAAGTTATGACTTGTCCACACTCCCCTAAAATGGCTCGATTAAACACGGCTATATTTCTAGATCACAAAGTGAGTTTATTATACCAACGCCCAAATATTTACGCAAAGTATGAAGGCGGAGCTATTATGCTCACTGTAGTGTTGCTGCGGTTGATGGAGATGCTGTGTTTCACTGAGAAAGTGAAACTCATTTCTTTGTACTTCCAAAAGAGTAAACAACGCGAAATCAGTTGTTAAGCTGTTTTTACAACACTGTTTCAGAACAGTTCAACCCAAATATTAGAGTGTGTTCAGAGCATTTACGGAAGACTATTTCCTGAAACCTGGAGAGTAGCCTGTGCTGACTGTGTACAGAGGCTATGGGTACAAATCTGGACTGTCTGGTGCTTCTGACTCACAACATTTAAGTTACGTTGCGTTTTCTTATTAAAAGAACCTGCTGCTTACTATTCAAATGCAAGTTTTGAGCAGTGAAGGGTAGTGCAAGCTTCTCCGGTGGGCATGGAGGACACGGAGGCAAGAATACTCTGAACGAACATTTAATGAAAAAACAAGGATGAACTGAACAAAACCTATGAGACGAACCACATATATACAGCAATGTCGAGGAACATTAAAGACTGACGAAGATACAGGACATGGGGCATGGCTTATAAAACACAGACAATCAAGACTAAAGACAAGACATCTGAAGAATGAACATTGATGACGGGGCGGAGTTACAAATGAGGTGGACACATGTGAAGCGTGACATGAAAACAAACACAAAAGCACATGGACTAAAATCAAAACATAAACATGGCATGAGGCACAGGACGGATGTTACACTTACTGATGCATGTTTCAGTTTTTCTGAATTTTTAATCAGAATGTCATAACTCAATCTTCTTGTGAAATGACAGACCCTCTCTGTTGATTTCTCCAAACATTTGTGACCCTGGACCACAAAACCAGGTAAAATTTGACAAAACTGAGATGCAGACATCATATGAAAGCTCAATAAATAAGCTTTCTATTGATACATGGTTTGTTAGGATAGGACAATATTTGGTAGAGATACATATATTTGAAAATCTGGAATCGGAGGGTGCAAAAAAATATAAATATTGAGCAAATCACCTTTAAAGTTGTCCAAATGAATATCTTATCAATGCATTTTACTAATCAAAAATGACATTTTGATATGTTTACAGTAGGAATTTTACAAAAAAAATCTTCATGGAACATGATCTTTACTTAATTTCCTAATGAATTTTGGCATAAAAGAAAATCAATAATTTTGACCCATGCAATGTATTTTTGGATATTGCTACAAATAAACCCCAGCGACTTAAGACTACCCTGCCTTTTCCATACAATTGTATGCAAGTTTGCATTCAGATCTGCTTCATCCAATCAACAACCAATGAATAGAGCCTGGTCCCTGTCCTAATTTATTTTTTCTCCAGTCAATAATCCTTTTCAATTTGACATCACAATATGCAAGAGACTAATACATGCATTTGTGGCATAATGTTGATCTCCTCCCTTCCTCCTTACAAAGTTGCTTTAATTAGTATTTTGTCAAATAACCTTTGAATACGCCGTTTTTAAGAAATGCAAAAAAGCTGATAAAAATGAACTTTTTTGGACCAAATCGAGAAGGCATTCAGCAGTCCTGGGTTCTACTGAGGGTCTGGTGACTTGGTAAGAGAACATCATTAGCATTCATTATAGTCCTATAAGCTTGAGTAATTACAGGCGTGAGAGCACGGTAGAAGAGCGGTTTACACTGTTAGTAATTTGATTTCCATCTACGCTAATAACTTCCTTTGTGCGTGTTTATGTGCCGTGGCAGAACACAAGTACTGTTTGGCTGCAGGCTGAATGAGGAGGAGAAAGAAAAGGCTTTTTAAAATATCTGTAATTAAGTTGTTTTCATCTTATTGCACTGTCACAATCCAGATCTGTGACATGAGAGAGATAGAGGACAAGACCCAACTAGGTTTACATGCGCTCCCGATGTTAGGCGTGTGATAGATACTACATCAGTTTTAGCACAAAGGTCACATTGCAAAGCGTATCTGTGGTTTTAATATTTAAAACGGATACAAATTGCTATAATCTTTTGATTCTATAAAGTTACCCAGCATG
This sequence comes from Enteromius afrohamiltoni, assembly GCA_034779775.1. Lineage (NCBI taxonomy): Eukaryota > Metazoa > Chordata > Actinopteri > Cypriniformes > Cyprinidae > Enteromius > Enteromius afrohamiltoni. The sequence continues at coordinate 7,964,432 of JAUYWG010000039.1, read as the reverse complement.
TTCAAGATGAAAATAAGCTTTATTTGAATTAATGAACCTTATTAAGCCACAGTAAAATGAAGATAAACGTAATCTATTTGTCTGTGTGTGGGTCTGATGCAGTTCATAGAAAAAATATGATTGGATGGTTTTGTTCTGATCTGATCTGTGACTCTGTGTACACAGGCCCAAATGCCATTGAAAAGAATGAATAGAACTAGTAAAAGAACCAAATAGACCATTTATAAAGCAAAAAGAAAGCCGGGCTATTCACTTCTTTTTAAACCAAACATACAATTTTTTTTTAAATGTTATATTTCTTTTATTTCGCAGCTATGCAAAATAAGAAAAAGTAATCTAGAATGTAGTGGCATCTGAATTACTGCGCATCTTTAGATGAAAGAGAGAGAAATAATTGAGATCAGAACAGAGTCATGGCTCTCTTTAGTGAGTGTGTGTGTGTTGGTGTGTTTGAAGAGTGTGCACCGCATTCATATTTCATCATAGAACAAAACCTATTCACTTGCTCTTTCATTGTGAATTATTTATATATTTGTTAATCGGCGATGTTTCGGCACTCGCTCTCAGACCTTGTAGGTCTTGTCATTGACTGCTCTGCCTCCATGCGTCCTCCTTTTGGAAAGACGCATGAGGTGAAGGTGAAGTACACCGATGTGGTAAAGCGTCACGGAACGCACAAAACCACGTTCTATCAGCTAAAATGCGTTTTTTTTGGTTTTGTTTTTCAGAATGGAACGTTTCTAAGGGAGTTCACAGAAGGTGACCTGTTGGTAATTGCATTGAAATGAGGGTGAGCTGGAGTTTGAACTGTGAACGTTTCTGCCACAGTTTCGGCTCATGTCCCGCTGTAAACCTTAGCGAATCTCTCTCTTACACTTTCGCTCAGGGCAGGTTATTGAAATAGAGACATGGGGTCAGCAGGTTAACCCAACGTCTTTGTTATTGCACAATAACTTCCTATTTACCTGCTGGGCCAATTCTTTTCTTCTCTATACGAGTGTAACCCAGCTGCCAAAACCTGGTCTTTGTCTCGACGAGGAGTGGTGACCCATGCATTTGGATTACGTTGCTTGAGTTACAATAGCCCGGTGGATCTGGGGGTGGAGGGGGACTGACTCATGGCACTGCCCTGGGAAAACAAGCGACCTGTAGACACTGCCAGTCCAAACCCCCCACAATTAACAGCTTTCCGCAAACACAAGATCAAGTGAAGTGATCAAAATCTGATGTTACTTGACTCGAACGTAATTAATGTGTCAAAGTACTGGCAGTTACACCGACATGAAACAAAAAACTAAATATTAGGAACGGTGAAGCAGCTTTGCTTGTTGTGACATGACACCCACTCGAGCGAGCGGCAACGTAAAATAGACGGCTTCTGTATTTGAAGTGTTTTAATTGTTCTGTTTTGATGACAGAGGGAAGTGCATTATCCACTTGTTGTTTGACAGGTAATGAGTGAGAAGAAAAAGGAGACATTGTTTTCTTTTTTCCCTCAACGATTTGAATGTCAAACTCTGTTTTGTGAATTGACGGACTGGAATGTCAACACTGGCTTTTCTCTATCCAGCAGACTTAGAAGCAGAACAATATTCCCCATTTTTTGTGCGTGTTGTATTGTGATTCTGCACGATGGGAATTTTTTCTTAAATATGATATCTGATACTTCTGTCTACTTTTTAATCATGCTTCTGTGGTACAAAAGAAAACAGAAGATGAATTGGACCTCTTGTGACTTTGAAAGAACCGTTTTGGCCACGACACAATGCGTTAAAGAACGAAATGAACAAAGAGATTGCAAATGCAAAACTCTGAAAGAGAATGCCTTCTGAAAACAAGTTAAGCGATTATTTAGTGTGGTCCAGAAGGGTTGTGCACTGCCAGTTTTACTCCTGGCATTCACAGGGTCTTCTCTGCTCATCTGCCAACTGTGTCAGAGATTCTGGCGTTCAGCGATGCCAGTGTGAGGACAGTCTGTGCCAGTGTAGAAGAAGGAGGAATGGCCTTACCCACCCACAGAGCCATTGTGTGTCTGACTGATCCACTGGCATTAATGCTCTGGCTTCCCATTGGAAGGTATGTTGTGCTGGAATGTTGGTACTCTTCAGATGCAGTCCTACAGGTGACAGGAGTGCTGCTGGATATTATTGTGCTCTCAAGAGATCACACAGCAGGACAAATAACTCAAATGACAGCAAATTTTAGCTCAGATTTTTTGATCTGTACACACAATATTGTAAAAAAGCAACTGTTGAGAAACATTTAAAAGAGCAGCTTGGTTTATCCAGTTGACATATGAAGACATGGTTTCCATATATATATTGTTCAAAATAAAATTGTTCAGCTGTTTAAAACTGTAATACTTTTGTGTGATGGCAAAGCTGAATTTTTCAGCAGCCTCATTCTTTATAGTCACATGATCATTTATGTGGATTTTGTGACCAGGCAACATTTCTTGTGATTATCAGAGTTGAGAACAGTTTAGCTGCTTAATATTTTTGTGGAAACCGTGATATGTTTCAGCATTTTTTGATGAGTAAGAAGTTCAAATAACAGCATTTAATTAAACTATTATTTTTGTAACATTATAAGTCTTTAATGCATCCTTGCTGAATAAAAATATCCATTTATTTTAAATGATTTTACTAGCTCCAAACAATAAAGTGTATATAGAATTTCATGAAATATTACTTATAATAAAATAACTTAATACATACATTTAAAATGTATTCATAACAGTGCTGTCAAAAAATGAATCGCATTCAAAATAAAAGATTTTGTTTGCATGTTATATATGTATGTACTCTGTAAATAAATACATTTATTTATAAATTTACTTATAATGTGTACATGTATATATAAATACACTCACGTATATATTTCAGATTTTTTTATATTTATATACATTATAAAAATATAAATATAAACATATACATGTAAATAAATGTACATATTTTCAAAATTCATACTGTATGTGTGTATATTTATACATTTATGTACACACATATAATATGCAAACAAAAACTTTTATTTTGGATTTTTGAATTTTGGAATTAATCGTGTGATATCACTATAATAAATACATTTTAGTGTAGAGTATGTATTTAGTTATTGTATTATGTGTGTTCTTTGTAAATTTATTCTGTGTATACAAATATACACATACAGAATATATTTAGTGTGTGTGTATATTTATATTGTGTGAACAAAAACATTTTTGTGTGTAAATGCACTGATGTCACAGTGATGCAATTGACATTTTAAGTAAATGTACTTGCATCACTGGACTTACAAACTATCATTCTGTTTATTTAAAAGAAGAAAATTCTTAACCTTGCCATCATCTCAAAATATGTCTGTGCTACTGTAATATTTCCCAGGTCCTGTCTCTCTTTTCTCACTAATCCCTGGTAAATGGCTAAAGTATAGAAAGCCCTTCAAGGGAGGAGGTTTTGTGCTTGGAGGAGTGTTCAGTGAAGCACACAGGAGAGAGGCGACACCAAGGGCACATAGTTTGGGCTCAAGGTGACCTCAGATACACACACACACACACACACCCTCTGTTCCATCACACACAGAAGGAAGATATAAAGGTGAAGATGAAGATCAGATTCAAGGGAAATCTCTGTCTGTGACATAATTCTTTTGCTCTACTCTTATGCCTCTGTCTTCAGCTCCTGGAAATGAAGCCCTTCCCAATGTAATATGTTTCCACATAATTAATTCTCTTCTTTGTGAATTCTCTCTAAATTCTCTTCAGTAAAGCAGCATCTCTCTCTCTCTCTCTTGCCCCTCCGCCCCCTCTCGGTGCTGGATGATGAAAAGCTCTTGTAGGAGTAGGAATAGCTGCAGGCTGTAGACAGGCTCTTCCATTAGGCATGTTAAATATGAGAAGACAGGACTGTGTGAAAGGAGGCCTAGGCAGAAAGCTCTCCCTCCCACAGTCTCCAAACCTCAGTCACAGAAGCAGTCAGGGTTTGAGCTGGGCCACGGTTCTGTAAACCACAACGCTAATTAATGTATCTCCACCCCTTCTGCACATGGAGAGGGGACAGATTAACAGGATGAATTTCAGAGAAGGCAGAAAAGTTTGGAGCATTAGCATTAGGCCTGCTCTATAATGTTTACATAAGCAGCATATGAGCAAAGGGCTTTATAGAAAATCAAATGGGTTATTAGAGTTAATGTTTTTCTTTCATTTATTTATAGGTTTTTATACCCAAATTTAAATTAATCTGCATGGAAAAGAATATAGCTTACGTATATCAGGATAAAAAGTTTTAAAACTGTGTTCCAGGGAATAATGGAATTTTGCAGAAAATTAAGGGAAGAAAAAACATAAAAAAATAATTTAATAATTATTATTATTACTATTATTATTACAATATACATAAATTATTATAAAGAATATATATATATATATATATATATATATATTAATATTAATATAAATATATATGAATATAATCAAAATGCACTTGTTTCTTATAAATAACAATACTGACTGTAATAATTGCTTTCTTTCTTTCTTTCTTTCTTCCTTTCTTTCTTTCTTTCTTTCCCCCTCCATCCTTTACATATAATATTTTGAATAGCAATTTATTTGTTTGTGTTTGTTATTCTCCTACATTATTATTATTATTTATTGTTTTGAATTTATTATATGTCCATTGTTGTTATTATTATTATTATTATTATTAATAATAATAATAATAATAAGTAATTTGCTATTACTTTATTCTGCTTTCTACACACTGGTTGAAAATATATACTCATAGATAAAAATAACTATACATTTTATGGATAATGTTTGACACACACACACACACACACACACATATATATATATATAATATAATTCACAGTAAAATTGTACATCATCAGAATTTTTTTTTTATATTATATATTAGAGCCTAAATTGCAAATAAATGCACATTATTCATATTTTTCAGCTGAGCACCATATGACGCGCTGAAACTTTGCTCGCAGCTACACTTCTACACAGTACTGTACAGCTAATGTGGGCAGTGGTGCTAAAATAAACTAGTGTGAAACAAGCCTTCCTTTTCTAGTCACAAGTAATGTTTCTGGTAGCGTCTGGTAGGTTAACCCACACAATCTACTATGTTTGATATTACTCCCACAGTCTACCAATAACAAACTCTTCAGGCTGTGTAGATCAGAAGCGCTAAAGCCATGTTGGAGTGTCTGAAGTGCTGTCCGTCCCATCACCTTTGACCCGACACCCAACCCCTGATGTGTTTGGTTGGACTGCAGTTGTCACGCGGGACAATAGGCCTGGAGTTTGTCGGCCTTCGGGCGCAGGCACCATCCGTCGACCCCCTCCCACCCATCACCTTAGTGGGGTAAATCCAAATCACTCAACTGTGTCTCCCGCCCCCCTCCTTCTCCAAAACCTCAATCTCCTGCCTGTGCTACTAACAAGATCTGATACCATCAGATAACTGCTGGGAAGTGCAGAAGTGGGTGGAGAAGTCATTCTCCACCACCAACGAGATGTCACCACCATCTTTGTTGGAACTGTCACGTTAGAGTGGTTTGTGCTCTTCGCTTATTGGAAAGACCAACAGACATTGTTCGGCAAATAAAAACATGCCTCCAATATCAGATCTCATCGCCATCCTGAAAATGATTGCTGGATGAAGTATGTCATAGACAAGATTGCCTGTGTGCGTCGTGTGTGTGTGTGTGTGTGTGAATTCAAGGCCTTTTCGCATATGCAATAATCAAATTATGATTGTGTTAAGTTCACACAGATAGATCCACATCTAGCATTATGACTAATTTAAAGCTGAAACTGCTTAACCATTTCATAACAGCTCAAACAAAGCACAAGAGATTTCAATGAGTGTCAGAGGCCAAAGAAGATCTGATAATCTCAATGAGATGAGAGAAGAAACCTTAAATGGATATTAATATCAAATCAGGACTTGAGGAGTGGAAGCAGCGTAGCGCGAAATGCCCAATCTGAGGATCTCAGGCCCGTCTCTGCGCTGGCACTAATGTGAGCTGACCTCTCCGAGCCCTCTGTTAGGATCTGGAGAGGCTCTGATTAATAATGGAGAAACGGTGCGGTCAAAGACCGCTATCTTGCCATATGAGTTGGATATGTCCCTCTGCATCAGTCACCCCGAAAAAACACTGCCATCCTGGAGCCCCAGAGGATGGAATCTATAATTGATGAGAGATCAAAAACGAAGAGGGACACTATGTAGGTTGTGTGATTTGAATGGTCGAACGTGGAGGAATGGGCCATCACTGTGATGGGAGAAAATGTTCATGAAAATCCACAAAATACAAAAAGACAGAATGTGGCATACATTTCACATTTACAAGATGGAAAACATTCCCATGGTCAATCTCAGTTGTCCAGTAGATCCCTATAGATTTTTGGTTCCCAGACTTTTCAGCTAAAGTACCACCTTTAAACCACCGTCAACACTTTAGCAGCATACACTGGATTTCCGCTAAAATCACATCAAATTATACTGCTACGAGACCTCCATTAGTCTCTTGACTTGTCCTTTCAAGTTCCCTATGATGACAGCAGTGTCGAAAAACACCCATACACCACAAAAGTAAAATGTAGAAGTTGTATAATACATTATGTTACGTTATTTTACATTTGATTTTAAAAAGTATATTGAAATGCAATATGAACACAACAAATCCAATATGAACTTGAAGTCTTTACTTCTATGAAAAGGTTTTTTTTGTCTCTTTAAAAGTGCTGAAAGTGATCTGTCTGGTTTTATCATTGATATGATGCGCTGAAAAAGTGTTGAAGTGAGTCATGCACAAACCATTCTTGAAGACTGGCATTAATAAATGACACATTCTATAATTTGAGGTAGTTTTCAAACATACAAATCTAAATGCTATGTTGATAAAATAGTTGGTATCACTTTATATATAGTATTTCATCACTGTAACATACACTGTAAAAAAATACTCTGATTTTAACTGTAAAAAAAATTAAAATGCTACGATAAAAACCTGTTAAATTGTAAATTCCTGTCAAATTTACTGGGAAAAACCATAACTGACATTCCCAGAATTGCATTGAATTTTGTTTGTATTTGATGTTTTTTCTTTAAAACAACTATATTTTCTTAGTTTTTTCTTATCAGTTATGTTTATTAGGGTTGTATGTTACAAGTAGTGTTGTTAAAGTACTGTTTATTGCATATTTCAGTTTAATAAAATATCATCATGATGGTGTTTAGTGTTTTTTTCTGTAAAGTTTACAGATTTTTTTTATTTTTATTTTTTACAGTGTAGTTTGCTAATTGCCAAGCCAAAACATTAAACACCATTTTGACATAATGAGAAGGACTTTTTTTGAAATAATAAAAATATTCTTTATGGAATGGAATGTTGACTAACAATTTTAATTCATTATTTTGGACCCACTATTTAAAAAAAAGAAAAAAAAAAAAGAAAAGAAAATTCAAGCATATCCCAGTTTTTTCAAACAAACTAAAATATAGGGTGCACAAACTATCTGTGTGATATTATATGCCTACCCTTAATAGATGGTGAAAATTGTAAAAATATAAATTATCAATGTGCATGAAATGTTCCCTAAATTAATGAACTTTATGGTTCTCAGTGCTTCTGCTGTGTCACTTAAAAAAAAAAAAAAAAATACAATGAAATACGAAGAGGGACACTATGTAGGTTGTGTGATTTGAATGGTCGAATGTGGAGGAATGGGCCATCACTGTGATGGGAGAAAATGTTCATGAAAATTCACAAAATACAAAAAGACAGAATGCGGCATACATTTCACATTTACAAGATGGAAAACATTCCCATGGTCAATCTTGTCCAGTAGATCCCTATAGATTTTTGGTTCCCAGACTTTTCAGCTAAAGTACCACCTTTAAACCACCGTCAACACTTTAGCAGCATACACTGGATTTCCACTAATATCACATCAAAGTATACTGCTACGAGACCTCCATTAGTCTCTTGACTTGTCTGTCTGTGTGTGTGTGTGTGTGTGTGTGTGTGTGTGTGTTTGTTTGTTTTGGAAGAACCCCGGAGTACTATTTTAATACTT
>JAUYWG010000039.1:7940696-7956246 GCA_034779775.1 Enteromius afrohamiltoni | reverse complement strand
TGTGTGTGTGTGTGTGTGTGTGTGTGTGTGTGTGTTTGTTTGTTTTGGAAGAACCCCGGAGTACTATTTTAATACTTTCTTTCATGAATATGGTTAGCTCACTGTTCAGTACCATCGTATTTCCATCTGAATGAAATAATACTAAATGAATCCTGATATGAAGCAGAAGTAACTCCTGCGACAACTATTTTAATACCGGTTACTTTTCATTGTTCACATTTCACAAACTATCCGTGTGTGTCTTTGTGTGATCTTGTAAGCTTTCGCTAGACTTTATGGAGAAAGATTATTGTCTGATAGAGGTGTTGATCAAACATGTCTAGACCTAAGTATATACTCGGGTGTCTTCTTTCAAGCCTGAAAGCATGTCATACTCTAAACAGGCTTAATCTTACACACTCATCTCTTTTCTTCCTCGTGAGCTCCCTCAGGGGCCACATGCTAGCACAGGAGCCTTCCACAGCTGGAGGAACATCCTTCGCTCATGAACTGGGACTCAGAAACAAGCTTAATGAGTCTGAGTAACTGTACAACAAACACTTTCCTTTCTGAGAGAGACAATTCTCTGGTTATGTAATGCACTTTTAGTGAAAAATGATTATTATGTGCTTTAATTTGCTTCATTACATTCTGGTAATGCCACTTGACAACAGGTTTTCACGTCTTGGAATCAACTGTGTTGAAAATAATTGCGTAATGTTGTTGTGGTTCTCTGTGAGAAGACACAGAGAACTCCATGGCCTTTTAAACTTTCGGCTGTTAAGCTTTAGTCAACTCCCTTTTGATCATTTAAGGCAAGTAAAAACAGGAAATATCCTCTTCTGTGGTCTCATCTCATTCAATTATTATCTCCCTGAGGTGAATCCTGTAATTCCTTCTCTTTGGTTGTTACACGAGCAGCATTGACTCGATATTACAGATCGACACATCAGGGTGCTGCTCTTGGCTCTTTTCCCTGCCCAAGGAACGTACTTTGGTAGGCATATCTGTGTAAAGTAAGTGCAGTTTGTTGGATCCCTCACAGTCGTTTATTGATGCCTTAAGGCCAAGCGCAGGTCTGTGAGAAGAGGAAGTGTTCACATTTACAAACACACACATACATGCACTTGGAATATTCTCCTCTTTCCCTTTTTTTATTTTTTTTCACAAACCAAATAATAGCCTATAGATGTCCAGGGATTGTTTATAATAATACATGCTCTATTCTGTAGGTATATATTGTGTGAAATTCTGCCATATATTGTGAAATTTGCTATTCACGTAGTAGTAAATGTGTTTGAAATAATTTCCTGTACATGTTTAAAGAGACTTAGCTCAACAGGTTTGGAGCAATCAGATAAATTCATACCGACAGGATTAAATTCCATCAGACTTTCCATCCAAACCTCATTTCACACTCACACACTCACACACAATTACAGAGCATTAAAAGAAGATTTACTTTTTCAAAGACACATAATTGCAGGGTATGCAATGAGTCATTGCTGTGAGAGACGCGTAAATAGGAAAGAAAAACTTGTTCATCCAATTGTGACTGCCAGAGCTTTGCCCTGTGAAGAAAAAAAGCCAGAGGATAAAGAGAGGATCCAGACTCTTCTCTTTCCGTCTTTCCATTCTTCCCCTTTCTGTATGTCACTCACCTCTAAAACGTTTTACTTTTTGAATCAGTTCTGATGTTTTGTTTTTAAAAATGCAGTGAATGTGAACATCTGTCGCGTGTTGTTCTTCTCTATGAGGCATTAAAAACAAGTTACAGGTTATAGTTTAGGTAACCATGTGGTTTTAAAACCAAATATTAGTTAATGCCTTAGGTGACGTGAACTAACAATAAACAATATTTGTAATGCAACTCTTAATTTTGGTTTGTTATTAGTCTAGTATACTAGTGCTTAGAGTAAGTTCATAATTAAACCTGTTCAGCCAAAATAGTTTTTGTAGATTTGTTATCATAAAATCTGATACTGCCATGCAGCCTTGAGTTTATTCTTAAATGTAAATGTATCAAAATATTATTTATTATATAAACAAAAAATATCTACATATTGTGTTGTATTGTATGTTAGTGTATTTTGAGTGTGTGTGAAATATTTATCAATTCACTTAAAATAGTATACAAATTAATCAAAACTAATTTCTTAACTGCTTTCTTTTTAAGAGATGAATAAAGGTCTAAATAAAGGTAAACTCCCACAAAATCATTAAATTCCTTTTTTGTAACAATTTATTGCACAGTGACAAAGACCCTTACAGCAATTAAATTATTGTAACAACATTTCTTTTTATTTGATTGCGTCAAAACGTCTTCATTCCACATGAATTATCATTAATCAAGATTATCCTAATAAATGCTGTAAAAGTATCGTTCATTCTTAATTCAACTTAAGTAAACGTTTTCTTACGTCGTTACCCTTCCTCTCCAGCCTTTTCAGCAACACTTAAAAAAAAAGAAACACAAAGAAAACTAATATTACGGAGAGCCAGTAGTCTGCGGGCCCGGTGGGAGGATTTGCTGATGAAAATATTCGCTGATCAGGAATGAATCAAAGGAGATAATAAATGTTTTGGAATCTGCGAACCCTATGGACTGCGTTCCCGTCGCACAATCAGCGTGGACCATCGGGTTACTTGTCTTTATCAGTCGTTTGGCTGCGTTTCCAAGCGTATGGTCGGTTGAGTGTGCACAAGGACTGGGCTGCACTGCCCTCTAGTGGTGGATGTCCATCTGAGGCCAGACGACGTTGTACCAATTCTTCCCTTCACATAATCATAACGCTATCGAAGGTAAAAAAAAAAGTGCTTATGAACAGAGTGCATCTAAAATCCTTGCAGGGATCGAAAATATCAACATTTACCGTCTTAATTAAATGTTAAAAATGTTTCTGTGAGGGTTAAATTTCAGGGGTAACTGATAGAAGTAGCTCAGAATTGAATGGAAAGACCCCACCATACACAAATAAATACGGTGAGTGTGTCAGTAAATGAGTGACTGGGTTTCTCCTGGTTTTGTTCAAGCAAGTCTCCATCAGGCTTCTCCTCCTGTCGAGGAGAGCACAGCACCGGTGATAAGATTATGTCGTGACTTGTGTTTGGCCATGATGAACAAGCCCTCGTTAGCAGGCCCTTAAACCTGGGCCTAGATAGTGCACTCATTAGTAACACATTTTGTTGAGAGTTCAGACAGACTGTGGCTCTTCCCTCATCATCCTTCACTGTTTGCACCCTTTAATTATCTTTGTCTCTCCTAAGCAGCTTGATTTAGTGCCGATATACATTTTTAGGGACTTTGCCAATATGGTCGCCCAGTCTTAATTGAACCCATTTGCTAGGATGATGCCACAAATCCATCAAAAGTAACTAAAAGAAGACCCAAGCTGTGGAAACAGATTTCTAGGATGCAGACTGTAGAGCAAAACACTCACTGGATTGCAAACTATCATTCAATTGTATATCTTTGGACACCTAGCCAGTATATTGTCAAAATAAAATATCACCTAAATGTTTTAGGGTATCTTTTTTTTTTTGCATATTTGGTAAAACTGTCATAGTTGTAACACAGGGTCAGAAGTAGTCACAAATATTGTAACTGAAACTATAACGTCAAAAGCACAATTGCACAAATACGTTTTGTTTAAATTAGAATGATTTATTTTATTGACTTTTTTTATTTTATTTTTATTTTTGAAGTTTTTATTCAACAAAGAATCATAGAAAAACGTATCACTGTTTCCACAAACATTTTAAGTGTAATATTACTTTACCTTGGCACCAAATCAGTTTATTAGAATGATTTCTGAAGGATCAACAAAGCATTATTCCAAATATGTGCAAAGAATTGGTTATCCTGAGAAATATTCACTTGAGTAAAAAATTAGACATCTAGCCCTAGTCTCCACGATCTTATAAAAATTCCCTGTAACAAATATCAAATTCAAAATATCAAAGCACCAATATCTCTTTGTCCACTATGTTTTGTGTTATATCTAAGAAACGACTGCTCAGAAAGTAAAGGAAACTTCCATTTCCAATTTCTTTTCAAATCCTGTCCTTCTGGCATATTCAAGTTTATTCTTCTCGATAACTATCTCTTGCACTGTAGAAATGTATATACAAAATCTGAAAACACTTTGGAGCAAATCACTCCAAGCCTGGATATTTCTAAAAAAGAATCTTAAGGCTTTTGCAAAGAAAGTACATTGGCTTGGGTTGCTTTTATTGCCGTCTCTCCCCTCATTCTAGTCATCTTTGTGATACTTGCAAACACACACTTTTATGACAAGAGCTCAAACTTAAATCAATTTAAATCGGCCTTTGAAATTCCTTTCGTTATGCTATTGTGCGTGTTTGAAAAAGAATGAAAGGCAAATCGGAATTGCAACATCTGCCGCATTCGGGTGTTCTTCCCCCTCCTGTATGGCTTTCGTCACACGCACAAAAAGGTATTGATCGATTCAAGTCCATTTAAAGGTTTTGAAATAAATCTGTATCTTCCCATTTTGAGAGGGACACAGAGACAAGAAGGGAAAAAAAAATCACGGGCCCTGCAGGCAAACAAACACATTAAAGATGCTGGGAGGACAGAAACAGCCAAGCTCAGTTAAAGCCAACTGGATGATTCATTTAACCGCTTCTATCATCTCCTTAAGCACTATGTGTATTTCTGCAGTAGCTAAGGACTCTCTCTCATTCTGTCTCACTTTCAATCTCCCTGCTTCTCTCCTTCTAGTATGACTTTGAAGCACTGAATACTGAACCCAGCCTCCTGCACAAAGCTCATAAGGCTCCAGAAAGATGCACTTGACAGACATTACAATGTGTTTTTTCTTCCTGCTCTATACATTCAAACATCACTAAGACAATTCCGGTCTATTTCTTTAAAGGTGTCGTATTCGTACGCAGTCTGCTAAAGATATAACATCCTCATTTGCTCCTGCTACTGCTACTGTCAGTTTGGTCTAAAACTTTCAATCTCCATTAAAGATGAATATATATGGTCACTGCCAGTTTACATCAAGCCAATGAGCTTATATGAAGTTGACTCTTGAGGTTTCTGTTGCCGTATTTGATCACATGTCCATTGATCATGTTTAAATAAAGGCTTACATTTTAATCTCTTCATTATGTAAAGCGATCCAAGACTTGGTGGTATGGATTCATTTCACACTTCCTTTTTGTACCCCATAATATGAAGCATATTTTCATTCGTGAAGATTATCAAATTGAACAATAAACATTTATTGGACGCAGATGCAATAATGCAAACCCATGTGTTATATACCTTGTATTATAGAAGGTATGCAAGATATCACACTTCGATGCACAGTCAAATCCATTTCCTTTCAAATAAATACAAAGCTGCTAAAATCTCTTCCCGAAGTGCTTGCTTAAAAAGTAGATTGTGTTTTCCGGCTTGGTCGCGGCTCACACAGTGCCACTGAGAGGTTACAAAGTGGATCACCATCCAAATGGACATGGTAGTCATATCTGTTCGAGTTGAATTAGGAATGTCTCCCTTAAAACAGCTTAAACTCCACGAGCAGTGCCAGCGAGAGAGACTTTGCCTCTAAGTCAAGTATCTCATTGACCACACTTCAAACTTGGTGAATTCTTGAGCCCCTTCAAAAGGCCATCCTGGCAACATAACACATGTGAACAAGTGCAATACGCTTGAGAAAGCTTCTCCTAAACACCAAGCACCTCTGATACAAGCAAATCCCCCCTAAGCCACTAAACTGCATTTAAGCACTGACCATGAGCAGAAGGCAGCATTAGAATCTATCAGAGCCATCGCCATATGAATTGTGGTGACAGGGTTGACGAGGAGCTATGGAGAGGACTGTGTGTGGGTGGTCAGTGATCCCCCCTGATCTCTGCTTCTCTTAAACCTCACAGGAAAATGGAAGCCGCTTGGATTATGGGCCGCTATAATTGTGAGAGGTGGCAAAGTCAGAGAGCGGTGATTGCACTGGATTAAGACAAGGAGAGAGAGATAGAGAGAGAGAGTTGTTAGCTAGTGCCCCTCAGGCCTTTTGAACAACAGAAATATTGAGAAGAAACTGATAACCAAAAAAAAAAAATGTAAGGTTGTCCCTAATAAGATCATGTAGATGCATAGAGGGGAAATGAAAATGTGCATAAATAGAAATAGTACGCCAAATAAAAACACAACTTGTGGTATTTATATGAAAAATGGATCTTGCTGTATAAATGACACACACACGTGTTTGGCGTGCATGTGATGGTTTTCACGTGCATATGATACAATATACGTTGGCATGCATTTATGCAGTTTTCATGTACATATGATACACATCTTACTTACACAAACTTACACAGTTCATTTAAAAAAGTTATTTTCATTAAACATTAGTTATTATCTGCATTCTCAAAATAAAATGTTAATTTGGGCACTTTTTATTAAGATGACAACATTGGGAGACTTGTTAATGTTTAATGCTTTTATTGTTGTTTTTAAAAGACTTTGTTAGTGATTTTGAGGGTTACCATTGTGCTAAAGTGTAGAGCGTGGGTTTGGGGACCTGCTAACATGATTCAGAGTTGATTCAAAGTTGTTTTAATAATAATAACAATAATAATAATACTTTGGGCATGCCATGGATGTATCAAAACTATCTTATGTTATGTATAACAAGCTGGCTAATGCCTAAAATTAAGTAAATCAAATGTATGATTTTTTTTTTCCAGTGTAGAAGGATGTCTTCCCATTAATTTATTTTCTGGTTAAATGTTTTAGTTTGAGTTCAACAAGCATAAAATTGATCAATTTCATTAAAACTATATTTGATCAAATTGAGTTGACCCAACTGAATTACATTTCATTATTTTTTTTTTATTAGTTGGGGTTACACATATTTATTGGATGGAAATCCTTCCCTCAGTTTAATTGAGTTCATCCAATTAATCATTTTTTTGAGTGTACCCTATAACCCTAATCTACCCATAAACACTCCAAAGTCCATTTTTGCACATCTATACCACAAGTTTTTACTATTTATACACACATTCATGAGATCGGATAGGGATCAGATCATATTTTCAATTCATGCTTTAAAACTTTATATATATATATATATATATATATATATATATATACTTTATTTTTATTTTTTTCTCAATGTCTTTAATGTAGAAATCTTTTATAAATATATTATATTTGTTGAGTGAAAATGCTTACTACACATTCTTTACACAGATTTGATCAGTCGTGTCATCATTTCTTCACATCCAACAATTTTGCAACTAATTATGTTTTTTTTTAATAGTATACTTGACTAAAAAGACTAGAGAGTGCAAGTGAAGAGCAATCTTGAGGTGAAATATAGTAGAAATGAAAAATTATCTTGGTACAGTAAATTTGCATAGAGGATACGTTTATGTTGTGCCAGTTTCAAAGCGTTCATTTTAAAAATATTGTTTAATTATCTAAAATGAGTACATTGTTAACCATAAATAATATGAAATGTCATGACTTTCAGATAAATGAACAAAACTGTTAAATAAAGTCATTGTAAGCAAAACGAAATAAGTGGGAGTTTATTTACTAAAAGTCCTGAGGGCTGAAAGTGCTCACAGAAACAGCCAATTACCAACAGCAGTGATTGCAAAACAAACGCAACAATACGAGCAATAATAAAGCTAAAGTTTTCCTCGCTGAGCTGGTGGTGCAGAGGTGCCGGAGCTCATCTCTCGTCTGCAAGCGGCGCGGCTCCTTTGTCTCCCGGAGGGGAGGTGACCCCATGTCTGCTGCTTGTATCAGCGGAGCAGCATTGTGCTCTGGGGGAGATTTAGCTTCTCAAAGCATCTCCCAGCCCCAGCTTTCCTCACAAACACCCCGACTGCCATCTCGCCTTTTCTCTCTCACAGACAGTAATCTTTCTCTCTTCTTCTCCATCTCTCACGAGCTCGCATTGTCAGAGCGCTGCTAATGTTTGCCTCCTTTTCAGTATATATACACATATATGTATTTTTGTGTCTGGAAAAATCCATTGTTCCCAAATCATTGTAATATCTATTTAGAGTGGCAACAGCAGTGGCGGCTGATGCTCAGTATTCACAGAGCATAAACCAGCCTTAAGACTTAGAAAAGCTGAAAGAGCTTATCCCTATATTCTTAAACTCTCCGCTTTTATGCGGGTCTTAGGCATTAAGGGTAGGATTGTGAATAGCAATTGTTTGACTGCTGCGAAGAGAGAGCGAGTGTGTATACGTGGGTGGGGGAATTTTATTCCACGGCAAAATCCTCTCTCTTTTTCCTCCCCATTTTTTCTTTTCTTTTTTTCTTTTTTTTTTCCTTCTTCTCGCTCGCTCTGTCTTCACAAATGTAAATATTAACCACGTTCTTAACTCGTAACGGTGTGTGAGACAGAGTAATGTGCTTTTAAGGATACATTATGTGAAAGATTTTCCACAGTATACAGCGCTGCTCAGATATAAGAAAAGGCTATTTTATGGAGACTGAAAACAAATTTGCCGCGGTTGAGAGGAGAAGAGAAAAAAGTGATTTGAGAGCTAAAAAAATACAGATAGAACTTTGAGGTATCAAATTGTTACCAAACAATAAAGAAAAGCTTCCGATGGGGTTGGGAGGATCTGGGTTATTTTTTTCTTCTTCTTTTTTAAATAAATAAGTTTCTCAGTGTCCCATTTCTTTGTGCTTCTTTGCTATGTCTCAAATCCGTACTTGGTCTTTCTTTAGATAGTGTCTAATGCTAATGCATTTCAAAGGGCTTTTTTCAAAGCACAAAAGAATACACCATAAGAGTTTAGCGGTTTCGCTCCAGATATGCTTGAGCTCAGTGTATAGAAGAGGACATTGGCTCTTTGAAGGCCTTCTGCTTTCTGTTTATAGCCATTCTGTACAGGAAAGGGTTTGTTGTATATGCAAAATGCTCTTATATTTTACGCAATGGATAACACGGACGGCAGTTTATCTTGCTGTGTTATGACTGAAGAGAAGATGGTGTTATTGTATCATCACCTAACAGTGTTTAATCTGTCATACGCAGCTAAACAGGCAACCAAGGCCTGTCTTTTATGTAAAACTAATGACACAGGATGTGAATACACACAGATGTTTGACGGTTTTAATTTCTGCGTGAGTAAAGATGTGGAACACAACAAGAGAAAACTGTTGTGAAGAGCTGTCGTTCAATGCAGTTATAGCCGGGTCTCAGCCTAGACCTGTAAACATGAAACAAATTACTTCTTGGCTGTCAGGAATAAAAGCAGTGGAGTTTGTAATGCCATGTGCTGTCGTTTTGCCGGGTTCGTTAATATAGGCAGGGGCTCTTTAATTGAGAGAGCAGGGCTGAGGTTAGGTGGAAAATGAGTGGATGGTTAATGGGAATGAGCAGTGTGGATATTTTAATCAGCTGTGACTCTTCAGCAGGATGGAAATGAAAGCGAACAGCTTCTTGCCAGAACAGCGGTGCAGCCATCCATCTTAAGAGCCACTGGCTGTAGCTGACAGTCATTGCTCTTGTTGTCATTGGTCTGTCATCAACGTACCCCTTCCGCATATTTCCTTGTTGTTAAAAAGGACACATGCCACTTGCCACAAGCACTAAAGCTGTTACTGCTGACCAGTCTAAACACTGACAGGCCACTTGTATTACTATGAACAGAGGAAACTGGAACAAGCAATATGGCAGTTCAGACAGCAACACAGAGCCAGTTGCTAATCGCCTAGTTCTTGACGCTAAAGCAAGTTTGGGATGATATCTATGTCAGATTTCTTATTGTAATATGAGTTCGGCAAGAAGTTTTTGAAATACTGATATTTATTCATATATAAGCATTTAATTAGCATGACTAAAAATATCCACTGGAGTCCCAAGATGGCTGCCGAGTGAACTTTGGCAATTGATGATGATATATATATTTGCTTTGATAGTGGAGGTCTGTTATTGTGTTCCAGCTGAAAAAAAAATGCATATGGTTAGGTATGTTTTGAAGCTGGGATGCTGCTTTTTTCTGGTTTATGCTGATATAATCATGTGACCAGCATAAATCCCTGTTCACACCAAGCTAATGATAAAGATAACAATAAAGGTATAGTTCTAAAAATGGCAGCAGTGTCCACGCCAAAACTATAGAGATAAAGGCACAGAGAAACGATATCGTTGGAATCAATTTAAGAACTTTTTTTTTTTTCAGCTGATGAAAGATAGAAACATTGGCCACCAATCAGAATCAATCCTGCTATCACACACTGGAGAATGTAAAGGGACAGACATGCTTGAGCTTATAATAAACAGACTATATTGTTCACTGGAGAGGGCGCAAATATAGTATCGTTATTGTTATCTTTATAGTTATCGTGTTTGGTGTGAACAAGCCTTAAACCAAAATGGCCAGCTTTAACCAGCATCCCAGCTTCAAAACATACCTAACCAGTATATGCTGTTTTTTCAACAGGGTATGTAATGACTATTTCCTTCAAACTTCTTGATCAGTGAGTTAAGGTTTGTGTGATTAACACGGCCCTTTGCTGGACAATTTGGCTATTTGGCATAATTGAATTTGGCAAAATGTAAATTCCAAATATTTTATGTCAATCTGTTGCATGATTTATTCTGGTACCAGCCAATTAATGTTTTAAGACATCATTTTTGTGGTTCCAGAGTGATTAGTTAAACTGGCTGCAGAGCATCCAAAGATAGTATATTCCAAATGTAATATATGCGACAGTCAAGCAACTGTCATTGAGAGGAACAGGAATTTTAATGGATAACTTTCTCCAGACCTGGGGAATTTTGGGGGAATTGGGGAAAAGTCATGCACATAAGACAAAGGCACAGAGGAGAACACTGAAAGAAAATAAACACTGAGGAAACGTGTTATGCTTGTGACTTTTTTATTTTTGGAGTGGGGGTCATCATCCTTGGCCATTCAAGAACATGTGCCTTTGTTTCTGGGCTTCAGGATATTTGCTGAGGCAGTTCATATGCAAAACTTTGCAAGATATTGTCAGGCGCTCTCATTTGTCCTTGCCACGTTTGTCATTAATCTTTGGCCCTGCTTGGTGAGAGACAGGCCTGATTTGTATAGGGGGTCTCCAGAGGGAAGCCCAAGACATTCAAATAATATAATGGCATTATGGCCAGCTGCAGTAAAAATGTGTCATATAAATTATACATTAGCATAGAGTGGTATGCCCCACAGATTGATATGACAGCTCTCAGTCTACAGTGAAATTCAGTCTGGACTATGAAAACGAAAAATCCCCCCTCCCTCCCTCCCTTAAGGCCTCATATAGCGGCTTTCAGTAATACTGAAGTGGGCTGTTTCATTAGAGGTTGTTTGATGGTAAACAATGCAGCACTAAACATCCTCCTACTGTGACGGGCACCGAAAGACATTAAGAACAGCTTAAGCTGTATTATGTTGCATTTGCTTTGTCCACCATTTTTCTTTTAGACACTCAGCCCTGAGTGTGACCCCACTAAGTCTGGTTCATGTGAGTGTATTTCTAGAGAATCTAAGTATGAAATGCTACTAAAAACATATGGATTTTAAAACATCTAACTGGGGTGGGTTTTTTCATTTAAAAGAAGGAATTTTCTTTTTGTTGAATGAACATCACATTTAAGCTGTCTTATGCTTTTATTATATATTTCATAAAGTGTTTTTATTTTTTAAATTGGCTTTTATGTGAGTAATTTTATTTTACTTATGTTCCACAAATCTTAAATATTTACAAACATTTTGCAAATACAATAGAAACATTACTCAGTTATTTAGCTGTGATTGAAGACATCATATATTAAAATCAGGGGATATTTGAAAGGTTGTATATTATAATATTTTTTTTTTTCCCCCACAATATGTCCTATATATTGTTACAGGGCCACATAAATGTGCCATAGAACATGTTACCCTACATATTCTTCTTCCCTTGTGTTACTCCAAAAGTAAAAAAGTTATTATTAAGGTTGTTTTGTCCATAGATGGTGAAACTTTCCCTCCATCTCTAATAGTGCTACTTATCCAATTGACATTAATGGTTGAGGGCATTTCTCCTCTGCTTCAGAGAGCAATATACACAAAAAAGGAAAAAGAGAGAGAAATGTAGAATGGCACAGGGAAATGACCCAATACCCAAAGGAGGAGAAAAACAAGGTGAACAGGGTACAACAAGTACTAAGCCACATTTGAGAAAGGTGGAGAGCTGAGAGAGGCAAAGCCTGGAGACTTTGTTGGCAGAGATGAATTAGAGCACTGGAAATAGCCTTTTCCACCTTCCCACTGATACCGCCAGTTAACACGCACTCACACACACATCTCTCTTGCTTCTCATTCCAAACATCCACAAAAAGACAGAGGAGAGAGAGCATTGAATGGAGGAAGAATAGACTGTAGCATGTTCAAAGTGAGACTCGATTTTCAGTTCTCCAGAAAGCCATTTTGTCGTCCATATATGATGCAAGTGAAAATAATATGCTTGACCCTTTTGTGCGCGCACTTTGAGAAGTTTGTTACACTGTGGAGTTCCATAATAACTCGCAGACCTCATGTATATTAAGAAGAAATTCACCGCCTTTTATGATAAATTGCCCGGGTAATGGTGAGACCCCTCTTTTGCATTTCAATATGAGTGGGTGTCAGATTGTTATTTCATTACCTGATGACACATTAGCTGATGGAGTTTAATTTGCTATTTCCCGCTCTCTCCCTCTCTTTGATAGCCAGGTATCCACAGAGACCATGTCTAAACACGTATGATCTTAAGAGGAGGGGTCGGAGATGAATTATTAAAGGAATGCACACATATGTCAAACAGCGTGCTCTGTAGCCAATTCCCGGCTCTCGTGAAATGAAATAAATAAAGGTACATGCATGTACTCCAGCATATATATTTGAATACCTTTAGAAATTTTCCAGCAGACCTTGAAATATCATCAAAAATAATGATGCCACAGACTGCTGGGTTTCTCTTTGCTGAGTAGACAGAAAATCAAGGTTTAATTCATTATTTGATAAAAATCTGAATGTCAATGAAACTAAGACATGGTAGACTGGAGCAATATTCTGCCATTCAGCTAGTCTCTCTCTTTCATTTCTTCTCGCCTAACCCCATGCCCTAATCTACAGTACAAACTCAGCGGTGGAATTCTTCACGCCTTACTTACTTTGAGTGGGGAAAGAAGCCAAATAAAAGGTGCCTGTGCAATTAACAAATGACTTCTGCCTTTCTCGCCCCCTGCTTAATCTGTTTGTACCAAATCCAACTAATAATACATTAATGGAGAAAAAGATTATAGCGGATGAAATGAGACACTCAATGGAGGCAGTAATTACTCTCTCTGTAGTGCTCAATAGGCGTAGGCTGGATCAAAAAGCAGGCTGACGTGATACCTAGGAAACCGAGAGACTCTGCAATCCTTTGCCAAAAACCACTCCATTATACTGCTCTCTGTAAAGGAGTTGTATTGAACGATTACACAGTTTTACTAAAATAGAGAAAAGAAACAAATTAGTCACCTCTGTGAGTCTCTAGAGTTTATGATGTTCATCAGGTATAGGGGAAAATTACATTTTTTTCATCAAGATTAAATGAAAGTCTGTCATCAAAAGAAGCCAAGAGGTGATGGTCTTCTTTTATTTGCTTTGGAGAAAGTTCAGACATGCATCTTGTGTATTTACTGCAATATTGGATTTGAGATTTCTTGTACCTTTCAGAATAAATGAGAGTGTTAAAGGTGTTCATTGTATTTTGAAAACTATGTTCAGATTTTAAAACACCTCCTTCACACTCGTGAACGTCTCGTTCTGACCGCATGACAGATGTTCTTGCTGATTTTCACCCAAAACCTTCCCTATCATAACATGGTATCGTGTTTTTCTTAAATAAGGCAAACTGTGAAATTTAAATTATTACTTTTTCATGCTATTCCCTAAAAACTTTACTTTTATCTTACTGAGCTCTCTCTATCTCTCTATAGATAGTGCATGATATGACATACATTATAGAACAGTTCTGTCATGTTTAAACTCAGCATTGTATCGTCTAGAATTCATCTAGAGTTTCATCCTAGATTCATAAGTATCCTAACAGTAAATTTGACTTTCACATGTTTATATGGCCTTAAAACACTTTTACGTTAATGCATGACTTGTAAACTACTGTAAACTACATGTTAACATTGTAAACTACTGTTTTGACTATTAACATGAAGCACATAAATAATGACTTTCATAAGTTTCACTGTTGTTCTGTTGTGGTACAAAATGTTGCTAATAATTAAATTAGACTTAAGGGGGAAAAAACATTTAATTGCACTTTTAAAAAGTTCAGGAAATATTCATCTATCAAGTGTAATGTTCCTTTACAAATACGATACTAAGTGATCAACTACAAACTTCCATATTAAAGCGACACCTGGCTGAGTTCACTAACAAAAAGTTAGCATATGTATATCTAGTTGTTAGCATGGTGTGGATTAGCTGGCATTGGCCTGCTGCCATTCATCTCCCACATACAGCTGTAATTTATACAGGCCGAATGAGCTGATGTGATAGGACCATATGCTTGAGTGCATCAATGATGCTCATAATTCAAATCTAATAGCTACTTAAACTCAAGTGAGAACCTGAGCAAGGCCCTTCATACAGAGTGGGGTAATAAGGGATGAGGGATGACTGGAGTGGATGACTGATGCTCGAGCTCTGAGGAAGAGGAAAAGAAAACAGAGAGAGAGAGAGAGCAGGGTTGTGTGATTCCTGGCTTTCGGTTCCAGCTCTTTAGCTCTGTTCTGCTTCACTGTCTCCCCCTTAGCTAACTCATGTCACATGGCTAATTAGTGGGTTAATCAGACATGTTATGCAGTTTAAGTGGAAATGTGGAGAATAGAGATCCAGAGATGAGGAGGTAATCTACAGTCAGAATTGCATTTTTGCCATATTAATGAAGATTCTGCTAATAGACGTACATTGGTCATGTAGAGGAAGTAGCCTTTAATAAGTGGCAAAGCCTCAATGAGTGTCCAAGTTAAGGTAAAATCTTACTTGATATGATGTCTTTTCCTGCTGTAATGTTGTGTAAAATTAGCAGATAAAAAAGCAAACAAAAAACATAAGCAGATTTAAATGAAGAATGACACAATTTGCATATATCATTCGGCAAAATTTGTCAGCAAGTAAAATCCTGAAAAAAAGTGTGGCGATTTCATATATGTCTGCTAATGTGCAACATAACGCCTACACTCAAAAATATGATTCATTGGATAAACAACATCCAACAATATGGAAATAGGATTTCCATACAATAAATATGTGTAGCCCCAACTCAAGCCAAAATAAATGATTGCGAGGAAATTTAATTGAGTTGGTTCAACTCAATTTGATCAAATATAGTTTTAATAAAATTGAAACATTTAAATAAAATTTTTATTAAAATAAAACATTTAACTGTAAAATAAATGAATAGGAAGACATCCTTCTACACTGAAAAAAAAAGGATATGTTTGATTTACTTAATTTAGGCATTAGCCAGCTTGTTATGCATAACAATGTTTTTATACAGGTCCCTAAG
>JAUYWG010000039.1:7916513-7927311 GCA_034779775.1 Enteromius afrohamiltoni | reverse complement strand
TATTTTTTTTAAGTCTTTTAAAAATGTAAAAAGGTTTTTTTTTTAAATAAACTAAAGGCAAAACCTGTTTAGAATTACTTTAAAGAATTTAAATAAATAAACACTTAATTTTACTTTCCCTTATATATTATGTACAATATATTTTTATATTTTAATCTAAAATATTGATGTGATTGATTGTAAAAATAAATAAATCCAAATTCTGACTTAAATAAATCAAATTGTATATGTGTCTTAGTCTGTTGTTGAGATTAGAGGTTGAGATGAGGTTAACTGTTATACAGTATGTGTAATGCGTACATTTATGCAATTAACATATAAATAATCTAAAAAAGATTTTCCTTAAGCCTTTTGTATCTTTAAACATTCGGCTATTGGCTAAAAATCTGCACACATTTATTGGTCACTTGTCATTCAACATTTAATACACTTTATCTGAAGCGATTTCCAGTTCAAAGCATCAACCTTTCCAGTGAGTTACATCACCTCCACTGCTGCAGTTTGCAAGTTCTGTGTATTCAGGATTAGTTGCTAATCGGGATAGTCCAATTTACTGCAACTCGTGAGTATTGTCATGGACATGCCAAGGACTGAACTTGCGAATCATGTGCGCCGTGCGACCACCGAGCTACATCCTCTTATTAGCATGATTCATATTCCTGAACAAACTCGAACCTGGAAATTTCAGGAAACGCCAACTTTAAAGCCTGTACTAAATCTGAGCAGCGCTTTCATCAGCTTTTGCACAGAGGAAGTGTCCGTCCCAGAGGGTTCTCTCTGCAAACATAATCTCTCCCGCACCCCCATCAACGCCAAACAGAAAGGGAACAAATTCACTGTCTCATCCTCATTCTTTCTGTCGTGCCAAGAAGCTGTATACAGTACACTGCAGATCAAAGCCTTAATTGAAAAATAATTATAGGCACTTAATCATGGGAGGCGGTGGGCTAATTGAAGCAAAAACAAGGCAGCGAGTGGAGGCCCTCCGAATCGTAGCAGAAAGAGGATATTGTGTGAGCTCCCGTCTTTAATAAAGCATCGTCTTCAATCCCCCATTGTCTCCCAGATTAAATTGGAGAGGGCTATTAGCAGAGTTAATTGACTCTCTAATTTAGATCTGGCCAGTCTCAATGCATAACGGATGTGAGTCGCAGCGGCCCATGATGTGCTCACTCTGTCACACCATATTGCCAGACCTGATTGGTTAATGGCTCTGGAATCTGCAAAGTTTGGGCCCATCCTTCAGCTGCAGGGGATCTCGGCCTTCCTGGAGGAATCTCCACCCTCAACTCACTTGTCAAGTGATTCTTCATTCCAGACCATACCCAGGACTGTGGTTGCAAGTTATTTTGACAATACCATGTTTGAATATCTCTAGAGGGAGTTTACGTTTCCTGGTAAGGACAAAGAACTATGCGTCTTAAATAAATTCACCCTGTGACCCCACTATCCGCAAGGCTCTGACCCAGGGGTCAAAGCATTAAGTCCAGCTATCGGTAATAGAGAAAGAGTATTTATTTTCATCCTGCATCCTGCCTTTTTCGGAGAACTTAAGCCTGCTGTATCCAGCACCGAAGGGGCCGTGTCAGTTTCTAGCATCTGTCCTCTCTGTGTTAGAATAAATAACTATTTCAATGTTAGTTGAATTCGCCGGGCTTTTCCGAAAGAGCCGCGCTGGATGTTGTATCGTCTGCCTGGTGTTGCGTATTAGTGGATGCCGCTCATTGAAGCCGGGTGCCCCTGGGCGTTCATCTTGGAGGATTTGAAATCCTCTGTTTGTCGGCTGAAAGCGGCAGTGCTGGCATTATGGAGCTTCAGGATGGACAGAAGATAAAGGAACAAGGACACAGAAGATTGCGAGGAACTATGGATTGACTAATTCAACACTTATTTCGAGTGTGAAATGTGGGTAAAAATCCTAATTGTCCTCTTCTTGACTGGCCCACATTCAGTGCGAAATCCTCAAGGCCTTTTGAGAAGAACAAACAAGCTGTTTCCGCTTGGGGCTTCGGAGAATGAAAAGAGAATGAAAAGAAACACTCTTATCAAGTGCTCTGCAAATTTGGTTCCTGCTGTGATACAAACGGCTTATTCTGAACACACTGCGCCCTCTAGTGGCAGCTGGGATGTAATAGCAATTAGGCATCAATCTAGTGGTTAGTGAGGAAGAGTTACAGAGGAAGTAAGTCAGGTAACCATGGGTAAAAGGCTGTAAATGGCACCCTATTTGTCACCATTTTCCCTGGAGAGTCTTTCATCTTGGCCAACACTGTGTGGCTGAGCTTCTTTTCTCCGAGACTTCGCTAATGGAGGGTCCACAATGATTGCAGCTGCTCAGGCTATCAGAGCTCAGAGGCACAGACAGAATTTAAAGGCCAGGAACCTTTATGTCTCTTTATGAGGATGCAAGCCATTCTAGGTCACGGTGTAAAATAGGACAAACAATTGTCAGGCCGCTGCTGAAAGAGCGGTAGAAGGCAGGTTGTGCGTTGCCGGGTGAGAAACGGAGAGGGGTGTGATTTAACATTAAATCTCCTTCTGAGATGAATGTGTGCTGATAAGAATGACAAGGAACCCAACTCTCTTGACAGAGAGATAAGAACATGCACCAGGCTATTGTGGAGACTGTAGTCTGCGCAGTCGCTTTTTATTTTTGGTCAGAACTTACAGCTACTTCACTTGTTGCAAACTACTGTGTTCCATCTTTGTCACACACACACACACACTGAAAAAGAAAATGGTGCAGGACTTATTTTGAAAGAATTTAAATTAAGAATTAGCTTGAGATTACAGAATTTGCAATTAGCGTGAACATTTAGAGTAGAAAAGTAGAAAAACAAAATATTATGCTTGTTTAGTAATAACCCTTGATGGCATTTTTATTAGCTGGAATGTATCTGCACTCGTGAAAATTATCAAACTGAAATATACAACTGTTTAATGTGAAAAAGATGATAAAGCTCTGCCCAAGATCAGGCAAAGGAAAATGAAAGCACGCATTATAAATCTCCAACCAAAAATCTGTAAATGTGTCACAATTTAGAATCAGATTTTATACAAATATCAGTTATATTATAAATATCACAAATATATATTTTTTCCTGTTTTTATTAATGAAACAAATAATTACTTAATGTATGCAAACACCTGACGGTTCATTGATTATTAGTGCTACTTCCTGTTTGGCTGCCAAAGTTAAAATGTATCCTGGAATATGTTTAGAACTGCTTAAGCACCTGAAAGTTATATTGCAGCAAGCAAAAATGGCTGATTCTCTTGGGTATAATTTTTGGGTTTCAATTTCCAAAAGGCTTTTTATAATGATCCTTTTGTAACTGTGCATTGTACTTGTACATTGAATTTGGGTTTGGAATGAAAACATGCCTTTATTTGACACAGTCACATCACACTTCACCACGCTCCTGGTCTGCTGGCCACAGAACTCCATGCACTGGTCCCAGAGGTCCCTGCAACATCTGAACTTTTGTGTACTTTGGCACGATTGGCCGTGAGCTCTTCTATGGAGGACAGCTCCAAGTCACTTTCCTCATCAGACAGCTAGAAGACAGGTATATTTAAAAGCTTTTCAGTCGAATACTGAAAGCAATATTCAAATTATATTTAACTCCATTGGAAATTACTTGAGAATATATGAGATATGTGGGAATGTCTGAGTGTCTGTTTTACCGCTCTCTGTTTTACAATGGCAGGGCGAGGGGAGGGGCTGGATGGGGGCAGAACTCTAGTCCCGCCTACTGGCTTTTTGATTGGAGTGCTTAGCTGTCTTTCCAAACTTCTTGTCAATGTTTGGACAACAGAACCTGCAATCCAAAAGCATTTGTGTTAGCTGATTAATAATGTAAGAGTAAACCATTTGAAAAATTAAAATGTCTACATCCCACAAGAAGTTGGAAGTTCTATAGAGGTAGCTGGCATTTCTAAAATTTCTGTCTATTCAGTTTTTGTTCTGTGCTGCAGGGAGGATGAATTTAGACCAAAGATCAATTTTGTAGACTAAGACCTGAAACAAGTTAGCATTATAGAATACATTGAGGTCACAAACTATTCTAACTGAACCATTAATGGAAAATATGAAAATGTGTGTTTTTGTTTGTTTATTGGTTTTAGTGAGTTATAAAAAAAGTTGACTTAATTGAAGTCAAGTGGTTGTAGTTTGTTTACAGTCTAGGTTTAGCTTTTCACGTCTGGTGATTGTATTTAGGATTTAAAATGAATCCAAGTTGTTTTCATTTGTTAAAACTATCATGTTTACCAAATCCTGGAAGAATCATAAACTTTTGTTTGCCACAGAGCTTTTTTTCTGCAATAATCTGCAATAATTCAATTGATATTTTTGTTTGTTTAGGGAACCAGAGTGATGCTGAATTCCGGGTACACCTACAAAAATGTGTCTTCACTTCAGAACTCTATTTTGGCAAAATTATATAGATGACACAGAGCTGTGAACATATTTATATTAAATATATTTGGTAGTTGCGAATGGAGGAATTCCAATATACAAATAGGACTTTAGCATTTGCTTACCATGTGAAATGGGACTTTTGGGAAGTTCGTTTGAGTCAGAAGCCTCTGACAGTTCACTGTCTGACCAATCAGGCTCAGCTGTTGGATTCAGCAGTGATCCTGATTGGACAAGGCGCACGGAGGGGGAAGGCTTGCCCCGTAAACTGGTAATATAGGCCCTGTCCTCAACTGACTCATCCTCATCTGAACTGAAAGGTGGTGTGCTAACAAGAAAAATACACTCATTACTGATAAGGTAATATTCAGTATAGTTAAAAACAACATCTCAGATTTCTATCTCATATGTCTCTGAAAAGTCTGAACATTTACCACTTTTAAAAGAAAGCATACCTATTCTTTTTTTTCGGTGTTTTTGGAGTCTGATTCTGAGGTGCATTGGAGCGTGGGGTGGGTTTTGGAGTAAGTGCTTGTGGCTGCTGGCTCTTGGTCCTCCAAATGGATGAGTTTGAGTCCTCCCTGGATCGGAGGCTTTTTTCCTTCACTAGGGTTGAATTTTTCTTTCCCTCTAAAACATATATATAAAAATGATCTTGGATCTGAATAATGGCGACTAAATGGAACTGACTTGAAAGCAGATAAATTAGACGTGTGAGTATGGGTAATGTGGTGCCATGATAAATACCTCATTTGCTTACCCTGTTTTAAAGTGCTGAGTGTTAATTTCCCCTGGCTGTTTTGTAGGCTTTTAACTCGCCTGATGACCTCACGTGCCACATTGTCTCTTTGGTTCTGAAGGTCTGGCTGCTGTCTGTATCTCTGCAGCTGCTGACCAGTCAACAGAGCACTCAGACTCTTAAAAGTTTGTTTAGAGATACCCTTGGTGCCCTGCCAAAACATCATCATTTCAACCACAGAGCAATGCTGTTGAGTGACAATATATATTTATGCATCCACAGTTCAAAATTTTATACATAGATTTGAATTAGTTTACTAGAATCAGACTAAAATTCCTTAAATGCCTGAAATGTTAATACTGATGCTTGTTTAAGTGAATATGTACCTTCCGCAGCCCCATATTCTCCAGTTTTTTCTCCAGTGATTCTTCTAGAATGGGTCTAGATGCTTTCATCAGCTCAGACTTTCCTTTATGTAACTTTAGAACCTTCCACTGTGGTTCATCTGAATCCTCCATTCCCGACGCTGCATGCAAATTTTGTTTAAATAATGTACATCATAGCATGTTTGTTGTGTGTGTATGCATATATCGTGGTTAGAAACTACCGAACCACTCACTCTCTTCATCTTCCACTTCTGGTTCCTCAGGAGAATCTTGGGCTTCTTGCAAAACTACTGGAGCTACCAATTGAGAGGCAAAAATGCGTCAAACCACACTGATTTTGATTAAAAGCAACTCTTATTTTATGTAATCAAGCAATGAGTGAGTCCATAAATGGCAGCTATAATTATTTACCTGAGACTGACAGCTTTTTGATCCGCGATAAAGCATCGGTTGGAAAGATGATTAGTGTCCAAGAATTAAGACACAAGCAGATCATTGTGCAATAACCACAATCGCTTAATCTAACTATGTATTAAAATATGTGTTAAAGGTGAAGTGTCTCATTTTTTTAATACTTTAAAAATAACATCACATCTTAATAAGAGACAATTTAGGTTTACAGGTTCTCCAAAGAGTGTAAACCCTGGTGCTTCTTTTTACAGGATGGCTTGCAATAAACTGCTTGGCATGTAACTAGTAAGTAGGTTACTCTGTACACATAAGTTTTGCAATTATGTTTGGTGCCTCTAGCACCACTTTACTATTAAGGTAACATTTTCTTACAATAGCATGTTTTTACAGCTGACCTTCATCCACTGTTTGTAATTATGAAGTAAATAACCAACCTTCTGCTTCTGAGATTTGATGAGTCTGTCTTTCTGGCTCAGCTGAGAAGAGAGAGAGACAACCTGCTGCTGAAGTTTCTTCAGACTGGAGCCAGAGTTCTTCTCCACTGACAAGGCCTTCACAAGGCTGGTATTCTCACTCTTTAGCTGTAACACACAAACACACACACATACAAATCAAAGACAGGATAAGAGCGTTCCAATATGTTGCGCAGCGGAGGTATTATCTATATCTGATGCTGTAGCAATCTTAAACATTATTTATATCTGCATTCGAATAAATTCAGGAAATCATCAGGGCCTAAATCAGAGGTTTGCATTAAGCATTAAGATTACATTTTAATGCTAAAATTGCATTAAGATTACATTTTTTAGAATAAAAAAAAATCTTTTTTATCTTAATCTAAAGCATAATGTTAAATAAACTAAATGTTAAATACACTCATAATGCTCAAACAGTGCAATACTAGAAAGACTTGCCTCTTCTTTCTCCTGTCTGTGTCTTATTTGTGCTTCCTGAAATTTCTTCTTCCATTCGCTTTTCTGAATTACAAAAATGGGCATGAATAATATACTAAGAAACTGGTAAAAATGCAGAAAGTGAGTAAACAGCAAAACAATGCACTCTACTCAACACTCAACAATGCAAAACACTGTTTCATGTTTTACACACAGCTGTGTAAAGTAGGACCAGATTTTTGTCACCACAAATTCAGCTCTTTCAATATGATCTATTTTGAACATTTTGGAAAATTATGCGCATGAGGTCACATAACGAGTGTTTGTCTTGCATTGTAGATGGTTGTTAAAAAATGTAGCTACTAAAACATACACTCCATAATGGGTGTTGAAATCTTGTTTAACAGTTGCAAACGTTATGATTTTACATACAGAGCTGTTGCACGCGTATAGATAATGAACAGCCAATATCCCCCAGCATTCAGAACAACTTCAACTCTCTGAAAATGTATATTACACACTTTGTTTTGTGTTTAAAAAAAGAGATCCTCGGATGCTGAACCACATAATCAACAGAAGAAAGAATGAAGGATTCTCAGTGCTGTATTTTGATGATTTACCACACAGAGGTGTGCAGTAATATAAAGAGGATGTTTTCTCTTTTCTTTGATATACCCCCTATTTTAGTTAAAAAAACATTTCAATCATCTAGCCAATTCCTGTATAAAAGTTTCCCCATACAGTAAATGTGAACACTGCAAAGACCGTAAGCATTCCCACAAACATGTCACCAAAGATCACAGACAACACCATGTGCACCTATGGCCAATTACATGATTAGAAAGAACTTGCCATCAGTTCATCAGTGTGACTTCAATGACTCGTGCATGACTTAGTGAACAAGGAATGAACTCTCACCTTCCTGGCCATTTTCTCTTTCAGCTCTCTCTCTCTGTTTTCTCTCAGTTCTTTCTCAGGGTCCCTTTCTTCTTGTAAAGTGACATTATTAACTACACCCACCTCTTTGTTCTGCAACACTTGCAGTTTCTATAGATGGAACAATGACAAAAATCCACAGAACGTTATTACAATGATATATAAAAAAACATACCCCCCAGAAGCTCATCTTTTGGCTGCCTGGCAGATATACATACCAGAGGATCTGTCTCCATCTACTGGTGACAGTTTCTAATATTTATTTTAAACCAATGTAGTATACTCACAGCCTCTATGGATGAGCTCTTGCTTGCCATGTCTTTAGACTCTTGGAGAAATAACTGTCTTAGCTCTCCCATTTCCTGCTGAGATTTTCTTCTCTCCTCTTCTTTCCATCTCTCCAGTGCTTCCTTCTCTGATTGTTCTCTCCTTCGCTGCTCCTCTTGTTCCTGGAACACATCTGAATTAATTGATATACTGTCTCTTACTTAAACTGGGATTTCATACAGAGTCTTCATGATCTAATTGGAAATGGTGACGTAAAAATAAGACCTTTCAATGCTTTTAAACTTGCTCACACAACTTTTGCGTTCCCTCTAGAAACTTTGCATTTGCATTGTTCTATAAGTATTTCATTCCTGCAAGAAAAGTAATGTTTGCTTGGAAAAGCCCCTAGTCAATGTATGAATGAAACAGGGTTATATAAGAATTTTAGAGCTCTATGGATCTTGATTTAAACAAACTCACCTGCTGACGCCTCAAGCTTTCTGTTTCTTTGGCCGCCTGCAGCTGCATCTGCGTCAGTCTCAGTTTCTCCTTCAGCTCTTCCATCCCATCTTCCATCTCTTCTACCTTCCGCTTCTTTTGTCTCTCTGGGACATACACACGCAAGCAGTGATGATGAGTTATTAAACAATTCTTTTCAACCATCATGTGAAATTCAAGTGAATTGCTAGCTCACAATTTTAGTAAACTTCAAAAAAATGACCGTCGCAATTTATTTCCACCAACCTGCATCTGTAACTTCAGGATGTCGCCGCTGAACATGTGCTTGTAAGTAAGAATAGTTGACAAATGATTTTTCACAGAACTGGCACTGTCATGAATAAAAAGGCATCAAAATATTAGAACCAAATGTCACTGAGCAGCCAGCAGTTCATTCTGTGCCAGTTTTACCATATATTTATACTTAATCATGAAAATATATTATAAACGTTTCATAAATGTACGCATGTTACATATCACATTATGTTATTGGACTAGAAATGCTCACATTTGCTCACATATTCTAGCATGATAGCTCTATAAGAAAAGTTATTTTTTATTCTAGAGCAAGATATCACACTATTATTATTTTTAATCGGGTATTGATGGATATGATTATATGGTCTTCGCTGAACTCTATTCATTCAAAGAATTCTTTATAAAGTCACAGTTTTCTAAATTATTGTAATTGTTTAACATTGTTAATATCATGTGACACTGAAGAATAGAGAGCAATTCAGCTTTGCTATCACAGAAATAAATGACATTTTAAAATGCATTAAAAATAGAAAACATTTACTTTAAATTGTAATACTATTCACAATATTTGATCAAATACATGTAGCTTAGGTGAGCATAAAAAAACTAATAAAAAACACACAGAACCCAAATGTTAACAGTATGTATGACTGTGAGTGTAAAATGTAAAAGTTTCAAAAGTTACAAATTTTGAAGAAACCCACCTTGTGATAATTATTAGCACTGGCCTGCAGGAGGAGCTGTTGAGTGGCGATCAGTTTTTTTCTCCGTCGATTCTCCTGTTTGGCTTCTTGCAATTTTTTTTCAAGTTCTGCTCGTTGTTCTTCTCCTCTCTGAACCAGAGAGAGTGCCGACTGTAGACGTTCCTCCAGTCCTGACAGCTGAGAGCTCAGCAAGTCCTGGCAGTGCAGCAGGTACTCAGTGCTCAGCTGAGACATACGAAGCAGTTTGATCAAAGAAGGGTCAGCAGGTCCTCGACAGTTTGGGCATCTCTCGCCCTCCACGACACAGAACGTTACAGTCGTAATGAAATTCTGAAGCACATCAACATCCATGTCTCTCTCAACACGTTCCACGTCGAGGGCAGAGAGACGCCTCCAGTCTATGGGCTCAGTTCGTGAGCGGAAGCGGAAGGGCTGAAGCAGCTGTGCTGGATTCCAAGGCGGTGTGGTGGACAGAGCACTGTAGGGCTCACTAGATGAGAATTGGCCCAGCATGGTGAACGGTTTGAGATAGAGAGGTGAATGGATTTGGTGATTCCTGAACAGAGGCTGAATGGTGATAGAAAAAACTGTATTTTTAGTTTAGCTATCAAATCAGCATCTAAATCTAAATGATCATGAGACACTGAAGACTTGATTATTTGCTTCTGAAAATTCAGCATTGCCATCCAAAACATGATTACATTTTAAAATTTGTTAAACCAGAAAAATGTATTTTAAACCGTAAAATTATTTCACAACATGAATATTTTACTGTGTTTTCAATTAAATAAATGCAGCCTTGTTCAGAATAACATCTTTCAAAAACAGTAAAAATATACCAACAACGCATAGGATTGTATACATTTTCTTTGGGGTTTTTTGTTCGTTTGTTTGTATTTTTATCATTTTGCATTATTTATTTTAGTGTGTGTGTGTGTGTGTGTGTATGTGACCCTGCACCACCAAAACAGTCATAAGGTACAATTTTACAAAACTGGGATGCATACATCATATGAAAGCTCAATAAATAAGCTTTCTATTGATACATAGGACAATATTTGGTCGAGATACATCTATTTGAAAATCTGGAATCGGAGGGTGTAAAAAATCATCGTCCAAATGAATATCTTATCAATGCATTTTACTAATCAAAAATGACATTTTGATATGTTTAAAGTAGGAATTTTAAAAAATATCTTCATGGAACATGACTACTGCAATGCTCTACTAGCCGGTCTCCCCTCATGTTCAATCAGACCTCTACAAATGATCCAGAATGCAGCAGC
>JAUYWG010000039.1:7891291-7916413 GCA_034779775.1 Enteromius afrohamiltoni | reverse complement strand
TACTTTCTTAAAAAACTTCCAGCGGCCAGAACTCTGACCAGGGAGGTGATCACAGAGTGGGTCAGTGTGTATACACTTTAGTGCTGGTAAGGATTGCATACAACTTCATGTCTTAAATGGGCGAACTAACCCTTTAATTTAATTTAATTTAATTTTAACCCTTTAAAAGCTTTTCTCGAATACAACTTAAGTGTGCGATTTGAAATATTGAAAAATATTCCACTATTATTGTGTATCCAGTGGCTTTCAATATGCAAAGAATCATACTAGACCGATACGCAAACTTTATATGAGCTGATTTGATTTAAAGAAGCGTTTCCCAGTCCCAGTTCTCATACACTTAAACCGATTTCTCCTGCTCAACTAGTAGAAGGCAGTGAAGACTATCAGGTAAATTGGAACACAGATCCTGCATGTAGCTATTTATCTGCATCAGGTGTGTTAAGAGAAATGCTGAATATCAAATTGGAGTTGTTTAAAATCTTTACAATGGCTAAGAATGGATTTTGAGATTTTGTCCAATGAAGTGCATCCATCTGTTATAAAAAAAAAAAAGTGCTCCACATGGCCTTCAGAAGTGAATAGATGCATTTGTGTAAGAAAAATATTCATATTTAAAACTTTATGTACATTCATGAGAGTGGCATTCCAGAGGATGCTTGAAGGTGAGTAAATAATTTTTTGGTGAACTATCCCTTTTAATAAATGCATTTATTATGCATTGTTTATTAATGGGTTATGATGGGTAATTTCAGAATGGGTTCTGGCTTTTTCCTTACTTTTGCATTAATGTTTGGTGATATTGGGGGCTGGTGTTCTCACTTGACCTTTTAAAAAGATTTCCTTTGTTCCTTTATCAAGCCGTTTCAATTATACAGCGTTGTATTGCTGATAGAAAGTCCTTCTCACTTATCACAACTGGCATTTTATCAAAAGGTGTCTTTCTGCAGTGATGGTAGTTAACTTTTAACTAGACACAAAGATTGGATGTCCTTGTTAGCAGGTGATTCATTCCCATGTCAGCTACTGGAATCTCTTTCAGGACTGAGGTGGACAAACTTGCTGTCCGTGCGCTCAGGGCTGAGCGGCTGATAGCAGAGCTCTTTAAATTGGAGACCTTGCTCTGATGACTTTTAAATGGAGTGATTTATTCTGTTTGTCATCACGGCAGCAACCCTCAGCTGTTTTCCTAGTATCCATGTCATGCTCATAGAATTGAAAATGGCCCTTTGTTGTCTGACTAGATGCAGATGAGGTATAAGCGATGGCAGTGCGATATTTCATGTCATGTGTACAGACTCTTGCAACGCCTTGTCTTTGGATTGTGTGATGATGCGATTTTATGGGAAATTATGCATTAGTTGCAATTGCGTCTTAATATAAAGTTAAATTATGTAGTGTCTTGTAGCTGTTATCTTTTAAAAATGTTACTTTGTTTTCATTTTGCTCTTGGTGTAGTTATACCATTTGTTGGCTATTCCTTTTGATAGTTTTTCGCATTATAAAAGGGCCTTTAGGTACTTCTCTTTTCATGATGTCCAATTACCCACCATGGCAGAATCTCTATACAGCAGTCTTAATGTAAGGTTTGTGTGTGTTCTAGCAGGGAATCTGTTATCTACAGCTTTTCACATATTGCTTACAGGCATCTTCCAAGAAATATAATACATACAGGGGTCAACTCCATTTCCTGGAGATTATCCTGCAACCGCTGGCACTCCATTGCCATGGGAACTGCTAAATTGGTTGAGAAGTTACCTGCACTTTGTTCACCTGCACATAAGCAATTACGTTTCTGTAAGTGCCTACCTGAACCTGCCATCACTTATAATGAATCCGAGATCTACCAGTGAGAAGGTGTATATCTTTTTGTCACATTATGTATTCTTCTGTTGGGATACAGTTTCTCTTTACTGTCACCTTAACGGTAATTGACCCACTTCACCCAAACACAAAAAAGGCGAAGTGCTGCTTTAAAAGAGTGGATTTCACGTGACCTACATGTATCTTATTTGAATCAGTAGCATCTCCAAAATAATGTTGCTATTTAGTCATATAATTGCAAAGTAAGAGGATCTCCTGTTTAAAAATAAATTGCTTCCTACATTTAAGAGAATAACATTCTTCAGGAAGGAGAGTAAAAAACTTTGACAGCCAGAGTTATTTTCTGTTACACTAGTATAGTTATTTTTCTTGGTGTGTTTGGGCCATATGAATATATACTCTAAATATATATTCTGAAGATATTATGAAGAAACTGGGCAAGTAAACCCCTTCTTTAATGCATTTCTGGATCTAGAAGTTGTGACACTGAAAAATGTGTTTATGGTGAACATTTTGTAGTTTATAGAGACATAGAATGAACAAGTTTTAGTTTATTGATTCTGCCTTTTGTTATGACCTACTTTCCTAGTTTCCTTTGCACATTTTGCTCCTATACAAGTTTACTTTTTCTGTTTTTTTATACCTGTAAGTTTTCCTTGGGTCCTTTTATTATTATGGTTATATGTCTGATATGACCAGCAGTGTCCAATTCGTGACCAAGCTATTTATTTTCAATTCATTTTTTAATTGGAATGAGCAGATTGTAGCTGTTTTTAAGGCAGCAACTTACTGAGTCACCAGTTAATTTACTAAATTCAGAAATCTCATGGTCATATTTGTACATTTAATTGGTATTGGTTTATTTAAAAACAAAACATAACGTTAAAATAACTCTAATTAATGTTTTATTTTGAATTAGTTTAGACACCAGTAGTAAAGAATTTTTATATCACACATTTATTGGGCGTCTATCACAACATAATTTGGTTCCTGTTGTTTGAACTATCACTTTATTGCACTACAGTCTTTCATTATGGTATCAATATTATATTTACTCACTGCTAAACCTCATGTGAAGAACTAAATGTGGATGGCTAATTTGCATTGGGTTTTTCTTGAACAGATGGGAGTAGTGTCAAGGTTTGTCCAAGAAGTCGCAAGATATGTCGCATAGGGGGTCTGAAAAGTCGTTAAATCTAGCGACAAAGTCACAAAATTGGCAACACTGCATTAAAAGGCTTTCAGTTTCTTCTGATGCCTTGGAAGAGTAGGTAGATTAGAATGAATATTGGGTTTTGCTTTTATTTTATTTTTTTGCATGGATGGAGCATGTAGGATAAAATGTCACTTTCTAATTTTTGTATTTTTCTTTCTGCCAATAAGTGCCCTATCCCCCCCAGCCTCTTTCTGAATAGAAATCCCTATTGAAAGAAGTGGGTTGTAGCCACTCGGAGACCAAATCTGAAAGCAGGAAACCCATAGAGCCCAGTGTGGGAACAGCTGAATAGATTTTCCAACTCTCTTCCCACTCTGCTCCTCCCCTTTATCCTAAGAGCGGAATGCCTCTTGTTCTGTAGTGGATTCTCTGCTCAACCTGCGGGTCTCCTTGGCAAAGCTGTGTTTGCTGTGGGTAGAGAGCTAAAAAGAGAATGAATGATTGACAGCTGCCTCTCATTTTACTCTAGTCTATTGTTCCACAGAAACGTCCCCTCAGCTTTATCACAAAGACTGCAGCTCTGAGGAAAAACATGTCTGGGCCATTCCGAGGGAACATGCGTTTTTAAAAAAAAAAAATCTTTTGGAATTGGT
Source organism: Enteromius afrohamiltoni (assembly GCA_034779775.1). Lineage (NCBI taxonomy): Eukaryota > Metazoa > Chordata > Actinopteri > Cypriniformes > Cyprinidae > Enteromius > Enteromius afrohamiltoni. The sequence continues at coordinate 7,912,780 of JAUYWG010000039.1, read as the reverse complement.
ATTCTTTTAGTATACTGGATTTTTCATATTTGAGCACAGCTTTGAGATTTCTTTTTTTTTTCTTGTTTCTTTTTATTGGCATTAGCAAAAACAGATGTTATGAAACTTGGGGTAAAACCAAAAGATGTGTTAAAGTCTTTAATAATGCATCAAATTGCAAAGTTGCTTGGCAACTGTAAACTGCAAGTCACAATGTGTTTGCAACTTAATGGCTCTCATTATATTCGACCGAGCTGTCTACACTGGAAGTGCACATGTCTGACAGTTTGCAGAGTACGCTATAGATTTCTGCTTGCTGTCAAAAAATTTGATCAGTGTTCTGGTTTCTAAAGGTTGGCCCATGTGTTATTTAAATGGTTCTTTACATGTGTTATCTAAATTGTTCTTTGCACAACTGTGGTGCAAAATATTATAAAATAGTAACATAGGTTGTGTTACATGTGCATCTGTGCACAGAGCAGCCAATGAGCCATGCAGTGACACCAACAGGACCAATGGGACCGGGAGGGTGAGTTACTGATCCTTGTTGATTTGTATGAGAAATTGGGACACATGAACAGGCAGAATAAGACTAACTTCGAAAATGTTTAAATTAATACATAATAAGGTGGAAAAATTCTAGAAATTTTGGAAACTTTCTAGGATTTTTTTTTTTTTTTTTGAATATTCCAGGGATTTTTGGAAAGTTTCCAGTAGGGCTGGGCGATATATTATACGCATCAGTATTTGTGCTTAAGTTTGACAGTTGATTATGAGGATGATATATCCTCTCTGTTGACTGACATTTATCATGCATAAAGATGTAATGGTGTGGTTAAATTGGATCCATATTGAAAATGCCTTTGATAAATATAATGAGATCCAAATGATCATCTGTAACTCAAACACAAAAGCCTGCTTTTATTCAAGCTTTCAGTAATGTTCTGTTATTCATTTTGCCATGATCTAACGTATTGCACTGCCCAGCCCAGTCGCACGTTTTTTTTCGTGGCACGGATACGATTCTTACTCGACTTTCATGAGTATAATGAAATAATCGTGTCCCTGACACGAATAAATAGATTAAAGGATCATTTCGTGAAATTGTCACGACCTGCCATGCGACTGCGTTGCACTGACAAGACGTATGATAAAATAGAAAAGTGTGACAATGTGAAAGACAAGTCAGCTTGGTCTGGTATTCTGAAACAACACAAAAGCGCCTCTCAGACACAAGTACTGAATTCAATTCTCCTTGGTGTCTTGTTGCACTTGAATACACAAAAATGTCAAATTGTCTATTTTGGTTTTTGGGAGTACTCAGACAAACACACTCGGTTATGTCTTAAGTAGATGCAAACATTTGTTAAATAGCCGATATGTATCGTTATATTGGATCCATACATTAGGTCATTAGGACAGCAGCCTAAGTTACTTGTTTGTGCCATTAATGTTAACAATGTTAAATTGTTATAAAGGATGTATAGGCTTATAAGATCTTCAATAATGAAAGAATGATATATGAAACATTATGCTAAATGAAAGAATGAAGATCTTATGATGCAAGTCAATACTTATAAAGAAGACTATTTTGTTGTTTCTTTTAAAGAAGTGTTTTTATTTCAAGATAAATAAAAAATCGGTGTCGTAGCAGTTATATCAGTATCTATATTTAATCAAAGTATTTTTTCTTCATGTTTTCTTCAGGAATATAATGAGATTTCAGTCTAGCAAATCTACTGTTGATTTAGTTTACTAAATTTACTAGATTTAGTCTACTAAAACGAGACTAAAACTTGAACTATTCAGATGACTTAAACTAAATTTTAGTCAAAAGATTATTACTAAAAGTAAGTGCAATGCTTTTGTTAGGTGCTTGTTTGGCATTGCATTTATTCAGACATTCTGAAAACTTGAGTGCCCCATTATTAAAAATCATTAGAGCCATTCAAATAATACCATGATTACAAATAGAAAATGGGGTCTGAAAAAATAAAATGTATAGAAATTTGTATTGTTCATGCCCTATTTTGCGTTTGTGTTCATTACATTATTCAAGTATTATCTTCCTAATGACTTGAACCAAATATATATTCACTCCCTTTGTTTAATTGTCCCTCCTCCTGTGATTCTGAAGTTTAGATTTTAGAACTTTTAGATTTATCAAGTAACAAATAACCCAGTATGCCTGGATGTTGAATCATACCACACCAGTGCACTGCTCCACAACACCAAGGGTTTCAAGCTTAAGATTTATTTATTTATTTATTTATTTTTTTAATTCTTGCACTGCGTATGTTTTTCTGCCGCACAGTTTCATTCATACAATCTTTTAAACCTTTTCACAGCTGCAGTCCACTTATCAGTGGCTCCCATAAGGAAATTCTGAGTCTCTTTCAGGGCTGAAATTAATTATCCTTAATATCGCTAAATGAGAATAGCTGAATATTAATAGCAGCAGTGCTGACCCAAGAATAGCGCTCGTCTGAGATCATCCATTTCCATTCTCATCTCTCTCAGCCGTCCTGGTGCCCCATGCCAGAGGCTTTTCTAATGTGTGAGTATGTTCTTGCAAACATCCACTTCTCCATCACTACCCACACATCACCCCAGCCTCCACTCCAGCCGGCCTCTCACGTCTGCAGCCTCACACGGTCCACTGATCACACTTCTGCTGTCGGGGGAGAGCAAGTGGACCATACACACTGGTAGTAATGGACAATTGGAGGTTTTTAGTAGCAGTGCTGAACCTCTCAATTGGGTTTCGTCTGGGCGGTGGTCTTTAGGCCCAACATAATTTAAAATTATTAACATGACATGGGCTGAATAGAAAAATTGTTTGTAGTTTTAAACAGATTTTAAATGATAATTCGTAAGTTGATTGATTTCGGAGCTGTATGAAATAAGTCCAAAAAATCTTGTGAATAACAAAAAGATCATTGAATTATTCACAAGCATATTTTTATGCCAGTATTTTTGTACATGCTTTTAAATGCTTGATGATAAAACCAAGATGCAGTTTTTATAAATCTTCGTATTTCCACCAGCATTAATACAATGTATATTATGTATAAACATTTAGACTTTTTTTGCTAAATCTTTGAAGCGCGTCAAAGAATCATGTGACCTGAATACTTTACTCAGATGATTGATTGTTACCTTCCAGAACTCTCAGATGCTTTGCTTTCAGACAGAAGCCAGCTGCTGCCGATCGCTAGCAAAAATGAAGTTCATCAGAGCGTTTTGTTTGCATGCTCTAAACCACAAGTAATTTATTACATTAATATTAGAGCCACGGTTGTTTCGCCAGTGGCTACCCCTTTCATTTCCATTTTGTGCTAGGAAAAAGTGTTTTCCAGGAAGTCATGATTTTGTTGTTTTGAACAAATAGGACTGTTTTGCAAATAGTTTTTGAGACCGTCAGATTTTTTGTGTGAATTAAACCTTCATGGGCACACCGCTTAAGTGATGGATGAATCTGCTGTTTTAAGAGCTGTTCAGTCTATAACAAATACGTCTTGGTAAACATTTCATAGAATGTTATTCAATCAATCAATAAAGCAATCATTTTTTATTTATTAAGCTACAATAAAGATTGTAGCAAAGCACTGAACATGATCAAATAGGAGAACAGAGTGATGGTAATGTATAATGATGAGAATTAAACTATTTATCAAATGCAGAGACAGTCTCCGTAGTCAAGACGACGGTAATCACTGGAAATCAGGTGTCCCCAACTAAGCAAGCCCAAGGCGACAGCGGCAAGGAACCAAAACCCCATCCATGAGAGAATGGGGGGGGGGGGAAACCTTGGGAGAACCAGGCTTAGTTGATGCCCAGCACCTAATTTCCAGTTTATTCGTTGTATAAAATTTGCTAATATATAAAACGTGAATTGGGGACTTCAAAACTACTGGTGTTAATCTGGCACCTGGCTATTTTTTGTATGTGCAACTTCAGATGATTTTCAAATACTCGTATCATGGCCAAATATTGTCCTATCAAACTATACATCAATGGAAAGCTTATTTATTCAGCTTTTAGATGTAGAGATTTCAGTTTCACAAAATGTACCCTTATGCCTGCTTGAGTACTCCAAGGTCACATATGACCAAATTCTATTTAACTATTTAGCATTCCTCCAATTTTCACTGAGATTGCTGGCGCCCACCTTGTCATTGACATTTTAGTGTGACTTCTGGAAAATGCTTGGAAACACTAGTGTGGACTGTTTTCAAATGTATCTGGATTAATGTAGCCGTAGGGCAAGGTGACTGAAACCCCGTGATGAGGTGGTCCAGATGAACACCAAAGGGTTGACCCTTTCAGTTATTGCGTGAGAACTTGTTTCAGCATCAAACTGTGGCTAGGAGACCCACTAGAGTTACCAAACTATGGAAGACACTGGAAGAAAATTGGACCTTGATCATACCAAAGTAGAGTGAGAGACTAGTGATACCCTGTGACGGTAGATGCCGAAGTCATTCATACACTTTCTCTACACTTCCTACTAATTTCTGACAACTTAACCCTCCAAAATTTTAGTTGTAATCATCTTCCGTGCCACAGTGGTTACTGTTGTCTAATATTGGTCACTCTGTTTTCCATCTACATTTTATCAAACATGTTCGCAGAACAGTGGTATACACTTAAATACTCTTAAAAATTAAGGTGCTAAAAGGTTCATCACATCGTTGCCATAGAAGAACCACTTTTGGTTCCATAAAATACCATTCAGTCAAAGGTTGCTCAAAGAACCATCTTTTTCTTACATTTTTATGATCAAAAGAACCTTTTTTGCCACAAGTACCTTTTGTGAAACAAGAAAGGCTTTTCAGATGTTAAAGGTTCTTTATGGAACCATTTAGACAAAAAGATTATTCTATGGCATCAGGAAGCACATATTGCTTCAAATTTTGAACAGTGAAGATAAAAACATAAATCAAGTCAAACAGACTGTTTTGTCTCAGTATTGCTGTATTTGGTGTGTTTTGTGCGCACACATCTGAGCAGAAAACATACTGTTTTTTTTGCATGTGAAAGATGCATCCAACTTTTGTGCTTGACATTTTACTGATACACAAGTCTCTTCTCTCTTTTTTAAAACTGATAGGCCTGTTAATTTCGTTTACCTAACATTGGTCAGTTAAATGGTTATTTGCATTGTAACATGTACAAGCATCAGTGAACAATTCAAGTCACTGCAAAAAGAAGGCACTTTTATGATTTGATAGTAGTGCTCAATTCAGACTTCTTACTTTTTAAACACTGATAGGATCTGAATATGAAGCTCAGCCATTTTAACAAACATATCACATTCGCAATCCCACAGAAAAACCGATACGACAGCCACTGTGTAACAACTGTCTGTTGTGAGAGGCGGCGTTGCATGCTGTGAAGTTATTGATCTGGCGGTGAGAGAGATGATCTCAAAGATAAAGACAGAACAGAGATCCTATAGATAACCTAAACTCTTTCCCAGAGCTGGTCTGTGAAGAATTTCCCACTTTGGCTGGTGCAGCTTGCCGTAACTTCTACATACAGCGAAGAGAAGGTGAAAGTTGTTGTGCTGAATCATTATGGCAGAAGGATTGTCATAAATTATTCATCAGACTCTCACACCTGAATGCCGCCTTGGCACAGAAAGGAAAGTCTGGGCACTATCTTCACTCTTCTCAAGTGTTTGTGTAATCCAAGTAAACTATTGATGGCTTTTTGACAGTATTGTTTTGTTTTTTTGATCTATCAATAGTAACTGTGAAAGGCTCATATTCTAAAGGAATGCATTAGGGAAACCTGATGATGAGTCTTGTGACTTTGATGTGACTTTCGTCTCCTCCAGCTTATGTGGATGGCATCATCTCTACCTGCTGAGATCAAAGTGAAAGCCCCATGCTCTTCATCTTAAACTCTGCCCTATGAAGAACACTTTTGAATCCACATTTTCAAGGTGACGCTTATTGGAATTATTGATTGGAATTATTAAACAAACACATGTTGTTCAGATGCATGAATTGCATCATAATTCTGTTGGGTATGTGAAAAAGCATTTTTATCCAAGCTAATCACTATTGCTGTTTCTGTGGCACACCACGCAGATAATTCATCCAGGCGGCTTGGTTTTGCTACACTTTTAGAGTAAACCTGTTTTTCTCACCAATTAGAGGTGAGACTTAAGAAATGATTATTATTATAGTGAAGTGATGTGTCATTGGTGGCATATTTAGTTTGTAGGTAGTGAAACATCATGCCGTGTATGGCATGTATGTAGTTCACAAAGCATTTTGAGACAACTAATTACTTTATATTTTATTTATGTGTTCATTTGTTTTTGTTAAAAGATTTTGGATTTGTCTGGCACATTCATGTTTTATATAATGTCAGTAGTGTCTCTTGGTGGTTTGCAAACTATTTGTGCTGAATTGTTGGGTAGTATTTTGTTTTGTAAATATAAATAAATATGTAAATATTATGTCAATATTCATAGAAATTGCTTATACCCTCTGATGGTTATGATAATAGGCTAAATGGGTAGGTCTTTCAGAAAAGGTTATTTTGTGGATCATTGCTATTTGATAGGGAAGAACCCAAGATAGAACCGATAGGTGTTTAGTCAGATCCTCTGGAGGTTGTAGGGGAGTTCACAAGGATCTGTGTTTGGACCATTATTATTGAGTGGTCATGATTTGAATATTTGTTATGCAAGGTTTCCTTTCTAAGTCCCTTAATCTGGGACTTTTTAAAGTCTGCTTCTGATGTTATCCAAAATAGGTTTTAAATGTTGAAAAATCTAAATGCCTGTTATTTTCAAATAAATTTTCTGGAGCTGTTTTATACAACATAGTTGACTTTAGAAATTCTAATGGTACTGAAGTTTTGTAGGACATAAAAAATAATTAAACTTAAGAAATTAAGATAAAACTAAATGTAAAAAATAATTTCTGTTCAGTTTCTGGATATTTTTGCATTGTCAATTGCATATTAACTTTGACTAAAACCGCATATAGTTCCTTTTAACAAAAACTCATTTGAGATGATACTACCCTTCTAATATCTAGAAACTATTTCCTGGAGTGTAACTCCTGCAGACTTCAGTTCCTACTCTGCTTCAATACACATCTGTCAGTATTTTTTAGGAAACGCTGAGGATTTAGATTGTTCAGGTGAGGGTTGATGACCCTGAACTAGACAGAGTGTGTAGTGCGTACTATGACAGTATGACTTCACACAGCACACAGTGTGAAGTACGTCATTAAGAACACACTTAAGAAGTGATACAAATATATATATATATTTTTTTTATCCAAACTGGGAATAATGAGTAGATCCACTAGTGTTGGACTGGAAAGTGTTCCTACAAAGTCTAAACCCTGCAGTGGGTTCCTTCATGGGGAACATGTTCAATTAGTTTTTCACACAGTCTCTATGAGGTCTGCAACACTGCCTAGGTGTCACACTGTACAGCATCCATTAGCACGGTATTCTCATTCACACATCTGTGTCAGTCGGTGATAACCAATAGAAATAATAACCAGCTCAGGCCATGCTGTTCCTCAAATAGCCCACTGTTAGAAAAACATGCATGCTGCCTCGTTGTTTTTTTTTTTTTTTTTTTTTATAGTTTTATATCATATATGCATTTGAGACAAGCACTGGGGGTTGCTTAACTTTGGTCCTGGCGGAGCAGCTCCAACCCTGATGAAGCACACCTTAAGCAGTTAATCAAGGTCCTCAGGATTACTAGAAACTGAAGGACAAGTGTTTTGAAGCTGGTTAGAGCTGCTCCTTGCAGGACAGTTGAGAAGTTTGACACAAGCTCTAGAATTAGGGTCTTTATCCCTGTTATACTTTTTCTCTAGTGACTTATTGATATAGCCAAGTCTTATTTTTCAGTACTTCAATGTCACCAAATATGTGACATGTGCCAGAGCTTCAACAGATGCTCATGCTATTAATTATTCAGTCTGGCTTGTGACATTTCTCAATCCTGCTCCCCTACTATCCTTCTCATCAATTCTTTCCCCATTTCTTGCACTCTGTCTTGAAACAAATGCAAATGACTGAATATCACTTCACCCATTTTGTTATAATATGAATGATCTGTATTAAGTGAGTGTACAATTTACAAAATAACAGCTTCCAATGATCAAAGCAAAGTTTAATTCTTAAAGGCAAAGTTCACCACTTTTCAAGCCGTTTAATCAAAATCTTCTGAAGATTGGTTTATGTGATAAACAGACTTAATTTACACTTTAACTGTGAACGATAAACAGAAGGTCATCTGGATGAGCTTGTTGCAAATTGGTTCTTGCGTGTTTGATCTTCTGTTTACTGTATATGATTTGGGTGTCTTGATTTAGTGTTTAAATGTGAATAAACGCTTACAATGTTTGATTAAATTGCTCAATTCATATTCCTTTTACTAGCTCTTTACAGACTTTTTAAAGCATGGACATTTTGGTGGAATTAACTTTCAATAGAGGGACAGAAATCACTAAAGTTTAATTTAAGATTGTGGAAATAGTTCTGAACAACATGGGTGATTGATGACAATTTATAGGTGAACAAACCCTTTAAGAGCTCAGGAAAAACCTTCATCAAAATGAGGAAAATCGAAACTTTGCCATGAAAATAGCTTTCAAAGTAGCAAAAATTACTAAGTAATGTTATTTTGTAGACCTTGACTCAAAAGCAGAGTTATTGCACCAATAAAGATGGATTTTAAGTGGTTTCCATGCCGACAGTCTTTTAAGTGTTCTAAAATGTAGGTTCAGCTACCAATTTTTGACCTGCGCTTTGTCCATATATTTGAGCCTTTTGAAAGCCCTTTGAGAGACTGCAGTGCTGTGTAGGTAGATTTGAAGGCCCTGTTTGCTTTAGAGCATGTAAGTACGATGGAGGCTCTAGCAAACCAGTAGGGTGAAGTGTGATGGCTCTTCTGTGATTTATGGTTTCTGACAGAATGTTTGTGACCTGTACCTTTCCGCCTGTTCTGCTTGTCTGCTAATACTGTATGAACATTCCCCTGTATTCATTTACTGTTAGCGTCAAGGTAAGACAGTTAACTAGTTGGTGGGCCGCATTGAGATGCGATGAAAGGAACGTCAAAGCAGTGCTACGTGCACCTGCACTCACACATTCTTCTAAGGTATGTTTACTCAGAAGCACTGAAATGTGTTATAGCACTCTTGTTTTTCAACTGGCTTCATTTGTAATTAGGACAAATCATTTGTTGTATTATTGATTTTGGCATGAATGTGATACAGGGTAATGGGTTTGACTTCAAATGAAGTCTCCGCTGCCTAGACTCTTCTTTATAACGGTGAATCTCTTTGCTGAAAAAGAAACGGTTGTTATATATTTATTTAATAATAATAATAAAAACACAATGCTACACATTTATATTCATACTTGCATAGCACTTAGGGAGGGAATCGATTTTATTAGTTTACTTGTTTTGTCTTCATTGTCGATTTGTGACTGATTTGTGAATGATTTAAAAACGAATTAGAGATTTGTCCGCATTACCAAATATTTTTTCCCTTGGTTTTGCTGCATTGTTTCTTTACAAGTCTCTTTACTATCTATTATTTACAATATTATTATTTTCCTGATATTAATAAAAAATGCCCATCATGCAGTTGCCTTTTTTGCTAAATTCTCAGATGCCTTAGAGAGAGGGTGTAGTAGTTCTTCACTAATAAGAGGTTGTAAATTTGCTCACAGAGCAAGAATGGACATGAGTTGGTAATTTTGCATGGTTGGCAGGTTGTAAAAATATTTTCCTTCAGGCTTTAGTCTTAAATAATTACCTGAAACTTATTTTCTTCATTTGTTTTCTTCTTTGCATGTAGGAAGTAAAACCCTTGCTGCAGTTACCAGATGATTACCTCGCAATTAGTGTTGCGTTTGTTGTTTCAGGGGGAGAATTTAAGTAAATAGGTTTTATGTAAATTTGAAATGTCCAAGGGAATATTTTGTCCTGTGGAGTACATAGTGTTCTTTTGTGAGGTTAATTTCTTCTTTATATATATTTAATTTTTTTTTTTTTTTCCTTTTGATTTCTTTCATGCTTTGGTTGGAAAAGAAGCACCTAGTGTATGCACAATACTCTTTGTTTATTGCCACAGTCTCTTATATGTGTCCATTAGACTGCTGCAACAAAGGAATTGCCAGTAGCTGTACTTTTGTGATTGTTGATCACATCACCCTCCCTCGCGTCCTTGAGCACTGAGTGACATACAAGGGGAAAATGTGTACAGATGTTATTTTTAATTATGTAATTTTACTTACGGAAAGTATTCAGAACCCTAACTCTGTTATATTGCAGCCATTTGCTAAAATCATTCATCAAGTTCATTTTTTCCCCTCATTAATGTACACACAGCACCCCATATTGACAGAAAAAAACAGAATTGCTGACATTTTTGTGGATTTATTAAAAAAGAAAAACTGAAATATCACGTGGTTTTAAGTATTCAGTTGTGACACTCATGTATTTTTCTCAGGTGCTGTCCATTTCTTCTGATCATCCTTGAAATGGTTCTACACCTTCATTTGAGTCCAGCTGTTTGATTATACTGATTGGACTTGATTAGGAAAGTAAGAATCATGAGCTCTAAAGAACTGCCTCAAAGACAGAATTGTAGCAAGGCACAGATCTGGCCAAAGTTACAAAAAAAAATCTGCTGCACTTAAGGTTCCTAAGAGCACAGTGAAAATGAATGCGGTCAGGTTCAGGGGTATCCTTGATGAAAACCTTCTCCAGAGTGCTCAGGACCTCAGACTGGGACGAAAGGTTTACATTCCAACAAGACAATGACCCTAAGCACTCAGCTAAAATAATGAAGGGTGTCACAATCCTCCAAATCCTCGGTTCGATTACATTTTCGATTCTAAGTCACGGTTCGATTAAATTCTCGATTTACAAAAGAAAAATATGAAGGCAAAAGCTATGCCGTTTTAAGTCACACACTACATTATCAAATTTAAAATGTTTATTAACAATATAATGTAACAGTAACTTATATCCTTAGTCAATTGGAAACTTCAATTGGAGTTTCTCTTTTGTAACTGCAGTTTTCTTCACAGATGATGGCATTCAAGTTTACAAAAAAAACAAAATAGCAGTTTCAAGTTCTTGTTAAAGAGAAATATGAATAAAGAACTGCTAAAAAAAAATGTTGTCGACAACACGTTGCCAACATAATTCACTGGGAATCCAAAAACTTCCAAACCGGTGACGTCAGTGAAAGAGGAGGGGGTTCAAGTTCTGATCTTTTGGCTGTTTGTTGTAGTTGTTAGGTAAGTATCTGACGGCTGAAGGTCTGGAATTCATAGCCGCTTTCTTTAGTCAAGGCCCGTCCATAAGGCCGTTTGACCGACATGTCAAACAACCAAACACAGTTTGTGTCGTTCAGCATCACGTTTCAGGGCGTGGAAATGTCCCCAAAACAACAAGCCGGCATGCAACAAGTTAGTCAGCATGGAAAATCCAGATGAAATGCTCGCAGTAAAAATTAGTTTGAAGCGTATCTCTCTATGTTTTAACACCCACATGTTGTTTCATGTTTGACACGTGAATGCGGCTGATATTCCCTTCTCCGTTAATCTTCCATAATAGAAAACTCCTGGACATCACACGTCTGCGCTTTTGTTTTTTTTTCCCTGTTCAAAAAATACAATTGTGAACAGCAGTGTCACACGATCCTTCAGAAATCATCGTAATATGCTGATTTGGTGCTCAAGAAATGTTTATTGTAGTTATCAATGTTTAAAAATGTTGTGCTGCCCAATATTTGTGGAAACCGAGATGCATTTCAAAAGAACAGATTTTATATCCTGCAACAGAAATTAGAAAAAGTTAAAATTCAGCTGTTCCACATCTCTGTTCATTCAACTGCTGCGGTCCAGGATATGATTGTTCCCTAATGGTTAACAGCTTGATTGGACTGAGCATTCCATGGTTGTGACTGAATAGTCTACTGTTAGCTACAAGAGCTGAACTGTATGTAAATCTCTTCATTTGACATCTGTGCCCACAGAATCTCATCTCTCTCAGATCTCTGTTCAGACACTCCATACTCACCCTCATATTGTTCCAAACCTCTAAGAATCCCTTTTTTCTCATGGAACGCTTGTATTTTGACTATATATAGAAAGTATGGGGTGCCATATTGTTTCCACCCCCATATTCATCAAAATAAGTTACAGAATTTAAAATAATTAGTGGATATTTTCATCTTTAACAAATACTTTTTTAATAGAATTTAAAAGAATTTCTAGAAGAAGAGGGAGCATTTATTGGTGTTTATGCCATTGTACATGTTATTTATGATATTTGAAGCACAGACGAAGATAGACCTCTTTCCAAAAACCCACCCTACAAACATACAGCTAAATAATGCTCAACTTGAATCATCCACTCCAACTAACTTACTCTTAGTGTCCGGTTTTCTGTGTAAACATGCAAAATGATGGATGGTACATTCAAGTCTTCTAATTGGCTAAACAAAAAGCTTGCACCAACCTTGGGCTGTCAGGAAACCTAATTTGGTGAGATCTGTCAGGTAATAAGGGTATTTTTTGAAAGCCATTTAATGTTTCCTACAGCACATTTGAATAAAATTAAAAAAATATATAAATACAAGCTGTAGCTTTCTCTCTTGCTTTAAGAATATTTATCCCATCTAATGTGCATCAGTGCACATTGTTTTTCCCACGTTGGTTTGAAATAAGACCTTGCAAATGTCATTAGTGGCTCTTGGAATGTGGAATTTTGGGACATTAATGAATTAGTCATGAATGGATCTCTGTAACATTGGAGCTGAGTAATTTGGTGGAATTGTCATGAGGTATTGAGGTTCCGAATGTGAAAACAGTCAGTTATTTTTCTTTGTCGCTCTACAGATGTAGCTTGTATTAGTCCTCTGTGTATATATTATATAGGTTATGTCTATATGGAATGCAACCAGATGGAGTTGGGGGGAGAGAGAGAGAAGGACATCAGTCGGCTTTCAATGTGTTTGTGTTTCTGTGTAATGAGAGCTGTCCTAAAGACCCTTTTACACTAATGATGTGTGTGGTGGCTGATTCATCTAATGTGAACCCTAGGGTTACTCGTCCTATTTTAGTACATTATTCGGTACTCATGTTGTACACAAACACCTTATTTAAAGGGATCGTTCAATCATTCCAAGTTTACAATGACATCTGTATGTGCACTGTTCTCTGTTGTTGGTTAATGATCACGCAACATGCGAGTGTCTAAAAATATTTTTCATTTGTTTGTTTTTTTCTGATGCAGAACAAATAAGGATATGTTTTGAGCTGGTACAGTCCATTCAAGGTCAAACTGGAAGAGTTAATCCAGAAATAAAAAGTATTTCTTATAATTCATGCACTATTTTCCAAGTCTCTTCATATAATAGAGCTTTGCTGGAGGGCTGCAAGAAATTGTTAAAAAAAAAAAAAAAAACATGGGTTTTTGGGGTCTATACGGATATTGTGGAATAATTCAGGTCTGATGTACAGGCTGATATTCTTTGTGAACTTTTTTTTTTTTTAAACTTGACTCTGTAAAATTCTGCATTATACCAGGAATTCTGTTTGTATAAGTCTCTACTGTGTTTCTGTTCATGTTTTCTGCAATTGCGAGATATCCCAGTGCTCTACTAAAGGCGGCCATACACGGTGCCAATTCGGACAGTCAGAAGACCGTATGGCCACGCACATGTCACGAGTGACATTGTTTACGGACGCAGTGGTACACGGCACGATTTTAAAACCTGGCGATTTCCAAGGCAATCACATTCACAAAGTTCCGTGCCAAAAACATGAACTCTCGAAGGGCGTGGCAAAGAGTTTGGCTGAAGGGCAGAGAATGAAATCAATATTGACAGTTCCTTTTTTATGGATTATTACTATTTATTATATTATTTTAAATGCTTCTCGATATTTCATACAGCAGCATACAGAGTTTGTCCTCAGCATACACGTCTTGCTTTCAACCGACAGCTCCCGAAGTTTTGACATGTTTAAAAATGATCGTGAGTTCGGGAAGTGCTCGTAAGGCACTCTGCTCGTCTCGTAACCGTACAAGAAGAGACCATACGAGAAGAGACGATTTCCTCCGATAACCAAAAAAATTGCATGCAAGGTCATACGACTTCGAAAATCGCACGGTGTAATTTAGCAAGATGAAATTATAAGCTCATTGAGAGAGTAAAAGACGAGGACATTGTTTATTTGCTTTAAAGAAAAACAAAGTAGCATTAAATCACCGTTCAACAAACTCAATCCACCACCGCATCTATTGGACTGCAGAAAGATACTTACTTTTCAATCTGCTACTGTACGAACAATGACCATTATAAGCCTCTGATACAGATTTCAATTCAAATGACTTGATTGATATTTTCAGTTACAGTAGTTGGGAAGATCTGCTTTGATTTGTATTTTAAAATGTGACTCTGGATTGGTAAGTTTATACTTCCTGTGTCATGTCTAACGTGGCATCTCAAGGCGGAAAGTAAAAAGGGGAAAAGAGAGAGGAAGGAAGAGTGACGGAGAGCTGAAAATATCCTGTTGTGCAGAGATGTCTTTGTAGAGCATCCATCTAATGCTGAGATTCTTCACACACCAGAACTTGATATACTCAAGCTCTAGATTTGTAGGTCATAATGAAGAATATTTCAGGAAAGTGTGATCATTTTCCTGCTGCAGTCACAATGAGGTTATGTCAAATTAACCACTGATAGATGCGTAATGGTAAAACACAGGTCCAGCAAGTAGCTTGCTTTTTAACAACTGCAGTATTTGATTTTCTTCATAAAGCTGCACATTGGTCACGATCAAAGTGAGAGAGAATGGAAAAAGACAAGGGAAAAGAGATTGGTTCCCAAACTTCCTTAAGGGAAGGGAAAGCGAGAGAGATTGAGCAGCCCAGAGTGTTGGGAATAGTGCTTGATGGACAGTCAGAAAGAAATGGCAGAGGCACATACATTTTCTCTCCTGTCATGGGGAGATTAATCGTAGGTGTCAGTTGGATTTGCCTCAATATTTATCATTTATTGCACGCAGGAACCCACAATGAAGTGCTGAAACTTTTGATGCTTGGAACGGCAATTTCCACAGAAATGGAGTTGGATGATGTGCAGCACATTAAAAACGACCCTCATGCATGATTTATGAGGAAAAGTAAAATTGACTGCAGACACTGAAATGTGTTTTATTGGAGCTGAACATAATTGTGCAAGGTTGATGTAGTAATCTTTGTTGAGAGGGGTTTGTGTTATGCGCCTCGGATTAAAAAAAAAATCTTAAAGTCTGCAGTTTTCTTTATGTAAATTCAATGCTATGAACGGTGCTTTCATGCACTTCATTTGCAGGAGTGCTCTGTGACTCTGGGGGTGAGTGTGTTTCACTGAGACTGTCAACACTATGGTTAACCGCGGCCTTCAGTCATTTCTAGATTCAGGGATCCATTTCAGCCCATGAGAATTCTCACTCTTTAAAGGCTTAAAGTTCTTAACATTTTCTAAACATTTACATGGCACTCAATTCTGGACATCTTCACAGTCTAGAGTATCTTGATGGTTATGTCAGTACAGAGTAGATGTCTCTGGTCAGTTTTTGTGCTCATTCTTTTCTCTCTTCTAGTAGTTCATCCAAGATTTATCCTCATGTTGTTCCACATCTGTATGAACCTGTGAAACAAATTCTGAAGCAGGGCAGGTCACGTTTTTCCATGCAGTAACAGTATTGTAGCTTTCAAGTTCCAGAATGGGTGCAGAAGCTTGGACTCAATCTTGTACTAAATCAAATTTTTTTTCCAAATTTGGTATTCCCTAAAGTTCTAGATGTATCCTAGCCTGGGCCCGCCCATACTTCCTTTGACGCTACATTCTTTTTTCGCGAGCAAAGTTAGTCTGCTTTAATGAAGGTTACAGTGGCTTCAGGTTCCGCCGTCATCGGAATGAGTGGTCTGATTGGTTGTAGATTCGTCCAGTAGTATAAAGAGACATCTGATGGACGTAGGTTAAGCCCGCCTCCCATAAGGCGTGTAGTAAGGTAGCTTGGCCAGACTAAGCTTCTATGAGCTTAATAGTCGCGTAAGCCAGGCTAGATGTATCCTAATACTCCTTATTTTCAGTGTCTCCTATCTCACTATTTGAGGACACTCTGTACATATACAGTGTGTAATTAGCAAAACTGCTAATTTTTAATGACAAATATAGTACTATTGCAAAATGTACTTCTCAGAGTAATAACAACAAAAATAATATGGTTTGTTAAAACAATATCACAAAGCACTGTTTGCTCATTTTTTTTTTTTTTCATTTAAGTTTAAAATATCAATGTAATCGTTCATACATTCATTTGATTAAATTGTCTTTTATTACAAATAAATAAATAAAATGCATTAAATCAGAAAACATACAGTCCAGAAAAATACATAAACACCTTTTCTATGAGGCACTATTTTTATTATTAAAATATTTATAGCTCATTAGGTTTAAGAATTCACTTGATTAGACATTATTAAAGCATTGAAATGGAATCACATAAAATTTAAATGGAAAATTCAGGGGAATTTATTAAAATATAAGTCTTATTTATTAAATTATAATCTATCAAACTTCTTTTCTGTTTCATTGAAGAAACAAAACTGGAAAGTGACTGGTTTGGGCAAGAGGGAGAGTAAATTACATATTTATAATTTCTAGATTTTATTACAGTAAAACATGAATTAGCTACCGTAGGTTAATGTTTTGTCATGAGTTTGTTTAAAGATTCCTGCTGTAGTGTCCCATCATGCCTTTTTCTGTCCACTTCAGCTGATGTATGAGCTGGTAGCAGTGCCAGGAAACTCGCCGCCTGTCAAGAAATCAATAGGCCAATTAGCCAGTGCTGCCCTAGCCGGACAGGGGGGCTGTGCTCCACAGATCCAGACTGGGTCTATGCCAGTTTGGCTGGGTTTAAAGCACCTTTTGTGTTCTGCCGGGGGTTAATGCAGAGGAGATAGTGTTTAATTTGGGCTGTTTGCGGTCCAATTGATTTGGTGAGTTCCTGTCTAGACAGAAACACAGTTTCAATCAGCTGATGTCCTGGGTAATTCTGATTTGCGCAGTGTGGTCAGGCAGTGGTACGTGACTAAGGATTGATTGCGGTTGCCTAGAAAAAGAGGTGTGTGGCTGTGTAACATTGAGATGCTGTTTGCATTTAATATCCGCAGCTCATAGACCTTTAGTGATCACTAAGAAGGTATTCGTTTTATGCTTTGTACAAAGGCTTGCTGCTCTTTTTCTTCTATTTAATGGAATTAAATGGAATTGATAAAAAAAAAAGCCAAAATTAACACAAGGTGCTAAACATGACTCATGTCGTGACATTTATTTGATCAAATATACAGTAAAACAATGATTTTCTGAAATGTTATTACAATTAAAAATGACTGTTCTATTGTAATATTTTCAAAAAATTATATGAGATATATAGCCTAAATTATTCCTATAATGGCTGAATCTGGATTTTTAGTAGCTGCTACTTCAGTCCTCAGTGTCAGATAAAAATTCAGAAATAATTTAAGGATGATTACAATGAATAATATTATTCATCATAATATGAATAATATTATCATTGACATTTTGCTTAATATGTTTTTTGTGCAAACCATTTTACATTTTTATTTGGGATACTTTGATTAATAGAAATGCAATTTGAAATGGAATGTTTTCATGTCAGATTTTTATCAATTTAAGGCATCCTTGCTGAATAAATAAACAAACAAATAAATAATGCATGCATTACTTCATAATTGGGTATCATTACTGCCATAAGTGTCCCAAGTTCGAATCTTGACTTAATGTGTTTTACATTTTTAGTTAGAAAAAATAAAATGGATACAGTTGGTTGCATTTTATTTTGTGTTTTTTCTGACTTGATTAACCTGACCTATCCTGTGCAATGCTATTAACATAAAATCCATGCCTCCAACACTTTTGGCACCACTAGCATGCTTATCATTGGCAGACAGACAGAAACAGAAGTGAGATGAGCTGGCAGGGAGGGAAGCTGTTACCTACTGGGACACAAATCTGTAATGGGGATGGACCAGTCTTTAATGAAATATTTTTTCTAGATTTTTGTTGATGTATTACAATATTTTAAGTATCTCTTTAATAAGAGACACTTCTCTGAAAGGATTTTTAGTATGGTGTTTTTATAGCATTTTGTCAGCGTGGAAAACTCTCAGAAGCTGCGTCTCTAGATATGCGTTTCTGCAACACATTTACTGCCATCAACAACAAATTTCTTTAGAATTACTGTCACACTTCAAATCTCACGATGTGAAGAGTGTGCCTATTAATATGCATACAAAGCTCTGGGGAAAAAGAAACCACTGTAAAATTAAGCCAGTTTTACTATTTAGGCAGCCTATGTTTGAGTAAAATGAACATTGTTTTTAACATTTCTCCCAAATTAACAATGAATAAATATTGTGTTGTCATTTATTTGCAGAAAATGACAACGATTCAAAATAACAAAACAGATGGAGTTTTTAGACCTCAAGTAGTGCAAATAAAACAAGTTTGTATTATTTTTTTTGCACCACAATACAAATGCTTTAACTTAAGATCTTTGGGAATATTTTGTGGAATAGTACTGAATTTTCAGTCACAGCTTTCATGCATGTGTGCGTACTCTCTACCAGCCTTTCAAATTGCTTTTGGGTGACTTTATGCCACTCCTGGTTTAAAAGGAGTTTGATGGGTTGTGGGTTTGATGGGTTAGTTTGATGGGTTGTGACCACCCATATTTCCTTTGATCGCATCCAGAGGTTTCCAATGGGGTACAGGTCTGGATATTGGGCTGACTTTGACAGGGTCAGGATCTGGTGGTTTTTCATCCACACCTTGATGGAGCATTACACTCTTTGAACTCCCTAAAAAGTTGAGGAACATTGTCAGCACAAGTCTTCTTTTAGTTAATGGCTTGGTTTAGGTGCCCCTGACAGAGATGAATGTGCCCCCATTTCAGCCATGCTGAAGCAACCCAAGGTCATCACCGATCCTCCACCAAATTTCTTGTAAGCCTTTCCTGGTCTCTATCTAACCATTAGATAATAAGGAGTATAGGCAAAACTGAAACTTGAACGCATCAGAGGTGGTCTGATCCTTATGGTATTTTTATTTTTTTATTTATTAATTTTTACCTTAGCATGGCTCTTCTTTGCTTCCCATTGATGAAGGGCTTTTTTCCTTCTTTATAACTGTAGCTTAGCTTGCCTTGACCCTGTTCTTATGAACATTTTTTTAAAAATGTAAAAATGAGGCAACCTGATGCTCAATGTATTCCTTTGTCAGTAACGCCAGAAATGAACCCTTCTTTTCAAATTTTTCCATTCAACTTTTCTATTCAACCCTTTTGGCATGGTCAGTAATTATTATTTGATTCCAGTTACTTTTAAGGTACTATTAGCACTAGGGGTGGCACGGTTCATGAAAAAAAAACTATGGGAATGAAACTCCGTGACTCTTAAAAGTTATATCAGCGATTTCAAGCCTGAAACATAAAGTGTCAGATTCAGCTGACCTTTCTTCACGATCCACTCACTGCCTGTCCCATAAATCGGCTGTGAAAAAAACGCGTCTCTATGGTCAGCCTAGGGTCTGAGATATGCCACAAAAAACAACCGGTGCTACCAACCTTTCCACAGAAAAACAAACAGTGTTCAACCAATCACGGTCAGAGGGTTGGTGTTGTGGATTTTCGCTCTGCCTTCAGCACATCCCTGCATCAGTATGAAAGTCCACAACACCAACCCCCTGATGGTGATTGGTTGAACACTGTTTGTTTTTCTGTGGAAAGGTTGGTAGCACCGGTTGTTTTTTTGGCGTAAACCTGACGTACAGCAATGATGTCGCGTGCGCCCAATCAAGACTTTTATAAAAGGCAGAACTGATGCGCTACATGTAAACAAAAACACAGTTCCTTTGGAATTCTTCATCTTTTAAGAACTGCCAGTTTCTCTGGTAGTAGGTGGAGCTAATGCACTAACGACAATCTCATTGGCTGGCGCTCACATATTCCCATCCCTCTTTTGATTTCAGCAAATCAATTGCGAATGCAGAAACTTGATTAATATTCCTTAATTCAACAGCTCATGTTTATCCTTCGTGCGGACTGTTTTTGATAGTAGTAAAATTCGTAGTAGTTTTGTTATCTTATAATTTTTTTAATGTGCAGTGTATTATAATAATAATAATAATAATATTTTATTATATTTTTTAGTTCGGGGCATCCAAGTTTGCCATTTGAATAATTTAAGTAACGCAATAGTTACTTTCCCTTGTAATTAGTTTTTATAATGATGCAACTCAAGTAACTATAATTAATTACTTTTTTAAAGTAATGTGCCCAACACTGATCCTCCAGTGAGTTCAAATGTGGTTTTCTCATTCAATAAGAGATGAGAACACTCAGAGAGACAGAGCTGTCCTGCCTGATGGCACAATCAAATGCCTGCAGTCACTTTGCCTCATCTTACTGCTCTATCTCTGGCCAGCTTACTATCAGAATTGGTTCCTTCAAATCTACTGCCTATACCAATAGATTAAAAGTCATAGGATCATTTGTTATCTAGGGGGTTCGGATACTTATATTACATTGGATGTGTAGTTCAGGTGCTCTCAAATAGAAAACCAAACATAAGCAGAAATAATTTTAATAAATCAACCAAGGCAGTGACATGACACAAAGTATAATTAAAAGAGAAAAATATACACCTAGGAAATGTAACAATATAACAAGCAAAATAAAGTGTCTATATGATTGCAGGTTGCACTGTTTGATGGTGGCCGTCAGAATAGATCCCCAGTAGCGTTTCTTAGGACAGTGGTGTACGCCAGGGCTTCAGGGAGAAGTATTATGAAAAGTTATGTACAGAATTATTAGTGATAGACTCTTCCTCTTTCTGCCACTGCCTCCAGTGAGTCCCGTGTGAGTCTGATAACAGACTGGCCTTTTTAATTACTTCATTGAGAGGTCTGGAATTGCCTGTGCTGGTAGCTTAGAATGCGCACTGGCCTTTAAATGCTGTAGAACATTTCCGGTGGCCTAATGCATATTGAAAGACCAGAGCATGCTTTGAAAGGCACTTCATTGTTCAGCATAACCATCCATGCAGTCCTTTGTTTGAGTAGCAGTACGACTTCAGTTAGCGCATTCAGAAATTAGAATGTTTGATTTGGGGAGTAGGAAAGACCACTACTCCACTTGCTTTGGTCTGAACTGGGGCCGGGACTCGATTAAAAAAAATTGACCTGTGAGCAGTGAGGAGTACGTTTTTTTCATATGGATTTTTTAGTATACCGTTGAATAATGACTGAATACATAAGCTTAAGCAACAAAATATTAACCAAGTCCAACCGACCAATATTGTGCCGTGCGTGATTTCACATTGAGCCGTATATACTACACACAGCCGTTGTTCACTGACGAGCTGCG
>JAUYWG010000039.1:7797723-7833444 GCA_034779775.1 Enteromius afrohamiltoni | reverse complement strand
CATCTCCACACCATTGCATTCAGTTTTTATTCACAATTTGTTTAGTGTCCCAACTTTTTTGGAATCCGGTTTGTAGAATATATTACTGCACAGTGTCAGTGAACTAGTTTTAAACAGCTATACCCATCACTACAGAATAGTCTATACTTCTGGCCCAGAAACATCTCAAAAATATAAAGTCTGCCAGATTTTAATTCATTCACGTTCATAAAATAGAACTTACATCTGACATTTACACAAGTAAGTGGGACATCAATTATGTAAAATTAAACCAATCCCTTGTGTTTGACTTTGGATGAGTGCCTTTAAATACCTTATGGCAGTAATTTTGCAAATGATTAGGCAGATATCTCATGATGGAATGGTAATTTCAATGATTAATACAAATAAGGAGGGATTGGTTGGCGCCATGATCTAAAAAGTCATTCTTGCATTACTACTTTTTTATCATTTAATTTTCCCCTTTAGGTACACTTTTAAAGTTAGCCATGGTTTCTTGCCTGACAAACAATTGCGATTTATGTTTTACCTCACTACTACGCACCCTGTTTCTTACCTTTAATATTAAATAGACATTTTTGCTACTTTATCATGGTAACGCAATTTAGATTAGGTAATGCATATTATATGAGTTTTCCCCCCTCTCAGTAAACTCTTGATTTGCTGCTTATTGATATTAATTAAGATAGTTGATAGTTTAGGCATTGAGTAGTGATAAAGAATCTAGAATATGGTCATGCATTAATGTGCTTTAGAGGCACAAACAAACAGCCAATATGCTAGTAATATGCATGTTAATTAGCAACTAGTTAGTAAATAGTGTTCCCTGATCTAAAGTGTTGGCATGCATGCTTTAGGAGCATTTTTCATTGCTAGTTCATGTTTACAAATGAAATCATATCGTATAAATTATATATAATAATCAGTATGTAGTTTAGATTGAAATTTCCAACCTGGAACTCAAATACAAGAATAAATTCAGCAATACTTAAGCACCACTAACAATAATAGTTATCGTTCTAAACACAGCGTATTCTTCACACCAGAATACACAGATCAGTGATCACATTAATAAATAACAAAGCAAATAATGTTTAGCACAAATTTCCCTAAAGACTGTCAGCAAGCGTAATCAACTCTTTTAAGTATGTGTTGATTAAAGTAAAAATGAACTGTTTTGTCCTCAGGGATGTGTTTTCATACGAGGCAGCATCTTCTGTTCTCTCTCTCTTTTAACACATTCTCTTCAAACCAGAGCCCTGCTTTAGTGTTCCATAAGTATAATCATCCAGAAAATTAATAATCATTTTCTAACACCACAATGAATCATTACGCTTTGGACAATTAATAATGGAGGAATGAACCAAGATCTATAATTACAATGCTTATGATGCATATCATCAAAATTTTAATCCAACATTCCCCCATTTAATTTAGCCCAGGTTGTTGGTCATTAGTGGCTTTTCCGGTTGACTTGAAGGTGTTTCAATCAGCAAAATCACTGCTCACTTCAAAAGCTGTACGTAGGTTGATTAATTCCATCAAAAGAAGCCATAGGGAGTTTTTTTTCTTTCCCAAAAAGCAAACTTCAACTAAAGCCCTAGTTCTTATTTCTAAAATGTTAAATGGATAAATTAGGTGGGTTACTTTTGTGTATACACTGTGCAGCAATATTGACTATAAGATAAAATGCAGAATATTGACTTGGCAATATTGATTTTTTAAAGAAAAATCAAAAATTAATTTCAGCCTTTGAATTTCTTCAAACCAGTAAAACTGTCAACCCCCACATGAAAAATGTAAATACTGAGTGAACCTTTTAACGGTTCTCTTGTAGGGTGTGCCTTGAACGTTCATATAAGCTTTAGGGCAGAACAGTCATCCGTCCCCCATGGCATTGAAAGTACCACTCGACAAATTAATTACCATTTTTTGATTAAATAGTTCAAGCTTGTGCTTACTTCAAACAGTGAAGGGCCTTTTGCTCTTCACCCAGGCAAACGGCATGTTTCTTCATTTATTCAGAAGAACGACAGGATAAAAAAGTTGGGGGTGGGGTGGCACTTCCTGTAGTGCTCCTCTTTCTCGAACCAACAGGTCAATACGAAAAGTAGCCTGAGATGTTGTGTCATTTCCATAAACTCGAGAGCATGCCCTCACATTGAGTGCATATCTGTTCAGCTCAAAATATCAGCACAATTGCAAGCTTAATAAACCCATTTACCCAACTAATCATGAAGAAGAAAAGCAGTTCTTCAGCCTGGTTCAGAGGAATCCGGGAGCACTCATTCTCAATGGGCTCATTACAAATTGTTGCCCACTCTTCTGCAATTTCTCAATGCTGCTCTGTGGTCAATGACAAAAAAGAATGGCTGCTTTAAAGAAAAAAAGTTATTTATAACAAACCTACAAGTTCTTAGAAATGCACTCTTTGTATTCTATTTTAAAACAGATTTCACAGTAGAGACTTCTACACATATCAGCTGCAAGGAGAAAAAAAGAAAGTACAAATTTACATTTTTTCTTACAAAGTGAAATCATGTGTGTACACATCTTTATCACTATTAAAAAAAAAAATCAAGGAATGAGTTTTTATTTATTTATTTATTCAACCATTTACTCATAGCACATATTATTCATTTGAAATGAAAAAAATAAACATAAAAAGATTAAACTAGTTAATAAATTCTGCTTTCTAAGAATATTATTCCTTTTATAAGGCTTTTATAGTCACTATGATATGAAGACATCACCCATGTCATAAGAAATATAAAAATATTTTTTAATTAATTTTATTTTAATCCCTATTCAAATAAAAACATGCAAATCCCGGAAAAGAAGCATTCAAGCTGTATAAATTGCATTTATAATTTATTTATGCATTTAAAATTAATTGATAAAGCATAAGCCCATACAAATGGCTCGAAGATCATATTGATTTCATTTCTTTCATGTAAGTAAGTATAAAAAGAAAAAAAAAAAAATGTCAAGGCTTTGCTTTGTGTTTTTTTTTACAATTTAGATGAACTTCAGCAAACGAGACGTACGAAGTTAGCAAATCTATATGACGTCTTTTTAAACACGGGCACTCATGATCACACACACACACACACACACATAAAAAATGTTTTAATCAGTATCTGGAGATGCCGACTGAAAACATCTCTGCATTCAAGTGGATGAGGAACGTCCTTGAGATTTTGCGGATTTAAATAACCTATTCTTGCAATGAGAGGAGCTTCATTAAATGAGCTAGAAAAATGTCTTTTAACATTCTGAAAAGAGGAATTCTCTTTTCCTCAGTAAAGCGGTGTGCTTTCAGAGGTCCACATATTCATTAGCACATAACATTACCGTGCCTTCTGACAAAAAAGCAAGGTAATTTGGTTGCTTCTAGTGTAACAGAAAACTGATCCCTGAATTCCAACTAATGACCTCGTCTCAGTTTCTCCAGTAAGGCAGCAACCATTGGCACTCAAAAGTGCGAGTTAAAACTTACTGGACCTCGATGAATGACAAATTGAAGTTGCAATATCAATGATATCGTTGTTAAGTTTGATTTCGCTAAAATGGACACAAGTGTCGCATTTACCAGAAAACCAGATGTTGTCTAAGCACAGGCAACCTGGAACGTATATCACCCCGACTGAAGACGGTATACATGTACCTACAGAAGCGATTTCGCAGTAAGCTTTCTCATGCATTCAAGCCCATCTGTTTGGGAGAAGTGAGCAGCACAGTCTTTAGCCTGTGATAACATACTGCTTTGTAAAGGCTGACTTGTTTTACCATCGCTGAAATATCCTGACAAGGAGAAACGAATATGACAACTATCAGAACAACACTTCATTAGATCTGCCTTTGCTAAAATTAATCAACGGCAGGCGGAGTGCTGGGAACGTGCGTGAAAGGCAGGGACATCAAATAGAGCGCCGTCCCAGAGCCTGTGCCTTTGTAGAACTTGTTTACTCTCCCCAAGCCATTCAAAATGTCAAACTTATTTATTCTAACTTGAAGAGGCACTGCGGCCTTCTTTTTATATTTGTCAACACTGCAAGCCACCAAAGCATTATTTGAGGAGAGAGAGAGAGAGAGAGAGAGAGAGAGAGAGTGGGAAAGGGAGAAAAAAGACAGACAGAAAGAAAGCATTCCAGATAAAATCCTTTTATTTCTCCATTTCTCTTTAGGGAGAAACCACCCTGACCACTTCATAGTTCTTGCTCTGCCATGTCAGGGCACAAAAATACCAGCACAAATCATGACCACACACAATGGGCATGTGATTTATTTAAACACCCCGTGACTCACTATGTCCCCCCATAAGCAAACTCCCCCATGCACTCCATCAACGCAAACCTTTAATGAGCTGACAACAAAGTAAACAGATCTCACTCTTTTTTGTTTTTCCATCTCACTTGTTTCCATGTTGAGATTTGTAGTGCTCGCATCCGCTATTGGTACTGGCCACACCTTGGCAAAGCCAGCGAATGGAGAGAGCAGGCGGAACCAATACAACGGGCCATATGCCTCAACATATGTACTCTGAGCAGCAGGATGGATGAAGGAGAAAAGGAAAGGGAGGTGGGGAGAGCTAGAGAGAATTGAGGAATGGAAGAGAATAAAAAGATAAATGTGGAATATGGGTGAATGAGAAAAGGAGAGAGAAAGAGATGGAGGGAGGGATGTGGGGGGTGGGGGCAGGTATGTCCTGACAGGTCTTAGCTTGTCACGCTTTGAGAGCGATCCTCGGCCATTAGCAGCGGCAGCTTGACAAACTCCGGCTCGTGATTTATTCTGCTAAGGCATGTTGCGAGGCTGTCGGAATTCGTCACGTTAAAATCCTAATTAAAACTGTTAATCACAGATTCCTGTTTGTTCAGCACACCGTGTGAAATGAAAAATGCATTCAAATTATTCACTAATGCTCTTTTTAGACAGGTAAGCCTGCATACCCTCAAGCGTCAATATGCACAGGAACTCTGCAAAGTTTTCAGCGAAGCTTATGAACACCTTGGGGCTTGGCTTTTATAGTTTTTTTTTTTTTTTCCTCTTTCTCATCACTTTCATGTGCACATCTGCAGTTTTAAAATTACTTCAAACAAAGATACCTTGTTTTTAGGTTAAAATAAATAAATAAAAAATCTGTGTCAGAAGCGCAATGATTAAAAGTATATATCAGTATGGATGTAGCTAAACATATCAATATATCATTTTCAGGATCTCTAAAATAATGTACATACAAACAAAAATGCTAAGCCACATACAGACAGCATTTTTATGCTGTTATTATTATTATTACTACTTTTTTATTTCTTCAAGAGGACCCAGTTCTATTTATACACCTTTTCTTGCTATATTAGCCTATGTGCACATTTGAGTAAATTTAAAAAACATGTTACTGTCATTCTTCATATGGACTGTTTCATAAATAATCTTGCTTTTATCTTATATTATTATATTACTATTTATATCATGCTTTAAAGAAGTGAACATTACATTGGGAAGTCTTTTATTGCATTATTTTATGTACACTATTATTAAAATTAATTAGTAACATTTATTTTAAATAAACTGTTACTTCATATATGGTCATTTCTAAATAGTAACTTTCTATCATTGTTTTCATAAAAATATTAAGAAGTGCAATTGTTTTCAACATATATTAAAATAGAAAACAGTAATTTTAAATAAATGCCGCTTTGAAGACCTCTCTCAAAAAACATTGATAAAATGTTACCAAGCACAAACAGTAGTTTTATCCCTCTCCCAAAATCCCAGTCTTATCACCACGATTTTACATACTAAATAAATAATATTTTAATAAAAAGCAATTTTGCTTATTATAAAAAGGTTCTTAAAAAAATCACCATATTAAACAGAAAAGAAGCTATTAGTTTAATAAAATGCTTTCTTTTTTATGTAATTTCATTCAGCTCGAATCAGTGAAAAGTTCACAGCAAGTTTGTTTCTTGGTTGGTAAGGCAGCAGAATTCTCAAGATCGGATCTTGACCACACAGTTCTTCCACAATGTATGTAAACCAGGAAACATCTCTAGATGTTTGAGTGAGGCGTGAGGTTACCATCTTCATGAGTAACATTTTCCACCCTATAAACAGAAAAGCTTTTCCACACACCAGCATCCAGAACATTCCAGGCTCCATGCTCTACTGAAGCATAGTCAAATAAAGCAGACGAATATAGAGGAAAACAGAAGGAAAGTTCAGACAGGTGTTGGGGTTAGTAAGGGCTAAAAACAATAATATGTTAATGGCAGAACAAAAATAAGAGTCGTTTTGTTTGTTTCTTTAGCTTTTAAAGACCCCCATGGAAAATGTTTGGCGAGTGTAGTTTTCCTTTTTGCTTTAACACGTATCATAATTTGGTCAGGACATACCACGTGTATCATGTATTTATATTAAGATTAATATTGTAGCTATAAACCTTGCTAGCACTGTAAAAAATGATACAACGATAAAAGACTAATGCTACAGTAAAAAAAAAACTGTTAAATGATTAACGTTAAGTTTCGGACATTATGCCGTTTTACATTTTTGGATGTTAAAAACAATAACCATAAATTGACATTCACAGAATTCCCTGTGTTACATTTCAAATTGTATGCTTTTGTTGCTGTTATTTTTGTTCATATTTTTCTCCCTCATTTTTCTTCAAATCATTTGTGTCCATTAGGTTTGTATGTTACGACTAATGTTGTTAAATTAATTATTTCAGTTTCATATTGTTTTTATAGTGCAGTTATAGTATAAGGGGAGGGACTTAATCATTCGAAAGTCTATTTGATTGGATAATAAGCTGTTAAAACTCAATACTAATATTTGCAAGAATGTCAGCAGATTAACAATACTTCTATATATCTGCTGACATTTTATTTAGTCAGAGTTTACAAGTATGCTAGCAAGCAGAGTAGCCTCCAAGCTAACACACATGGACTAAAAGTCATAAAATGTGGATTTTATATTGTCATATTGAAGAAATGTGTTTGATATTAAATTCTACCGTTGAAGATGCCTGTCTAAAGAACCAGACCATGAACCGAAGTGCCAAGTAAAGACAGCGGCAGAGAATGGGGGAGCCAAAGATGATTCTAGAGGGAGAGAGAGGGGCGGGATAAAGGGAAGTAAGGGGGACTGGTGAAACACAAACGGTTCTGTGGCTGCCTGCTGTGAAGACCCCATTAAAAACAACAAGGGAAGCAGCAGGCAGTCGGTCCACACACCTCTACGCAGCTCTATGATGTATCTGTCAGATAACCCAGCACTACCCAATGAAGGAACATCAGATGGAAGTTTGACTGGACAAGGAGCAAGGCAGGAGATTTGGAGGTGGAATTTTGGCATTTGGAGCCTTCGCATCTTGTCGTCATCCCTCTCTTTTGTTGTCGGATGTAATTTTGTGCCACCCACAGGAGAGTGTTTTTCCGTTCCTACTTCAAATGCTAATAAAGTGTTCAGGCCAGTGACTTTGCTCATATGATCAAGTCTGATTCAAAGTTCTAATAGAAATCCTAACCTTATCGCAATCCCCATATCATTTCTGCCCAAATTCATTTTCCCAAATCATTCAGGCCAAATGCCAAAGCGGCTGCACCATGACTCCTATCAAAATAGTGCCTCCATCTTCCCTCCTTCACTCGCTGTAATCCTCTCACTCAGAGCAGCCCACCAATTTTATCAAGCCTTATATGATGAGCGCATAACAGCTGAAGCTTACAACTTAAACCAGAGCAGCGGGACAGAGTTAAATCTTACAGTTCCCATCTGAATTACACAATAGGTTACGAGCCCGGCGGATTTGCATCACACAACTAGTGTGCACAACGCTCGCTCTTAAAAGCATGATTCGTGGATAAACACGAACAAAATTCGCTTTTAGTAAATACACTCATTTTAAATGTTGGTAATACTTTGTTTACACACATTAGTTTGCAGAAAGTCATTTCTTTTTACATATTTAAATAGCAAATGGAACATTTTTGTTCACTGCTGTGAAACAAGAAAGAAAGAAAGAAAAAGAAAGAAAAGATAAGATCTTCATATGTCAACCCAGGCCTCCTGTTTCAATTCAAATCACAACAGCACAGAAAGAAAACTGTTCATCAAGCAATTTCATAAAATCCTGAAATTAACTCAAAATGAATCATTAGAATATGATTTTCTCGCTGCAGAAATGGTTGTTTGTTATAAAAGCATTAAAAAAGGAAAGAATAAATTGAAAGAAGAGAGACTATGGACAGTGTTGATTTAGGCTTTTGCTGCACTTAAAGGAAAACACTGCTTTACAGTCAGAGCAGGTGTGAAAAAAGCCTTAGCATAATTCATTTGTCTGCCTAATTACTCCAAGGACAGGACTAGTGTTTCACCTACAGCCAACGCTAATGAGCAAATGTTACCTTCCACCAAACTAATTCATTCTTGTTAATGTGCGGATAACCAGCCCCTCCCACACTGAACTGCCTCTTAGATGAGCCCCCTCTTTTCAGTAATTGGTGGTCCCCATCCCTCTGTAATGGTCACACTGACCCTGCGCAGTGCATAAGCCGCACCGTCCTGGCTGTGAAGCCCTTTGTTTAGCTAGATCAAGAGCACATTAATGGGGGAAGATAAAACGAAGCATGCCGCATTCAAAAAGACAGCCCTCCAGCCGGAAGCAGGAAGTCAAGACAGATACTAACTACACTGGCTTTTTATGAGCAAAAACCAGCAAACCACCTTTGTTTTAGATAAGATTATGCTCTGCTTTAGAGTAACTGACCATTATATTGTATTGTATTTAGTGCTTTCAAAAGTTGAATTGTGATTAATTGCATCCAAAATAAAAGTTTTTGTTTACATAATATATGTGTATGTACTGTGTATAAATACACACATGCGTACATATTTCAGAAAAAAAATATGCTATGTTTTTATACTAAATATATTTACTTATTAGGGCCTTTCGCAAAGTTTAGTTCCAGAACTAAAAGTACAGTACTAAAGTACTGAGACGATTATGCGTGAACTATTTTCTAGTACCGTTTAAAAGTTAACAGTGGGTACTGAGAAGAGATGTAAGCCGGTCGACATCAATGTTGTTTGTGCACGGCAAAGAATAACCACGTGAACAACAGGAGCATGGAGGATTTTGTGACTGAAGCTGTTTTTGTTGTGTCTCGCGATTTTGAAAAATACTGGACATGGAATGCCAACGTATACATCAAGCGATTGAAAGAACGGAAAGTCAACTGGCAGTGCTACATTTTTATTGGGGCTGATAGAAGCAGAAAACGCTGCAGAAAAATTTTTCTATAAAATGCTGTTTATAAAAGAGATAAGTTAATACAATGTTTACACAATATATGTTTACAGAGCATTTTAATCATGGCAGGTGAAGGCTTCTTAGTACGCGTTTAGCCAATCAACTTATACTTACGTTACTGATAGTTCCTGAAACTATTTTAGACCCTACTCTGAAATAGGAGCAAAGGAGTTCCTGGAACTAAAATTGTTCCTAGTTCCTGCGGTGCAAACACGCCAAAAAGTAGGTGGCACCACAATTAGTTTGGGTACTACGAAATACAGTAGTTCCTGCAGTGCTAAAGGCCCTATAAAATCTAAATTATATAATTATATACATGTAAATTCTGTATGTGTGTGTCTTTATATATACATAATATATATATACACAAACACACACACACACACACACACACACACACACACACACACACACATATATTATGTAAACAAAAACTATATTATATATTATATTATAAAACTAAATTATATGTGGTTGTCTTTTTCACGTTTTCACCTTTTCACTAGTGATATTGAACTGTTGTATCAATGCAGTATCAAGGCAGACACAAGGGTAATAAAATAGATTTTATTAACAAAAGATAGACAAGATTAATCACAACTACTTAATGAACACTATAAATGAAATAGGAATAAAGTGCAATAAGATGCAAAAAATGCAAGTGAACAGGTTGGGCGTTGCTATGTGTCACGCCGTCAGGTGTTCCATGTGCCTTTGTGTATGTTTTCGTGTCGTGTCCATGTGCCTTCTGTTTTGTTTTCATCGTGTTCTCCATGTGCCATGTCTCGTTTGTAACTCCGCCCCCTAATTAGTGTTCACTGAAGTTGTTGAAGTTTCGTGTGTGCCCGTGTCGTGAGCTCTGCGTAGCTCTCCGCGTTTCCCTTTGTGTTTCCTAGTTTAATAAATGTTTCTTTTGTAATCCTGTTTTTGAGTCCTGTCTGCCGAAAAGGAAGCGAGAGCGCGAGCTCGACAGCAGCCGATACGTGATACTATGTAAGAGTTATGTTATCTGAAAAGATAAACTGTTACTACTCTGAAAGAAATAAGGTGTAGAACCTTATTATGCATCAAACAAATATGGAAATATTATTTGTTATCAACTGCAATCAGCCATATAATATCATATCATATCAAAATCATATACGGATAATACACAACAACCGAGGTCTCTGGAATAGGTTTGGATAAGTGAAAGTTATGTTCTCTGTGGTTGGGTAAGCAGTCCAGCAGTGGTGACTTCATCCACTGGGTGTGTTGGTAACAATGCAGTGGGGAAAGAAGCAGGAATCAATAGCTTTGAACATGAAGAGCTGGAGGATGATGATCTCCTGGAGCACCAAGGGTCCTAAGATCTGGAACACACAGATGTGGCCCTGGAGCAGAAGGTCCTTGCCTGGAACACTCAAGCAAAGATGCCACTAAGTGAATGTTTGCTCGCCGGAGTTTAACCTTGTTGCAAATGTCTGTATGCCTTCTGCCTCTCTGGGCTAGAGACTCAGAACTTGGTCTATCGGCTTTGTCTCTCTAGGATGGAGACTCAGGAAGTGCTGCATCTGTCTCGCTGGATGAAGACTCTGAAAGAAGTATGGACATATATTATCCCTTTCCTCGCAGGCTGTAGGCTAAGAATGTGGTTGTATCTGTTGCTGCCTCAAAGCTGGATACTCTGGACTTGCTATTTGTTGCCTCTTCCCTCCCAGGCTAGAGTTTGAGAACACTGGTATTCTGTTAACGTCTTTCTGGACATGCCTGAGACTCAGAACGGTTGTTGGTGTTGCTGCATTCCCTGTGACAGGGCTCAGACTCAAAACAGTTGTTGCTGTTTCATGTCCTACCCTGCAGGCCAGAGACTTTTTCGTTGATTGCTCTGTTAGTCTCCCTGGACATGTAGAAGACTCAGAACTGGTATTCTGTTAACATCTTTTCCATGGCAGTAGTCAGACTCAGAACGATGGTGAACTGTTACTGTCTCTCTGGTGGAGACTCAGAACAAGGTATTCAGTTACAGTCCTTTCCTCAACAGAACTCAGAACAGGTATTGATTGCTCTGTTAGTGTCTCACCGTTGCAGGCCCAGACTCAGAACCTTGGCTAAACTGTTGCCGTCTCTCTGATGGAAATTCAGAACCTTGGTTAAACTGTTACTGTCTGTCTGATTGAGACTCAGAACCTTGGTTAATATTTTACTGTCTTTCTGATGGAAACTCAGAACCTAGGTTGAACGGTTACTTTCTCTTTGGACATGCCAGAGACTCAGAATGGAGGTATTCTGTTAACGTCTTTCCTGTGACAGGCTGGAGACTCAGAACAAGGAGTGTCTTTTGGGAAGGTACCTTTAGATAACTGGCGCTTCTCCATTTCTTTGCTGTGATTGCATAATCCATGTATTTGCATAATCCAAACACAAAGTTAGAAAAGTGTCACTAAAGTTTAACTGGTGCATTTCTCACTTACCAAACCACAACCAGAATGCATTTGGCAATGTTACGAACACATTAAGTCCAATCGTGATGGAAGAAGATTGATCTGTCATGCATTTATTCATTTGTCCATTAACAGCTGAGTTTGTGTAAGATGCTGCACTACACGTCGCTGTCACTGAAAATACTTATTTCTCTGAATAAGTATAAGATGTATGTGTTGTACTGTAGTTTGCATCAGTTTAAGGTTTGAGAACATAGTTATGAATGGATTTGAAGGGGGGGGACTATCTCTCTTTGTTTTACGTACTGCTGCTGCATCCAGAGGTCCTAAGGAATTTATGTGGCAGTCAAAGGCCAAAACCTTAGGAGTCAGTATGTTGGTGGGTGAAGGGCAGAAACTGTATTTTGACCAATAAGAAGTACTGTCCTTTCCGGGCTTTGCACTAACGGTGTTCTTCTTGCCCACTAAGAAGTATCTGGTCGTGGCATCTTTATGTTGGACAGTTTGCTTATGTTAGTCCACCAAGATCCAATCAAAATATAGCAAACCTATGTCCACTACTGTGGTCAGAGAGGGGCCCCGCTATAAACTGGGCCCCTGGAATGTGCTGTCCACTACAATATGTTACCATTCAAAGCTAATGTAGACTTAAATAATGTAAAAGTTAATAAAAGTGTCTCTTCAGTTTTCTGTGGAAATGACTGACAATCTGTTCTGCAAATACTTAACTCTGGTTTATGCCATCTTTCATCCCTAAAGTGTCTGTGAACAATTACAGCAAAATTTCTCATTCTCATTTTTTCAATTAACATGGACACATGGGAAATCAACTGTTGCCCCACAACAGTTTGGGGAAAGTTTGTATATTCCTCCTCGCACTCAAAAACTCACACATGCTGAGACAGCCCTTATAATATGAGTAATGGACTAACTGACAGAGCGAGTAATTGATTTGAAATATCAACAGGGCTGAATAACCTCTACATGTAATTCGAGCCCATGTAACTTTAAGTGGATGGCACTTGAGTTGAATGCGCTGTGCGATATAAGAGCCGCACTTGAATCATCTGTTGAGATGTATAATGTTTACTGCTGAGGTAATTTATATTTCATATTTACTGTAAACATGCAGCCACATCATGATGACAGAATTTGTTTAGTATAAATGAATTAGGATTGAAGTGAAGTATGTAAGTCAGTCTTGCTCAGCTGGATGTAATGTTGGATGCGTGATTGTGTTTTTATAAAAAAATAATAAATTACCACTCCACAATATTGTCTGAAGTAGGGATGTGCCTGAAGCTGAATACTTAGATAACGTATAACGCAAATGTATTTTATGTTTGAAAAAATTGTATAGACTGAGGAATTGGATATGCTTTTTGTGTTCTATGGGTTCTGCAAGCAAGAAGATTTTAAGAAGGTGTGGGGACAAAATCAAAATTCGGCAAAAAATCCATTTGCAAACTTTCAAATGTTTGTTTGTTTTTTTATACAACAGATAACAAATTAGGACATACAAATGTTGTGGGAACATAGTTTTGAAATGTTTCTGAAATGCTGAAATGTCCATTTTTTAATTCTAATGTTTTTTAAAGGTTCCACAAACTTTTTTACAACGTTTTACAAAAATTTTTCACCCAAAATATAAAATATTTAAAATATCCAGTTTGTTATTGTAATATCCATGTTGTTATTATAGCTTTATTTAAACATTAAAAAAATGTTTCTTAAAATGTTTGAGTATAAATAACATTATAAGAACATTTTGAACATGCTGTTCTAAAAAAGTTTTGTCTCAACATTATGGGGCAGTTTCCCGAACAGGGTTTAAGACTAGTTCTATATTAAAATAAATGTTAAGAGCTGTATAAACTGGAAAAGGCTTGCGCTGAGATATCTTAAGATACAGTACCTAATTGCCATTGTTTGGTCTAAAATGCTCACAGATAATGCATTTTTGTAAGACATGTTTCTAAAAATTCTTTAATGTCCTAAATTAGCAAAGTCTAGTCTTGGCTTAATCTAATTTCTATCCGGGAAACCGGCCCCATATGTTCATCAAATACATATTATTTTATATTATTATTTTTATTATAAAATACAAATATTTTCCCTCAATACTGAGAATATTTTAGTTATAATAAGTTATGAGAATATTCCATAAACATTATTTTAAGAAAATAGTGACTTTATGTTAAGGTGTCCTTATTACAGTGTAATTATACATTCAACCGAGTGAAATGAATTAACTAGGCTATGTGTACTATATGTATTAGGATTAGGATGATCCTAACATATCTATAACTTTTTAAAAAATGTTAGTTAGTTTTGTTAACCATAGATACAAAAGCTATCCAGAAGTGCTAAATGCCAACTCGTTTCTGGGTTTTGGCCTACACAAATACATCATATCTGCAGCACTCTAGTTTAGTTAAGCATTACTTGATGGTGCAGTGCTACTAACTGCAGTTCTCCTCCTAAAGAGGTGCATCAGGCACTGCTAGCCCTTAGCTCCGCTCGCTGACCTTTAATTCCACTCAGACCGTATACAAATGACTTCAGTCAAGCCCACTCAGAACGCGCACGCACAAGCGAAGATACCCCAAGTCGACTGTTGCCACTAAACTCTCGCTCTCTCTCTCTTTTTCTCTCTCACTTTCCACGGCATTATCTCCTCGCCTCCACTCTAATGACTTCCCGCCGAGAGAGGCCCTGGCGAGCAGCTCCGGCTCTCGGCCCCTAAGAATAGCATTAGACACAAGGTTATCTGGGCATTACACTCGCTGTAACATGCAATTAGCTCGCCTCCTCCATTTTCATTACACAATTATTCATTAATGTCAATTTAATTTTATGCATTGTTCTACATGACCGAAGGCTGATTACTGGGCCCTCCAATATCCCAAGTTAACCGGTGGCAGACTCACTCGCCGGACCGCTAATTGCAATTTAGCCCCAGACAGCACCTCCCCTCTTTAGTCCGGCTTTAATGGAGGAACTGATTCTGAGACAGGTAACGATTGGAAAGACAAAGTGCCTCTAGCTGAATGGAAAACAAATGCCCTGCTGCTAAGCTGTTTTCTTTGCGATAGCACATGAGGTAAAGCCTTTGTATTCAGAGGGTGAGGGATAAGAGAGTAATATGCTCTGTGTTTCTAGCTTGATACCCTATCCGTCTCTTCCCTCCTTCCGACTGTAATATGACTCAAACTGGGAAAGTGTGGCCGGAGTTAATATAATAGTCAGGTGAGGCCACACTGCGATGTGTCGTAAATTAAAGACCGCTTTGTATAACGCAAAACTGTCGAAAGACTTCACAATGCGGCCAGACAAATGAGAGAGTCCACAATGTATCATGACCAAAACAAATTCTTGCTAGATTAGAGGAGCAGCATGTGCCCGCTGCATGCTGACTGCATAGTGCTGCTCAATATGTTTCAGGGGCATCAGCACACCTTCAGCTTGCTGTCGGATAATGTAAAGAAAGTTTTAGGAGGTAGAAATAAATACAGACTGTATATTGATTAACTATATGCAGCTCAGCGTGAGCATTTGGCTTGTTTTGTATGTCTTCAGGTCATTCTTGACTTATAAAGAATGCACTGAAAAAAACCCATAAAATATCATTTTTGATACTGGAAACAAGTTTTATGACATTTTCTAGAATATTTTAATACAATAAAACTCAATTTTTACCAGTCAAATCAATTTCTTTACCAGTTAAATCTCACAGTACTTAACTTAATACAGTAATTTAAAATTATATGTAGAGTTTAATGTGACTTCACAGCTCCAGACTAGTTCTATGATGTTCATTAAATAGTCAAATAATAGCTGCCATAAAATACACAAGATGTGATGCTGTAATGATTCGCAGGGCTCATGCGGATCCATTTGCAACAATCTTTAATAAGAGTAGTCAAACAGGCGAGGGTCGAAAACACAGAGAAACAGAGCAATCGTAGGACAGGCAAACTCGGAGTCAGTAAACAGGCAATAGGTCGGGACAGGCGGCAAAATGGCGGAAAACAAACACAGGCAAGAAATCAAACACAGTAATCAGAAGAACGCTTGGAAACGACAGCCGGGGCAAATCGAGACTTCGAGACTTGCAAGTCCAAAAGTCCGGGCTTAAATAGTCCACAGACGGCGGGAAACGGCGCAAAAGCCGCCGAGGTACGTGGTTAAACATGGTTATGGCCAGCAGCACTGGCCGGGCTCGAAGGCGGGGTGAGGCCGTCGGTGACGATCAGCTTGGGCAGCCACCCTCCGGATGGCTGGCTGGAGCTGGACATGCGCCATCTCCCAGGTCTGTTCACTTCGCCGGAGCCAATGATCTACGGAGGGCAGATCTGTGGGTTCACCGGACCATGGGAAGAGAGGGGGCTGGAACCCCAGAACACACCGAAAGGGACCTAGGTACGGTCAGGAGGACAGTCTGGAGGTACTGGGTCCTGGACCTGGGCAACTCGAATCTCCTCCATAATGTCCCACTGGACGGGAGCCAGGACGATGGCCAGCGGAAGGATGTTCTCGGGCTCGGATAGCTGAAGTGGCTGGTCGTGGAGGTGAGACAGGGCGTCGGCCTTGCTGTTGCTTGATCCTGGCCGGTAAGTGATCTTAAATCGGAACCGTGCTTTTAGTCTCTTGGCGGTGCAAGTATTCGAGGTTGTGTTGGTCCGTAAAAACCACGAAGGGTTCAGTAGCCCCCTCCAGCCAGTTCCGCCATTCCTCCAGGGCACCCTTCATAGCGAGGAGTTCCCGGTCCCCAACATCATAGTTTCTCTCCGCCGATGTGAGCTTGCGGGAGTAGTAAGCGCAAGGGTAGAGTTTCTCGGGAGTGCCCTGGCGTTGGGAGAGCACAGCCCCAACCCCGTTGTTGGAGGCGTCAACCTCCACTATGAACTGTCGGCCTGGGTCAGGATGACGGAGGATCAGGGCTGAGGTGAACTTGAGCTTTAGTCCTTCGAAGGGCGCTTCACATTCTGGACTCCAGGGTAGTCTTTTAGTGGAAGTCTTGGTCAAGGCCGTCAGGGGTGCTGCGGTTAAACTGAAGTTACGGATGAATCGACGGTAGAAGTTGGCGAACCCGAGAAACTGCTGCAGATCTTTAAGAGTTTGGGGTCTGGGTCAACTAACTACCGCAGCGACCTTAGCTTCGTCCATGGCGACTCTGTCCGGGCTGATGATGTAGCCGAGGAAGGAGACCCTGGTCTGGTGGAACTCGCATTTGCTTAGTTTAGCATAGAGGTGGTTCTTAAGAAAGAAAGGAAGCTTAATCTGGTCATTATACATTACCATTACTCTGTTGTTCCATTTGATAATGTTCAGTGCTTTGCTACAATCTGTATTGTTAAAAGCGCTATATAAATAAAAGTGACTTGACTTGACTTGACTTCTCCACGAGGCATTGTAGAACAGCCCGAACGTTGCCGATGTGGTCCTTCAGGTTCTCTGAATAAATCAATATGTCATCTATATAGACAATCACGAAGCGATGGAGCATATCTCTAAAAATCTCATTGACCAGGGCCTGGAAGACGGATGGGCTATTAGACAGTCCAAAGTGCATGACCAGATATTCATAGTGCCCGGTTGTCGTGGAGAAGGCCGTCTTCCACTCGTCCCCCTCCCGTATGCGTACGAGGTTGTAGGCGCTTCGGAGGTCCAACTTCGTGAAGAGACAGGCCCTGGAGGCGAGCGTAGTTGTTCAAGGGCAGAGGGTACCAATGGCAGGGGGTACCGTTTCTTAATTGTAATCTCATTGAGTGCTCTGTAGTCAATGCACGGTCTCAGTCCGCCATCTTTCTTCTCTACTCAGCCGGTAGAGCGGATCGCTGTCCCATCCAGTCTGGGCCGCAAGTGTTCGGAACGTCATGGTATAATCCGCTGCAGACTGAGTTCCTTGCTTGAGGCCGAGCAGTTTGTCCTTTGCATCCTTTTCGTCAGCGGTGTGGATCGAAGACCTCACGGAACTGCCGAAGAAAACTCTGGTAGGATAGGAAGGCCGTGCGGCGGCCCTCCCATAGGGCCGTTACCCAGTCCAAGGCCTTTCCAGACAGTAGTGAACACACAAGGGAGATCTTGGCATCGTCATCAGTGAAGTATGCTGCTTGTGACTTCATGTAAATATCGCTTTGAAGGAGGAATCCCTTACATTTGTGAGTAGTTCTGTGGCTTGGCTCACCTCACCTCATCAATGACTTGCCGCATTGTTGCTGGATCCTCTTTCGGCGAAGTCTTCTGTAATGATTTGCGGGGCTCATGCGGATCCACTTGCAACAATCTTTAATAAGAGTAGTCAAACAGGCAAGGGTCGAAAACGCCGAGAAACAGAGCAATCGTAGGACAGGCAAACTCGGAGTCAGTAAACAGGCAATAGGTCGGGACAGGCGACAAAATGATGGAAAACAAACACAGGCAAGAAATCAAACACGGGTAGTCAAACAGTAGTAATCAGAAGAATGCTCGGAAACGACAGCCGGGGCAAATCGAGACTTCGCGATTTGCAAGTCCAAAAGTCCGGGCTTAAATAGTCCACAGACGGCGGGAAACGGCGCAAAAGCCGCTGAGGTACGTGGTTAAACAGGGTCCGGGTGGGAACGTTAATACTCGGGTGAAGATTCCCGCTGCTGCTGGCCGGAGATGGCCACAGAGAAGCGATCCGTGACAGATGCAATGGCAAGTGAAATCCATGGACCATGAAAAGTATTTAGTGAAAGTTGTGTTTGAAATATATTAATTATTAATATATTTATTATATGCAAAGTTTGTGGTGTGCCATTTCTTTTATCTTTAAAAAATGTATTTAAATTAAATTAAATTATTTTATTTAATTTTATTTCTGTGATGTTCAGCAGCTGTTATTCCAGTCTTCTGTATTACATGATCATTCAGAAATAATTCTAATATGCTGAATTGGTACAAAAGAAACATTTCTTTATATTATCAATGTTTTAAATGGTTTTCTGGAAACCAGATTTACATAAAAATAAAATCCTACTGTAAAACCATCATGAATTCAGAGGCTTAATTAATAAATGCTTTATTAACCCATGTTTCTGCTGTAATTCATGATTAAGTCAGGTAGTTATAAAGCATTTAGTAGTTGCCAGGCGTCTGTTTCTGTGAGCTCATCTTAAGTGAGGACTATTTTTAGCTTGTAAAGCATTTATAAAGCAGATGTAAGGCTCATTTATCTTCTAAACAGCAAAGTTAAACTAACACAACACAGAGTGCGACAGAACACAGACATATTTTTTCAAGATTTAAAAAATCTAATCATACAACTGTATACTTGATAAATGGAAAATAAACCTTCAGTTTCATAGAAAAAAAAGTGTTTTTTTTTTTTGCATCTTGAAATGAATAGTACTGTATCCCTCTTTTTTGTGTTTGTTTATTTGTTCTGTTAGGAAGATAACTGACCCTTTAAATCTCCTTTGTACATTTAGATATGCTTATAAACCAAGAACAAGGCATTTATGGCTGTATTAATAAACTGCTTACTAATGACGATTAATGTTGGAATAATGCTTTATAATGGATGAACTGACTATTTACTAATGCTTAACTAATGATTCATATAGTGTAGTTATTATACAGTGTTACCGA
Source organism: Enteromius afrohamiltoni (assembly GCA_034779775.1). NCBI lineage: Eukaryota > Metazoa > Chordata > Actinopteri > Cypriniformes > Cyprinidae > Enteromius > Enteromius afrohamiltoni. The sequence goes on along the minus strand of JAUYWG010000039.1, from coordinate 7,814,088 downwards.
CTTCTCTTTAAAGGCGCATTTACGAGGAGATGGTGAGTCAGGAAATTCATCTTTGCAACACAGACTCAAAACCCACATAAATAATTTAAATATCTTCTTACTACCACCCCCCCCAACTCTGTGGCAAGCTTTAGCCTATCTGAACGCAGAACTCTTCTGCTGTGCTGAAGGCACATTCTCTGCTGCTGCTGCAGGACACTCAACATAGCAAGTCGTTCATTGGCCTGAAAAGCAAGGTGTATTTTGTGAAATTCTGTATAAATTGTGCATCACTGTCCATCTTGCCAATGTGTGTTTTTAAAATGTTTGTGTGCAAATTAGCTTTATTTTTTTCACTTATTGTAACTCTAATAATTGCATATATTGCATATAATTGTATATGCAATCTCTGCCTTTTCTCCACACCCCCTTACCTTACTCCAGTGAACAACGCCCCTTTTTTAGAAAGTTTTTCAAACTGGAGGTGTGAAAAAGCATCTCTGAAACAGTTGGGTGTCATGACCATTTAACGTAGATTGTTCTAAAATGTGAAAATGTCTTAACAGTGCTTCATTTAAGATCATACAACAGAAACTTCATGTTCCTGTGGCATCAAGACATTCAGAGTAGTGGCCTAACTGGCATAAATAAGAGTCCGTTTCATACATCAGGTAAAAGCAGTCCATCACCTCCCCAACGTTACTGAGGGCAGAGCAAAACAAACCGCTGTGCATTGCTTTGGGTGTGGTATGAGGCCAGCAGAAATCTTATCAGTACAAAATAGATATTCTCTACCTCTCCTTCTTCTTTCTCCTCACTCTCACTATATCAGAAAAAGGGCATCATTAACCTTTTGCTACTCCAAAGCTGATGGTAATCAGGTTCTGGCATCTTTGGCTTTAATAAAGCATTAAAACAACAAACGGCCTCAGATTTTCACCGCAAAGCCTCTTCAGCTTGTCTCTCCACTTCACGCTCGCACAAACCCACACCGGAGGGGGAGAAGGGTGTGTCGCGGTGATAATGAAATCTCCTTTCTAGAGCAAGAAATCGTTTCACACCATTCTGTCGCAGCGAGTTAGGAGACTCCTCATCCTGGAAATGATAAACTAAACGGGGCGGTTTGCGCTTGACACACACCTGGCGGAGCAGGCGAGCGTGCGATTAAAATGTGTAAATATCAGCAAGTACCTGCGGGCCAGAGTGGACCAGTCTTTCATGAGCTAAGATCCACATCAAAGTGACTCCGGCAACAGAGCTCCAGGCCAACCTGTTCAAAGCATGAGGCCTCCTCTGAATTCTGTTTTATGCTTGTTGTGCATATTATGTCTCTGAATAGAGTATCTATGATTCAGGGTGTAAGGGAAAGGGTAAAAGGGTTTAATCCAGAGGAGAGATGTGTATTGAGAGCACCGAAACGAGACATGGCAGAAAGAGATTCATTTGCCTGCTTTGTTGTTCGTTGAATAAGAATGATTTCGGCCTCTTTCTGCCGCAGACCTTTTGTAAGCAGAGGGGCAGTAATTACTGTCCATTTTCAGACGAAGTGTAATCAAGGCCTCAAAAAGAAAATTAGATAATAAGCATCAAATGTGAAAAGAAGGGAAGCGCGAGAAAACTAGAATCTTAATTTGGAATAAAAGAAGATTTGATTAGCATGACCAAAGGTTTACAACATCTTGTTTGAATATAATAGATAGTAATTACTTTCATATTGAATCAAGTTCACTTCAGAGCAAATTATTTAAATGAGAAGATAAAATGTATCTGGATTAAAATGAGTATGACAGTCATGTGCTTTCAAGTCTTTCCTTTTTTCAGGGCTTGACCAAATTAGGCTAATTTACAGACTACGCACATTAGAGTGCATCAGCTTTATGTAGTTTATCTCAAAGCGCTGTGTTGAAAAGGAACGCTGGCTAAAGCAACATCCATTCTCTTATTATTGTATCTAGGAAAGAGCTTTGTTTTTGCCGTAGCTGTTCATCAGAAACTCCAGTGTAAATGGAGGATGTGATGTTTTTGATGTCCTGACGTAGAGTCAAATTAGATGTGTCATCTAATCTTAGGTCATCTGATCACATATACTAATAATGAAAAGTCTGGGGTCAGGTAGACTTTTATTGATATATTTATTTTAAAATAAACACATACTTTTAGTCAGTAAGGACAGTAAAGATATATTAATATATATATAAAATGTATTTAAAAAAAGAAAATTTACTGTAAGAACATTTAACAATGCTACTGTTTTACTGTTTTTTTAATAATACTAATACTAAAAAAAATTGTAAACATTTAAAATAAATCTTACTGACACAAGCTCTTAAACTTCCTCTACATTCAGGTAACTCAAAAAGAGGAACTCTCGGACCAACACTAAAGCCGCTTTACCTGTTTTATATAGAAGTTTAATATAGAAGGAGTTATGACACTTTTTAAAAGCTTTGTAAAGTGAACTCAGGTTAAACGGATTAGTCGAGCGAAAAAGATCGTCATAATCCCTGGCCCACCTTACCTTTCATATTTCCATAAATTATCCAATAAAAGTGCTATTATCAATCTCATAATCAGCAGTACCTAATTGACTTGCATTTTGGTCTCATGAATTATTAAGCAAGATGATATTGAAATAATGAATATTCTGGGGAAAAAAAGGGTTGGATAAAGACATGGAGCATTAAGATGATTAGAAGGTATGAGAGAGAGATATTTAACCTTTTAGTCTCATGTCAGGCGAAACATTTTCGCCAGTAAATACACAGTACACAGAATGTGTTTGGCTATGCAAATGTCCAATATGAACAGCTTTACTTCACAAATTCATCAACGAATTCTTCTAGGTCTTTGCTAAAAACATGTCTCCATAAATAAGCAGCAACAGGCAAACGAGGACTTGTGAAATTAGCTGTTTGACAGGCACAGCAGTTTGTGGAGGTTAATGTCATTAATTCATTATGTCATTATTTGCGTGCCCTGTTTGCAAAACAGCGAGAATAACATCAGAAACTTTTAAATGACTATTGTAATTGCACCTGTTGCCAATTACAGCACGCAGGATGCATCAATCATCGCACATCATTGCCCAGCGAAGCAGCAAGTGTGTCGTTGCTGTTTGCTCATGCAGATACCGGCATGCTTATCAAAATCTCTTTTAATCAATCCACCTCTTACATGAAGAAACTTGATGGAACTCTTTGAAGATAAACCATTATTGAGCAGCAGGTTATGTTAAACTCCAATGATGGCAATTCAACATCACAGGCTTTCGGTACAGAGCCCAATTCAATAGATGCTGACCATCGAGAACATGTCCTTTAATATCAAGAGAGTCAGACATAACCTTACTTTCAGAACCTTGATAAATTCATTAGTCGATGGCCTTGTTCTGAATAATTAGATTTCCATCTCATAGAATGTTTTTAGGCTATAAAGCTGAAACAGTCTTTACTGTCAAGACCTCCCCCGATGTCTGATTGAGGGGACAGGAAGAGGACATTAAAATACTCAAGCACACAGAGTTCACATCCTTTCCCTTACTGTTATTATTGGTAATATTTAATATTTGAGAGCCTATTCATTTTTATATAAAACACTGCATTCTTCTGCTGATGTGGACAGAGCTCCATTCAAAAATACTGAAACACATTCCTGCAAGACTTCAGTAGCATCACAACACCGCTAATGATAGTAAAGCCCCAACCTTGTAGTCTGATTTCCAAATGAATTATTTTTGAGTAATTTATTTAGTAGTGAATTAACAAATAAATAGTGTAGTCAAGATATAAAATTAATATTAACCAGTTCTTTTTAGTGAATCACAAACATGCCATGCAAACAGTGTAGTCCAACTCTGACTTGTTGTTAAAAACACACATTCTTACATGTTTAACAGTAATGGTTTATACATAAATAAACATATTTCCACATTTTTTTGTTTAGTACCTGTTTTATATAAAATCAATGGTCCATCTTCAAATTAGGAGGCCTTGACTACTTCAAAAAAGAAGGCCAATATACTTATTGTGTTCATATTGTATCGCAAAACATGGTAACACTTTATTTTAAGGTGTTTTAAGGTGTACATGAAGTTAATTAATATTCGGTACTTAATTTATAATTACAACGTAATGAGGACCTCTTAAAATAAAGTGTAACCCAAAACACTTTTTCTGCTATTGTTGAGGGTGAGTAAGGGACAGGTCAACGGTGTAATCATAAATGCAATTACAGAAATGAATTACAGATGCAAGTAAAATGTAAAAACATGTTTAAAAAATAAGTGCATTGCTGTCACCTCTGCCACCAACTTGGGCTTAAAACCTCTGCCACTGACAACTACCAAATTCAGTCCATAACTGGCAAGCCCCTAACCTGTAAAAGTGTTTGTTTCTGTGCGGAACCCATCATACTTCAAGTGGGCCAATGTCATATCGAGGAAACCTATTTGCTGGTTCTGGAGGGCTTCATAACCGATGTCATTCTGGGGCACCAGTGGTTGGTGAAGAATAAACCCATCCTCTCTTGGGGAAGTCCTAAATTGCGGCAAATAAAGTAATCCAGTCTGTTTTCCTAGTCTCCTTCTCCAACCCAAATTGAATCTGAAACTCTACTCCACGTCTATAGAAAGTCCTGTCGAGAAACAGTCTGTGAGTATTGAGTGCTATGCCCCCTTTAGTAGTTTCCTAGAATTCTCCAACTTCTACCGTCGGTTCATTCAGCAGCAGTCCTAGCCTTCAATGCTTTAAAGAAAGCTTTTACTACCACTCTGCTCCTGATTCATCCTGATCCTTGTCTCCCTTTCCTTGTGGAGTAAGATGCCTCTACTACTGTGGTCCTCTCCCAGCAGCAGGGGACCCCATCTCGACTCCTTCCAAGTGCTTATTTCACCCGGAAGCTAAGCACAGCAGAGATGAACTATGACATCAACAGAGAACTTTTGGCCATCAAGCTGGCTCTGGAGGAATGGCGACACTGCCTGGAGGAGGCCTTGAATCTTTTTTCAGTTTTTACAGACCAAAAAAACCTACAATACCTCAGAGATTCAAAGGGACTGAGCCCTCATAAAGCTGGATGGGCATTGTTTTTCACTTGCTTCTGGTTCACTGTCTTCTATCATCCTGGTTCCAAGAATGTGCACGCTGATGCACTTTCCCGCCTCTGTGCAAAAGATGAGGAACTGGAAGCCCCAGAACCCATCATCCCCACCAAACTCTTTGTTAATCCCATTCAGTGGGATAACCCTCCAGTTGCCACCGAGCAAGCCCCTGCCAATCCGATGGGCTGTCCACAACGTCTACGGTTTGTACCCCGATCTGAGAGATCTCATACTCATTCATGCTACTCACTGGGCACTGGCAACCCTGGGGCCAACAGAATTCTCTCATTACAACAAGATTGTTTCTGGTGGCCCGAAATTGCAAGGGATGTGAGAAGGTATGTGAGGGGATGCCGGGAATGTGCCATTTTAAAAAAGTCCTCTTCAGTTACTGTCTGGATAACTGTTCCTGCTCCCTGTTCTAAATTACCCCTGGTCACATCTAGGAGTGGACTTCATTACCGACCTGCCCCCATCTGATGGTAACACATGCATCCTCGTCATTATTGATTGATTCTCTAAATTCTGTCACCTGATACCTGTTACCCACAGCAATGGAGACTGCTTAACTCCTTTTTCTATTCTATGGTATTCAAGAAGATATTGTATCGGATCAGGGCCTGCAGTTCATCTCAAAAGTCTGGAAATTGTTCTTCAAACTCCTAGGTGTGACCTTAAGTCTTACGCCTGAATACCACCCAGAAGCCAACCGTCAGACAGGACGAAAGAGGTGGGGCGGGTCCTCCGTACAGGACTCCTGAAAACCAGTTTTTAGGTTGGGCCGAGTATGCACAGAATTCCCTACGTCAAGCGTCCACTGGTCTCACTCCCTTCCAGTGCGTGCTCGGTTTCCAACCCCTTCTATTTCTATGGTCCGGAGAGCCTTCAGACGTTCCATCGGTAGACTACTGGTTCTAGGAGAGTGAGAGAGTCTGTGACGATGCATATCACCATCAGCAACAGGCAGTGCGCAGGCAAAGACCTGCTGACCAACAGAGATCCGATGCACCAGTGTATCAACCAGGTCAGAAAGTATGGTTGTCAACCAGAGACATCCGCCTGCACCTACCCAGTGAAAAACTTAGTCCCAGGTTTGTTTGGCCCCTTTGTCATCCTGGAACAGATCAACCCCATCACCTACAAACTTCCAGCTTCCATCACAGTACAGAATACATCCCACCTTTCACGTGTCCATGTTAAAACCATATTATGACCCTGTCTCTCTCCCCACAGAGCCTGGCCCAGCTGAGAAACCCCCTCCACCTCTAATCGTGGATGAAGGAACCATCTAAAAAGTCAAGGAGATAGTGGACTCTCGACGTCACAGTGGCATGCTGGAGTATTTGGTGGATTGGGACCCGAAGAGAGATCCTGGGTGCCAAGAGATGATGTTTTAGATCCTGTTCTTTTAAAAGAGTTTCATTCCATCTTTAAAAAAGTTTCCATCATTAAAAAAGTGCATGTAACACTTGATTATTAGTTTTTCTATCACATGACTCTTAAATAAGTACAAATTATAACTAATATAACTAAAGTTGCAATATGATAAGTGCAGCAGATCTCCCCTTTCTTAATGTAATGTACATCCAAAAAAAAAAAAAAAAAAACGGGGTGGGGGGATTGGGTACATGATACTGTTTGATGTGCTGGAGACAGATTGGAGAAGTCTTTTTTACATAATAATAATAAACAAAAAATAATAATATTTCATATAAAATATATATTTAAAAATATTTTAGATATTTATACTTTCATATTTTTATTGAGACCAATTTTCCCATATATATATATATATATAAATAGATGAATCCAAATTACATGAATGTACTGTAAATTCTAAAGGAGAATTTGTAAAGGAGAAAAATAACCAAACTAAAAATGTTACAAATTAACCCAATACAACATCAATACAACATGAACTTGATTGACTGAATGATGCAAAAATAGAAATAAGACATGTTCAGTGGCACGGGAGAGATGACGCCTTCATTTGGCTTACTTTGTGATCCTCAAATCATCATTAGCTCAACTTCCTCTCCAGGCTGTTGATGCACACGCAGTTAGCGAGCTGGACCATGCTGGATTGTCGAGCGAAACATCCATTCATTTTGGAAAACAAAATGAAACCCAAACATCTGGTTCATTCTCCTGACAAGGCCCAGTGCTGGTGACGAGTCTAATCATTGTCATCTTAAGAGATTCAAATTAATCTACCTCATCCTAGTTTAATTTCTTTCTGTTTTAATTAAAAGCTTGTTATATTTACCCCTGACTGCACAGCTTTGAGTGTAGCAAAATGAATGGAGAAAAGCCCAAGGGTAAAAATCCTCAGAAGAAACTTAATAATAAAGAATGAAAGGACACGATTTTGTTCAACATGCCTATGTGAGATGTAGATTCAGTCTTCCTTGAACACTGCTATGCCCTCCTGCTAACAGTCTTGACATCTGAGGACAAAATGTAATCTAATGTGCATGTTATATACTTCATGTATGAAAAGGCCACTGGGAAAAGCAACCTAGATAATCACAGAGCATTCAAAATGGCTCAAAGAAGTCATTACATACTTCAAATGCATACAATTTCTTTGCAATATGACGTTGCGAACAAATGGCAACATTTTCACCCAGAAAAATGGTTTGACAGGACAAAAGACATGCGTAGGCTCTAAAGATCCTTTCATCAGCAGCCTGACACAACCAAACGGAACTTCTCCCATCTGCTGAGGGCTGGACGCAATGATCGTCCGCTGAGGGTTGTTTACATTTCTTCAAAAGCCCCATTTAGTTTCCCCTGACAAGGTAGAGTAAGAGAGTGAGGCGAAGATGGATGGAGGCACCTGCCCTAATGGAGGCTCAAACTGTGCCCACTAGTGCACGTTACATTGATAAATTGACAACAGTTGGGACATGCTCTACTAGCAGGGAGAATGAGGCTACTAGGACACTGGCTTGTTCTCTCGTTTGATCCTTCTCTTTCTCTCTCTCTCTTCCTCCTTACCTGAGAATAATCCTCTCAATGTCACGTGCAGTCTGGAAACTCATGACCAACTGTGTACCTGGAAATTGGATTTTGTTATGGGAATTTTAGGCCTTCACAGAAACACTAATATATAGTATATATGAATGAATATGTCCTGCTAAAAAAAAGACCAGATGCCAGCATTTTTTTTCTTCATCTTTCATAGCTGTACTGTAATGTACAGCAGTTTATGCAAGTTAATTATGCAAAATAAAATTAGAGAAAGAAACTTGTAAATGTTGTCAAATATATACATCACAAATGTCATATTATTATTATTATTATTTTTAATTGTAACAATTATTATTTTTTCAGTTAAATTATGATTTCATATCTCAATTTTTTTTATTTATTCCCCAAATGCTGACTTAATATCTTGCAACAGCAATTTTGTTTCTCACAATAAGACTTCAAATATTGTAATCAGTTAGTTTCTCAAAATATAATTTTATTATAATTTCACTTTTATTTCTTGTAATTGTAACTGTTTATCTCACATTTGTGATCTTAATGATGACTGTGTAATTTTTACTTTATAGCTAACAATTATAGTTTACTCCTAATTCTGTATTATAATTTCATAATTCCGCCTTCAGGTTGGTAGGAAGTTCTTGCCTCAGGTGGAGGGGTTTAAGTATCTTGGGGTCTTGTTCACAAGTGAGGGAAGGATGGAGCGAGAGATCGACAGATGGATCGGGGCACCTTCTGTAGTAATGCGGTCAATGTACCGGTCTGCCGTGGTGAAGAAGGATCTGAGCTGCAAGGCGAAGCTCTCGATTTACCGGTCAATCTATGTTCCTACTGTCACCTATGGCCATGAGCATCGGGTCATGACTGAAAGAACGAGATCCCGGATACAGGCGGCCGAAATGAGTTTCCTTCGCAGGGTGGCTGGGTGCTCCCTTAGAAATAGGGTGAGGAGTTCGGTCACTTGGGAGGAGCTCGGAGTAGATCTGCTGCTCCTCCACATCGAGAAAGTCCAGTTGAGGTGGCTTGGACATCTGTTCCGTATGCCTCCCAGAGGCCTCCCTGGGGAGATGGTTTAGGCATGTCCCACCGGGGAAGGACCCGGGAAAGACCTAGTCCTAAGTGTCTGGGGAGAGGGAAGTCTGGGCGTCCCTGATTAGATTGCTGCTCCCGTGAACCGGCCCCAGATAAGCGGAAGAAGATGTGTGTATGTAATCTCATAATTGTGGATTTGTTTCTCAAAACAGCAACTTTGTGTTATGAAGTATTGTTTTTCAGTTATACATACAGGTGCAAAAGGGCAACAGTTACTGTGCGGTGTTTGGAAGCGGGCAAAAAAGATTTAAAGAGTGAATTTTAAATAGGATTCCTTTTTGATGTCACAGATGTGGATTCAGAGAGCAATTGAATTCCATCATATTAATTGTGTTTGAAATCATGATATTCTTCAAGTAATTGTGCAAACACTTTAACTGAAACTCTTTAAATTTGTGTGAAAAAGAATAAAAGGTGTCTGAGTTTTACTGCCTCTAGAGATAATTTCTTTTGGAAATGTGTAACCCTCGTTCCCTTATGGACGGAACGGAAACGTTAAGTTGTGACGACAGACCGGGGTCTTGCCTTGAACCTTGATTCGCTCTACTTAAGAGAAAACGCCAATGAAAATTGACAAGTGGTTAAACAATCTTGAGCCATTCCCCTTCACCTGGGTATAAAGAGGCAACAAGCACAAACACTCATCAGATTTGCTTAGGAGCCGAGAATGAGTCCCAGCTTTAAGTGATGGTTCAAGGTCATGGCAAGGGGACATAACGTCTCTGTTCCTTTCATCAGGGAACGAGGATTACATGCGTAACCAAGACTTTACCTGTCTGTCAATCATTACGAGTCATGATGACAGACTGGGGTCCAATGGAAAGCTACAAAGCTGAACCATTACAACCTTGTAACACTACAAATGTTGACAGGCAGCGCGTGTCAGACAAATGTTATGCAAAGGTCATAACCATCCCATTGCCCCAGAGCAGATTCACTGACTTTGATACCCGTAGGGAACAGAGTGAGTACACTGCTGCCGGAGAGGCCAAAACAGTTGTTCTTAAAGAAGCAATTTTCTACTTCCTGAAGGGATTTCAATCTTGCGCAAGACGAACTGTATTTGTTGTACAGTCTGGTAAGACAATTTGTCTCCAAATCTCCGACTGCACCTTTATCACCGCCCGATCATCCTAAGACTTCCACAACGACTTGCAGCCAATCAGCAACCTCGGGAAACCCCTTTCTGCAGGGAGGACCACAGAAGGAATCCTGTAGGACAAAGGCAACACAAGTACAAACCTCCCGATTCAGACTGAACTGGTAAAATTTATATAAATTTAACCTCACTGACAAACTCAATGTGAGAGTTACTTAAGTGATTGATGGTTGTTCAAGTCGATGCAATAGCACCTATAGCTGTAAAATTGGGATTTCACATTTTCACCCTCTTAAACTCACTCCTCACTTTCTCTCTTCCTGCAAATCGTACGAATGTGTGAATGCATTTGTTTATGTATTAGTTTAATTATTATGTATCTTAGGTTTATCCAATAAAGCCATATTTATAATTGAAAAAAGAAGTATCTTGTGTTTTGTTTACAAGTTAAACTGCCAATCTTGTTACTGTGCTTAATAATAGTATTTACACTATAATCTGGATTTTGATATCCAGCCCAGATTTGATGATTGCTCGTTCAGTGAATCGCAGACCAACTCAGATCTGCTGTAAAACAGATTCTGTGCAAATTCCCTATAGAATCTTAAAACGATTCTGATTTGATTTATTTATATTTGAGCTAATTTGCTACAGTCGCCGTGTGCAGCTCCTGCATCAACCCAGGGTCAAAGCCACCCTCGTGCAGCAGTTGGGGCATGCAGGTTGGCTGCAAGAGAACTAATTTTTAGGTAAGCTCTGCTTTATATCTTAATTTTGTCTGTTTTCTATTATCTATTATCTGTGCTTTATTTCTTAATAATAATTCACAATTGCATGGCGACTGTGCAGAACGTTTCGCGGGACGAGAGTGCTCCGTGAGCGTCTGCCAGTGCCTGTAGTTCTGTCACGGTGTTCTCTAAGGCGTGCCCTCCCCCGAATACCGGGCCCAGCGTACCTCTGGAGACACCCAAGGATACTGAGATGTCTTCCGCTGCATCAGAGGGAGAGTCGTGCGATGAGGCTTTCGCCGTTGCGGGGCGGAGGTCATCCGTGGCCGCTGCTCCATCCCAGGTGGACACTGCGCTCTCGGCTATGCTCCTCCGAGCTGCCGAGGCGATTGGGTTGGAGGTGCCACATGCGCCTTCGGCCGATACGTTTCGGCTGGATGATTGGTTCCTGAGTTCTCGGACCGTGGCCCCGTCATGATGTCCACACTAGTGGTTCATGAGTGACACCTCTGGCTCAACCTCGCTGAGATGGCCGAAGTTGACAAAGCCCGCTTTCTTGACGCGCTCATCTCGCATCTTCGGCTACACTGTCGAGGGCTTTGACCAGGAGTCCTTGACAGCCCAGCAGCAGATGGAGGCAGTAGGACAGGTCCTATGGCGCAGGGGGTATGTCAAGCCCCCTAGCGCCCTGCCTCAGTCTGCTCGTCGCCAAGGGCGTCCCCCCGCAACACCCAGATCTTCTGACCCATCTCCGGGCGAAGCCTACTTCATCGTGCCCAAAAAGAGCGGTGGGCTGAGACCAATCCTGGACCTCAGAGCCCTGCGGACGGAACACTGCAGCCATAGCGTACATCAACCGTCAGGGAATGTCTAACAAACATAGACCTCTTTGCCTCCCCCGTCGCCTGTTCTATTCCCTGTCCGAGGCACCCCTTGACACAGATGCACTGGCACACAGCTGGCCTCCAGGGCCCAAGTACGCCTTTCCCCCAGTGAGCCTCCAGAAGGAGCACGTTCTGTTGGTAGCACTGTACTGGCCCTCCTGGACCTGGTTTTCAGACCTAATGCTCCTTGCGATAGCCCCTCCCTGGAAAATCCCCTTGAGGAGAGACCTTCTCTCTCAGTGGATGGGCACGATCTGGCACCCGTGACCCGATCTCTGGAACCTACATGTTTGGCTCCTGGACAGGACGCGGCCTGCCAGCGGCCGTGATCAACATCATCTCTCAGTCTAGAGCCCCCTTTACGAGGCAGGCCTACGCTTCTAGATGAGGTCGGTTCGACGACTGGTGCTCCTCGCGCCACGAGGACCCACAGAAATGTTTGATTGCAGTTGTGCTGCAGGAAAAGTTGGAGCGCAGGCTGTCCCCTTCGACTATTAAAGGCCACATTCCTTAGTGGGGCACAGTAGCTCTCTTATTTAACCCTTTTTAATACAACAAAGACATGTATGTGGGATTATTAGCAGAGATGATATCATGTGTAATATTCGCGGGGCAATATGCTTGGAAATAATATTTCATGTCTTCCATTGGATTTGTTATTTATAAAAACAATACAAACAATATGTATATTATAATATGAAATATATATTATATCCTGACATATTGCTGAAATCGCTTTAGTTTAAGGGGCAGTGTAAGTTGATTACATTGGACTTATTAGACTTCATTATATAAATGAGTCTATAGCCTGTTTTCCCATGCCTTCTGATGTTCTTTTACTTTTAAATCTAGCTGTACATTGAAACAAAGAGGAAAAACACATCAATGTGAATCGAAAACGAATCCAATTACTTTGAATTCAATCAATTTGAATCCAATAACGAATCGACTTTAATCTCGTAATATTATGACTTTATTCTCGTGGTTTTAGATTTTTTTTTTTTTTTTTGGTGGCACTAAAACTCCGTCGTAAATTTAGAGAGACCTTATGTGATGTTTATATCATTATTTTGGAAGACTGCTAATATAAGTAATTATAAATGTTTTCTTATGCAAGAGTTTTTATTATAAAAGACATGCATGAAAGCCGTTCTTCTGTCAAACGCAGTTTAATGAGTAAAAACAAACAGTCCGATTCAGAGTCTGCAGCCAGATGAGATGTTGATAGGTTTGTTGTCAGTGACATTATTCTATTGTTATTTTTGTAACTGGTTATGAAAGTCTCTCTACTCAGAAAAGTGAACTATCCTCTCCTGCCAGATGTTATGCTGTGTTCGTTGCGCACTTAAATTTGCTTTGATTTTATTTTCTAACTATATATTTTGGGTTGGGGCTTGATGACCATGGAACACTGTGGGTTCCAAGGCCAAACCAGCCAAAACCACTGCTTTAGATTGTTCAGTTCTCTCTGCCATCGTCACTCTATTATGCCCGAGCTTTGGTGTTGTGTGTGTACGCGCATGCTCTGTGTACTGCGGAACCTATGTGCAGAACAGACGGACATTTCGTGCATGAGATTGCCAATAACAAGTGCAGACAAATGTCTTTAACATTACTGCAAATTAGAAAAGGTTAAAATATGAGATTATTTAGCTTTTTTTTTCTGCAGCACCGATAGCACAACCATTAACGTCAGAGCTTAATGATACTTGGGTTTTTTATAATTTATCACAGATTAACCAAAGAGTTTCGGTACCCATCCCTAACTTTATTTCATGTAATTTCAGTTTTGTGTCTTGCAATTGTAACCATTTCTTTTAAATGTGAATCGTCACTTTAATTCTAATTTTCACTTTGTCTTCTGTAATAATTCATTCGTATTTCTTATATTCAACAGTATCTTTGTGTTTTCGATATGATTTATTATCTAACAATAGGCAATAACCTATTTTTTTGTAATGGTGAATTTATGTCTTGTTTGTTTCATGTTACCTTAACTAATTATACAATTAATTGACATATAATGTTATGATTGCACTACCACTTTATTTGGTAACACTTTATTTTGATAGTCCACTGTAGACATTCTAAGTAAGTAAATTAAATTTGCAACTTCATCAAATAGGAAACAGAGTATTAGTAGACTATATGCTTAATTGCTACTTAAATGCTTCCACTTTATTTTTATGTATTCACAACATAAAACATATGAGAATCTTTGCAGGTATATGTCAAATTATTCTACTAACCCTAAACCTGAGAATTAATTGACATGTCATTGCAAATTAATTAGAATTTGTTGACATGTACAGTAGTTGACATGTAGTTACAAAGTTTAAGCCTAATGTGGATTATCAAAATAAAGAGCAACACTTCAATTAACAATTAACCCTTTATTTCTCGGGTTTTTCACTCTTAATGCAGCTATAAAATGAACAATGTGAATTTATAATCAACAACTGCATCTTACAGTTATGACTGGAAACAAAAAATGCTACTATATAGGGTTTTTAGGCTCAAGATGCAAGATGAGCAATCTTCAAAATGAATTAATGTTCTGTCATCTAAGTGCCACCTTCTAAGGCATCTGCAAGGAATTAGTGAGGGGAAATACATTTAGTTAAAATAACACTGGAAAATTTCTTCACTCCAACTGCAGCAGGCTGTGAATAATAAGTATGGTAATTTTAGAAATAAATGGAAACAGAGACACTGTCGATCTCTGATGAGAGCAGAGGTCAGAGGTCAGGAAACTGTTAAAACCCAGGCTGAATGTGAAAAGGCCAGGTAGACACAAATACAGAGACACACAGCTAAAGACTGTGGATACCGTAAGCAACTGTAACTGCTCCAACTATGTCTCATTAATGTTCTACAGAGTTAGGGCCACATTTACTCAGTCTGGATCTGAAATGAGAGAGCGAGACGGCAAGAAAGAGAAATCAAGGCTATGCAGGGCACATACGCACACATTAAAGAGTTATGTGTTCAGTTTTAAGTCGTGCCCAGCACATGTTGTAACAGCTCTTCGGGCCTCGCTGCGAAGTTCGTACCTAATAAGCAACATTTTGCTTCCCTCCCCAGCTGAGCTGTGGTAAGTCAGCTCCTGGCTCCGCTCCTCTCTCTGACGTCTGGTTTGCCTTAGTGTGCTCTGGGTTTCTAAACAATCAGCAATGGTCTAATTAGTTTTGGCACTCAAACTGCTCTCTGAAGGGAAGAGGACCAATTTAAGGACCTTAAAAATGCCTAGCCTGTTTTAAAGAGCCAATTAGTTAGAATATCCAACCATGTAGCCTGGTATTACTTGGCATCGGTGTCACTTCTCTGCAAAGCTACCAATTATTTACAATTATAGAAAATATTCTCTAATGCACATGGGTTGAATCCAACTGTCTTGGTTTCTCCTACTGGTTTTCTCACTGATCATATTGAATTTTCATCCCCTGCTGTCACATGCTGTCTACTTTAACATGATCAGAGAAAACGCTCTAAATCCCTCTCACGCTGATAGGAAGAGGATATTCTAGGAAGAAAAAAAAAGTGATGGCGAGACAGTAATTGCTGTATTGCAACAAAATTAATCAAAATGGCTTTTATTTTTTAAGCACCTTTTTACTGTATATCTGCTTTTGTTTTTTCATTGGCTCTTTCCCAATCTAATTGCCTTGTAGAAGCTATTCAGGTCAAATGAGCATATATAATGTTATAGTGCTCTGTAAACAATACCAAGGTATTTACAAGATGATTTCACCCTTGAATTCATAAAAAGTTAATTTAAAAACACAATGCTGTATTGGTGTTGCAGAAGCATCTAGGTGTGACTGCTTGTTTTACCTGTCCTGACCTATATTTCATCAGAGCTGGAATGTTCTCAAGCTGTTTGTTCTCATCACTCAGTGAGCTCACGGTTTAGACCTGGCACTGATCAGTGGGACAAATTGTTCTTGAAATCCCAAAACCAAGACCCATCTCCCTGAATTATGATGATTATGATTATGAACGGCCAACACACGCTGATAGCTATGACATGAGTCTGTCAGAACAGTGATATATGGTCTTCCCAGCTCCACTTTCTAGGGCTGTATACAAGCATTTTATAAAGGTTAAAATGAACATGAAGTTCATATTTTGATTTACAAATTACACATATGTTAAAGATCTGATGCATTTTGCTTTACATTTCAATTTAATTTTTGGTTAATTTATTGAATACATTTTCACTCAGTAAGTAAGTAAATAAGCAAGTAATTATAAATAAAAAAGGCAATAAATTTATTATTAGACTTTCAAATAGAGAGGCACTTTAATGATATGTGTTATATAGATAGAAAACGTCTAGGTTACGAACATAACCCACGTTCCCTGAAGGAGGGAACAGAGACGTAAAATATATGGGAACTCGCCAGAGAGACCAAAAGCCTTTGAGCTTTATACAAAAGGCCAATGAATATTGGCGTGCACTTGATTGCGCTCAGGTGCACCTCATCACTGCGT
>JAUYWG010000039.1:7772418-7788924 GCA_034779775.1 Enteromius afrohamiltoni | reverse complement strand
TTATGTGACTGTGAACTATTTTTATATAATTAAATGAAAATGTATTATAGTTTCAATTTACTTTATATTAAATGCAATTAACTGAACTTTATAGGATAATTTTTTATAAGGATAATTGTGCTGTCAAAATTTACTGACAAGCACTTATTTTAAAACAATATATAGGCTACTTGGATATGATTTCTGTATGTCAGTTATGGGTAAGCAGCGACTATTACAAAATGAGTAGTCGTGTAAGCCATGTCACCTTCAGAATTGTATGCAGTTATAATAAAAGTATGTATATATATATATATATATATATAATTCTTTATTATTGTATTTGAATTTTGTATTACTCTTAGTGTATTTATAATTCTATAATTATTTGTGATTGTAATGTATTTGTATTATGTAATTGTATAAGGACACACACCCACACACAGTTATATAATTACAGTACTTATGTCATTACAGTAATAATTCTATAATAGTAATTTCACTCACAGAGGTTTGATACTATTACATAATTATAGCAATAAAAATAGTATTCTTTTTCAGAAGGGATACTAATGAGAATTACTAACAAATATGATTTGTTGTCATTTAGATTTTAGAAACATGTCGGGGCAGTTTCCCGAACAGGGTTTAAGACTAGTCCTAAATTAAAATAAATGTTAAAAGCTGTATAAAGTGGAAAAGGTTTGCACTGAGATATCTTAAAATACATTATTATCATTGTTTGGTCTTAAAATGCTCATAGATAATGCACTTCTGTAAGACATGTTTTTAAAAAATTCTTAAATGTCCTAAATTAGCAAAGGTCCTACCATGGAAACTGGCCCATCGTGTTTACTAGCTAATACAAAACTAACAAGTCAATTACAAATGTCTTTTCAAAGGAGGCAAAGTAATATGCCAAACCTTTTTTCATCTTTGATTTTTCTCCATTATTGGACTGGAAAAGCACCCCGTTAGATTAGCATGCTTAGGCTACTTCTCGTATTAAAGCGTTAAACAGTGCGGCTCGCAAATGTACTTATCTCTAACAGAGAGATTCACCTCTTACAACACACAGATGGGATCATCAGGGATCAACTAATGCTTCCATGTATTTTGATTTCCCCCTTTTTTTCTCCACATAAAATAGAGTTTAATAAAGTCTTAATTTCCGTAGTACATCATTATTATCTTTTGATATGGATGTGCCATCTGGCAAATGTTCAAGTGAAAGGAGATAAGAATGCGTAATGAGGATGTGGATGACTCTCACAGATTCACAGTCGTAAAATCACAGGTGTATTGCGGTTAGTGGAATGAGGACAGAGGCAAATGAGATCCTCATATTCTCAATAACAATCAAACCTGCACTTTGCTTCCAAAAGTAAAAGTTATGAGTTACGCATAACCATATGATACTGTGTTAGACTCAAAAATCAAAAATTCAAGAGGTTAGCTGGCAACCCATTTTGTGGTTTTGACAGCTGCTTGACAGAATATGTTTCTCCGACAAACTTTTCGTTCTAACAACAAACGATGATAGAATTCTATGTTTATAAATTATTACAAGAATGAAATAATGCTCACATCAGGAATCGAGTGAAAAATAACAACAACAAAATGGTTTAAAGGGATAGTGCACCCAAAAGTGAAAAGCAAATTCTACACGGCATATAAGACAATTAAATAATTTTGGTCAACACTAAATGGACACAAACACTTATTTATATATATATATATATATATATATATATATATATTTCATGTTCCATTGAAGAAAGTAAGTCATACAGGTTTAGAACGCATGATGGTGCAGAAATATATACAGATTTAGTTTTTTGGAACAATCAGCCTTCTCTTTCAGATGGAATAAATTCGTTTGTTGGAGACTTTGAGCTTTGTATCTCTGCAGATCTTACCACAAACAAGAAATCACGTCATATGACCAATTTGAAAAATGTTGCTTGACCACCGCGGTCACCATTCAGTTCCAATGTACTGGAAAAGAACAGCTCTTTCTGTGTTCCAAAACAGAATTAGTATTTTTAAGCGAGCTCCTTCCTTAAATGTTACATAAACAACATCATCAGCCAGAAATAATGAATTTGACTTAAGTATAAACAGACACCCTTCGAGGCTGCGTGATGCTATATTTACTCGAATGTATAGCGGAAAGAAATTGAATCTTATCTTTGTGTTTCTGTGACAGTTGTTGCCCTGCTAGGCCTGTCTTTGGCAGGATATTCATAGTTTTATCAGAGGAAACACTTGCAAGATGGCGAGTGCTTTGTTCTTTCATCAACCTCCTTTAATTAAATCTAACAATCTTCAGGCATTTCCGTGATCTTAGCAAATAAAACCGAAAGTGAGCACACCTAATTAAAGAAAGTCACTGTTAAAACAACCCGTCAAGACTGTGCAAGCGTTTGCAGACACGCCGTGCTGAAAGGATGGCGGCTTCGCTCCTGTCAAGCTGCGGAATTTTCCCTCATTCTCTCTCTCTCGCAGTCAGTTCATGCTAAAATTATGTGTCATTAGCGAATTACACAGGTGCCAGAATGAGTTTATCATCTTCAGTATGTAAATCTTGCCTGTAACCGGAGGTGCTGCTTATAAAAACGTCCTATCTCTTAAGCCAAATGAGAACGCCACACTGATAGGAGATTACCCTGCTCTGGTGCAGGCTGCTGCTGCTGCCCCCCAGGCAAGGAACTGAGTTATGACGTGCTTGTTTCCTTAATCTTTATGCAACCCTAACGAGGATACACACAGGGCCAAACAAAGGGAGGTGGAGGGGGGTAAACAACAGTGCATATGTAAGTGATGCTGCTGCTGGAAAGCGGACAAATTCAGCTTATAATATTGCATTCGTGTCAGGAACATAACAATAACAATGATAACAATGATTCCCCTCATGAATCGTTATTAATATCTCATGATGTCTGTCATGTGTAAATAAGAGTCTGACTGGGTAAAAGGTTATATCTATAGGTAGAGCATTTATAAACCACTCTACCTTTTCTCATAAAAATACGTACCTCTGTGCACTTTTTTGTGCAACACCATTTTTATGTGGCTTACTGCACGTTTCACCGCAGTTTCAAAGTGAAATGTCCACTGAGTATAGCTAAAACACTGGTTCAATATGTGAACCCTGGTACATTTTTATTACATTGATATAAGTATGCATTGCTGTGGTTATGTTAAATATCCAGGGACTGTCGCTAAATTCAACACTATCATGTTGAAAATATGCCCTACACCAAGTCTAAAAGTTTAAACCTGCACGATAGTGCTAACAAATGCAAAACTGATGTAAAAGGCATTTATTGATGCAACTGTATCATTTCAACTTCCTTTTGCAGATTTGAACTGTTTCGTTGAACAGTAGTTACATAGGATGCTTTATTAATCTAAACTCTGTAAATGTGTGTGAAAAGGAATAAAACACATTTTACTGCCTCTAGTGTTTATTTCTGTTGGAAACTGCAGTGATATGTACTTATCGGTACATATTTTGTGCGTAAAAAGTGCACCCCAGGTACGTTTATGCCATGAATCAAAATCCAGAGCTACTAGTGAGCCATTCGAATTTGGAAATGTAGTGTTGCCTATGCGTTTTGATTGACTATTCATTGACTATTGTTGTAATTGTCAGATGGGCAGCCATAGCTAGAGAAGGTCAATTTGTAGATCTGATCTCAGACTAATGAACCTGTCAACATGCCCAGTTCATCTTGGACCTGTGCTGCTATGCTGTTATAGGAATTTATAGGAAACTCAAAATCCAGATTGTCAGAAATAATGCAAAGCTGTGTGCAGAAGAACATTTCAAGCGATTACCTGCAATTAAAAAAGGTCATGTGTAAACACGTTAAGGAAAAAAAGTATTTTTGGTATGGTTCACTCATATCTGATATGTCATAATTGTTCAACTTTAATGATAATTAGATTCCGCTATACTAAAACTACTAATGACTTCACTTTAGTTAAATTCCTCATCTGGATTTCATTTATAAATAAATTTACTATTAGATATTCTTCCGGAAGTTTCTTTATGATTAGTACTGTCAAAACTTACTTTGAAAAAGTCTGAGGGACAAACAAGACACTTGTGTGTCTCATTAAAGAGAGCAGAAGCTACATTTTTCACCCACTTTGAAGTGAGTAATTGGAATAATTTTAAATTAATTTCCAGTGTAATAGAAGTTACAAAGTAACACATTTCTGGTTCGGTGTTGATTTTCCCTCACATTCATTTTTGATTTGAAAGTTAATAATGTATTTCTGGACTGGTGTTGATTAAGCGATACCTAAACCTTAATGTGCTGGTATATAAACAAAGAAAGATGGTTAGGGAATAGATTGACAATAACATTTGTACAGTACTGTATATGCCTTTCCATTTCCATTAATTCATTTAGCAGACGCTTTTATCCAAAGCGACTTAAAGGTGGGGAAAACATCAAGCAATTAGTCCTAAAGAGGCAAAACGACTTAGGAAGTGCTCATAAAACCATATAACAAGTATTGTTCAAATAAGTATAGGCTACAAAGGAAAAGAAAGTGTTGGGTAAAGGATTTTTCTTCTCCTTTATGATGTCAAATAGTGTTGAAAGAGATGGGTTTTCAGCAGTCGTTTGAAAGTTGTAAGGGAGTTGGCATTTCGGATAGCGATGGGAAGATCAATCCACCAGCCAGGAACGGTGTAAGAGAATGTACCTTTCATGCTTGGTCATTTACCACATTCAGAAAACTGCAGAAATCTTAAGCTGTTACTTCTTTTGAATCTTTTAAATCACAAAGCTGACTCTCTCTCTCTCAAGCAAACTCTGACTCTGATAGTAATTGTACACAAAAATGAATTCGGAAAACTCAGTTTCAATATTACTAATAATTACGCATCTAAATATTTTTAAATGTTACTTATTCTATCAAAATAAAGGCAAAAAATAAATAAATAAATAAATAAATGGCAAAAAAAAGTTCATGCCACATGTGTCATGGTACTCTGATAAAAAAAAAAAGTCATTGTTTTAATCTTCTTTGATGTTGGCCTTACAGGATGAGGGTGAGTAATTAATAACAGAATATACCTTTTTGGGTGAACAATGCTGAATTTTGATGCAATTAAAACTTTTGCGTTTAAACTACAACTAAACATTCTCATTTATAGCCACATATACTGTACTCTGGTTCACAGTTTTCACATGAACTTTCATTGTTCTACAGTTGATAGGTCAAAAAACTTCTTTCAAAATGCAACATAAAGCTTCCCCCCTGAAAGAGACCATCAGCATCGACCTTGAGAGGGGACAGCAGTCATAGTGATACTGTGCAGGCCTGCTGTCACGTTCACATGCTAATGGAGCGGTGAGTGTCTGCTGCCCCACTTCCCCTTGCTCCTGTAAATGCGCAGATTGTCATTACCCGTGTTTATATGCAGAGATAACACGCCCAGAGCTAGATATCAATACAGAGAGTGAAAGGAGATTATGAGCAGCATTTAAAAGGGCGTCACTCACAAAAGAATGCATTAGGTAAAAGTCCGTATATAATGGATGTCTGCAGAGTGCCCTTGGTAGGGTGTGCTGAATAAAAGCATGCAGATCGCCGCCACTGGTGTCCCAGACCAATCTGAGAGCAACTCTGCAATACACAGACAGTAGCTATGAATTTTAAAACTGGATTTATACAAAATACAAGAGATGGACAAGCTGTGGTGAAATTAAAATTTGCATCCCAAATACAGTGTACACAGTGTATATACCTGCTTTTGAGGTGACGATCTATGGAGCTATTTGAATTTGAATTATGTACATTTCAATTATTGACAAGAGTTATTTAACAAAACTTTAAAATAGTTTTGAATTAAACATTTGAAATTTAACACAAATTATTTTTTAAGGCAGAGTGTTATAGACGTGTTTTCAAACAACAGATTTTTTGTTCTGAATTCTAAAACTGCAAATATTCAGTTTTTAAAAATACAGCTTTCTAGAAAGAGCTCTGTGTGTACATGCTTCACAACAGAGGTGCAGCCCAGGGGGACCATTGTCACAGGCTGCACTATAGCCGTTATGACTAATTATACATCACTGTTTCATTATGATTTATTTTTAATTGTATAGCTACAATTATAAAATAAAACACAAAATGTTATCGGGCCTGTTTTAGTCTTAACCTTATTTTTATATTTTAATGTGTGCCTTCAGAGAGAAATGCATCTTTACAGATTAGCGAAAGAGTTTTTAGAATTAGGCTTATTTAGAAAATTATTTCATTTTAAATTATAAAGTATTGACATAATTGTCAGGCGTTAACAGCATTTGCAAGATATATGGTTGTAAAGCATATACAGATTATAGCATTATACAGTATTATACAGAACGGTAAAGCTACGCAGGAATCAAAAGGGGAAATAATAAAACATTAAAATGTAACATATAGCCCCAACAAGTTAATATAATAGTAGTAGTAATAATAATAATAACAAATATTAAATCTTTATTGTTCATAAAAAAATTGGATTCATCCATCTATGATAACCCAGGGTTTCTATAGTCCTGCAGGTTTGTTTAGCATTAAACTCGTGGCCACAAGAAAAAAATGTAATTCCCTAAAATCCTATGACTTTACATCTTGTGGCCACAACATCGTTACCTCAATAAAATGATCTTGTGGCCACAAAATATCATTATGTCCCCATGAGGTAATATTCCCACAAATTAATATCTGGTGCCCACGTCATATTATCACGATCCCAGGAGCTCATATCTCGGGGCCACCACAAAACTTAGTGAACCGAAGACATCCCCTCCGGTCACCAAATCATTACCTCTTGGTGAATCATTATCAGGCTCAGAAAACTACTGCATCTGTGTGATTGGCCAAAATGCTGTATTTTTAAAAACTGAATATTTGCAGTCTCAGAATTCAGAACAAAAAAAAAACCTGTTGTTTGAAAATACATGTCTATAAAACTCTGCCTTAAAAAATCATTTGTGTTAAATTTCAAATGTTAAATTCAAAAATTCAAAATTCTAATTCAAAACTATTTTAAAACCCATATAATATTCAGTTTTGATAAATAACTCAAAAATAGTCAATAATTGAAATGTACATAATTTAAATAGTTTTGTCATAAAACAACGTCATAATAACGATCTGAATTATTTTTTAAACTTGACAGCACCATGACCTCCTCTTTCAAGTCGCAAACTGTTTTATTTTCTACAAATTATGTTTTAATTCTTTAACAAAATTTTAATATTCATAAAAATTGTCTATTCAATTATTGATTCTTTCATAATAAAAATAATACTAATATAATAATACTACCCTATAACATTTTTCTGAAATTATGTTCTGTGTTTTATTTTTCTGCATTCTGGAATTATTTTTTTTTTTTTTTTATACAATTTTATTATCATGTATTTATTTATGTATTTGCATATAAAGTGCTACACAAGATGTTAACATTTAAACAGATCTTTTAATGAATTCCATTATTAGCCTATTTACTTACAATACTGATATATTTCTATCATCATTTCAAGTTAAACAGAAATGTTCCGTTTCTGCAAGTATCTATTTAATGAAATGGCAAAGTCAATTTTTAGAGCAAAAAAAAACTTACATCACTAATTGAGACATGAAAAACCTGTAGACTTTTATTTTTTTAAATAGCTGTCTTTTTTTTATTTAATATTTACAGACACTAGTCCATAATCACAATTTGATAACATGTAAGGCCTCACTTTTAATTTATTCATCCAAATGTTTCCTAAATTTTGTAACGAATCAAGTTCTACAGTATTTTTTTTTTTTTTATGATTGGATTCCTAAATTCCATCCTCGTTTTCTGCATCATGAAAACATAGGGCCCTATACAGTATATGTGTGTGTAAAGATGAATGATGTGATATTAAGAGTTTGTTTGATGATGAATGAAGGCTGTTGGCTTTGGGTCATAAGCAAGAGCAGAACTCATCGTTAATGAAGAGGGGCCACTAATGCCAAGCTGCTTGGAGCCCCAGGGCCTGCTGGGAATTGGGTGGCCCATTAGCTAAAGCCCTAGGGCTAACAACACCAGACCAAAAGTGCTCTCCATAAACTACATGCACTAACACACTCCTCACACATACTCTTCACTTCTACTTTCAGACCTCCGTCGGCTAAGCGGCCGAGACCGAGGGGTTAAATGTTGACCAGAGTTGGACTCACTTAGTGTCAAGGTGTATTGTACTCTATCTGTCAAACTCATTTGGATGATTTTGTCCTGTCCACATAGCTCTGGCTGACATGGCCCATTCCAGGTTGGGGAGAGTGCCTGAAACTAGAGTAGCGATCGGAAAAAAAAACACCTTCTTTCCATCTGACACATTCACAGTAAGAAAAAGTTGAGTATTAGAGCATAGTAATCCCATAATTGATGTCAGATATGCGCTGGCCCTTTGAGAGGAGCAGTGCTTCTCCTCAAGGGTTGATAGACGATACTAAATGAAAGGTGGAAATGAAAGGAAAGGGGGTTGAGTAGAAGCTGAGCTGTAACAGTATCCATTTGAAAGAGCATTGTGTCAGATTTTCGCTATCCAACCTAGCTGACACAGACATCCTTAAGGCTGTTAATGCTTCAAGCCTGTGACCCGAGTAAAAAAACTGCTGCCCTGATAGAAATTCCAACAGACTTTGTCTAGCTTGTGCAAGTCCACATAAAAACGAAATGATTGTGGGGCATCATCAGGGGGAATCCCGCTATAACGGTCATATACACCATCCAGTATCTTATTTAAAGGAACAGTTTACCCAAAAATGAAAATTCTGTCATCATTTACTCACCACAAAAGAAAATAAATACTATGGAAGTCAATGGTGACTCAAAACAGCCTGGTTACAACATTTTTTTTAAGTTGCTAATGCTGATTTTACATACAATACAGAGTGAATTTGACATGATTTAGCACATTATAGTTTTAAGTTGATTGCTCGTGCATGCCCAGTAACAGCCAAACTTAACTGTCCGCATCCAATTGACAAGGCTTGAATCATTTGCACAGACACACTGTCACGCACAGAGCACATGCGTTTTTATATAAGATACATTGCACTCTTCTGCTGGATTCACTGAAGTTTGTGAGGTTTGTGGAATTTAAAGGTTTAGTCGATATTCAAAGACATTTATTGATCAAAATATTTTTCTAAATGCCGGTGTATTAAAAAGGCATTACAGTGTGTATGTCTACTTTTTGAAACATTTTTTAAACAATCTTCTAACACTTTATTTTAACGGGTACACAACATACAATATACTGACTATATGAAACGTTGCAAGTATTTGTCAAGTTATTCTACTAAATTTAAACCTACCCTAACAGTCTGCTCTGTGAGTTAGGAGACATTGAGTCGCTGCAAATGAATGAGAATTAGTTGACATGTTACAAAGTTACTTATAGTTAGTAGAATGTCTAAAGTGGACTGTCAAATAAAACTGTAACCCTATTATCAGGTAGAACTGTTAAACTAAATGAGAGCTTAAAATGTGAACACCTTTGTAGTTCTCAACACTGTCAAAATAAAAGTCCCATTCATTTCATGGGACTCATGCATTTCTCAGAGAAATAAATATCATTTTTAATTAAAAATGCCTAATGTTAGCCGGTATATCAGCCATGGCTATATATCGGTCAACCACTAACACGATAAAAAAAAATGCAAACAGAAATGCAAGCCCAAAGAAATATTAGAAGGTCAAATTAAATACAACCCAAATTTTTATGATGAAACAACACACAGTATTTTTGAGGCCCAAGCAACATTACAAAGCTACAAAACCATGTAAAACATTTCAAATATTTAGGCAATTCATTGCTGTAAAGGATAACTGTGACAGGAAAGTACAAGGGGAGATTGTCAGAAGATTATAGAGATGAAATGGTCTAATTCATTATCCTGACAGCTGGAGATTCAAGTTCCCTTTTAACACGGCACATGTAAATTTTCCAGAATGCAAACACATTTTAAAGGGGTTCTTGAAATCCAATTAAATCAGATACAAGATTACCAAATTACCATTTTTATTAACCTGCAGGTTAGCAGTTTTGTGATTTAAAATTCCTATTAAGAAGACTATTAAAACAGCCTCACCATGAATGTGGAGACAAGGGTCATTTAAAGAGCAGGAAAAAAAAAACATATGTAACTTCACATTTTCTTTTCAATTCATTATCCACCTCCCTATTTTAGTTCCATGTCTCCTGGAAGCATAGCAAATGAGACGGATTAGGGTTTAATGAAAGCGCTGAGACCAGGCAAAGAGCAGAAGTGAAGGAAATCAATGTGGGCCATCTTAGGGGCCGAGCTTAGAAATAGAACCTGAAATATACCCCAGCACTGAAACCCACGACTTATGGTGGACTTTACTCCTTTTCTAAAACTGAATTTGAACATTTCAGACATGTATACCCTCAGGAATCCCCTTCTCTTTCGCCTGTAAGTCTGTCTGAGGAGACGGAAAGAAAATATATATCAAAAGGACATTAACCTTTACCACCCATTCAAAAATGGGACCTCAATTAACAGAAGTAAATAATCCTTGTAATTACCCCTTGGTCATACTCAGCTGGCATAAAACATACTAAATGGACCGTTGCAACATAAAATGGGTATCTAATTAAAAAAAAAAAAAAAGAGAGAGAGAGATAGAAATCGAGAGAGAGAGAGAGACTGTGATAAAGACCAATCAACATATTATAGCACCAAAGCAAAATCTATTGATATTTAGATGTGCAGAGGAGGCTGGGGCAAGTTTTCACATTACAAAGCAAGGCAAGTTATTACTATTAGATGTGTAACTTAATAACACTGTAATGTAATTTAATAGTACATATTAGTTGGCTAAAAAAAATTGTTTTATATAACGATTCTTGTATATTCACCTTGTACACTTTCTGCAGTGTCATATATATATATATATATATTTTTTTTTTTTTTTTTTTTTTGAATATTAAATAACTGTTATTATGTTATAATTTTGCTGTGGGAAAAAAAAAACTAATGAAAATGATTAAATATGACAAAATCAAGCTGACAATTTTGAGTAATACCAATGGAATGAAGGTTTTTAACGATCAATTTAAAAACAGAACATCTATTTTTTTTATTTACTTATGTTTATGGAGGCACTGTGTGTCCCTCAAATCACTGAAAGACAGAATAGAGTGCAAAAATAACAA
The DNA here is from genome assembly GCA_034779775.1 of Enteromius afrohamiltoni. Lineage (NCBI taxonomy): Eukaryota > Metazoa > Chordata > Actinopteri > Cypriniformes > Cyprinidae > Enteromius > Enteromius afrohamiltoni. The sequence continues at coordinate 7,777,711 of JAUYWG010000039.1, read as the reverse complement.
AAAAGGTGAGCCTGTTCACAGTGTTCATTTGTGGGACTTAGTTAAGATAATCATATACATCAGCAGTACCACTTCATCACCATCAAACCATGACAATAGAGAGAGATAGAGAGAGGCTTTGACACAATTCTCAGAGCCTGAGGAGGACTCTAAATTCAAAGCTTATGCAAATATGTTTGCAGTATTCAATCGAAGACTATTTGAGCTAGGGCAATTCACATGGAGATTGAGGATAAATATGTTTTCATTGTGCTCAGACAGTAATACATTCATTTCCCTTCATTATTTGTAAGAATCACTGGCAATATCCTTCTGAAATAAGCATGACATTAAAGGCCCAGTGGAAAATCAGGATGGAACAAAAAGTCTTTAATTTAGTTGGTGCCAGAAGGCAAAGAGTAAGGATGAACCAAACGGAGGGATCATAAACTTAAAACTTGCTTCCCAAAACGTGCCTCTTTCCCCTGGAACGTGAACCTAATAAAGAAGATCATACTCTGTGCATTCATAATGTACAAAATGGAATCACAAACTGATTTGATGTAGATGCTTTGAATTGAATCCCCTCAACCTAAACCTTGTTGCCAGATATTGTTAATTCACCAACAAACATAATTGTGTTACATTTCTGTGCAACCACTGGAAAAGCGCTTCAGCTGGCTTCAAAGTCGGCGGTAATGTTGGAAGTGTGACTTTCATGAACAGCAAACTTTCTTTTCTCTCGTGTTTCTCTGTTCTCTATCTCTCCCCCTCTCTCACTTTTAGTTTTTTTTTTTTCTGCTCTGATATTAACATTTTGCTTGTGGCAAATGGAGCTAATGTGGATTGGTATTTTCATTATAAGTCACCCCAAAGCCATGCTCAGCTGTATCTGTGGTTTCCAAATTGAGCTGTAAATTTTGAGAGAATCTGACACCCGTGCCCCAGGCTTACATCAAAATACTAACAAGATGACGACGACATTTCCGCACCGTATATCAGGTCAAGCCAGAACACCGTCCGCAAGAACACAGCAGAGCGTGGGACAATCCAGACATAACACTCTTTAAGTATCGTGGCCCCACCGCAGAGAATAATGAATGAACCTATTTAGACTGGATTTACAACCACTTTAAAACCTGATTGCTGCAAATTCAGAATAATTCATCAGACTTTTAGTGACGTTCATCATGGAGCCTAGGCTGTTTCGATGTGAATGGATGCTTTCTTTGTAGTTTATCAAATAAACTCCTTCTTATCTGCCAGTGGAATATGCAATCCCGATGCATATGTATCAGTTCTGCCTTTAATTAAGCAGCATGTTACCACAGCAGCGAAATGTGTAATCTTCGCTTCATTACAATAAAGCCTGGAACCATATGAGAGAGAATAAGATGAAAGTTGAAAACACACCTTTTTTTTGGTAAGCTTAAAAAAATTTAAAAAATAAAATAAAAAATTGTACCAAAACTCTAGATTTCTAGCTCAACTGTCAACACATAGTGTCAAGGTTTAATGTCAAATAAATCAATAAATAAAGTATATACATATATAAAATGCTGGAATTTACAAGACAAACTTTTTTTAATCATGCTTTTTATTATGTTTAATCAAGTTTCATTGTGCTCTATTGCGTTAGTTAACTGTATTTTTTTATTAACTGCAGTTTTATTGAAATTAATTGGAATGCACGATGCAAAAACATGATTTTTGACAATTGTTAAAATCTCATAGCCCTCTCATAAAGATTTATTAAGAAATAATAATTACTCTAATTATTTTAAATGGTAATAATATTCTGACCCCAATCATTTGAATGGTGTAATTTAGACCTCTACTGTAAGAAAAAACAACAGAGCAAATAAAACTTTTTTTAGTCATGACAAAAGATAGAGTTTGTCTTTAATTTATACACAATTTAAGTGGAAACAGTGATCAGCAGTTGATCAAAGCCTGTTTCAGGGCTCTAAAAACACAGCTGGGCTAAACTGAAAGCAACAGAGAAGCACCGTCCTCCACCCAAACACCGCAGCCGTGGCTTCTCAGCATGGTTTAAATATCTTATCTTAGCACATGGGAATTACAGTACATGGTCTACAACAAGCAGAGCGTTTATTTGCAGAGCCCCACACAGCTGTGACCATGAAGGACATTAAACTCCACTTTTTATGACTGAACTAATTTTGTGGTTTGCGCTATTTTGTATTTTTAGAAAGCAGTGGTTTCTTCTAAACACACAAAGAAAGACGAGTACCAAAACACAAAAAGTGCACAAGCCATGAACTGAATTTCTCGTTGTAACGATGATGTGCAAACATCATGATAGTTCAGTGAAAGATGGATACTACAAAATGAATCTAATAACAGTTTCTTGTTGGTGTTTTCAACATTCATATGTCTGACTATTAAGGCAAGCTCTTTCTCAGGCTCTGCTCTTTATTAGCAGTTAAGAGCCACACTTGGATCTGCGTTGTGTGTGTAATGACCTCAGCGAATGAGGACTGAGTGCCACAATGCATCTGCACCAACAACACTGTAGTGACAGACACTGGCTGAACACATTAATTCACACAACTTATATGAAGGTCCACTCACACACACATCCTTCAGGTCCCTGACTCTGATCTGTCAGGTACGGTTAGGGCTATAAAGGCCACAGACTCCTACTGAGAGAGAATTAGTCAGAGAAGAATTAAACCTGAACTTGTGCACCGAGAGGATGAAATAGAATGAAATCAGCCTTTAAGATTTTACAGCACTGAAAAAGATAGCTTAAATCATGTATATATAATGAATAATGTGTATTGACAGCATAATACTCTTGTTTTGGATATGAACATATACTATGTATTCCACCATATATTTTTGTAATTTTTCCGCTACATTAAATATTTTTATTCTTATTTAATGTGTACAAAACACACACAATTTAATAGTACCTTTAAACATTTAGCAAAAGAAAAAAAAAAAAGAAAAGAAAAAAAGTAAATAATAAAAAATAAATATTATTTGTATACACTGCAATAAAATATAATATAATATAATGTAATATTTTGCAAAAAAAAAAAACCTTCTAAAAAGGAAGTATACTTTAAAAAAAAAAGAGTAAATAATATAAAATAATTAAAATGTTTTTGACAATTAACTGCATGTTAATTGTAATTAAATAAAATTCCGTAAGTTTAAATTATTCTTAAATGCAAATAGTCGAACTTTACCAAAAATGGTAAAGAACTTTTACCCAAAAATGAAAATTCTGTTGAAATTCTGCTGAACACAAAGGAAAATATTTTGGTCACCATTGACTGCCATAGGAAAAAAATAAATAAATACTGCGGAAGTCAATGGTGACCCAAAACATTTTTCAAAATATCTTCCTTTGTGTTTGGCAGAAAAAAGTCATTCATATGGGTTTGCAACTATTCAGGGGTGAGTAAATGATGACAGAATTGTTATTTTTGAGTGTAACACTGAATAACACGCCACAGTTAAAAAAAGGTAATATTTTGACGTGATACTTCAGTTTATTTATTTATGTATTTTTACTCTCTTTAAGTATATTCAGTTTATATAATTAACATTATATTATTTGCAAATACCCTTTCACATGAAAAAACAAACTACAAGTGCACATTCAATACAATTAAACTCAAGAGATGCCATGGTAGGTATTTAAATATGATAACAATTAAATGCCATCATATCACATTACCATATAACCATCTGATAGCATCAGTGTAACATGGTACAGCAGTTATTTGGTGCATCATTGTTGTTGCTATTGGGATTAATGATATAACATATGATTTCAGGACTATCTCTATAAACTTGAGAAACATCCCGTGAGTTCTACCATCTGCTGGTGCAGCTTTCCAGACAGATCAAGAGGTCACCACCAGCATTTAGTAAGAATGCTTTTTCTCGTAAAGGCCTCTTCTTCCTCTCACCATCATGCCTCTACCACCCTTTCATCCACAGTTGTCAAAACACGCAGTGCAATAATGGCCACGATGAACTCAGGTCTTTTCGATGAACTGCTTTTCAGTAAACATTAGCCGCAGTTCAGAGCGCGGGACGTGTCTGAACTGTCTGTTCAACTGAAAGAAGGCCCCTCTGAACACCTGCGTGTGTTCGTGAGTGTGTGTTTTCATTTGTCTACATGACTGAGAGGTGGAAGGTGATGACATGGCGGAATGGACCGGAGGGCAAAACACACACACACACACACACACACACACACAGACAAACTCATATGGCCACTAGAAATTCCAGTCACAGTCATGTTACAAAATCACTCTGAGGTCGTGGAAACAAAGAGAAGCCCTCGGGGTGTGTGTGTGTGTGTTTAATGGTTCTCTCAACCAAACCCACCAAAATCCTGCCTGCAATTAAAAAGTGCAGCGCTCTGGCACCACAACTAATTTTCCCTCGGTTTCTACAGCTACAAACCAGTAGGGCAATTGTTATTAGTTCTCCATCGGTTTCAATTTGAATGCCTGAGAGCCAATTAAGGCTCCGGCTGATTGAATCCGCCCCAGGACCTTCCCATGCAGGAACTCAAATGAGTTCAGCCTGAGGTGGGGAGGAGTGGAGAGATGGAGGAAGAGGGGCACAGAGGTTAAATAAGAGGAGTTAAACTAGTAAATCCCAAACAGACTGCAGTCGGAACAATGGCTGGCTGCAGTACTGATGGAAATTGAATCAACTATCCCGACTTATTCATTCAGTCCAGTAGCTTCGTTAGGTTTGAATTCCACCAGTAACCTTGTGACCTCCTCTAGTCAGACTGCATCGTACCGGTGGAAGGTCTTAGCGATACAAATTGCATCAGACTGCTTAATTAGCCAATGTAATGCACTTAAACGGCTAGAAACTAAATTATTTTGCTTTCTTCTTGCACTTTCGTTCTCTTTATTTTGCAACCATCCAAAACTGTGTAGGAAATGAGAGGATTCAAACACAATTGCTAATTTTCACTGCTACCTCACTATGTTCTCAAAGATAAGAATATTTCATATGTAAAAATATTATTCCTTTTAGTTAAATTCAGTGGCATGATTAAACAGAAGCAGCCCAAAATTATTGACAAAAAATATGCCAATGTTATTTTATATATTATCTATTATTATATTAATACTATTGATTTTATACAATACAAATACTTTTTAGGATGATGATGATAAAGATGATTAGACTATTAATGATTTAAAGGTGACGAACATTTATAATGTTGCAACATCAGTTACCCTTTCAGTCGAATCACTTCGACGTTACATATGGGAACTCGCCAGAGAGACCAAATGCCTTTGAGCTT
>JAUYWG010000039.1:7752074-7766909 GCA_034779775.1 Enteromius afrohamiltoni | reverse complement strand
TATATATATATATATATATAAATATTATTATTTAAAGAAAAAAACATTGTTCAAATGTTACAAATATGTTATGAATAGTAAATTAAATCTGTAAATATTATTATTATACACTCACATAAAAAACAAAACAGCAACTATACAAAAATGAAGAATATCAGTATCCAATATTAATACTATTACTAATAATAATATATTGCATATTATTACATATTTTATTATATAAAAATAGCATTGTCAAAATGTCATTAATAGTATTTAAAGTTATGAATAGTAACAACATTTCTGTAAGTAATATTATTTTTATTACACATGCAGACAACAACCATTATTGTTGCTATCATTATTAAGTATTATATATTTTGATGTATGCTATATAAAAATTACATTGTTAAAATGCTATTAAAAACACATTATGAATAGATATGCAATTTCTGTAAATAATAATAATAATATTACAACACTTACACGACAGCCAAAACAAAAACAACTATATCATAATAATACATAATCGTTTCTATTGTTGCATTTTTGGGGGTTGTGTGTGCTTATCTCTAAATGTTATTAAAAATGTATTGAATTGAATAATAACAATATTCCTGTAAATAATATTATTATTTTTTACTTACTGTACACATTACAACAACTGCAATAATAATAATAGTGTAATTTTTATTGCTGCTGCTTGTTATTGTGCTGTTTGAGATATGTGATCATTATCTCAATGTATTAGCAAAATAAAAACTCTGAAATATGTCACACTTATGGTAGAGTATAATTAAAATGCATGCACACTGGAACTACAGAGTCATATTAATTGAGTGCATATGGATTAATTAAAACACTGTTTCCAATAACACCATCAATAACTAAAACCTAATTATATATAATTATGTGTGCAAAAATGAACATAACCTAGTTAATTATAATGGTAATGTTGCTATGAAGAAAAACTCCTGCTAAAAATAAGTAAATAAATAAATAAATAAAATAAATCTGCAGCAGCGTGTCAGTTTCAGAAAGCGTTGCTGAAAAGCGTGAATATCTCAGACGTTCCTATGGCATCTGTGTGTCCTGCTGCTGGTGAACTCCAGTCAGTCAGATGACTAATAATCATATCAAAGGTGCCATGTCACTCAGCAGATTTAAATAAGAGGGTTTTAGAGGGGCATTTGCATGCGTCTAGCTGCCTAGGCTAAGAGGCTAATGCCATAAAGTACTGCAACGATGTGATTTAATGTAATCTGTCATGTCATATGCTAATCTCCAGCCTCTTCAGGCCGACCGTAAGAAAGAGAGAGGGAGGGATTGTAAAGGAGACAGAGAACTGTCCTTTACTTCCGCTGTGATCACGTCACCGCGTTTAGTTCACTCGGCCCTGGCCAATAAGTACAAGATTCAAGTCGCTTTGATAAGGTCACATCTGTGCGTGTCTTTCATTTTCCTACCCCCACCTCCCTTATTCATTTCCCATCTGTATGTTGGAACAGCTGTTTCTTTCAGGATATTGCATTTCAGGCTGAAGCGGCCTCTCTGGAACTCAAACATACTTCTATAAAAGACAAGGGCGGTTTGATTGGCTGCAATTTATGGTTATAAATAGCTCTTACAAATTGCTAATCTACCTCTCAGCCTCCTAAGTGCCTTTTCCTTTCAGAATTGCGTTATTGCACAACACTTTCTCATCAAGAAGTCAAACAGAGAAGCAGGAGATTTATTTCTATGGCTTACTAAGGGAAGAGGAAGCTGTCACCCTCCACCCCTCCACCTCCGTACTTTTTCCCCGCTGTCTCGTCGAGTGGCGACGGTAAGTAGGCCGCACTTGGGTTTTTGGCTTCATTTGAAAGGATCAGACGCTAATTAAAAGCCATATCAGAGAAGCTTTAAAGGTGAGGAATTTGTGATATGATTTTAGGTGCTCTGGCATATCCGAAGGCTATTTCAAACAAATGAACCTTTCAGCGATGTTAAATGTCTCCTTGACAAAAGCTTTTAGTTAAAGGAACAGTTCGCAACCAAATTTCGAAATCATTTATTCACCACTTTCAGTTTTTTTGAAGGACTTTCTACGTGTATCAGGGACAGACCTGGTCACCATTCATTTAAAATGAATGGAAAAGAGCAACCTGGTCATTCTGCTGAATGTCTTTGGTATTCCACTGACCAAAAAAAAAAAAACCTTTATTCAAATTTGTTAAAGAGAATATTGGTTTAACAAATATATAAGACATTTAAAGATTGTTACATTAAAGTTGCAAGTTATTAGCTGAACAGTACTGGAAATATAATGTTGGTTTATGCAGAATATTAGAATATTAGAATAAACATGACATATGCAGAAAGTATAACAAATGGCAAAGACCTTGTGGAGTACACAAACTATAATTAAAGAGATGAACTGAATGTGTCTTTAAAAATTAATTTATAATGTCAATATTTTTATGAAAAGCAAATTCATAAAATCTATTTATAGTAATTTATTAAAAGAATTGCAATTACATTTATATAATTTCACTTTTAAACTTCCACCCCTGCAAATTTTCCTCCAAATAAACGTCCTTGTCACATTTATTCTTTTTTAATAATATTTTTGTTATTTAAAAATAATACAGTTTTAAATCATGTAATATTTAATAAAATTGTAACATTTTATTTTACATTTAAGAAAAACAAATCAGTGCCAGGCACACCTTCCCCCTGTTATCTCTTTGCAAGCGTTTATGATCATATTATTTAAAAAATGAGCACATCAGATTAAATGTGTTATATACTGAAATCTAGGATTACTTGTAAAATATTTTGCCAATATGACGAGGAGTCAGAGCTAAGAAACCTGAACCGATGTACATGTGAGTAGTTAGACTAGGTTTTGAAGCATGGTCACTGAACCACTGCAGTATTAGTTAATAAAAGCTGACATATATGAATAGCATTTCATCTGAGAAGCAATGGCTTCTCTTCGATGCCTCCGCACTCTTCCTAATTAATATGACTCCCCTAATTATGAAATATGTTTCTGCATCTAAAACTTCCACATTTGCCTTTAAAGAAATGAATAAAAGAACAAATGTAAGTGAATGAAATGGACTGCACTCATGAGCCAACTGACAGAGCATGTATTTTATGCCCAAATAACAAAAACAGGCTTTATAAATAATAATAAAAAAATCGGGGTTAAAAAAAAAAAAAAAGAAAATATAAGAAAAAAAGGTGACAACACCAGATGTGGTTGGCAGACATTTAGCATATAAAAAAACTGTCAGTGTTTTAGGCACTATGGGATACTGTCTTGTCCTGTATATTTTTACAGTAAACATACAGTATTAACTTTTATAATTCTAATGTAACAACCTACTCTAAAACTGTGCTGCTCCTTTAATTGTACTGTAACAACCATAATAAAACATGACATAATAATAGTGCTAAATACAGTAACTAAATAACATAAAACAACCTAAAACACCATAAAAAGCAAAACTGGAAGAAAATACAACATATTATAAAGGGGTGTGACAAACAAACAGACAAATAAATAAAGAAGTGCATAGATTGATTGTCACTGTAAATTATGTTACTGTAATTCATAATTTTATTCGCCTAAAATAACTATTTTACAAAAACAGTTTTTTGCTCTATTAAACAATAATTCTGTAATATAGAATTGCATCATTGTTATCATAATAAGAATAATAATTTATTATGTTGTTGTTATAAAATTATTATTTGAATGTCTTCTGTCATGTAATAATAATAATAATTTATTATTATTATTAATTATTTATTTATTATTTGTTGTAACACTTACATTGAAAAGCTAACAAATTTTAAGATTTAACAAATATTAGTTTCAAATCAAGCAGCACAAGGAGGACCTCTGCTGTGGCCCCTGTTGAAGACAATATATCAAATACCATTCATTTATATGGGAGCTACTGTTGGACAAAAAGTGAACAAAGACAAAAACACAAGATAAACACAAGCATGAAAGTTTACTTTGCTCTCACAATCTGCCCCTTTAGCTAAACACAGTGGCGGTTTCGCTGCTAGAGGTTTTTCTTGCTCTTTCATCAAAGTCATGCTGTACAAATGGTTAGAGACATGAGGTAAAATCTATCTTGAGTGGCCTTGTCGCCCAAATACCAGCAAATGAAAAATCCATTGAGAGTAGCAGGGCCAAAGCTGTGCCATGCACTTTCAGGGTATGAAAAGGCACAATTACATTCCACCTCCTGTCGGGCTATGGAAGTGGTAGTTCATATTGGTGGCCTACACTGCAAACCCATAGTTATACTTCCTGGCCCCCCTTGAGCTTCCTGCAGTAGATGTTTTCAGATTGTTGTAGGTAGAGACAGCCAGGTATGGGATGTCATGAGTAACTTTGTTTGCATGTGTTTGCTAGAAAGATGATACTGATAAAAAACAACAACAACAACATTTTCAAGCTTAGTCATAGGTGAAGTAGTTTTAGACTCAGACGACACACCCTTGCATCACACATAGACTTCAGAGTTCAGCGGTGAGCCGCAGTTCTCAGAAAACTGGAAAGTACTTTTGGATTTGGCAAGCTCTAATCTGATTGGCTTAGTTCTTCTGGGATTAGGAGCACTCCTTTTAAGAGCACACTTTTTTTAAATTAGAAATCAAAGCTAGTTTTATTTTACTATTATTTATATGCTATTATTTTGTAATATTTAGAATAAACTTTTATTTAATTACATTTGACAATTTTATTTCCATTTAATGGCATGTATGTTTTTTTCCATTTTAGTTTTAGTAATTTTAATACATCAATTTGAGCCTATTTTTATTTTATTTGTATTTCTTTTAATTTCGTAAAAGTGGAATTTTATTTATTTATTATTTATACATTATTATTTTTTTAGTTAACTTTTTTTTTCAGTTAACAGTGATCAAATATATTAAATATTTTATTTGAAGCAAGGGTAAGGGTAAGTTATTTGGTGCAATTTTTTAGTTTCTCATTGCTCGTTTCTCATTGGTTCCCACTTTTTTGGGAACGGAAATGCTCTAAAATGGCAGCTTTGCCAGACTAACTATGCTCGCGAAATGAATGTAGCATCAAAGGAAGTATGGGCAGGCCCAGGCTACCAATTAACATTTTAGGCTAAAAACAATACTTACTTCAATTTGAATCATACTAAAGTAACTATTATATTTAAACATCTGTGCATCACAGAAAGTGAATGCACATTTGGTGATTCACTGCTTTTGTCTAATTTTATTTCTATTATTTAATTGATAAAAGGTCACTAAACCCTCTTTGTTCCTACGTACATTCATCAGTCTTTAACATACTACAGGTTTTAACGCTTATCAGCTGGCACACTTGAGGTTGAAGTGGACACACTAGTAGCACACTACACAGGGCCAACACACGTACGACTTGAGGTTCTTAAATCGAATTCTGATATAAACCAAGCGAGCACATAGACTAAAGAGTGATGGCACCTCTACTCTTCCTGTTTCAAATTACTCTCAGCGTGGCTGTCAAGACCAGCCCTGGCCTCAGCTGCTTTGCCTTCCATTGGATTTATTCATTATATCATTCTAATGCACAAATTTAAAGTCATTGTAGTATAAATACGAGGGGATAGGGATTGGGTTCCATTAGCATATGTTTCCCCTACATGAGCATTAGAGATATGATGCTTTGGCATTGAAAGGAGATCTGTCTCCTATTAGTAGCACAAGAGAATTGTATTACGCTTCTCTCAGCCTGAATCATCCTGGATTGCCCTGCTCTTCAATCCCTGTGCATTAAATGCCAAGTCTGGCACCTGTCAGATAAAACTGCCCTCAGCAACAAACATTCTTTATTTGGGACCTTGTTTTTATATATATTTGCACATGTCTATGAGCTGTATTATTCATGGTAATCTGATTATAACACTATTCTCTTACCTCATGTTCTCAAATGAGCAATTACATTTTGACAGGTACCACATTAAAGCAAGCATTTCCTCTCGTGTGATATTTTTATTTTACATCAGTAGCTGTAATAAGACATTTGAAACCGCTAAAAAGGTCTTGGCACCTGAGCCCAACACATACTAGCATAAACTATTCTTTGTCACAAAAAAAACACAAGTCATTTGTGTTTAACCCCCAGGGGTCAGCAAACACGGATGCTCATTTTAAGGCGTCTTCTCCTCATAATTTTAAAGATAAGAGCAATACATCAATCGAATCTGTAAAAGGTAGTAGTTCACCCAAAAAGGAAAATTAGCCGGAAATGTACAAAATGTAGATGAGTTTGTATCTTCATGGGAATACATTTGGAGGAATTTAGCATTGCATGAATGGATCCTCTGAAGTGAATGGGTGCCGTTAGAATGAGAGTCTAAAAATGAAAATGTGAAAAGCTGTGTAAACAAGCCTAGTAAAAAAAAAGTTTAATATTTAAAATACATTTATGTCAAACTAAGTATAATTTAAATCTTTTTACACATTATTGCTCGAGAATTACTGATTTTCTTGATTTAATTTCTTAATATATCTTACTATTAAGTAGGGATGTCCCAATCCCGATCACATGATTTCAGACTCGATCGGAACGAGACGTTACCTCCCGATCAGGATTCCAATATATATATTGTGACGGGCACCGTTCAGCGTCGTCCTGGAAACAAAGGATTCACACCTGGAATGCATCAGTCCGGGCCAATCGCTCACGGCCGGAGGAATATAAAAGGCGCACACAAACCAGGAAGTAACGAGCTACAACTCCATTCTATTTGGCATATGACTTACCTCTCTTTCCATTTTCCAGACGATACGCCTTAAACGAGCCCGGACTACACACACGGACCGCTGGAGCACTCATCACCGCGACCTGGGAAGAAAAGAAGGGACTTAAATCACGCAAGCCCTTTCACCGCCACCATCACAACATTATTTCACCTACCTGAACTTGTCAATAAATCCACCCTCCGGGGTTTGTGTTCACTTCATCACTGTGTCTTGTCGTACTCTCTAGCGCCACGGTTCACACTGGTGGAGAATGCGAGCAATTATACTGGCCTAGAGTACGACAAACACACCAGGAAATCACATATCAGAACATAAGCACAAAAACCCCGTTTTCTCATTAGCTGCATTTTTGTTTGTTTTTTCTCTCCATCTCACAGGTGCGCGCTGCTCTCCACCTTCATCTGAACCATGGAGGAGTTTATTAAGCAACTCTCGGAAATCAGCATCCGCCAGCAACAATACTACGAGTATATGGCTGAACGGCAAGCAGTGCTGGAGGAATGGATGACCGAGATGCGCTTTGCCGCTGCCCAGACACAGCAGGCTTATTTTTCTTTGCCCATTACTCAAATCCATAACTATGATCGTTTAAAGACGGAAATTCTCTCATGGCTGGGTCTGTCCTCAACCACCGCAGCACAGCTCTTCTATGACTGGGAGTACAAAGTTCATCTGGCCTGTCGCGTCCAAGCCACAGATCTATTGCGGCTGTACGAACATTGGCTGCTGGAGGATGGAACGAACATACAACAAGTCATTGAGAAAGTGGTGGTAGACAAGATGTTACGCGCCCTGCCCAGGTCCATCCGACAAGCCGCAAGCATGAGAGGCCCCCCTCAGTGAACGAGTTGGTGGAGGCGATCGAGTTGGCATACACAGCCTTTCATCGGGACGCAGGGGAGAGAGCGCCGTCTTTCCCCCGGAGGGTGGTCCAGGAACAACGCACACCGGAGGGCACCCAGCGACCAGTACACAGGCCGGTAAGCCCCCGGGATGAGCCAATGGCAGGCTGCGCGGTACATCATGAAGTCCCGAGAGAATCTCCTTGAGTGACCATTGAAGTACAAGGAAAAAATTATAAAGCAGTGTTAGACTCTGGAAGTAGCATCACTCTGATGAGGCCCGATGTGATAGGACCCCGGCCAGCACTAAAAGGTACTCTACCTGTTACTTGTGTTCATGGCGATACTCAACAGGTACCAACGTGTGCAGTGGCCATACGAAGAGGAAACATCAAAGAAACTATCAAGGTTGGAGTAGTGAAGGACCTGCCTGTGGCCGTACTGCTTGGATGTGACTGGCCGGGGTTTGAGGATGCCCTCACCACGGCCGCGCAGCCTGCTTGCCCACCACGCCAAAGACGTTGCCAGCCGTCCCAGGAAGCTAGACCTGCCTTTGCCACCATAGACAGCGGGAGAGATGGTGAGTCCCCCTCTCGTGATTCTAATGTCTTCTTCGATGTGTTCCAGCAGGTCACTGGAGGGGGAGCCTTTGGAGTGGCGCAGAGAGAAGATGACAGGTTGAAACACTGCTAGAAGCAGGTTCGGATTGTGGATGACAACAAGGTCTATCCAGGCTCTCACCCTCTCCCGCACTTCAAAGTCCAAAACAGCCTGTTGTACTGTGTCACCCAGAGGAGGGGGAGGAAAAACGGCTACTAGTGGTTCCAAGCACCAAGACCAAAACGGTGATGGAACTAGCTCATGCCTTTCCCATGGCCGGTCACCTTGGAACACAGAACACAGCCCAGAGGATAAGAGACCTATTTCACTGTCCTGGTCAGGAGGCTGAAGTAAAGCAGTTCTGCGCCGCTTGCTCAACCTGCCAACGTACATCACCGATTAAACCTCCCCCCAGCCCTCTCATTTCTCTACCCATCATCGGGGTGCCCTTCGAGCGGATCAGCATGGATCTCATGGGGCCGCTGCAAAAATCCAGTCGGGGTCACAAGCACATCCTGGTCATCGTCGACTACGCGACTAGATACCCGGAGGCCATACCACTTCGGAAGGCAACATCAACGGCCATCGCACAGGAGCTGTTCCTGCTGGCTAGTCGCGTAGGGATACCATCAGAGATCCTGACTGACCAGGGAACCCCCTTCTTGTCTCGGCTAATGGCTGACTTGTGCTGGCTGCTGAAGGTGCAACAGATCAAAATGTCCGTTTACCACCCACAAACCAACGGCCTGGTGGAAAGATTTAAAAAAACTTTGAAGCAAATTCTCCGGAGAGTGGCGTCCGAGGATCGGAAAGATCGGGACCAACTTCTACCTTCTGCTGCATGTAAATTCTTGGCACAATGGCAGGGGCCCTACATGATTGAGTAACGGATAGGCCCTGTAAACTCTCGAGTCTGACAGCCAGGAAGAAGGCGAGCTACTCAAATATATCATGTGAACCTGTTGAAGCGCTGGGTCGGGGATGTGCATATGTGATGCGCATCTTGTCAGTAAAGTAAAGGTAATCAGCGGAAAATTCCATCAGGTGCATGGTCTTACACAAAAAATGCCCTGTGACAGTGCAAAGGCGCAGGACATTACAGCCAAGATAGCACAAATTAAACTTTTTTTTATATTTACTGTTGCACTAAAGTCCAAAAGTGAAGAAAAATTATGTTATTTATACTTGATAGTTCAAGCTACCTCATAGAAGTTCATTAACAGAGTTGTATGTTAAAATAAGTTGAATTGAATAAAAAAATAATGAACATTCTGTATCTGTTTCTTCACTCTTCTTTATGCTTTCTTTATGTATTATAGAAGTATCGGATCGGGACTCGGTATTGGCAGATACTCAAAATCAAATGACTCGGACTCAAGGGCAAAAAAACCTGATCCGGACATCCCTACTATTAAGTATATTTCTTAATATCACATTTAAAGTGTGTTTTAATGTCACTCTTGATGAGGATTATATGATCTTTTTAAAAGCAAGGTATTTAAAGTGTAAAGTGTACTTGCAATAGTTTGACTTTAGCACAAGCTGCAATAAAGTTAAAACACTTATTATTATTATTTTTATATGATTTTTTACAAACATGCAGCATGTCTCTTCACAAGACATAGAGGTATGGATAACTTGTGGATTATTATGTTGATCTAATCAGCTGTTTGAACTCTCCTTCTGACACCCATTCACTTCAGAAGATACATTGGTAAGAAATTTTGCAATGCTACATTTCTCCAGATCTGTTCCGATGAAGAAACAAATATAAATCAACATCTTGGCCAGAGAGTGAGTAAATTTTCCATTTGTAATCAATCAGATCGGTGAAAATACATTTGTAATCAATCAGATTGGTGTGGTAATGAAAAGCGCTCTGTTCCTCTATCCCCTCATCCTTTCCTTTGACATGCCATGCGTATCTCAAACGGCCAGAATGTCACTGGCAATCGGCAGACCTTGCAGAAAGTCAAACCTAATGTTTCCTAACATGCCCGATGTGTGCGCAAGCCACTCAAATGTTCAATCGTATTCGATGAGACGCTACACTTGGGAGCGTATCTCATCCAAATGTGATTTGAGATGATTGAAAGCTTTTTGATTTGGAAGTGTATTCTCTTAAGCTAAGTGCTCCCTGAGACCATCAAGGAAATTCAATTGCTTCATTTAGAGAAGGGTAAAAAAAAAAGTGGTTTTCAGCCCAAAATCATATCAGATCTTAATGTCTCAAAAGAAACACATGGGATTGGATGGGCCGGCTGGACGCCTAATTTCATTGGGAAATGCAATTTCTTGATGGCATTTCCTTACTGTGCTGCACAGAGAAACATAAGATTGATCAAAATCTTAATGAGTCATTTTCAGAAGTGGACTCTGGCTTTCACGGTGGATAATGGAGCCATTGGGGTCCTTCCTTCAGGACCCTAAGATAGCTAGATGCCTCAATGTGATTCACAGGAGCCAGAGTGGGTTTTCAGGGTTTGTGCTTCTGGAGATCTACTCAGCAGGTTAATTGTAAATTTCCTGAACCTTCACATTTACTGTTTCTCAATGATGGAATAATCTCTTCAGCTCCTCTCAGAAACAACTCTTTCTGAAGATGTGGTCACATTAGCAAAAAGTTTTGCCTCAAAAAAGGTCCATTGTCAGTAATTTGGGGGTCTATGAGACACAGAACTAACAAGCTTGCAGATTCAACCAACTTGAACTTATTATTAAATCTGAAAAATCATATCAGCATTTCATTGCATTCCACACTGCACATAAAGTCTTGTTTAATACCATTGCGCAGTTTTGTGCATCCCTTACCCCTTCTAAACCAAGTTAAATAAAAAATACATTTGGTTGTTTTACAGTGTCCCATCTAAATCTTTTTGTAATTTTCTGAGCAATTCTGAAACTTTGTATTGAGGCATTTCACATGTTTCTGTCTTCCTAGGATGAAATTCTTTGTTGAAGTGTTCCTCACTTGTAACTTACTTTGAATAACGACATCTACTAAATGAATAAATGTAAATCTCCAGGACAGGACTTAGCACTCCTTACTATACAAAGTTACTCCTCAGAGGATATGTCAGGAATAATAAATCAATGGGCAAGATGATTCGTTATTTTGACTGTGATATCCTCCTCATGCCTATAGTTGCTTAACCTCTAAATCAAGGGAGTTTAGCATGTTAAGAGGTCAAAGGTGAAAGCTGGTGGGGGCTTGATAAAGGCCCTCGCTTTTGGTTAAGTCAAATTTGGTCTGATGTCAATCTCATTGAATAGTTGAAAGAAAAACAATAGGCACTTAACCTGGTAATACCACTTCGCTGGAAGTCTGGAAGGGAGTAATTAACAAGCGTTTACTCTCGTGGGTGGGGTTGGGGGGTACCCGTAAGCCAATTACATAACCTTTGGTATGTTCTCAGCACCCTCGAACATCCGCTATAAACACAGGTACAGTATGCGGCGAAATACTGGAGTGAAGATGGCTGTGAACAACTTTAACAGATTATATAAAGTAAATCTATGCATCCACAGTACAATTAGTGAAGTAGTTCTGTTAAACTCTGTTTATTTCAAGTCTGTCAGGAATGCCGCAACTTAATTACAAGATTACACCATGACATAGAAATGACCTGCCTGACCTGTCTGTAAAAAAGAAGTAAACAAACTTCAGTAAATGTTTTGAGTGAACATAAAAGTAAAATTTGATTTAAGAGTTTGATTTCAGCAACAATTTATTATTGAAAAACCTTTTCACATATATATAAAAAGCAATTTATTACTACATTATTTTAGTCTGATTGAATGTTTAATTTTTTTTTTTAAACTGGAAAAAAAAATGTTTCATTTACTTGATCTAAATCATTTTTTTAAAGTGCACAAACATAGCTTGAGGATAAAAGTAATGCAGTATTGAGTTGTGCATGATGTGACAAAAAATAAATAACTTTTGTTTTTTTCATGGCTACAGGTTTTGTGGAATCTCCGCTCAATTACATTACTTTTATTGCAGCTAAATCTCACACTTGTTATAGCCCATGGTATTTTACAATAAAGCAAAAGAACTGTACATATATGGCCTTACAAGTGTAAGAATATTAGACACACTCACATTCACACACAGTCTAGCTTGTGTTGCCTGATGTTTCAGAGAAACATGTTGAACTCTCTCTGTCATTCAGAGCTGGTACACGTTTAATCTCTCAATCCATGTTGCCTGTTCCCTCTTACTTCATTACACTTCAGAGTACTCCTCACCCATTAATTTCCCCATGGACTCCTGCGCCTCACTACCAAACCTGGCAACCCGTGGCAGGAAGTGGATAAATGGAGAGACTCCCCTGCCCTTACAGCTAGAGGCGTTTAATAAAAATAGGAAAGTCTAACAAAAACTTGGTTTTGTGAGCACATAGGTGCTGTTCTGTATGCAAAGACATTATGTATCACACATGAGATTGCTGCAAGGAAAAACCTCTTTCCTTTTAAAATGCTTTTACATGAAAATATATGATAAATCTAGTGTTCTTCTCATCCGTGAGTACTATAAAGCTTGGTAAATATAAACATGGCCTTTCTCAATGGAAGAGCTTTCTCAAGGTACATCACTGCACCATATATATAACGCCCCTGTAGAATGTTTCATTGTGTTACATGCCTGTTTGCGTAATGCTATGTCTCTGAGCTGAATAACAAACTGTGACCTAATCCAAGGAGGTGACCCTCGCAAATGGGAAAAAAAAATCACAATGCTCAGGTGTATTTATATGATTGCATTATTCCATACCCGAGGTTATGAACAAGGGATAAAGTATGCTCTTGTTACAGAGAGGCAGATAAAAGTTTGAATAACTGTGTCTACATAAATTCTCATGTTGGGCTTTGACAAGAAAATCAGCAGCATAAATTGGATCTTGAGATTTATGTCATATCAGAGGTTTCATATTATGCTCTTGTATAGTACATAAAACCATACCAGAATACCAGTGAATCGTTTTGTGCAACATTTACACATTTTAAACAAAAAAAAATCAAACAAACAAACAAAAAATAAATAAAAATAAATAAATAAATAAATAAATAAATAAATAAATAATAATAATTATTATTATTATTATTAATAATATTATTTTGATTAGTACCAGTGGCCAGTTTTGTTCAATTTAATAATTTTGATAATAATTATAATTATTTAATAATATTTATCAATAAAATGTCTGTTTTTACTATCGTAAAATGTATTCTGAATCTACATTTACATGCTGCATAATAATTTAACTGTATTATGAAATTTTTTTCTCTTTCTAACTAACTTCTCTATTCAGTGTATTTTTATTCATTTTTTTCTTGCTTTGGCGGAGAGGATTCATTTCGATAGAGCGCAGTGAAAGAATCCAGCCAATAATATGAGAGAAAAAAGGCTTTTAGATAATGATCCACTTAAAGCAGCCCTATTAACATAATTTGATGCATATTGCTGATTGTAATTTAATTTAGTAGATAGGAAAACCAATTATGCATAGGCAAACTTTAGAGCAGAGTGAGTAAAATGTCATGGCGGTAAATTGACAAATTTATGATGATATTCGCCAGTAGCATTTCAAAAACAGTACACTACCTTCTTAACTATGGAATGACAGAATGAAACACTATAAAATTTAAAAGTTTAACACTTACATAATAGATAGATAGATAGATAGATAGATAGATAGATAGATAGATAGATAGATAGATAGATAGATAGATAAACTGACTACAATTTTTAATCAATGATTTGGCAGCACTTTGGTAGTTGCTTTTTACAATCCGATTTGCTAAAAAAATTGTGATTGAATGGTCACAATGCTTCTGCATTCCTTTATGAAGCAGACGGACATAAGACGACGCAACATGATCTGTTCACAACATCCCCATACAGCTCTCTTATTTCAACCAGTACTATGAGAAACAACACTGCAGGCTAAGTCATAAAATCCATGCCATACCATGTGACAAATAATATCTAACTTTTATTAAGAAAAGGAAGCCAAGGCCTCTCGCCCTTTATTGATTTTCTACAGACTTCGGTGTGCACCCACAGCTAAGCAATCAAGCCACAGAGGAGAGCATCTCACAGAGTGGGACAGACACTATTAGACTGCCCTCCAACCATCAATATAAGGAGCAAGACTTCCACTCTGAGGTGAGCAGGTGTCAAGACCTAGACAAGACAAATTTGAGGATACATCTGTAACAAGTTTCCAGGGGGGCGGGAGGCGCGATCGCAGGAGCCAGTGTGGGAACATTGCGCTTTGCAAACGCTATAACACACATCTTACTGTATGTTGAACACAAGAATTTTATTTATTTTTTATTCCTCAAGTCATAGAAGGCGTTACATCAAAGATGGACACCTTGTGAATACCTGTGAACAGAAAAATTATCTTTTATTTTAGCTGTATTTGTTTCTTCTTTTTGTCATATAAGAATAATAATAATTATTATTATTATTATTATTATTATTTAAACAGTTAAAAATTTGGAACAAAAGTATGAATTATCTGAATTATCTGGAAAAAAAATGTCATTCATTAATCAGGAAACTAGAATGATGATCATATTACACTGAAGACTGGCGTAATTGCAGCTGAAAATT
>JAUYWG010000039.1:7721701-7733075 GCA_034779775.1 Enteromius afrohamiltoni | reverse complement strand
GAAATGACAAGGGGTTACATTTTTGGGTGAACTATCCCTGCTGCTTTAAATTCCACAGTCACGAAAATATAAATAATTTGGCAATTAATTAAAAACTATTAAAATTATTATTATTATAAAAACTATAAAAAATATTATATGTTAGTAACTAATTTAACTGTTCATTGTCTGTTATGTTCAACTGAATAATAATACTGAATTAATACCTTTAATACTATAATTATTACAAATATTTTAAATGAGGGGTAAATAATATGTGTAACAGTATTAATACAAATTTATGAATGTATTGTTTTATTACTTTGTATTAATATAAGAATTTTAGCCATTCTTATATTATTACAATGTCATTTAAAACGGCTAACACCAACTAAATCTTAATTGTATTATTAGAAATTACCACTAGATGGCGCAAAATGCATAGTAATAGTACATCGTAAATAGTAAAAATAATAATAACAGTAATGTTTATGACGAAAATAATAAAATATAAAAATTCATAAATAACCGTTCTGAGTCTGTTTTCATAATATTTATTTGAAATTATATATGTATATAAAAAGAAAAATACAAAGAAATTAGAAGTAAAAAAAAGAAGTTCTCTCCATAAACAATAATAATAATAATAACAATAGTTTATAGTATAGTATATTTCATAATATAATTTAATACAGCTAAACCTATAACTAAAAAGATCTCTATTAGTCTATATATCTAAAGCAGGGCTGTCCAAACTCAGTCCTGGAGGGCCGGTCTCCTGCAGAGTTTAGCTCCAACCATTATTAAACAAACCTGAAGCAGCTAATAATGGTCGTACTAGGCACGGCAGAAACTTCTATGCAGGTGTGTTAAGGCAAATCGGAGCTTAACTCTCTCGGACACCCTCCCTCCAGGACAGAGTTTGGACAGCCCAGAGCTAAAGAGTGTAATTCACCACTAGATGGCGTATTTAGTCCTCCAAATGGGAATGTTGTATCTGATAGGACTGCTGTTCCCAACTACGAAATGAAAATAGCCTAGTATTCATCAGCATTTATACTCAATGCATGGGCTGCAGCACAGTTTAATAATTATGATCATATTGTGTGTGTGTGTGTGTGTGTGTCCATGATGCAACGTTTCAATCAATCTCTCGAACAACCACTGAGAAAGACAGCTCACAGTTCATTTTTAAATCTCAAATTCTGTTTCTGTACTATGTATATGTATACCTAAAGAAGGGCAAAATATTTGAACCCTATATTTGATGAGCACACACATCTCTCTGGTGTATAAGAGAATCCCTCCTACACAAACAAAGCATGACACATCTCTAATCTTGCTTGAACACTAATCATGAATCATGGCCAATCTGCTCACATTGCAACAGAAGGTAAAAAAAATGCTATTATTGGCCCAGAGACTGGTTTTACTGGTTTTTCCTTGTGAATGCACTAAGCAAATATATCATATATGCTTTTACGGTGATACTTGTTTCTCCATAAAGTTGTTAGAAGCATCTTATTACAAATTCATTAGAACAGTAAAGTATGATTCCTCACAGCAGCACAACGGTGAGTCTTTATATCAACTGGACCGTGCTCTCTCTCGTTCTAACTGAGGAACTCTTGGGATGCTACGTTGCCATTCCATGATTTAGTCCGGTGTCCAAACCCCTGGACTGAGCATATTGGTGCGACCTATTAAAAAGCAACACCAGATTATCATGAATGATAGAGAAACACATGGTCTTACACAGGAAGCTCAATTGTTACCCCAGGAAGTGTCTAGCTCTTAGCTCCTTGGGAGCTGGGAAGTCAAAAAGCCAATAGTGGTTAGAGAGGTTTCAAACAGGAGGTGGTATCAAACAAATTCAAACCAAAAATAGAACAGAAAGCGGGCCGAACAGATTTATGGGCAATGTATAGAGATATCATAAAAATCTATTAAAACTGAAATATCCTTCATTAAACGTGGTGAAATCGAAGAAAACGTGGCAAGATTAATGCATCAAGATTGCAGTCCTTACAATGAGTGTATTATGCTTTGTTCTTATTTCATCATGTAGCTGTCAAACCTAAATGATTTACATGCATACTATTATATTTGTGTCTAAGCTTGTTTAAGAAAAGGTTGCAGAAAGGGAGTACTCTTTAAAAGATATTGGTGATCGATAATACCAATTCACTTATAAATATGCTACTATATAGCCTTATTTATTATTGATGATAATATCATTACATTATACTGCAGTGGGCCCATTAAAATAGCCTATGCAACGCCATAGGCTACTGTATTATTATAACCCACGTGCACATACATTGTGTTTTACACAAATCCCTGCATAAATGTCATAAATAAACAATACATCCTGTAACCCACCTATTCCTACATTTTTGACAGGTTGAAGCCTATGAAAGCACCGAGCCCCACCTAATGTCAGTCTTGTGTAAAAATGTAAATTTCACAAACGCAGAGGAAATATGTGTTTCTGTAATTTCCAAGCGTCAGGCGCTGATGTAATCTGATACGAGGCTCTAGTAAATATACAAGAATTTAAACTCTATATTTGGCAGTGTGCATGGACACTCATGGGAAAATGCTTGCATAGAGTTTCTGATCACATGACTGGAAGTGTAGGATTTGACTCCAGCTGGGAGAGCAGAGAAGAGGAGCGTGTTCAACAATACACGCGTTCAAAACACTCGCATTTCCTCGTCTCTGTGCGTGGATCTGTCACGGAAAACTATTGCATTGGTTTCCTGAAACTTTTATACAATTGCTTGTTTTTATATATCAAACAAGGATATTTCGGCAGCGTCATGGGAATTGGGAAGTTTACCGGCTGCGCTATGGAATAGCCCGAGTCGTGGATCCGATGTGTTTTCTTCAGAACCAAGAAGAAATACGAGCTGACTAGGAGAGAAGTGAAGAGGTTTAACTTCTTACTGACATTCCTCCTTTTTGCTCCCTTGAGTTTGATTCAAAGTTATTAAGAGGCAAGATGGCGGCCGATCCCGTGCAGGTGAGAGAATTATTTTATCTCTTATTTACTAACCGCGCGCTTCAACGCTGCCAACTCACTTCAGTCGCGGGAGCTTTGTTTTCATCTTGTTTTCAATTTCACCTCTCTTCTTAAGCATTAGATGGTGACTTTTAACTGTGTCCGAAAGGGTTAAATGTGGCCTAGAAATATTGACACATAGACCAACTGTTGCTTCAATCCCAACCCATAGATAAACTATGCGTTTCTGCTGCAAACGGAGTGTCTTTCATGTATGAAATATTGTATTCACATAAACGCAGTAACGTCAGCAACAACAGCGGGTAACTTAATGCTTTGTATCTTTTTTCTTATTCGCATATGAAGCAATTAGCTTAGTGTTAATTTACTGTTTCTTTAACGTAGGTTAATGTTAGTGTTTACGATGTTAGCCTAGCTATTTGAAAACAGAACGTTTCCTTGTAACTTATACTGCGCAAAATGCACTAATAATGACCTTTCGTTTTCTCAAAAACCTTGTGGGCTGTTTTCGTGAAGGAAATATCAATATTTAAAAAAGAGTTGTATATGTGCACTCAAATTAAATGTAGGAACTGCGGTGCAGAACCTCTCTTTCTTGCCTGTGTCGTGGGGGAAAATCTGGAGTAAAATCTATTATTAGTAACGTATCCTGAACGATTCCGCCCTGGCAACTCCCTGAAACACTACTGAATACTGTATGAGGCAATGTCAGTGTTTGTTTGCCTGCTTTTTTTTTAAACACGTTTCTAAAAAAACAACATTTCGTTCAAAATTAATCACAAGTTACAGTGTTACATCAAGAAAATGTAGTACTGAACTTTACAACTGCTGACTTTAAACGGCAGCACTGAACAATATTTAAGTTTTGACTTGATTCAGAATTAATTTTTGCAAACTCAGGGTCATCAGTGGATATTTTGAATTATGTAAGGGTTTTAGTCCAGCTGTTGCCTGATTTGATGGCCTTTCATCATTAGTCATGTAAAAAAACTGTGTATCTGATTTGCATGCATTTCTTAATTATTTGGCTATGTTATGTTGTGCTGTTTCGGCTATTTGGACTATAGTTACACTCGGTATGTTTATTCATTTAAGTTGTGCGACACAGGCATAAAACTGTCATTCTAAAGAAACAATATGTTTCCAACAAAATGTGATTCAAGTGAAAACAATACAAAGTAAAGAAGTATAGAAAGTGAATCAGGCCTTTGTTAATAGGATCATTTCTACACTCGTGTCATTTTGTTGCTTTGAGAGGGAGTAGTTTGATTGCTGTGTTTGGGTTGTGTCTCCTCCCCAACTAATTGCAGTGAGGCTCAACTGAAACCCAACAAATTAACTGATACTCTCAGTTTGAATGTTCAGAGGGACTCCGAACATTTTTTTTTTTTTTGGCTGGAGTGTTGGACAGGTATCCTCTGGCCCTTATCTGCAGCTAAGTCACCGAAGGAGAGAGAGGCATTAGCTCAGAAATGCCCCAGTCTTTGGGTAGGAAGTTATTTGTGTAGCTAAGGGAAGAGGATGTAAGGATAAGCAATAAGCAAGTTTTATTTTCTTAGCGATTAGTTTAGATTTTGTCTAACACACTGGCATAAGCAGTCCACAAAATAGTTCAGTTTGTCTGCTGAAGATGAGGGCACGCTTCCTTGAAAAGGAATTTCACTGCAACTTTTAGTTTCTTCCTTTCTTGTTACTCTGAAAGGTGCTTTGTTTGTTTTTTCTTTCCTTCATTAGGTTGTTCTTTCTTTTGTAGTTCATTTGATTCTTACACATTTTGTTTTTTACATTTCTTTTAATTACAAATTTGAAAATTTGATATGTTCATTTACACTGCAGACTTCTTACACGTGCATTTTTTGGCTAAACCAAATACCAGTGTGTGTATGTGTATATAATTCCATGGCTAAAAGCTCGAAATAAACAGGTTTTTCCTAAAATGTCAAATACTGAAAAAATGAGTAGTGAAAATCTCATGTGAATAAGTAAAAAATAAACACTTTACATTATTTAATAATTATGATTGTTCATTATTTATTAAGATATTTGAAATTGGCAACTTTTGCTACAACCACTATTTGAATTACTACAAAAGCATCACTACATATCATCCATCAATTAGTAACAGACCTGTCAAGAACTTCCAGTCAAACAGGATAGGGCAGCTTGACCAACATTTAGAATGACAAATTGGATTTGAAGTCATTATTGTTAGTTTGTTTTTAAATACGGCGTTAAGGTGGACAATCTGTCATTCTCCTACTCTTTATTTTTACTTGGCAAGTCACACATCTTCCCATTTAATCAAGTTCTGTAAAGAAGCCTGTGCAAGACGTTTTTTGAGTGATATGTGCCAGAGCCTAAGGTCTATTGGCTTATGTGTTTACTGTGAGTGCGAATAAACTGCAGAAGTACTAATGGTAATGGAACAGAAAAGGTAGAGGGTTAGAGGAAAGTCTTTTCACTGGCGTGGGTGCTGGGGGTCATGGTAAAACCATAATAGGATGAACGGGATGATGCCTGAACCCTCATTGGTTCTGAGCTCATTCATGACTCTTTTCAGTGGGTGGAGTTTCAGCGAACTGGCCAGTCACTGATGTCATGGAGGGCTTTACATGGAGGGAGCTCCTCTCCCTTTGAACTTTGAAAGTTTAAACACATGGACACTAGAACTTAGGGATATAGCAAATAACCATATAACAATAATGGTTCATGAAATATGATTTTTTTTTAATCTATTAGTCCAGTTATATGCAATTATATGTGACCCTGGACCACAAAACCAGTCTTAAGTCTCTGGGGTACATTTGTAGCAATAGCCAAAAAAAGCGTTGTATGGGTCAAAATTTTCGATTTTTCTTTTTAGCCAAAAATCCTTAGGATAGTAAGTGGTATTTAGTCAATTTCTTACTGAAAATATATTAAAACTAAATTTTTGTTATTAATATCCACTGGTGTTAAGGAGAGACCCCCCCCCACATGATTGTAAAGCGCTTTGGGTGTATGGCAATACACAGTAAAGCGCTATATAAATGTGTCATTCATTCATAATATGCGTTTATAAGATCTTCATTTGGACAACTTTAAAGGCGATTTTCACAGCATTTTCATTTTTTGTACCCTCAGATTTCAGATCTCAGTCAAATATTGCCCTATATCCAAATCATACATCAACGAGAAGCTTATTTATTAAACTTTCAGATCATGTATAAATCTTAATTTCGGAAAATTATCACTTACGACTGTTTTCCAGGGTCACGTATATCAATGATAGTAATATACAGCAGTATTATCCTGAGCATGTAATGCAAAATATTCAATAGCTGCATATGTATAAATATATAAAAGCTGCATTAAAAAAAACGTTGGCAATGCAATTTCAGGTATTTTCTCATAGAGTGGAATGAGACTGTCAAAGGGAGAGTGAATTATCAGTTTCAGTCTTTCTCTCTCTGCTCGCTTCACTATTTTCCAGTAGTGCATTTCATTAAAACAAGTCTGACCGCACTGAGGAACACCAGTTTCAGAGATTCCTCTTTTTTTTTTTTTTTTTTTTATATACATTACTTGTATGCGTTCCAGCAGTTTGAAAAAGAACTGTGCAGTAAACCCTACCCTAGGCCTAACCAATAGTTCAAACAAAAGCAAACATAATAAAAATTGCCGATTAGAAATAAAATTACACATTGCTTCTGGTCAAGTACTGTTACTCTGTTTCATGCAGTGCTGTATCAGGTGAGCTACTGAGCAAGTTTACTACATCAAATAACCTACACATACCTGTTTATGTGATGCAAATTTAAATGTATTGGCTTATTAATAATTCGAAACTGTTTTGACGGTCATTACCTTGTGCATGAAACCATACTAAATTATTTTATTAGTCTTAAATCTGGCCCTGTAATCAAAGAAGTGTGAAAATGAATTAAAGTTGTTGGTGCTTCAGTGCTTCTAGTGTTTATTCCAACTGGAAACAGCAGAGAAGTCTATGCTTTTGAGGTTTTGCTGTTTGCTTTGGTCGTCTGATAATTGGTACAGGTCGCCTAAATGATCAAAAGGTCTTTCTAACCTCACTGTGTCTCAAGCCATTTGGTAACCTGTTATCTGCTGACTGGGAGTTAGTTTTGTTTTGCAATGTGTCCACTGTGTTCCCTGTGAGTGGATTTGTTCCACAGGTCCCTCTCACAGGGTGGGGTGTTTATTATGGGAGGAAAACCCAACCAAGAGTCTTGGCCAATGTCTTTTTGTTCTTTATTTCTTCTTTTCTTCCTATGTACAGTTGTATATGTTCAACCCCCCCACCCCCACCATGTCACTGACTCATGTTCTTGGCATTGTCTTACTTCACCTCAAGTCCTGGCTTTTCTGTTAGGTGTATTACTTTCCATGTTCAGCCAGCCAAAGCATTTACAGGACTCTCCACAGACGGCACACAGAAGTTTCCCTGTCTCTCGCTGCTATATATCAGAAAGCTGAGGAGGAAAGTTAAGTTGTTCTCTAGCCACAGTAGTTTCTTGGCTCTTAAAACCAGTTTATGTCTTCCATTCCCTCCTTGTGACCCTTGAGGTGGTGTCACGTTTACGTTTGGCGAAATCCAGTCATTTTAATGCAAAAGATTTCCCCAGGCAGATATCTCAACAGTCTAAAGTTGGTCACACACAGGGCTGGGTATTTTTTTAGTACTTATAACTTGACTTTGATACCGATTGATTTATCAATTTTATGAAATCTTTTTTAATAAAATTACACTTTTTTTTCATTTTCTGAACCACTACACAAAGGGGGAAAAAATAAATCACGGATTTATTGAAACTAATGAAACATGAAGCTAATAAACACATGATTATTACGGTATGTGGTTTTCATGAGATTTTGCGTATTTATATAACAATAAAGAATGTTTATGACAAATTTTAAGCAGGTGTAATGATTAACTTGATATAAAAGGATGCAAATAGCCTATATAAACAACATTGTATGGCCACATAGATCAAAATCATAAGTTCGGAGGTCTGGTCTGTGACCAAAATTGTTGCTTTTGTGACAATATTTTGAGAATGTGCACATTAATATTTGGCCTGGTCAGATCTATGCAAGTGTATGCAATGCCTCTTCATGTTTTTTCAATAAACATCATGTAAGCTAGTTTGTCATTGTAGCCTATTATTTTATTG
This sequence comes from Enteromius afrohamiltoni, assembly GCA_034779775.1. Taxonomy (NCBI): domain Eukaryota; kingdom Metazoa; phylum Chordata; class Actinopteri; order Cypriniformes; family Cyprinidae; genus Enteromius; species Enteromius afrohamiltoni. The sequence goes on along the minus strand of JAUYWG010000039.1, from coordinate 7,724,900 downwards.
CAATGCTTTTTAATTAAGAATAACAATGAATCCATATTTTTGTTTTGTCTTAAAAAGTAAAAAGTGTATAGATTTAAGCAAAAAAAGTCTATTACCTTGTGAAGATTGTGAATTTGAAAGTGAGAGCATTTGAAACCAGCCTTATAACTTTAAATCAACTCTTTCACAAAATTCAAATCACAAATAATACTGCAGATGAAAAAGAATGTGCTGAATGTTAAATGTTTTTTCTTTGATGCCACCACTTTGATCACCAGCACCTGACTTTTCAATGGCATTTGAGGTATTCAGTTAGTGTCTAACAAATTCACAACGTTGACCAACAGTATGTGGTTTGGTTTTAAAGTGACTGCTTCATGGACCTTTTTTGCCTTTGAAATCTACATTTTGATAACGTGACAGCATATATATAATGCATGGAGTTCTGACCCCTGGAGGTATAAATAAGGCGATTGTTGAATGAGGGATTGTTTGTCTCTCTTGCTTTTTTATAGCATGGGAATGGTTTTAAATGAGTAATCATTTGATTTATGGTTCTGATTGGTCCGATTTGAAGAAGGCAGCTGGAATTGCAGTATGCTTGATGTCTTTGACCCTCGTTATTTTAAGACCACCATGACCTTAGTCTAAATCGTCGTCATTCAGCAATAGATTACCAAACAGCTTATCCGACATCAGGCTTACCTTGAATGGAACTCTTCCCTGCCAAAACTAGCTTAAACACTGGACTGATTTCCACACTTTAACAGGCTCCCCTTGTTAAATGAGCTTTGTGCTGCTGCTTTACAGTTTTACATTTAGTTTGGGAATGTATTTTTTTTTTGTAGAGTTCTGGATCTCTAAGATAGCTTGAGGGTTTTGTGCTATTAAGAGAGAAAAATGTTGGGGTCTGTATGCACAGCTGGAATCGTCCCGTTCTTGGTAAGAACCAGTTCAATATCGTATGGTACATGCACCTTTTATTATACACACATTTTAATAACTTATAATTAATTTATTATTTTTATTATTTAATTATTTTTTTCTCAATGTATTCTGTTTTGATCAAAACATTTGCAATTCGCAAGGTATCTCGTTTTTTTAACAGCTACGGGATGTTTTGGTGCAAATAATCAGTGATCTTATGTTTAATATGCATGCATAATAACCTAGAATTAGATAATGGCAAATGTATACTGAATATCATTATTGCTGGCATGAGGTCCTGTGCTTGCGAAATTGCATAGTTTGAACATTTATGTTTGTTTCAGTCGACCCTTATAAAAATATTTGAATGAACTAAAAACAATGAGGAAGAAAAACCTTTTCCCTTATGCATAAATGCTTGTCTTTAGGGCTGCAGCTATCGAATATTTTAGAATCGAGTAATCAATTCTACAATCGAGTAATCGATTCTACAGAAAATGTCATTGAATAATTGAGTAATAAAACGATAAAACGTTTTTGCTTAATTAAAAAGCAATATTAAATATGCAAGAGAAAATAAGAGAGGTCTCTTAAAATGAACAACTAATTGATTATTTTTTTTGGGGGGGAACTAAATTTTTTATTTATTGATGATATTTATTTATATGGTATTTAAAATGTTTAATATTAAAATATTAGGTAAAATATTATTATTATCATATTAATGGCTGTGCATTTATAAACCTTATTCATTGCAATCAAACTAAAATGACCACACATGTTGTATTGAGCACATTAGACTTAGGGACAGGATTACACCAATTTATTCAACTTTCAGTATTCAAACTAAAGTATCAAGTATTCATCCAAGCTATGTTTTTTTTTCTTTTTTCTATTATGTAGTAATACACCGGTATAGTGTAGCCATGCGTTCACACCGCCGCCGGCGAGAGCAAATTTTGCCCTGCAAAACGGCGGACTGCATTCTGACTGGTTGCCGCCGAGACGCGTCATAGCTCATTGCCATAAAGTTAACCTTGATTCCAACTCTCCTCGACGCTCTCGCCGTCCATGACGCGCCTTGCCGCCAGCTTACATTTGAAATGAATTCATTCCGGCCACTTTGACGCTTCCCTCCACATCTGTCGTGCAGTGTTGCACTGACTGTTTTGGTTTATCCCATTCATTTACCTGGTCTCGGGTGACAGTCCGACTCCGGTCTCTAAGTAGGACATTTTTGTCGTTTTCTCCTGTACATTTGGTCTCTTTGTTCATCGCCTTTGTTATGCAAGCCTGCACTTTTTGGAATCGGTTATCAGTTATTCTGATTAAAATACATGTTTTGCTATATTGAATATATACAGTGGGTATTAAACGTATTCAGACCCCTTAAATATTTTATTTTTTGTTATATTGCAGCCATTTCCTAACTTTTCCCTCAATGTACACACAGCACCTCATATTGACAGCATTTGTGACATTTTTGCAGATTTAATAAAAAAGCAAACCTGAAATATTACATGGTCCTCCTATGTATTCAAACCTTTTGCTGTGATGCTCATGTATTTAACTCAGGTGTTGTCCATTTCTTCTGATCATCACCTTGATATTCTACACCTTCATTTGAGTCCAGCTGTGTTTTATTATACTGATTGGACTTGATTAAGAAAGCCACACATCTGTCTATACAAGACCTTACAGCTCATAATGCATGTCAGAGCAAATGAGAATCATGAGGTCAAAAGAAATTCCTGAAGAGCTCAGAGACAGAATTGTGGCAAGGCACAGATCTGGCCAAGGTTACAAAAACCTTTTTTGCTGCACTTAAGGTTCATGAGAGCACAGTGTCCTCCGTATTCCTTAAATGGAAGACATTTGTGACAATCAGAACCCTTCCTAGAGCCTTCCAAACTGGCCACACTCCCTGCTATCGGGGGAGAAGAGCCTTGGTGAGAGAGGTAAAGAAGAACCCGAAGATCACTGTGGCTGGGCTCTAGAGATCCAGTCGGGAGATGGGACAAAGTTGCAGAAAGTCAACTATCACTGCAGCCCTCCACCTTTATGGCAGAGTGGCCCGACGGAAGCCTCTCCTCAGTGCAAGACACATGAAAGACCGCGTGGAGTTTGCTAAAAAACACCTGAAGGACTCCAAAATGGTGAGAAATAAGATTCTCTGGTCTGTGGGTGGCACGGTGCATGAAAAAAAACCGAACCGTTCGGTTCGGTGCATGCATGCGTCGCACGGTTCGACGGTTCATGACATGCGCAATGTAGCCTCGTGCCCCGTATGTGA
>JAUYWG010000039.1:7702371-7721601 GCA_034779775.1 Enteromius afrohamiltoni | reverse complement strand
TTCAGACACAAGTTTAAAAAATAAATATATAAATATATATATATATATATATATATATATATATATGTATAAAAATTGGTCTAAAGAAAGGGAAAAGGGGGGTTTCATTTCACGCCTTGCTCTTGGATCACTGAATAAAAGGAAACTACATTAGCAGCTGTTAAAGGAATCAGAAGCTATTGTTGCCGCATCAAAATTGCTGTCAGTGAGCATGTGACAGCAGCATGGTGAAAATATCTTTTATTTTCCTCCCTCTGCCGTACTACAACAGCAACTGCTTTTACAGAAGTCTTGCAGTTACATTTGTAGCATCATCACCTACAAAATGCAAAATGAAACAAATAGCGCAGCCAGTGTGTGTTGCGGAAACAAGCCAAAGCTTGTAAAACACATGAAACACCATTCTGGAGAGAATAGCGCTGTTAAGGAGATCCTTTGTTTACCTGTATTAGCATTGCAAACCTGCCCTCTCAACTGGCTTTCAATATAACTGCAAACAGAACAATAGATGGATTTTAAGTCAGGTCAAATGTATTTATATAATACGACAGGCAATTTTGAACTGTATGACAAAACTCAACACACGAACCAAACAGAACACACATTCTCAAAGCCCAAAGGGACTATATAAGTATTAAAGTTGGTTTTTGAGCATGTTGATAGTGGAGGAGGACCTAACGGACAGTGGTGGGCTAATCCATAACCTCAAGGCAATGATGGAGAGTGCACTGTTAGCCTTAAAATTTAAGCATGGCTGAGGGATATTGAGGATCAGATAGTAGGCAGATCTAACAGACCTGTGGGTGTGAGGGAAGCTGGTCAGATCAGATAAATAATAAGGCATCATTCCTTATATTTGTTTACAGTCCTATAGTCCATTCTGGATTTAATTTTTAATAACAGACAGGAACTGTAAGATGTGGGTTATAAGTAGGTCAAACTTGAAGTAGGCCTATATTGTCGACATAAAATGGAAAAAAATGCATGGTGAGATTGACATACCCATGAACCATTGAACTATTTTTCCACGTAAACCCTTTCAGTGTACATGTAAATGCACTCTTTATTTACAATCTTTATTCTGCTTGTGTGTGCAGGTCTAACAAGAACATGTCACAATAAATTGGAAAGAGGATGTACTAACAATAATTTCATAAATGGTGAATTATAACAAGAATACCTGCTCCAGTTGGTCCTTGCTACAGATGCACATCCAGTAAGAGTGGGTGTTTTAAAAGGGAAGAGGTAAAAATCATATCCTCCAAGTTGCCACGTGTATGTATACAAATGTGTCCTCATCTCATACAGTTGAATGAGAAGCTACACGCTTAAAAAAAAAAACATACTGCACCTACGAGAAAAGGTGGCATAATATCACTCCTGACAGTTTCTCACCAATATTTTGGATCAGCCAAGTGGATGTTTATGTTTCAAAGTCAAGACTGGAACAAACTTGATAATTTCAAAATCTCACATAAACATGCTTTTCCTGCGTTGTCGACTTCTTGTCAGCTGATTTGAACCCTTAAAATAGGGTTCTACAATGAGCTGATTTTGATAGATTTCATTGTTGTGTTGAACAACTCAAATCGAGGGGTAGAACGGAGGCGGAAGATTTTATTCCGTCAGTCTCGTTTGCAAACACATTCATAAGCCAGCTTTCTGCTGCTTACGTCAAGCAGCAGGCTATAGACCAAAGTCGGTTATGTCAAATGGAGAGTTGTGTGAAGTCTGGGTGAGTTCTAGTAATTCACTCTTATGAAAGTCATGCCACAAACCTGCAGCGTCTAACCAAGAATGGCTAAGAATTCGAAAACTAAAGTAAAAAATAACAAGGAACAATTATTTCTGGGGGAGAATGGGTTAACACAACTCTAAAGTGTGTGTAGAGGAAATTTGATTAATACTGTGTATTGTTTTCCTCTGCATGATGCATTGATTGTGAGAGATTTGCACCTGCTGTTAAAGTGTGTTGTTAGAAGAGTTGCACCAACGGAAGTAAACAGGTACCTCATCAGTCAACACGTAAATGCGTCATCTCACCTCTGCACAGCTGTTTATCATTAATTATAATACTGTTATTGTCACTATTGTGAATTTTTCTGTATGTATTTGCCATGAATAAATAATAACAGATAAAAGTTCTGAAACAGAGTTGCTCAGACTGGATTAGACAGAAAAGACCACTGCAAAAACTCTAGTCTTGTTCAATTAAGTTTGAATAACTACTGCAGCCTCTAAAGTTAAAGGGAGGGAGGGAGGAGGGTGGGGGTGGTAATTGAAAGCTCCCTGATGTTTTAAGAAATCTCTTTTCTACTCATCTCCACTTGAAAAGGGGCAGTTCAGAATTTGTTGTCCCAAAGTAAGTTCTAAGAGACCTTCAAATCAAGTATGAGCTTTCAAAGCGCTCTTCGATTGAAAACCAATGGGAAAGTCCTTATGCTTTTATCTCGGCCGTTAAAGAAAATGATGAGGATCTTGAGCCAAGCCCTTTCGGATAAGTGAATATATTTAATTTCTTGAAAGAATCACAGACTTGGTGTCTTTGGTCCTTGATGCCTGTTGGGACGAAGCCATGAAGAAGCCTGCTTTTTTCCCCTCCTCATTCCCCATTCCCTCCCACCGGCTGTCTCAAAACTAGGGTTCAAGAAGAGAAATAGGCCTCAAACCCTCTGCAGTCCTTTAAGTTGATTTATTTATCAGGTCTCTCTGTCTATCTCGACTCTTGTGTGGAGGATGCCCTGGGGTGGATCTTCATGGCGTGGTTCCCCCATCCCACCCCATCCATAACTGTGGCATCAGAGTTGGTGCCCAGTGTTGGCTTTCATCAGGACAGCTCTTAAAGATTCACACTCATAAATGTTGAGTTCTCCACCAGGGCTCACCACCACGCGGGCTATTAGAAAGGGAACGCAGCAGCCTGCATTCATCTATCTGGCCCTTCTTCCCAAGGCAGTCTGCAGGAGGAGCGTCTTGCACCTCCTACCCATATGTCCGCAGCTGTTTGTTTTTGCTCTGGGACACTGCACTGTCAGCTCGCCAAGATGGTGTTCAAAAGGACCCCTTGAAACGGTGATTGCTTGCACACAGTTATAGTAAGTTCCCATGTTGACCTTTGTTTATATGAAGACAGAAAGATGTAGCATGCAGGGCTGGGCCCTGATAACAGCCGGCCCACCAGCCCTGTGTGTATTAGCCAAATAATAGATCCGCCTCGACGCAAGCTTCTCTTTCTTAGCTCAAGCAATTCGCAAACTCAAATAATCCTTTTGTTGTTGGATCCAAAATGGCCTGTGTTGATAACATAAAACATTTTCTTTTTTTGGGGGGGGGGTTGTTGTTTTTACGCATTTCCCTCTCTCCTCCTTGCCATCTCTCGTTTTACCATGTTTACAACCCAGAGACTGACTGATAAAAAGAACATCTGGCTTTTGTGCATAGCTGAAAGACTAACAATGTATTATAAATGATGATCTGTAAACCTGCCAAAACGCCCTCTTGTTGTAGCGTAGTCTTTCAGTGATTCTGCCATATAGTGCATATTACTGTTCTGCTCTGCTGCCATAGCATAGAGACTCCTCCATCATTTATTCATGCGGTATCACTGCAACAAACATATGTATTGGCATAATTTAGACCAGAAGGCAGCTAGGTCTCGCCTGGCTAGCAAAATGCATATATAATTACCTTAAAATCACTCTGAGACTCACACAAGAAACATTAAGATCGTAAAAAAAACAGATGGGTTTTACGCAAGAAGAGAGACATAACACCTGAATTCTGAGGAGAATAACACCTTGCGGTGACTGAGATAAAGGATAACACCTTTTAAAACGGTCATATTGTTTTCTAATTATTAAAATAATCTGTATTATCTATGATAATTACTTCTTAGCACCAAACATATGGTTCTGTTGTCTTGACTTCAGCATGGGTTTGCTCTACAGCTGTGTCTTAAAAAAGAATTAGCATTTTTTCTTTATTAGCAGACAATTATCTTCATTTAACATTCAAAGGCTTATAATGCTGAATATCAAAATGTGCTAATATTGTTAAAAAGAATACATTCTTGTATCTGTAAGGTTACATATTTGTGTTTCATAAAGCAAACATTTTATTGTTTTCAGAAATAAATTACATATGGGTTTTGGTCAAAAGTTAAAAATGCACTATGAAATTAAATAATACACAATTGTATTTTTTAATCCACTAACTCTATCAACTGTTTAAAATGCTTTAATTTTTTGAACCAGATGATTCTATTATTATCATCATTATTAATTTAATGTAATATCATGATTGTTATTATTAATAGAACCACGTTTTCACTCAGATGTCAAATGTATCTGTACCAAATATTTATTTATTAAAAATAACAACCCCAAAAAAAATTATTTTCATTCTTTGTTTCAATGAGCAACCACAGTGTGAAGCGTAGTGACATGTTTTCTTATTTTTCTTACTTTTTTCTTTTTTTACAACACAGCAACAGAGTAGAGATGAATAGCTCATGCAGAAATCAAATCCATATCTGGCCAGGTCGTGCTTTATGTGGACACCATCTACCTCCTCATGACAAGTTATGATAAAATCATGCAAAAGAGGTGTCAAAGATTTCCTAGCGAGATGATAGCAAGGATTTTTCTGACTGTGAGAAGATGCCAGCAAGCCTACCCAGAATGCAGTGGGTGTTTGGAAGTGTCCAGCAATGTCAGTTCCTGCCGAGGGGGTTTCTTCTTCCTCTTTCCTCTTGCCCTCATGATAGCACTGCAAACTGAGAGATATCCGGAACATCATAACAATTGTAGTTTCATTTTTTTCTGTTTCTCGATTGGAAATGGTGACAGAGAAGATAACCGGTGAGAGAGCTGAGGAGATGTGAGAGTCCTGTACCTAATTATCCCCACATGGCTGGCAGGTTGACTGGCTGGCAGTGTTGCCATCTTGGGGCACGAATGTTCCGGCTAGGCTAAGAGAGGCAAGGATGTCGTAGTTGCTGAATGTTGGTCACTGTCATGCTTGTTTGTTCTTTCATCCAGTCTTGCATCTGATTCCCTGGCTTATCTGTCCCCCTGGTGTCAGATGGCTGTTTGAACAACCTTCACAGACCAGCAGGTCTACTGCACTTTAATTCTCTGTTCTCATTAACAGCTCTCCCTTTGAATCATATGCAGGTATACAACACTAAAAAGTGAAATTAGTTAGTACTTCCCCATTAAAGTTAATTAAAATCTATAATTTTTCATGTGATTTCTGTGTAATAAATGTTTACAGTCTTAGTTTTAGTGTTGCAAAATATGATATATCATATGATATCGGAGTATAATGCTGTACTGTGTAAATGAGAATATCAATGGAAAAATGTTACTTTGAGCAAAAAATAATCTTTATTTTAACTATTATACCACCCAGCAGGAGCAAAATGCATGCACAGTAGAGTGAGTCAGCCAAAACAAAACAACAAAATACAATAAAATAAAATAATAATTATTTTTTTAATTTAAATTCATAATTTTATTTACATATTAAACAACAGAAATACAGCATAATCTCTGCTTTTCTGTTACTATTATAATTTTTTTTCTTTTTTTTTTACGAGTGGAAAACTTGTACATTTACACTTACATGTAAATGTATGAGTTTCCCACTTGTTAAAAAAACAGTGTGAATGAGTAGAAAACTCAACTTCATAACATGATTATTCACATTATGTTTAAACTCACAACTGTCATAGACACAATTCAGGTAAAAATGTATAAACAATCATACAATGTCAGGAACAAAATCAGTCTGCCTATAAAATTACATGTGATTAATTTTGACATAGAATTCCAATTTGATATAGTCTTGCTAGATGTTCTTTATATTAAGTAATACACTGTATGGTCATAAATCATTTCCCAATAGTGCAGTTATGTATGGCTGTTGCAATTTGATGCATCATAATAAAGGCCTTGGAGGAACACTGACACACACACACAAACACATAATGATAGCTTTACTGTCGTTGCAAAGCTCCAACCATTTTAGTACATGACTAGGAAGGAAGCCAAGGCCCAATGCAAACAAAAGCTCACTGAAGATTCCATGTATGCGACCAGCCACAGACAGCTGAACAAACGCAGTGACTTAGAAAATGTGCCTAAGAGCATGCTTTACTTACACTCTTTAAACAATCAATCGTGTGAATTATTAAAATATCATCAAAAATAAACTGTTCAATAAATAACTGCTTTGCCAAGCCCCAATTATGCATTTTAGCAGCGTTTCTCCACCACGTTTGTTCTCTGCCCTGGGATAAAGCAGAATGCTTATCCGAACAAAAAAAGAAAAAGAGTGCATTTGAATGCCTTTGAAAGCAATTACTGGATATGAATCCATGCTAAGCCAAACGGCAATGTGCAGCATCCTCATTAAACAGAGGCACGCTAATCTCTTATTAACCATTAATTGAGAACGTCAGCGCTATCAAACCACATGAACTTCCCCTTTTACTCTCAACACAAACAAATGACAAATTTCATTCTGCTAGGGCTAGAAAAGCAGCATGACTATTCCAACAAAACAATCTGCACCAAATGATTATCATAATACTTGTAATGATTTCAGAATAGCTGAAGCAAGCTATAGTTAGGTTGTTGTGGAAGCGTTAACACACTGTTGTTTTGACTATCCGAGGCCTGCGTTAGCGCTTTCGCTAGCGAGGACTGCTCAAAGTTGGATACCCCCAGAGCCTGCCAAGCTTTGAGTGAGGGAATGGACCACTTCCTCTGGTCTTTACATGTGATCTGCTTGATTTTAATGAGGCTGCCAAGACCCCCTGTGATGTGACTGGGAGCACCAGTGGGGGCGGTAAGGGGGGGCCTGGAGTCCTTCGAGAAAGACAAGGAAAGAAAACGAAAGAGTGCAGGCATTATTTTGGCATTAAAACCCATCCCCTCCTCCACATTCGGCTGCTCTTCGAAGGCAAATGTTTTATTAAGCAGGTTCAGGGGTTCACAGTGGACATAAGGGAGTGTGTCAATCATGTAAGAAATATTAGATGTGGAACTACGGTGTACAGCGGGCCCCTTTGCTTATTAGATATGTCAAGCAAGCATCCTAAATATCAAGGATTTTCTAAAATGCACTGCGTATTGGAATGTTTTAATTAAATGTAAATGTATGTGCCCTCGTAAGGGTAATGCTGCCATTATGGAGATAGTAGAAAAATGGCTTTTAGGCTGGTGTTATGAAGTGTTTATGGCATGCTTTAGTATTTTGAATTTAGCAAACAGCTAGTTTAATGGTTAGCATTTGTGTTGTGTTGTATACAAGTATACGTTTGCAACTCTCAGGTTTAAATTTGTGCTTGAACCTCTGGGTTTTAATTAGCAATTTTTGTTATAACTGAGACACAAATATGTTATATTGTTGCAGTAATAAATATGTAATTGCACTGTTGAGTTCCTGTGTGGTGCTAATGAGGACATTTAATAAAAGGGGTTTATACGTAATGTATCATTAAGGTAATGTATCATCTGTTCCTAATTGCCTAAGTACTAAAATGACATTTTTACATTTTAAAAACAAATTATTCAACTTTTAAACTCACAACAGGATTTAAAACACTATAGTTTCATTCTCTTGTTGACTTTGTAAGAGAAAACAAAAACACATAGTATATTAGCATATTTGTCTTAGACAAAAACAAAAACACATAGTATATTAGCATTTTGTAAACAAATGATGCTTCTTTTAAAAAGTAGCAATTTGCTGTTTTATTTGAAAGGTGGGATTTGTAGGCGTCGTATTGAGCATAATGTAGCTCAATTGTTATTATATGTAACTATGGAGCACAGAAGCATTTGTAAGGGCCAATTTTTGGACATTGAGATTTATACATCATCTGCAAGTTGAATAAATAAGCTTTTCATTGATGTATGGTTTGTTAAGATAAAAAAAAAAAAAAATTGAAAAATCTAATATCTGAGGGTGCAAAAAATCAAAATATTTAGAAAAACACCTTTAAAGCTGTCTGATTGAAGTTCTTAGCAATGCATATTACAACCTGGTCTCCTAAAATTATGTACCACCTTTTTATGTACCATATGTAAAATTATGTACCACCTTTACTGTATGTTTCGTCACAGTTTTTTAAAGAGAAATGTCTACAAAGTGACAAGAATTGTTGCAATTTTTCGCACGTGAAAAAATCTTAACTTTTTAATAATGGTGATAAAGCACTGCAGTTGTAGAGATGTTTTTCTGCTAATTTACAAAATAATTATAAAAACAAATATAATAAATGATCTCTCTCTGTACATTATAAGCATTAAACATTATATTCTAAACCTAAAAACACCAGACTGTTTTTTATTTTAAAGCAGAATTTAAAGAGAATGTAAGAGGTACGAGGAACAAACACAATCATTTGTCTTAACTGATAATATAATATATTAAATACACATAGCATATTAGCATTTTGTAAACAAATAATGCATCTTTTAAAAAGTAGCAATTTGCTGTTTTATTTGAAAGGTGGGATTTGTAGGCATCGTATTGAGCACAAGCCCAAAACAGGAGATGTGGAGATGTCAAGGTCACATTATCAACCTTGATCCGAATATTAATAAAGGTAAAAAAAGGTTATTTCATTGGAAAAGTTTTACACATTATGCATTTACACTACAAAATGCATTCACATTAGGTTACAGTCCACATTTGGTTTGGTTGTCTTGATCTTCACCCTATATGGTCTCAGGACCTAAAAATGCGAAGAAAATATATATGTTTATATGTTGATAAACAGCTTGATGGTACTGTATACTTTGTTGTTATTGGTCAGTTGCACTCATCTACACTCTTTAAAAAAAGAACCAGAAAGGGGGTTTTGTGATGCTCCGCAACACCCAACTGCCGAGGGGATCGGAGGACTCACAGTATCTACTGATAAGGATTACTGGAGAACATATACCAAGCCGACCAAACAGGTCCTACTCCGGTTCTTCAGCTCTATTTGAGGTGAGAACATGGGTAGAAACCGGTTCAACATGTAAGCTATAAAACCGAACGTGTTAGGAGTCGCCCATCCTGCTCTACAAATGTCAACAAGCGAGTGCCTGTGCCTTCGCCCAGGACGACGCTACACTTCTAGTTGAGTGAGCGCGTACACTGAGGGGACAGGGTGCACCCTGAGCCTGGTATGCCAGGCTGATGGCATCTACTATCCAGTGGGCCATCCTCTGCTTAGAGACGGCATTCCCCTTCTGCCGACCTCCATGACAAATGAAGAGCTGGTCTGAGGTCCTGAAGCTCTGTGTCTACATAACACCTTAGTGCTCGGATCGGACACAGCAACAGTAAGGTTGGGTCTGCCTCCTCTGAGGGCAGTGCAGAGACAGCCTTCGCTCCAACCCTTGCTGCAGAAAGAGAAGCACGGATCCAATCGGGCATGTTCGGGGGTCTTCTCTTCGAGAAGAGCACCACTCGACGAACAGGTTCCAGGCAGCTCTTGTAAAAAGCGCTCTCGCAGAAGAAATAGTGTCAACTACCCCTTAAGGTAGGCCACTTAGAACCTCCGCGTCCCATCCAGGGTCCAGATGTGGAGTTTCCACAAATCTGGACCTGCTCCTCAACTTCCCTGACCTTGCACAGAAACTGTGTTAAAAGGCTCACTGGGGAAACGCATATTTGCGCAGCCCCTGAGGCCAGCTGTGAGCCAAGGTGTTTCTGCCTAAGGTTCCCTTGGTCAGAGCATAGAACAACTGGCAATGAGAGGTTTCTGGGGAGGCAAACAGGTCTACCTGTGCCACGCCGAACTTCTCCCAAATCAGCTGGACCGTCAGGGGATGGAGTCTCCATTCTCCAGGGAGCACTTGGGCTCGAGACTGGAATGTGAATGGCGCAAAGAGACCTCAGATGCTTCTGACTCCATAGAGGGAGGTGGCGGGCGAGCTGCGACTTACGACGGGAGCGTAGACCACCTTGATGGTTGATGTATGCGACGGTCGATGTGTTGTCCGTTCCAGAACGTGACAGCCCTGTAGGTGCTCTTTGAGGCAACCCAGAGCTAGACAAACTGCTAGCAACTCCAGGCAATTGATGTGCCAATGCAGATGAGGTTCCGTCCAAACCCCTGACACTGTGCTGTTTGGGCGACCGAGTCCAGTTCCATCCCGAGAAAAGAGATCCTCTGCACCGGACAGAGTTTGCTCTTCTCCCAATTGACCCGAAGACCCAACAGGCTGAGGTGTCGTAACACCAAGTCCCTGTATTTGCACAACTGAGCTCTGGACTGTGCTAGTATTAGCCAGTCGTCGAGGTAGTTGAGTATACGAACCCCTTTCTCCTTCAGAGGAGTCAGGGCTGCCTCAGCCACTTTTGTGAACACACGGGGTGACAGGGAGAGCCCGAAGGGCAGGACACGATACTGATATGCTTCTCCTTTGAACGCGAACCTCAGGAAGGGCCTGTGTCGCGGAAGGATTGAAACATGAATGTAAGCGTCCTTCAGGTCTATTGCTGCAAACCAATCCTGGGGACGGACGCATTCAAAAATGCGGTTCGGCGCCAACATCTTGAACGGAAGCCTGTGAAGAGCTCGATTCAAGACTCGCAGATCCAGGATCGGTCGTAACCCACCACCTTTCTTGGGCTTTATGAAATACGGGCTGTAAAACCCTGTTCTCATATCGGTTGGAGGGACCGGCTCTATTGCTTTCTTTTTCAGAAGCAATCTCTGTACGCAGGACAGGGGCATTGTCTGCATTCACCATCGTGAAGCGAACACCCCTGTACCTGGTAGGTCGCCGGGCAAACTGAATCGCATAACCAAGCCGAATGGTGCTGATGAGCCATCGAGACGGTCTGAGCCCTATCCAGGCATCTAAGAACCAAGCAAGAGGCACCATCGCAACCACCGTGGTGCCGGAGGCGGGGCAGCGAGGGGGAACGCAGGGGTCCCGTCCGAGCATCTCTGAGCCGTTTCAGAGTGAGGCCTGCATGTGTGTGTGTGCAAGTTACCTGCGTTCCGGCAGTAGTGAGGCCAGAAGTCCGTTAGTTCGTCCTCCACGAGCTCTGACTGCTCCCTGAAATGAGAGGAGCGTGAATGTGTAACAAAGCTCTTTTTACAAGCCTGTCCACAATGCCTCATCCCCTCAGGGTACCACTAGCCCTGAGGCTAGCGGCTGTCTGCGAGCACGAAGCACGAGGTCCGTCATGGCACAAAGCTCTGCGAGAACTTCCGGGTCATGGACACCCCCGTGCAAAGCCTTCAGTGCCTTGGACTTATGGACTTGCAACAATGCCACTCAGATGTGGTACTCAGATAACCCAATCATCTTGCCGTCGCTAGGGGGTAATGCAGAGATAAATACCACCTGCGCTTTAAATGGTGTAGAGAGCACCTTCGGCACATAGCCAAGCCTTAGATTCAGGATGACTGTAGTGTCTTTTTACCCAAATTCCAGGCAGGTGGGGCTCACAGACAGCGCTTGCAGGTCGCAAATTCGCTTAACAGATGCCAGTGCCAATAGCAGTGCAGTCTTAAGCGTCAGCATCTTCACTGTAGCCGTTTGCAGGGGCTCAAAGGAAGCACCTTTAGGGCACTTAATTATGTAGGCAGGACCCACGTAGGGAATATTAACAATCTTTAATGCCGCTTTCACCAACCCAAGAGCCAACTCATATTGGAGACATCCCCCGACTGATCACCCCAGGAGAGCAAACAAGGACTTCCATTTCCATGGCAACTCAACTGATAAGATCAGTTTAGGGCTCGAAGGAATGCAAGCGGAACAGAGCAGCTGTTCTCACTTTTTCAAAGACAATGGACTTTTCCCTAAATTAATTCACAGGAAAACTTCCTTTGAGTAAATACATATACTTCAGGTCATTGTTTATATTGTTATTGTCCTTGCATATCATCTTGTGTATGGTATATTGTTTTGTGCATGTTTTTGATAGATCATCAGCTTACGCCACCTCTTCAGATCAACACATGTCGTGTTTGGTACCTCAGGACTCGTCTTCAGATGATCTAATTGAGAGTGTATGTTATATGTTGATATCTTTGCAACATTCAGTGTTGTAAGAATCTCCCCTAATTTGTGTGTACCTTCTCCAGTCCTGTGTGTATGCAAATTAGTATGCTTAGGAACAAAGAGTCATAAAAGTTCCCTCCAAAGCATCAATACACCATTGGTCATTGACCCACCGGAGGTGAGACCTCAGCAGGTTACAAAAAGCCTACGCAGCAGAAACTCTCTCTCTTTTGCTCTTTTTCCTTTTTCTACTCACCTTGATGCCGGAAACACAATTTCTCTATGGTCTCCTAAACCCACAGGCCTGATGCACACGCATTGAAGGAGGGCCTGCACTGCAGCACAGGCTGCCGTCCTTTAAGACACTAAGATGATGATCAAACTCCAGGCAAAACTAAGTTCTACACCAGGCCTAAGCCTTGACTTTTCATTTATCTCAAGATCCATGGATTGCAACAGATCTCTCTCTCAGGTCTTTTTCTCGACCGAGTACCAGAGTCAGGACCTCTTTAGGAATTCATTACTCTTCAAACCAAGAAGACATGATTGCCAAACCAAAGCCTTGGAACCATCAGGACTTCGAGACTGCATCGGATGTGCATGTGTTCGCTGAACGAACAGATTAGTTGATGGTAATTCTGCTACAGTTACTACTGGCAGCTAATATAAATAATTGCAATTAATCATAATTAAAAGTAATTATTTATCTCAAGTGAACAGGCTCTGTTCACTTGAAGCCGAATACGCCTGTGACGCCACTTGTGTGATGGCACCCTTGCTTTTAACCAGTATTGCAGAGGCCGCATGTGTAAGAGGCCGAACTGCAGCACTGATGAGGCTCCAGCCATCAGAAACATCATCCTTTGAAAGGTTTTTAGCGCACGGAGGCTCACAATCTTGAAGGACAATGCACATTTTGCTATGTCCTGACAAGGACGCTAATCTAGTGCGGAGAGTAGCCATGCTGAGCAGCTCCCAGAACGAACAGTCTGATCCGGTGAGGGTGGCTTCTGGGTGAGGAAGTCCCAGGAAGGCCACACACTCCTTGTGCCTGTCAGTGGTGTGCAGATGAGACCCGCAGACAGAGCAACGGCGACCGGGCATGTTGCTCAGGAGGTAATTTGCTCTTTTAGCTGAGATCTATTAGAATCTTTCAGAATAGCCAAGGCCAGGTGGCGGCAGGGAAATCTTCCAGCTGCAGGCGATGATTCTGAGGCAGACTTTCCAGTCAGGACCAGCAAAGGCTTCATCGCTGAAGGAGAAAAAATCAGAATCCTATTGGTAAAGTGGCCACTTATGTAAATAGCCCGTCTCCTTGGTGGGCATCGGCGAGAGCGGAGGCCGTTGGTCACCAGCATGGCGACCTGCCGATTGGTTTATCTGAGCACCACTACAGCGACCAATGGCCATGCAGTTTTCGCATGATTGAATACGGCTTCAGTTAGGAGTAAAAAAAAATTTTCCCATAGCGTCTTTACGGGTGAAGTGTCGACAGGAAACCATAGTTTAACCATGGTTTATTCATCATCATCAAACTTTAGGACACACATGGTCCAATACCATAGACACTACAATAAAAAGAACAACACATAATAATCAGCGTAAAGACAAGTAATTAAAAAAGACAGAATCCACACCATCACACATTTACATACAGACTACAACGCCAATGGTTCCATCTGATAGAACTAAGTGCCGGGTTCATCAGTGTTAAAATTATACTGTTTGCAGAGTCTGATAACCTACACATGCATCTATATATCAAATTACGCAACACAGAAGAGCAAGTTGGCACACCTGCACAGACAAATATGTGGCTTGCACTGCTCCCTTATGGAACCTTAAGTAACAACCTCAATCCGTCATTAGTTAAACCTCATAAGTCATCAGTTAAATAGTGCCCCAAGTATTTAACCTCTTTACATACATTAAGAGCAACAACAGACAAAGAAGGGAATTAGTAGTATGTGTTAGCAATGAGTTGTATAGTTACTATGGCTTTTTGTGAGTTTGTGTGGTATTGTGTGTTTTGGTTTTTTGCCAAACTACACCTGACTAAAATGTCTGAATGTGAGTGAAGCATGTTGAATAAGGCTGTATGCTGTTAGCCTACTGTGTTCTGTAATTACTATACTGTGTTCTGTAAAATCTATACCTGACTAAAATGTCTGAATGTGAGTAAAGCATGTTGAATAAGGCTGTATGCTGTTAGCCTACTGTGTTCTGTAAAAAAGAAGTGATTATGAAAGAATGGGTTGCTATCAGTCAGGGTTTGGCCCAGAATTTGATTGGGAGCATGCCCAGTCGAATTGCAGAGGTCCTGAAAAAGAAGGACCAACACTGCACTCTTGCATAAATGTCATGTAGTTGTCGATAAAAGCCTTTGAAACGTATGAAGTGCTTGTAATTATATTTCAGTACATCACAGAAACAACTGAAACAAAGATTTAAAAGCAGTTTAGCAGCAAACTTAAAAACTAATATTTGTGTCATTCTCAAAACTTTTGGCCATGAGTGTACAGTAATAGGCGATGAAACAAAATTATACATATACTGATATCAACATGCTCGCAGATGTTTTTGTGTGTTTGTTTTGTTTTTAGTGATTAGAAACCTTCTGCATGATAAAACCTGGATGACATCTCCTCAAGTCTCTTCGAGCTGATCGCCTCTAGGAGTGCTGTACCATCATCAGATGTTCATCTGCACTGATATTCTCTGGTAAAACAAACTCCCTGAATACTGATGGTGGTTATTTTTTCTTGAATTCAAGCACTCCTCACATTCATTGTTACCTGACTTACCTGTCACTGTCACATTAATGGGCCATTAGGGGAGGGGTCTTTGTCTCTTCAGGTGATAATCACTGAATATTCATGGCTATTCTCATGCCCCTGCATACAAGGGCCCTTGCAGGGCTTCCATTTGTACTGAAGCAGATGGTTGGGGAAGCGGAGCACGTGACTTAAACCCATAGTTTCTGCATGTGGAATTCAGTGAATTCAATATATCGATAAAATTAAGGATATAATTGAAGGGAAACACAGCCTTTTGGCTGACTGTGGAATGAGATTTGTAGCCACAACCTACTGGGCGAAGGAGACCCAGTAGGAGCACAGTCGAAGCTACTCTGCTCTAGACCCGATTGCGGGGCAGGAGGACTCGGGTTCGCTTACTCAAAGGAAAACACTGATGAAAGCGCACAGATCTCGAGGGAAGTGTAGAGGCGCAATGCACATACAGGACACAACAACTCTAAGGCTGGGTTTGCCTCCTCCTGGGGCAGAGCTTGCAGGTTCACTACCTGATCGTGGAAGGGCGTGGTAGGAACCTTGGGCACGTAGGGCCGGGGTTTCAAAAAAACATGAGAATCAGCCGGGACAAACTCTAGGCACTCTTCGTCGAGAAGGCTTGTAGGTCCCCCACCCTCTTGATGGAGGCCAACGCAGTCAGGAGTGCTGTTTTCAGCGTTAGATATTTTAGATCCACTGACTGAAGGGGCTCGAATGGGACCTGCCGCAGGCCTTGTAGGGTGACGGCAAGGCCCCAAGAGGGTACGAGGTGTGGTCTCGGGGGATTAACCCGATGTGCACCTCCGAGGAACCTTACGTTGAGTTGTTGCTGCTGTGGCTGCAACATACACAGAGTCGAAGGGGACAGCCTGCGCTCCAACTTCTCTTGCAGGAAAGAAAGCAGCTCTTACCTGAGTAATGGTATCTACTTCAGTGGGAGAGAGGTCGGCAAGGTCTGCCGCGTCCCGTCTAGGAACCAGGCATGCAGGTTCCAAAGATCGGGGCACGGGTGCCAAATTGTGCCCATCCTCTGAGAAAGAAGGTCCTTCCTCAAGGGGATATTTCAGCGTGGGGCTGCTGCGAGGAACATGAGGTCGAAAAACCAGGTCCGCAAGGCTAGTCATTTCGACCGAGTCCAGCTCCATGCCGAGAAAAGAGATCCTCTGCACTGGGGAGAGTTTGCTTTTCTCTTGGTTGATCTGAAGACCAAAATGGCTCAGGTGTCGTAGCACCAGGTCCCTGTGCATGCACTACAAATCCCTCGAGTGAGCTATTATCATCCAGTCGTCGAGATTGATGATGCAGATGCCCATCTGCCACAGAGGGGAAAGGGCACCCTTCGTTACCTTTGTAAAGATGTGGGGAGAGAGGGACTGGCCATAGGGTAAGACCTTGTACTAATATGCTCGACCCTCGAAAGCAAACTGCAGAAGGGGTCTGTGTCGAGGCAAGATTGACACATGAATGTACGTAACCTTCAGGTCGATGGCTGCGAACCAATCCTGGCTCCGAATGCATGTTAGTATGCGCTTCCGGGTAAGCATTTTGAATGGCAGCCTGAGAAGGGACAGATTCAAAGCTCGTAGATCCAGGTTGGGTCTCAACCTACCACTCTTTTTGGGCACAATGAAGTAAGGACTGTAAAACCCTGACTTCATCTCGGCTGAAAGGACAGGCTTGATTGCATCCAGTGGCATCCGCAGGACAGTGGCATTGCTGTCCAAGTGGACAGTGTATAGCAAATGCTGCGTTACTTGGGCGGGTGTCTGGCGAACTGAATGGGGTGTTCTTGGCCGTTCCCTGAGCTGCGGGCACAATAAGCCCGGACTCTCCCTGATTTTCTCCATTGCAGAAGACATCTCAGGATTGTGTCCGTCCGATGAGGAAACTCCCATAACCAGAAACGCACAGTCGGATCGACATTCTGGAGAACACTTCACCAACCGCGAGAAATTGCTCTTTTGTCCTGGGAAGACCTTTCGCTGCAACTCCGTGCACTCAATAGGTCTTTGCTCGCTGGAGTGCATAAAGTTGGCACAGCCAACCTTGAAAAAGGCCACCAGCTAGCAGGATCTGCTGACAGCCGCCCAGTGATCGCTGTCAGACGAGAGAGCAGAAACTCGCAGGAACTCTTTTCAGTAGATCTGAACTCCAACTTCAAAACAAAAGCCGAGGGGATTTTCAGCTCAGGAACGGCGAAGGCTCCGAAGCGAAAAGCTGCAAGTGCACTGCATTCATGCCCTCTTATACTCACGTAGTGATGAGGTGCACCTGAATGCAATCAGTGTACGCCAATACTCATTGGCCTTTTATTTGAAGCTCAAAGGTAATTGGTCTCTCTCGCGAGTTCCCATATGTAATGTCAAAGTGATTAGACTGAAAGTGTAACTGCAGTGATATGTACTTATTTGTACATATTTTATGTCTCGCTAAAAAGTGCACCAAGGTACGTTTATGCCATGAGTCCATGGTAGGCGTATTATTAATCAGATATTATATTTATGGTAGGAAATGTACAACATATCTTCATGGAACATGAGCTTAACTTAATATCCTAATGAGTTTTGGAAGGAAAAACCATTTTAATTCCTACACTGTGTTTTTGCCTATTGCTAGAAATATACAAATATACTTATGACTGCTTTAGTGATCCAGGTTAACATATGAATGGTCTGTCTCTGTTTGCTGGTAATGTCTCTTTCTTCATGATAAAAATGTAAACATGTTTGTTACTCTATTTCTAATTAATTGGCCATAATACCTTCTAACCTGTTTTGGTTTGCATATTATTAAACTTTTATTAGCTTTTGGTTAAAGATGAGCATTGTTTCTCATCCAGCCTAGAACCAAATGCAATGCAACAATTCTGTTACTACCCTGCAAAACATTCAGCATTTGAAGAATGATTTTCAAACATGCTTTTGCCACATACATAAACCATACAATGTTCGCTTCATTCCACTTAAAAAGTCAAAGAATGGGATAAGCTCTTTGATGGTGTCGGAATTGTCTCGGCAGGTCGATGGCTCCTCTGGACCCCCTGTGGAATATGTAATTAGACTTCATCCCACGTCGAGGGCAAGAATCATACACGATGTCTTTCTGGGGGGCAGGAGGTGATAAAATTATAATACATCTCTTTAAATTCTACCCCATGCAAAGGAAAGATGAGATTTATTCTGCAAGGCCGAATAGGGATGAGTGTATATGTGTCTGTGTGGACCGCCAGGCCTTCATAGCAATTAGGCCATGAAGAGAGTGGATGAGAGAGAGAGAAGAAAGACAGAAAAGACAGGCATCAGGAAAAGGCAAGCGCAGCATCCCCAATCGTCTTCTGCGATGCCTTCATTTCTCCTGCTAATGGGCTCCATCATCATTCCTGGGCATGTACAACCAGAAGCCCCTGAAACTCATTCTAATGCGGCCTGTTAATGTGCTGCTCAGGCAGAGTTAACAACCTCTCATGTATTCAGAGAGTAGCTGAAAACGCACACTTACACACATGTCAACACACCGCAGTGTATGCCCGGCATCTGTTCTAGTCACGGTGCCTTTGTGAGAATTAGGGCCACTTTAAGACTTCCCACACTTGATTTCTGTGCCTCAAGACCTTGATTTGATGGAGTATTTAGTGTAATACTGGAGTTGTTTGACCATCCAGCGGTGACATTTGCTAGGATTAGTGTGACTACATGAACATTTTTTAACATTTAGATTTTAATCATTGTTGCATTTTGTTCAAATACTAATCAAAACAAGGATCATATCTGGACTTTTAACTCGCTTTAAACGTGCTTCTCTCTCTCTGACTAGTTAATTTAATGTATCCACTAACAGTGTTTACTAACAGTTAGCCTATATACATGCAAAATATTTTTTTCACCTAAAACTTCATGAAGAATTCCACCACAGCATTTTGTAGAGGTAATCAGTGTTATTTATATTTATATTTTTCATATACTATTATATAAACATTTAAATTATAACCTTCATTTTAAAGTTTCATGATTTAATAATTATGCCATGTGATTTTGTAGTTTTTTGTACATTTCATTTTAGATTTATTTTTGTTGCAGTATTAGTTTCAGAAATACGTACAGTAAATACTTATTTTCTTATTATATGTTTTCATCTAATATATGTATTAACAACTGATGATTGTATGATGATGTAATAATAACTCCTTTTCATCTTGCTAATGTTCATCATAGCTAGTATTTTAATTATAAAACAAAATTATTTTCTCACACTTAAATACAAAATAGCTTAATTCAAAATGACACAGTACAAAATATAATTTTGACAGGATTCTCATTATTTTTAATTACGCTTTTCATTGCTGCTTTCTCATAGGTAACAAGTACACTAACTTTAGAGAAAAAAAAAAAAAAAAAAAAATATATATATATATATAT
>JAUYWG010000039.1:7673135-7696269 GCA_034779775.1 Enteromius afrohamiltoni | reverse complement strand
AACAATTATTGTAAAGAAAATCTGGTGTTCTGGTTAGTCCTTTCATGTTGCGCTTCTTCCCTAGACGGGGCGTAACACTTAACTTAAGACATAACTAGGCTTAAGACATTTAAGCAGCTTTTACATGAATGCTTTAGAAAAAATTACTACAGGTGTGCGTCTTGAGGCAGTATTATGGCACTGACATATTTTACCAAATGTTGGATGTTTTAAGAGACAGCTCAAACATGTATTTTAGTCTAAGACTAACTTAAGCCCTGCCTGTGAAACCAGGGGGAAAAAGCATTACTGTAGCTTAAATTTTAGAGAGCAGGGGTAGGCAATGTCGATCCTGGAGTGCTGATGTTTAGCAGAGTTTCACTCCAACCCTAATCAAACACAACTGAACAAGCTAATCAAGGTATTTAGGATTACTAAGGCTACAAGCAAGTGAGTTTTTTTTCAGGGTTGGAGCTAAACAGGACATCAGCACTCCAGGACCAAAGTTGCCTATCCCTGTTTTAGAGCATGGGAATGTCATGGATTCGATTCAAGTGTCAAAGTCGCATTTGGGTAACAATCATTTTTGGAACACTAATTAAGATATTTTTGATGTAATCAGAGAGCCACCTGACCCTCCATAGACAGAAATACAACTGAAATGATCCCAAATCCAGAAATGTGGTAAGAACATCAGTAAAACTGTCCATTTGATATTTGTAGATCAACTTCAGTTTTGCGATGCTAGGATTTTTTTTTTTTTTTGCGCACAGAAAACAAAAATAATGTAGTTTATTCAACCGTTCTTCTCTTAATTCTGCCATTCTACCTTCCTGCATGGCTCATCACTGTGCATGTGTACAGCTGTTGTTTTAGTAGACGGCAAGGAGGAGACAGTCTCCCCAGCAATCACATGTACTCAGTGTGATCTACAAGCAGCCGCCCTGCGTGAGAGAGTATGGCCTACATCAATCACTCTGCCACCAGACCTGGCCACCAACCACTGCTCAGATTAATGACAAGGGTCTGCTTAACATCATTAACTGAGGTTTTTAATCAACTCCCACCTCCTCCTAACAAACTGACCAATAGCTTAAACACGACCTGACCCATTAAAAATGGCTAGTGTTGCCAGTCACAGCAATGGCTCTTCCATCCAGCCGTGGAGGCCGTTGGGGTTGCCAAGTATCAACAGAATGGAAGAAAACAGACTTATAGTCAGGTCAATGAACAAGACGGGCCAAAAGGAGAGTTAATTTGAATTAGCAGCCGTGCTCTGGCTGCACAGAAAACCAACAGTTCTGTTCTGTGATGTCAGAGCCTTTAGCCAACCTCTATAGTCTGCAGATGGATGATTATCATGTGGGGACAAGCAAGGAGCTTCTGTCTTGACTTCACAAGAATGGTGATCATCTCAGGGCGTCCTTGGCCTGTGCTTGGAGGTTGTTACTGGAGCTGTAATACAGCATGACCTACTAGGCTCGCCCACAAGCGCTGCCTGTCTTGAAAAGCCTGGCCAGACCCCCACGCAGACAGACAGCGCCCCACACAAGCCACAGGGCAATGCGCATTAACAAAGCGCTAATTAGCCAAAGCAGTTGCCTTCCAATTATACATGCTTCAATCAAAGCACAGAGGTCAAAGGGCATTCATGGCTCTGTCCACCTCAAGCACAAACAGACTTAAAGGGGTTGCTCCACCCAAAAATCATTTATTTATCCTCCTGCTGGCCCAGATGTAACTTTCTATATTCAGATGCACAAAAACAATATCTCTTTGAGTACATTGCAAGTGAATGGGACCAGTTAGCACAATGTCGGTAACGTCAGTAGATAAACTGGAGGTGTATAAGAAAATAAATAACCATTTAGATTATGGAACATATATAGTGCTGTCAAATGATTAATCGCATCCAAAATAAATGTTTTTGTTTGCATGATATATGAGTGTGTACTGTCTATATTTATGATGTATATTTAAACATACACATATACCATATATTTTGACAATATTTGCATGTATATGTTTATATTCATATAAATAATATCATATCTAAAAATATTTGTAATAAATAATGTAACATATTTTTCGTAAATATATACATGCATGTGTGTGTATTTACATAAATAAAAGTGTATTTACACTTTTATTTTGAACACGATTAATCATGATTAAACGTTTAAAAGCACTAATATTTTAGACAGTTTTCCCTCAATAAACTCCTAATTTGCTGCTTATTACTGGTAAGTTATGTAAGTTTGTAGTAGGTAAGTGACCTAGAATATGGCCATGCAGAATAATGTATTAATAAGTGCTTAATCAGTACTAATAAACAACCAATATGCTAATAATACTGTATTTTTCTAAAACTTATTTTTGTTTCTCTGAAGAAAGAAAGCTATGTATATTTCAGACAGCATGCGAGTGAGTAAATCAGTTTCAGAAAATTGAGATTTTTTCCACATTTTGTGGTGAAGAGTATCTTTTTAAATGTCCTGAACTCCCAATAAACCAGCACAAGCATGCAAAAGGAGACACAAATTAGCTTGTTAAATAAATCATCCCCATAAATGTCCTCCAATTTGTCCTTTCTGAAAAGAAACTGATCAAAATGCACATATAGACCATTTTTTATGATTCATACCTAGCCATCTCTGTTCAAACCCCCTCTCATTGCCTACAAAGATGGCACTGTAGACTGCCTCAGTGATATACACTGTCATCTGTCACCTTAATGGGAGAATTTAATGCTACATTAATTACACAACAGAGACTGCATAGCCGGCAGCCACCTTGTGGTCTTTTTTTTCTCTTCCTTTCCACAGCGGTAGTTGAGACGGGATTACTTGCTGTCACATTAATTTGCCTCTGCATCATTTCAGTTCTTTATACAATACGGACCAGATATCTAATTATTTGTATAGCTAGTATAGCTTGGTGTGAATTCATTTTATCAAAGTCAAGATGTAAGCTCGAAACGTATGCTCTTCATGGATAAGAGCCTGCAGTGGAAGGCTCGGTTTATAGTGTTTGCCAATTAGTAATGCTGGTTTTTAAAGAGCAGAAGGCAGCATCCCCAGTTGGGACTGAAGCAGGGAGGGGGGCTACTTAATCTGAAGTGTCTCAGTAAAAACTCAGCAGGTTCGGTACATATAAGGTCCCTGAGCTCACATCAAGCTCAACATACAGTGCAGGCTCAATATAAATGAATTAATCAAGCCATTCATAAAATAAATACTAATTTGAAGAGAATCTTTCATAGCATGCAGTATTAAACATCAAACTGATGGCCAGCCTTTGGGCTGTTAAAGCAGGAAGGAATGTATTAATATATGTCTTATTGCTTGGGATGATAAAGTTAAAAGAATATACTAGGTTGAATGCATTGGCAGCACCTGTAGCGGACTTTTAATACTAACAAGTTAACTTTTTTCTCAGGAAAATAAATAAAGTTTGGAAACTGTCTTATTTTTGTTGGGGTTTTTTTCAATGCAAACTTTAAAGGGAAAATCTGGTAGCACTTACTCTCTGTTAACTATGACTTTTCTCTCAATAAGTTCATAATTTGCTGCTAATTAATAGTTAATAAGAAAGTTGTTAAGTTTAGGTAGGATCATGGATGTAGAATAAGATCATGTAGAATAAGGCATTAATTTGTGCTTAATTACTACTAATAAATAGCTAATATTCTAGATATGTGCATGATAATAAGCAACTAGATAAGAGACCAGAAAATAAAATGTTTCTGAACATTTAAATCAGCTGAAAGTAAAGAAAGCAAATGCTTACTGAGTAATTTAAGTAATAAATATCAAGTGTTAACATGATATTAGTGTGGAAAACAAATTACTCACATTTCTCAAACATTATATCCAATTTTTCTTTGTTACAATGGCAACGCAACACCTAAAGCCTTAATATGAGCATAAAGATGACAGTATGAACTATTTAAACTTACACATCTAAAACAATACACAAGTTTTAACAAAAGAATTTGTGTAAGTGCTTTTATAAAAAAATCAACCTTGTTTTTTAAGTGCAATACTGCGTTGTAAATTTTTGCTTTGGTTACACTTTATCTTAAGATTTATCTTAAGAGTTAAGTACTTAATACTTAACTGAATTAAGTACTGGGTAATATTAATTAAAGATATTTACTCAAGGTAATATCAGGTTAAAGTTATGGTGATAGAATTTAGTTTTCGTATGTGCAAGGTATTAGTATTTATTTATTTATTTACTTTTTTTTTTTTTTCAGGTATTCAGCATTATGCCCCGAATGTTTTAGTTTGAGCTTAACTTGTATTGAACCCAGAAAAAAAAAATGTAAAAGCCAGCTTTAAAGCTGCAATGCTGGTGCGAGCCGATGCCGCTGCATCAGTGTTGTGTTTGTCTAAGGGGAGTGTGTTCTCTCTGATGGCAGCCATATTTATATTCTGCTCACAGAGCACTGATCATCTGCCACCATCTGCATAGTTTTACTGCCTCTGATCAGTACGCAACTACAACAGCCTGTCAGCAGGCTTTACAATGCTGTTACAGCGCCACAGTGCCACATCAAGCAGCCCTCTCCTATCATAAATGCCATCTCTTCACAACACACGGCTCCTTCTCTTCCCTCATCTCCTGTCTCTACCCCCCTGCTCTCTCTGCTCTGTGTCTGACTGAATGAGAAGTGTTTCAGTTTTGTACGCTCTCAGAACAGCCCCGGGCCAAATTCTGACCATAGCTATGCAGCACACCTTGCCCCAACAGTCACATAAAGTTAAGCTGTTTTTGTGCTGTGCATTTAATACATTTAGCATTGCTCTCAAGAGTTGGTGAAAGCATATAGGGAGCTGTTCTACGAGATGTGAGCGATATCTATCGCTTATGGAGAGCATTTGAAGAAAATACATTTTTTTCATTCTTTACAGTAGGCCTCCCAAAGAGGAAAGCATTACTCATGAATACACAAAGCATCTTCCTTCTAGCCCTGAAACGAAAACACACAAGCCTGAACGACGTTTACCTTTAATTTCTGACTGAAACTGATACCCTGTCTCCAAGAAAAAGCAGAGACAAAACGTGCTTTTAAACGTTGTCGATTTCTGAATTTCTATCCCTAGCCATCCTTCCTACACAATTGAAATCCCCTGTGACGAGTTTAGCATATTGTTTGTGAATAACATCCGTCTGGGTTGGTGGGGAGTACCTGGCATTGCCCCTTTGGCTGTGTAAAACATCTTCTCACTGCATTCCGTCTTGCTCGCGGTTATCTCTGTCTATTCTTTAAGGAATTTCTTTTGCATTACAACAGCCTCTGTGACAAGCTCAGAGATGTTACAGAGAGAGAGAGAGAAAGAGAGGGAGATCCTTAGGGAGGGCTTATTGATTTGTGAAATGCATTCTAAAGGGTCCCCGGCCCGTTTTACTGTGGGGCAGTTGGGTTTAACAAGGACTTTGAACTCCTCGCAAGCAAGAACCGGCTCTAAAGAGGCTATGAATGGCAAAGAACATTAGGGTAGGATACTAGGGGTCTTTTCTACACGCCGTGCTAGCGGAAGAAGCCACTCACAGGGGCTTCCTCAGGCCTCGGCTCTAATGGGAGGAGAGGATGTTGGGTGAAAAATGCTCAGCCCAATCACGCATGCAAAAAACATGAGTGCCAATGGGGTATTCTGATTACAAAACAAGAAGAGCAGAAACGATAGGAGGGGGGCGAAGGAGTCACGGTTAATAATATCATGAAGGCAGAGGGAAGAGGAAGAGTCTGCTTATAGGTATGGGGCTAATTAACAGAGTTTTGTCTGCGCAAGGAATCCAGGGCAGAAAATAATGCTCTGATTCAATATTCCCTAAAGATTGTCTTCAAAGCTAAAACAGGGGCTATTAAATGCATCAGAAATGATAATAATAATGTGAGCTCGTGCGACACTGCCGGCGCTTTCCGGGCTCTTTCAGAGGGAGGACCTGCTGCGTTTTATCCCTGCCTGTGAGACACGGAGGAGAAAGTGCCTCTAAAACACATCAACCTGATTACACGCTCTCCCATGGTTCATGATATGATAATAAGGATGCTGATGATGCAAACACCATTATTGCAAATTACACCAGAAACAAGGCATGAAAACGATCCACAGAGGCGTTAAAACGTTGCTCACTTCTCCATTTCTCGACAATGTGCCGTTAAAGGATATTTTGTGCATTCTTTCTTCTAGTCTAATTGCAGTCAGCGTACATTCCCAGTTCTGTGATTTTCGCTGTGGGCACCGTAATAACAAATAAATGAAACTCTCTGACAGTCTGCTAATGACTTGTTATTGAAGTTAGAGCGAACATTACATTGTAATTTAGGTCCATTCACAGTTTTTGCTTTGCTCTCTTCATCTCTCTCTCTCTTTCTCTATCTTTTAACACATATGTATTGCACACCACAGCACCCAGGGCACAACAAAGAGGACAGATTTAAAGAAATACAGGCTTACTCTGGATTCAAGCCACACAAGTAATTAAACCTCTTAACAAATGCTCTGTCAGTGAGTGACAGAACACAGCAGGACACCTGCATGTGTTGACGAGGTGATTTACAGCCACGGTCAAGTTTAAAGAACACATTCAGTTGACCTGAACACCTCGACAGGCAGATTCGTCTTAACAATTGCACTCACAGCATCCCCACCTCTGTATACTTTCCATTTATCAGGAGTCCAGATGAGGCTTGACTCATCTAAATGGGGTTTTCACGGGATGGAAGGTGACTAATCTATGCTCAAGTATCCCAAGGCCAATTAGACCTAAATGAAATGTCATATTTTAATTTGTGAAAGAGTGCTGCGTTATTCACGGTAATTAATGTGTAATTATAGTCTTATTAAATACTTATAACATTGTAATTACTCCTGCTGTGGCAGAAAATAATAATTGCTACCTGATTTATTCTGTGAGCTTTTTGAAAAAGAGAATATGTCACATTTAGTACCAAACACTTGAACACAATAACGCTTGAAGCTATTTTGGAGAGATTTTTCTATTGTTTATTTTGCACCAAGTGCAGGTGTATGGTGTTAGACTCTTTCTCTTATTGGTATTGACCTGCTGCTCTCCTGGCCATCAACCCACCTCCCAAACAAAAGAGAAACTGTAAGATCCGTTCCCCTCTCTGCCGGCAAGGAGGATCATGCCTTGTGCTATTTTTCTCACTCTCTCTCTCTCTCCTCCTCTGTCTTTTCGTCCTCCCTCCAACTGTCTGATCACATTTCATTAAGTCAGGAGGAAACAGGACTGGAAGCCATTGCTGGAGATCCACTCCTATTAGGGTGCCTATTATCATCCCAAATCAGTCACGTTTTAGCATTTAAGTGCTGAAAGTTCACGCCAGATTTTCCAGAACTGTGCCCTGAGGTATGGAGGGTGCATCAAACAGGAATAGAAAAAGTGTTCCTCTCAATTCCCTCTACACAGCTTCTGCTAAAAACACTTTTTTCTTTTCATCGTCTACCAAACCAAGTGACTGCTTGCAAAATTGCAGCGGATTTCACAAGGCTGAAGTTGAGGGGTGATGGGATGCTTGCTGAAAGAGCCTGGCACAAGTAATGAGTGTTCACAATGTTAAGTAAATGAAAGGCTCTGTTACAAAAACTCAACTCGGTGGTTTTCCTTAAACTGCTCCAAATTTCAAGTCTACAAATTGTGCACTTGCTGTCCTTTTGCTTTCTCTACAGACATCATAGACAACAAAAATACATCATATATATATATATATATATATATATATATAGTGCTGTCAAACAATTAATCACGATTAATCACATCCAAAATAAATGTTTTTGTTTACAAATGTGTGTATACTGTGTACATTTATTATAAACGCACACACAGTATAAGTCCTTTGCACAATCAGACATCCACTTTAAATTGAACTGGAAATTAGAGGAGAATTGGCTCCAACTAAGCCTGGTTTCTCCCAAGGTTTTTTTTTCTCCATTCTCACACGGATGGTGTTTTGCTTCCTGGCCACTGTCGCCCATGGCTTGCTTAGTTGGGGGCACCTTATTTCTAGTGTTTATCGTAATTTTGATTACAGAGACTGTCTCTACATTTGATAAATAAATAGTTTAAACTTGTCATTATACATTACCATCACTCTGTTCTCCTACTTGATCATTTTCAGCGCTTTGCTAAAATCTGTATTGTTAAAAGCGCTATATAAATAAAAGATGTATTTCAAAAACATTACAAAAATTTCCACACTTTTGGTGGAAGTATATTACTAAGTATATACCTTTTAAAAATTCTGCTCTGCACTGTTTTTTTATTTTATATGGCTTTCATAAAAATTATCACTTGGTGAAATATATGTGCTTTGTGTAGTGCCTTAAGATAAGGATTGGGATATGCCTTAATAAAGATAGGGATTGGGATAGAGATAGGGAACAATCAAGATCTATCTATCATCTATCATAGACAGACACACAAACGCACACAAACATTGAAATCGAGGTTAAGCCTTCACAGTTGCAGCTTTTACATTTTTTTTCTAGATCTGAATTGAACATATCGAACATGACACTATTACACATGCTGAGACTGACATAAACACAACTATTTGCAACCTTGAAAACCAACGTACACGAACACATGCCACACTCAATCTCCAGAAAACACACATGCATGCAAACCCTGTACTCATATTCATACACAAACGCTCATACTCTCTCTCTCACACATATATAATTGAGATTTTTCACACAAGGACATAGAGAGCCTCAAGCCAGTGCTTAATTGCACCAGCTATCATTAGAGGGGAAAATCAACAATTTTAAAAATACACCAAGCACCTTTCATCTTCTCCCCTCTCTAATCGCACCAGTAAGAGGCATGGAGAAGAGGAGCTTGATGTAGTCAAACTATCTAAACAGCGCCGGCGGGTGCTGGCGCAATCAGCCGCTCTGAAGTCGATACTACAGGACGTGTCCGTGTGATGTGCGGCCTGTTCCCTCACTGTCAGGGCTCCGCTGGGAAATGTGATGTGACCTGTATCTCGTATTGGGCACATTTCCCCCCTGGTGAATACAGCTCTAAATGGAACCCAGATTCAGAGGGTTAGCTACACTGCTCAGCCAGCACCGCCACATGATTTGTTTGTTTGTTAACTGTAATTTGATGTAGTTTTCATCTGCTGTGCTCCTCCCCCCAACAAATATTCATGTCATGAAGTGAGAAAGAGAGAGCAAGAGAGAGAGAGAGAGAGAGAGAGAGAGCGTTTTCTTCTTGTCTTCCTCTGACTGAAAGGCTGCCTTCACTCCCCCTGAGGGAAATGGGATAATGAGGATCTGTATGCCTCCGTTCTGTCTCATTTCAATTGGAAATGCCGCATACACTCTAGCAGTCACACACCCTACACTTTGGGTCGGTGATGGCCGTATTATCGTCCCTCGTTTCTTGTCTGACAGTCCATCATGTCCACACATGCACACACACAAAACACACATCTCCTCGTCGCACTTATTTTTTAAAACACTGTATCTTGGCCACCGTTCTGTTTTCACACAAATTCAGTGGAGATAACAAATATGTTTCTATAGCATTCAAGCTCACTTTCTTTGCCATACTTTCTTTCGTGTTTGTGCATATGTATTTGTTAGCTTCTTATCCTCATTAATGTACATTTTATGCTCCATTAAAAGTTATTTCTTAATTTGTTTTAATGACAACTTGAGACTAATTAAGTTTTCTTGGAGCTGTCTTGCATTTCAGGGTTTTGCAATTTAAAATGGCACTAAAAATAAGGTTATAATATAAAACAGCTGAAATATAAACTAAACTAAACTAAATAAAAACTTTAAATATAAAATTAAATATATAATATAAAAACATTTAATTAGGAATACATTAAAACAAAACTGAATCTGAATCTTCTAAGCAGACTAATTTGATGACCTTCTGTCTTTAAATACTTAGTAAGAAAGGGTAGTAAGAAACCTACATTATTTTTGTGTAAATACTTCAGCTTAGCAATTAGCAATGACAGAGTCGATGGTCATCTGGTCTGTGACAGTAAAGGTCAAAGGTCTACTGATATTTGTGATGGCATGGTGCAGTGAGCTGCCAATTTAACAACAACGGTCTTCACCTATTATCCTTAATATTGACAAATGCATAACAGTGATGTCAAGCGCTCATGGTTATCTGCTTGCCTTTCTCTCTGATGCCAGCCCCCCTAGAGTAAACGGCAGATAAACATATTCTCTTCAAACAATCCCAATGACAGCCAAATAGCCTGCTTGTCGCTTGTAAAAAACCCTCTAATGATGCGTGTCGAGGGAGCGGCCTGCCTCCTTGTAGGAGACGAGTCCCTCGTGTATGAGGACGAAGGAGGAAGGGGGGGGGAAATAATAACAATCCCTAAAATATTCCTAAGCTCAAAAGTCCCACAACACGAACACACACAAAATCTTGCTCACCAAACCTTTTCAAGATCTAGCACTTTTTTAATGTCTTATTCCCATTTTCCTCTCCTCCTGTTTGTCGCCCATCCCTTCGCATACAGAGTCAACATCCATTAGGCTAAGCATTAAACTGCAACTTTTGTAATCTCATCCCTGCCGTAGCAGAGAGCGGGATTTTAATCACAGACAATTGGACATGATGGCTACATGCGCATCAGAGTAGAGGCCTTCCTGTTTGAACTTAAGTCTCCGCTCGTGATTCGTCTCGAGTGAGTTCTGGCTTCTGCTTAGTGCTCCACTTTTCGTAATTAAAGCTGAAACATTGACGAGACTCTCAGAGAAGCAAGCCGTTATTTTCGAAAGCGCAAGTCCTGATACATTTTCCCCGAGGAGGGGGTGAGAGGTAATACGCAAATTCATATCCATGTTATTTTTATTCATTTTCGCTAATGTGATGCTGTGTTAAACATCACACTACTTCCCTCATCATCAGCACAATCAGAGCGCACTACTCCACCAATTAATGGTGAGAGGAAACGCAAGGGTCCGCTAAGCTAGCTTTTATCATCATATCATCAAAATCACGTTAACAGATTTTTGGTAATGAAGTGGCTGATGACACTCATATGAATCCTGCCATCAAATGCTCCTCGGATCTGATGAATGAGACACTTGCAATTAACAGGAACCGGTGGCATCGTTTGAACTTTTTTATAGATATGTCATTGATCCATTTTTGGAAATGCTAGTTCTGAATGAGGTGTTTTTTGAAGATCTCAGCTGTATGTATCTTGAGTGAACGCTCTGAAATCTGAACAGGTATACTGTAGGCAATAGCTAAAGAGCTGGTAAGGGAGCCAATAAGAGAACGAGAAGCCTGTGTGTCTTAATGACGAGACAGACAGAGCGCTAACGGCTCTTGATTAGCTCCGTTTATCTCTAATTAATTACCTTTACCTAATTAGACACCCTGTTTTGGCTAGACACAGAGTCAAGTAGACTAGATTATTAGCGTGCTCATTGGGCCTTTATAAAAGGCTGAAATTAATGTAACGTTGGGAAAGAATCCTCTTTTTTAATTGCGCAGGTGTTGCCTTATGGTGCCGCTTTATCATCCGCTGGCTCCCCTGGATTATTAGTGGGGTTTTGTACAGGGGGACTATTCTGTGAAATTCACCTTGGCAACGGCTCATTAGTTTGGCTTGTTATTGTATTATTTATTACATTTGGCCTTCCCCCTATTAAACAGATTGATTCATGGCTCCTCTCTCTCTCTCTCTCTCTCTCTCTCTCTCTCTCTCTCTCTCTCTCTCTCTCACACACACACACACACACACACACATACACACATTCTGTCTCTATCACTCCCCTGTTCTCTGTGGTTTTATGGCATGGCTGGCTGAGGTGACTAAATGTGACCCTGGAAATACTTTAGCAGTTTTACAGCTGAAAAATTTCATTTTCCAAGACATGAAAAAATTATACATTTTCTAATTATCACCTAATGTAATATATATATATATATATATATTAATAATATTATTAATACACTTTCCTGATGGATAATATAGATCTTTAGCATGAGTGTGTGAATACTTTTTCAACACATCAGCTAACTAATATTATTATATTGATTAACACCTTTTTACAATCACTTTGAGTTCAGCACATACAAACAAATTTTGGATTCATAAGCTATCCATTTTATGCATTTTTCATAATAATTTCCCATAATAGCATAAAGAAACTGATCATTAAAAGCTACAATTATAAAGAAAATAAAAAGTACATTACACCTGTAACCTTAAGCAACATTTGTACATTTTGTCTAGAAAATAGCTTAATCAAAGATGCTGTTTTAACTTATAATTCTAACACGCTTTATATATGTCATCCCCTCCCCCTCCATCACATGAATATTATTACAACAGGATGTGCATATATAATGCGTATGGTGCACATGTAAAATTGATCACAGGCATTATGCATGGAAACAGGCATATGAAGGCAAAGACACCTTCCTCGACCAGTACTTGACATCAAATGAGGGAGTTGTTGAAGCATTACAGATCTGCATGGAACGATGAATATTTAAACATGGGATTAACAATTAACATGGTCCTCTCACTTTCACGGGCTAAATAACAAGTAGTTTCGCATCAGAGAATGAGACCTTGAATGATGGAAACATGCAAGGTGAAATAATGATTTCATTCATTTGCGCACCTGGTGTGGTTTGATCATGCTTAGTCAGGCTAAATATATCTTAGGGATAACCTCAGGCCCTGGAGACATCAAATACTTTTTGATTGTGTCTATTAGAGACATAGAGTTTGGCAATAACTCTGAATTTAGTCATTTTCTATTACTTCCACTAGTGAAAAATACTAATTTCCCATTGTCTGTTTACTCTGTTGTCTGATTTTAATATTTAAAGAGTAGCTTAAATATAAAAATGAAAATGTTCATGTTTCTCCAGACCTTCTTTCTTCTGCGGAACATAAATATATAATTATGAATATGATATTTTGAAATAGTTTGATCTAGAAAATAAATAGTTTCAATATTTTTTTTTGTTAAGGGGAATAAATGATGACAGAATAACAT
Organism: Enteromius afrohamiltoni; assembly: GCA_034779775.1. Lineage (NCBI taxonomy): Eukaryota > Metazoa > Chordata > Actinopteri > Cypriniformes > Cyprinidae > Enteromius > Enteromius afrohamiltoni. The sequence goes on along the minus strand of JAUYWG010000039.1, from coordinate 7,683,253 downwards.
TTAATCAAACTATCTATTTATCTGAAAATATAAATTTACAAAAAAATAAATAAAATAAGCATTTATATATTAAATATATTAATGTACAATATAAAATATTAATGTATAAATGCACATACATGCAAAAAATATATTTTGTGTGTATTTATATAAAAATAATAAATATGCGCAGTACGCACACATATATAACGTAAACAAAAAAGTTTTTGGATGCGATTAATTGTGATTTTACAACACTTATTTTAAATAAATAGACTCTGACATTTAAATACATTTACATTTTTGCTATGCAAGGCGCTCAAAAATGTACTTATATTATTTTATACAATAAAATATATATGCACAACTGTTCAGCAACAAATTATTCATATTTTGCATGTTGCATGTGATTTCAAAATAAAAAGTTAATAGTTTTAGCACATGTAATTATTTTAAACATGCCAAATAATAGCAGACTAAAGAAGTTTAAAAGGTAGTTTTGCTTTTCATGCCCTTATTATAGATTTAATCAGAAGTTGCCTGTCCTGTGTGTGACAGACCCTCACCCTGGACCCTCTGTGTGTCAGCTGCTTTCTGAAACTGTCAGCCGTGGTTCACCTCAACGCGATTAGGATTCAGGAGAAAAGAGAAAACAGCTGGTGATGAGTCAGAGTTTGATGGGTGAAGAAGCCCTGGCAATCAAAGCTGAAAAACTATGCCAGCATTTTACCTTCAGCCTACACTAGCTCTGGTCAAGGGCATCTTTCTTTGTGCATGACGCAAGTCGATGCATCTTTGTCACAGGTGCATCTTATTTTTATCCTTTAAAACCTTCCATTCCCCGCTTCTTTCCCCCTGGCCACCAAAAATGATGGTTGTAGTGATATTTTTCAGCTCAGACATTTTCTAAGTCATCTCACAGTAAGCTGTCAACCTGCACAAGGTTTATACAGTGACATTTACAATCAATAGCCATTTTCAAAAGGCTAACGTTTTTCATGTCATGGCATGTCTTTGCCTTCCAGTGGAACGACCTGTCAGGCAAAGTCTGTGATGTGTTTACAATGATTTGAACATTTTGGATTTTTTTATCTTTTTTGACCAGTGCATATTTCTTATAAATCCCCTGTTCTTTCCCCCCCACCCCCACCCCCCCTCTCTCTCTAATTTTAATAATTAGGTCCAGGAAAGCTTAAGAAAATGTAAAACAGCAAAAATAATATTATGCATAAAATTAAATAAAAATCCCTTATTTTCCATAGCCTAATGTTCTCATTATATTTAAACAAATTAATTTAAAGACAATTATCTACTCCTGAAGTAATTTCATTGCTTGTTTTTTGTTAGCCTGTTTTGAATCTGTTTAGAATTTTAACAGCTTTAAATTATGTTTCCAAAAAAAAGCTACAATTTTAAAGCAGCTTCCCTGTATAAAGACTACAGATTCAGCTGACATTTCTGTTCATCTCTATTACTAATAGTAGAGGAATTATGCATCACTTTCAAAGCATCTGATTTACCTGACATCCTCCAATCAGCATGAGTAATTAGTACAGACGTCTCCATTGCACAGCTTTCTGTGTTGTCTTCAGTTCACTTCCCGCTTGACAAAGGCTTTTATTTCATCAGCTATCTGTAAGCAATCACCCAACCTGACAGTATCTTATTGAGGCCTGTCTCTGTCTCTTTCTGCAGCATATTGTTCTGAGACAAACATGGTCTTACCTTGCTCACTCAATCAGAATGGGTGAAATTAACAAAAATGCAATGACACAATCTGTCTTTAGCAATTTAATGTCATTCGGCTCAACAACGGATGGGGATATTCCCAGCGGCCTTAATTTGTTAAACGTGCGGCAGGTATTTAATGTCGGATGAAAGCTGTTGTTATATTACGAATAAAAAAATGAGGGACAGGTGTCTTTGGAAAACGAGACATCGCTGTTAGAAATCTCTGTTTACAAATACAAGAAAGGAAATCAAGCGTCGTCAGTGGAAGAGGAGACGGCTTTGATGCGCAGAGACATCGGGGTGTCACTTTTAAAGTCGATTAATATCCATTAAAGTGTGTCTGCATGTGAGACTGCTCATTTCAAACATTTAGTGATTAAAATCCATTCATGTCCTTTTGTAAACCTGCTATAATGACAGCTTGTATTACTTCCACCCAAACAAGATGTTTCAGTTAGCGCTTAGATTTGGGAATCATTTGGGAAACTCGGAGTAAGTGTGCGTGGCAGTCAGTAATTTATTGTTCTATTTTACTGACGCAGGTGTTGGCCTCTTTCAGATGGAGTTCGGCTATTTAAAAATTCTGCCATCACATTTGTTTCACTTTGTTCTGCATTAAATTCACTTATGCAGGACTTTAACCAGTTCTGTTGAGCTGTCCTGTGCTGTTTCAGATAAGTAAGCAGATTTAATTGTAGAGCGTTAGGCCAGGGCACGCGTGTTTGCAGCCGAGGACTCTGCCAGCGGGCGGCTGAACAGAAATAGCCCATCAGGGGCACATAAGGTACCGCTAGCATCCAGAAGGTCATTCATAATAGCCTGAGCGTTTCCTCTTACTTTCTCCTTCCTTGTCTTTTCTCGGCAGCGGTTGAAGTGCACCTCTCTATCTTCCTCATGCGCACAATCGTTCTTTTGCTCACCCCTTCTCCATCCACCCCTCCTCCTCCACTCTCTCTCTCTCTCTCTCTCTCTCTCTGACACTCTCGCTCCGCTGCTGTCCTCAGCATCTCCGTGGGGCGGTGACTAATTGCCCCCGTAAATCACTGAGCAGGCCGCACGCTCCTCCGTTTATTTTTCCTGACAGTAATTTACTGCTTGCTCTTTTACACACTTGTCATTGCGTGTTTTTCCTCACATTAGAGTCCTGTGGAAAAAGGAGTGTAATTAACGGTGTGGAGCTCGCCGGCCGCCGCTCTTTCATCATGGTGTGATAATTGTGCTCCTTGTCTGTCACTGTAACCTCTCTCTCCGTTTCCTAGCCGGCTCTCCCCACCCTATTTGTCAACCGCGGGAATCATGTGGCTTTCCCAACGCCCTCGCTCCGACGCCGCACGCCAAGGCACCAGTTTTCCTATTTGTCCGAAGCCTGGGTCATTTATATCCCCTGTGCCGCTTGTCAAAAATATTAGCCTGATGCGCTGCGGAAGATAAAAGATTCATGGTAAACACACCTGGACTAGGTCCTGTGGTAACTAAGGGAACCAGACTTCGTATCCGAATTGCGGCGGCACATTGAAATGAGGGTCACGGCGAAGCGTTCACAGGTTCGCTGAGCTGAGCAACTACTTCCTGTCTTTACCACAAGACGCGCGCTCATCAGCATATGCACATACTTCTCTTTCACAGGGCCGCCATCCATGAATAATCTCTGCTGCCGAAACAAAACACAACTCTATTTGCAGGACATACAGTGGATTCTATTTTTAACAGGGGTGGGACAGTGATTCACTGCTCATCTCATTATCCTGTGTGGTTCTCCAGTCTCGATATATCCATCACCACTAACCCGCGCCCAAGAGGTTAACTCATCAATAACTTTCGGAGGAGACGAACCCATTCGAGAGACTCTCTGGCTTTGACCCCGCTCTCTGCCCCTTTGCCAGAGCCCCCTAGCCTTCCCTCAAAGGTTTCAGTGGATTTTGATAATATCTTTATTGGGGCTGTCACGGACAGGGGCTAATGGGACGTCTGGTCAAGATTTCAGGATCCATCACGGCCAGGCTGAGGAATTAGCATGGAGCTCATGCATCAGCTGCCAGAGCTGTCATCCCCCTCCCCGTCCCCCAGCTCCATTCATTACAGGCCCCTGCCGAGTGCTTCTGCAGGGCTGCCGAGCACCCTGTCTCCACTTGCGCCATCCCCTTCTCCTCCGATGCCTTATCCGCCCCGGTTCTACTGCTGCCAGGCTGAGCTGACAAAGACCCTCTCACCACGCCTCTTGGTGTCAGCCACCCGAACAGTAGCCACTAAATTAGGAACCACCATCAGCTCTTGCTTTTTGAAAACGAGAGGACTAGTTGGGGGCCAGAAGTATTCTGGGAGAAGGGGGCTGATGCGCCATGCCTCCTTGGTCTTGTCCTTTAAACTCCTCCTCTCTACTCATGGGTGTGTTTCTGCAATATGCGAGGGGGTAGAGGGATGGAATTAGTGTGTTTAAAGCTATTAAGGGTAATTAAGGAGCCTTTGGCCTGTGCTGTAATAGAGAGGGCCTTGACTTTGATTACTGTTGGCCCTCTTGGTGCTAGCGGGGTGCTTCGGTCTCATTTACAGACCGTGACCCGCAAGCGTGCCGCTGAGGACCGGGGTCCCACCACTCCCAGAGAGAGAGTCGCCTGGTGTTCTCTGGTTTTCGCTCTCTTTGTCTCCCTCCTGCATCAAAAGAAGCATCCGCTAAGAAGGTCAGAGCAAAAATGAAGGCAGGCGAGCAGGGATACAGCTGGGGACGGTGGCCCCGGTCCTCTCCCCTCTTCCCCTCATTAGCAAATCAAAGCTGCCCTGGATAGATTCGCACTCCTCACCTGATTTTGTCCTTTTGCTCTAATCACGTAGCCACACAATCTTGACTGACAGTTTTCTGTATAATTGGCCCATGATCTGGCGCTGCTCTAATAACCAGAAAATCCCCTCTGAGAGACGGCCAGACACGGGTGACCTATCTCTACATCCCACACACACACGCTCGCGCTCTTCTAGATATACTGTATCGCGCAATACTTACACAGATCTGACTTATATCCACACGTTCTGTGTCACCGGTGGCCACCCCCCGTCACCATCTGCACGGGCAGTGTTTGTGCCATGCTATTTGTGCATGGAAGAAAGCTAATCCTAATGTTCAATAATGATGTGAATATTGGATGAGCAGCTCAGACAGAGGAGCCTCACTCGCAGCCTCTAATTACTGTTCATTTGCCAGAGTATCAAAGCCTAATTACTGCTCATCTCAATATTCCCCGGGACAGAGGGGGAGTCAAGGCAGGGTTTGGAGGAGACGGCCCCAGGAGATCAGTCAGTCAGCCTTTATCTCTCTCTCTCGCTCTCTTTCTCCCTCTCTTACTCTGAATAGGTTAACACGGGTGTTTGTGTGTTCAGTTCCTTCCTGCAAGCAAACAAACAAAGATTCTACAAACAAACACACTGATCAGTCTGAGAGACAGCGAGAGAACTGGGGCCTATAATGCCAAGCTTATTGTTTCTTTGCTCTCTTTGCCTTGTGTTTTTAATGTGTTTTGGGTAAATATCAGACAACGGGAGGAGATGGGAGGAAGCTGCCAGCATATCTCTCATTCTCTTTTCAGATAAAAAGCATTTTTTCCCTTTTCCTCTCACCTAATCCTGACAGAAGCCACTGCAATCACTAGCTGCCACCCGTTTGACAGTTTCTGTCACCAATTAGCAGCTAAATCGACATCACCCAAAACAAGAAAACGAGGCAATTTATACGTCTGTTATTTATCGTTGGCTTGTGTACTGTATGTCTGGGTGCTTCCCTCTTATCTCTATCTCTCTTTTTGTCTCTTTCTCTGTTTGCATCTCTTTCTTCTCCTCAGATGCCTGTTCTTCCTCTCGCCCATCGCTCGGTCCTGATGGGGCGGGGACTAGATCTCTCCTCTTCCCTTATGAGGAAGTTTGGCGGCTGGTTTTTACCAGCCCATGCTCCTCGAAAATTTACAAGACGTCAACAAGCTTTTAATGAGGTGAGCCAAGCTGTTCCCCGGCCCTGCCACTCGTTCCTACCTTTCTCTCTCTATCTCTCCAATGGGTCGTTAAATGAGGAGACTCGTGCACTTTGTTATCATTCAATCAACACGAAAACACAAACCAGTCATTGTGCTGCTGTTACTCTGGTGATTTACTCTGCTTTGTGATGCAGCCTGCGTGGTACATCCCTTATTTATCCTCCCTGTAAGACAAGTGATGCTAACTTGAGCTATTTGCATCTACACTATCTGGATATGTAAGATATTCGACAGCAGTTCTTGTGTTTGATGATATTGTAATAGCAGCCAAATAAATAAAAAATGAAGTTTACAGTTTTCATAGTTTATATATTTGACTGTACTGAACACTAACCAGTTTCCTTTTTAAAGTATGCATTCACACCCACCCATATATAATAAATCACAGGATGCATTTTCTACTTTTTTTTTTTTTCGGCATGTACGATGCATGTGGCGTCTGTCTCTGGGCAGGTGTGCTGGTGTATGCTAGCTTTATAATCATCTCTTCTATTTTATAGCAACCCTGTAGTGTGTAAGATAATAGGTGTGGATTACAAGACTCGTGGAGAATATAGAAAATCTATATTTCACACAGCGAGGCGCAGGGACAAAACATGTCAGATGTATTATAATAGAGTGATCAAGATGTCAGGTACGCTACAAATATGTACAATACAGATGAGCCTCTCAGAGGTGCATAGCGTATTGGCAGGTAGGTAAACAGTATGACAATGGAGTTGTCTCAATCAATATTTGCTTTAGTAAGTCATTTGTTACTGAATGAAGTGATGATTATACTGCCGATAAAGTGAAGTATAGGTGAATAAAAACTATTTAGATCCTGTAAATGCTAAATTGTTATCAAATTAAAGAAAGCAACCTTATAATTAAATTTGTAAATCTTTTTTTTTGCGTGTTTAGAAAGACAAAACATCCACTGATCTGTTTATATATTTTTTAAAGGTCCTTGATATCATACGTGAAGCTTCTATGATATGATTTTTAAAGGCCACAATTTATACATGCTGTCCGAGCTCTATAAAATGTACAAAGAACATATCATTATGTAATTATAGGATAGCAGAGCACATCTCAGCTGGTGTGAGAGTGTGTGCTGTAATTACGTGTAGCATGGCAGCGTGGTGCTCAGTTAACCCAGCAGAGGACTGAAGGCTCAGTGGTGAGCTCTTGGCCTAAAGTGCTCCTCATTTAAACCGATCGAAAAAATCAATGAGGTGAAGTATGATTCTGCGCTTTTTTTGCACTGTCCCTTTCTTCCAAGCGCTCTCTGTTAACTCTCTTTTACCAGCTGAGCTCATTCTGTGTAATTAACTGCATAGACACGTGTTTATCTCTCAGGTAGGGGTGGCAGATAGGCTATAACCTAAAGGTTATATGATGTTAAAATTTTGGATAATCCAGTAAATTGAAAACTTTACAAATCACTGATTATTTTCTCTTTTTATTTGTAAATGTTAACGTCCGACAGTTTTGGCTCATTCACATATTAATTTGTAAAGCAGATTCAGCCGATGACTTCACATAAATGACATTTTTTATTAATTAAATTTAAACTTACCTAACAACCAGTTTTTCTTCATCTTGGGACACATCACTCTGTATTTTCACAAAGAGCTCCATGTTTTTTTCACTGCTTTCATTCCGAAGTCATGCTAAATCTTATCTTTCCAAAGAATTCTCTTCATCTAGGACCACTAAAAATAGCGTTTGTAATGCCAGTTAAAATGTATCTTAGTAATTCTTTATATCTTCTTTTTTGATAATCACAAGCCTTTTTCAGTTATCATTTTGTAGCCTAGTAGGGATAAACAGTATGCTAGGCTAGCAAATATACTAAGCTACTATTACTTAAAAAAGTAAGCTAAAAGACCAAGAAATGGTCCGTTTGCAGTTAAATTATATCGCAGCATGTTTTCACAATGCTAACACACTACTTACTCTTTTTGGTATATATTTAAAAAAAACCTAATAGCAGGCCTATGAGTAGTATCCTAGAATGCTAGTCCAAAATTAAAAACATGATTGTGAAGAAGAACCTTATTTTCTTGACACAAACTCAAAATACAGTAGTTGTACATAGAGTTAATGCATCATGCTAACTACAGTATATGCACCTTCCAGTCCAAACCATATGCTTATGGCACTTTTAATGTTACACATTTTTTTGGTTCTGTTAAATTAAAAAAAAAAATAAAGGAACAATATTTAATGAGCAAAGCACTACACATGGAAGATCAAATGTAGTGCAATAATTTTGGCTTAAGTAACAATATAAATTTAAAACACCTGATTTAGATCCACCTCAATGCTTAACAATAGCAGGTGTGTTTTGGAAAGAGTTCAGTGGAAGCACCCGTCAGTCGTGTCAAATGGCTCTGCTTAATCATGGAAGGCACTAAGGAGCTGAACTGAATCTGTTGAAAGGGGGTGAGGAGTGAAAATGCTGACAGACAAACCACTGCGCCGCAGGGGAACGGAGCGACCACCACCGACACACTTCTGCATGTTTCTGCTTCATAGCCATCTTTGCAAATGACTCGCAGAACACTCAAGGGCAAGACCTTGTGCAACAGCGCAGTCGCTTAATGAATTTTAACATCTTTTGTGAGTGGTCACATTTACAGCACAGCTCCCTCCAGTGACGCTGTGACTGAACCCGCTCAACCTGCCGCATTTAAATCCTTCTGTTCCTGTTAAAGAAAGCGCTCCTCCTTTTATGCAAACACTCACCTCGAGTGACTAGGATGTGTCTCCACTGTCTCTCTCTCTGTACTTACCCACACACCACTGCCCATCCATACACATGACCTACAAAACAATAAATGACTTTTAGCCCTGCTGTAAAGTATAAAGTATTTAAAAATAGAGCCCTGGGGGCTGCTTTGTCCGTGGCTGGAGGCGTTATTATAGCCGGCCTGTCACGCGCCATCCCCTCAGGTCATTACTAGCGGGCAGAGCTGCAGCCCTTGGCAGCCTAACAGAGGCAGAGTGCTCCATTATCTGGAACAGGGAGCAAGGGAACGAGAGAGGGGAGGAGAGGAGAGGCCTGGACGCTGATCTGAGGAATGAGAAATGGGGAGATGGCAGTGAAAGCTGTGGGGAAAGGGGGAATGCTTTTCGGGTCTGGCCCGGCTCCTAGACGCCACCCATTTGGAGGTTGATTCACAAATGCTGGTGGTTTGGAGAGCTGGCAAAGGAAAGCTTAACCTGATCAAGGACATAATTGCATGTTTTTTTCATCCGCTTTCTTTTTTCGTTTGATGCATATATTCCCTTTAGTTAAATGAACGCCTCCCTGCCAAAGTCCGATCACGTTGAATTTGCGGAGCAGAGGCTGGTCCTGCAGATGAGCAAACACTGCAAGGTGCAATAAGAGGTCTTTATTTTACACAGCTGAAAAGAATGAGAGTACAATCGCATCGCAGATGGTGTGTAATTCACAGATCTTTTATTCGTCTCAAAATCTCCCACGTCCCCAAACCACGTATCAGTGCCCTGTTGATTGTTCTAGTATGGCTTGACATGAAAGGCAGAGATGACTAAGAGAATAAATAGTAGTAAGAAGTGTCTGAACTCAGATCCTGACTGTTGACAGTGGATTAGAGGCATCTGGTCTTATGATGCTGTACATTAGGAGACTAAAGCAGTCAGTGATTCCCCATAAGGGTTACTCCAAAGGGGTTTATTCTATAAGACAGAAGACAACTTTATTTTCTGCTCTTTCTCTCTCTCTCTCTCTCTCTCTCTCTCAAAAATAAGAAATTTTACTTCTTCACTGTAAACCCTAATGTTGTCTTTACTTAAACAATCAAGTAATGTCCATGTCTGTTATTTCACTTGCTGAATTCACTTGTTTAATAAAGTCATTTTCAATGTTGAATTTTCAATACAACTGAACATCATATGCCACATATTTTTTCTTCTTTTTTTACTTACCATTATTGTGATCAGACACAACATGAAATCAGAGTTATTTGGTTTCAAAAGAAGAAAAATAATCAATATTTTGGTTTAAAGAGGTGACCTATTTTTTCTAGAAGTGTATTCTTTTGCGTGTTTATTAAATATTTTATATTGTAGATACTTTAAATGTTTAGAAACCCCATAAGCTTTTAATTTGGATGATATAATATTTCAATTATTGCGGTAATATGCTGATGTCACATACTGATTTAATCATTCAGAACGCAAATCACGGCAAATTAAATTTGCTAATTAAAACAACAACAACAACTGTAAAACAAAGCATTTGCATAATTTATTCTGCCGCAATGTACTCTGGGAGTCAGTGAGTAAACATAAAGTAAAGGTGTGCAAAATTCCCTGCCTCACGCATGCGCGAGTCGAACTTGTCCGGACTTGTCTGGTGCATGCGCAAAAAGTTTC
>JAUYWG010000039.1:7657205-7673035 GCA_034779775.1 Enteromius afrohamiltoni | reverse complement strand
TTCCAGGTATACTCAAAAGCTTTTACAGCAGTCCACCCACCCTGGAGAGTGGCGGCTCTACCCCCAGACAGTCCAGCAGATATGGAGCCACTTCAGCGAGGCGAAGATCGATGAGACCTGTCATGGTCCTGTCACATCAACACCCTGGTGAAAAAGGCCCGATAGCGCCTCTCTGACCTCAGGCGCTTGAGAGACTTTAGACTGCCTTCCAAGGTGCTCAGGAACTTTTACTCTTGCACCATTGAGAGCATCCTGATGGGAAACATCACAACCTGGTTCGGGAACAGCACCATGCAGAAAAGACAAGCCCTACAGAGGGTGGTGCAATGAGCTGAGCGCACCATCCGCACCGAGCTCCCTGACCTGCATTCGATTTACAGTAGGTGGTGCTGGACCAAGGCCAGAAAGATTGTGAAGGACCTCAGCGATCCCAACAATGGACTGTTCTCTCTCTTGAGGTCAGGAAAGCGATTTCGCTCCCTGAAGGCCAACACAGAGAGAACTCTGGACACTGAACTTTACTTTCTACTCCACGCAATTCAGACTCTTTCACTCTGCACAATCTGTACTTTTTTGCAGTTGGGGAGAAGGCTACGGGGGGGATAAATGAGTGTAATTTGCATACCATTTGCCCCCAGTATGCCTTTTTAATCAATTCACTATTACACTCTTAATTTTATTGTGTACATATAATTAAAGTTACTTACTTATATTTATATATTTATATTTATATATTCATATTCTACCTCTATTTTATTTTATTGCTAGTTATTTTGTAATATTATATTTATTTACTGTACTTTTTTTCATATTATACCTCTATTTTGCCATTTACTTAAATTGTTTTCTAAATGTGTCAATTTGTTGGGGCAGTCGTACAATACATGTTCAGGTCGCCCGGTGGAATGTCCGCCATGGGGTGTCGAGACAGAGCATCCTGAAATATTCAGCGATTGGATTAAAGTTCCATAATGAATCCATAGCTGTGATTGTCTTGACCCTCTCGGGGCTTGGAACTATTTTTCCTTATTAAGTCTCAGTTTGAATGGTCGTTTCTTTATTAAGTCTCAGTTTGTATGGTCTCCTTGACCCTCTTAATGTTTTGATCATGCTTTTCCTGCATTTCTCCGAAAACTAATATATATTCATCCATGCAGCACCTCTGACATTTTCCATTGAAAGATTTCGGGTGCTAACGTGATGCCGAAGTGTGTTAAAACAACACCTTCCCAGTGGTATGATAAAGGTGGTCAGGCATGCGCTGTATTCCTCCAGGGGTATTTGCCAAAACTAGCTTTCTGCATCCAAACTGGAGAACACAGTGCTCTTGGCTAAAATCATCCAATGTGGGTGAGACGAATTTCACGTTTTTATTGTATATAAGTGTTTCAAGTCCATGCAGATTCTTTTATTTCCATTTTTCTTTATAACTGGGGGCACACCATTGTGTTGGATCCACTACTTTCTCTATTATGCCCATTGACATTATTTTTAGCTCTTCTTCTAACTTAGGGACTAAGGGAATAGGAACATGTCATGGAGCAGTCACACTGTATGGTTGTGCACCTTCTTTCAAGATGATTAGGCCTAATTTGGTTGCCAATGGTTGACTTGAAATTTAATTAATTTGCAATGTCAAGCCATTTCAGTGGCAGTGCGCAATGTAAGATCACTTTTCATCTGTAGTTTTTTGACACTTGCTTATCCCGGATTTCAATGACTATGCGATCACGCATCTGCTCTTCTTTTTGTGCACCAAAATCAGTTTTCGGCTAGCTCATATTCGCCAGGAAGTTGTACTCTTAAATGAAACCAAGTGAAATCAAGTGTTTGTCTTGTTTTTGTTCATTTTTCCTGTTATTTGTTTCTCAAACACCATCAGTTTCACCAGGGATGAACTGCTGATCATTCGAAAACTGCTCCCCAAAATGTTTTAATGATTACTCGAACGTTTTGCTGAATGTTATAGCTAGCGGAGCAGTGGTGCTGCTCAAGCGCTTCAGGACGTGCTGGCGGGGAAAGAGAGCCGGCTCGCTCGTGAAACTCAGAGAGCACGGACTTTGAACGCCGCTGCCTAGCATCCATGTGGCGAATCTCCGTTCTCTTCCCAACAAAACGGACAAACTTCTTCTGCTCATCTGGATCAATAAGGATTATTCAAACTCTGCTGCTTTGTGTTTTACAGAAACTTGTCTGCCAGGCTTTCAGCTGTTTAGAGAAGCTCGCGATGCAGAATCAACAGGAAAATCGACTGTAAAAAGGACTGTAAAAAGATGGACTAATGAGGCAGAGCAGAATTTACAAGCCTGCTTTGCCCTCACTGATTGTTCTGTTTTTGAAGCTGCCAACGTTCTGGACGAGCTCACAGAGACTGTAACATCATATATCAGTTTCTGTGAGGATATGTGCATTATTACCAGGACTCATTTAACCTTCAACAACGCCAAACCATGGTTCACTGGTTCACATGGTTCATGAAATCATTTGAAAGACTGGTGTTGGATTATCTGAAGGACTTCACTGGACCATTACTGGATCCCCTGCAGTTTGCTTATAGAGCAAACAGGTCTGTGGATGATGCAGTCAGTATGGGACTGCACTACATCCTGGAAGATCTGGACAGACCAGGGACTTTTGTAAGGATCCTGTTTGTGGACTTCAGCTCTGCCTTTAACACCATCATCCCATCACTCATCCAGCCTAAACAACCCAGCTCTCAGTCCCTAGCTCTGTCTGTCAGTGGATTACCAGCTTTCTGACAGACAGGCAACAGCTAGTAAGAATGGGCAAAATCACATCCAGCACCCTTATGACCAGCACTGGAGCTCCTCAGGGCTGTGTTCTCTCCCCACTGATCTTCTCCCTGTACACCAATTACCGCACCTCTTGCAGATGACACCACACTCATCGGCCATATCCTGGACATTCACGATTCTGCTTACAGACAGGACGTTAAAGAGCTCACTGTCTGGTGCAGTCTCAACAACCTGGAGCTCAACATGCTCAAAACAGTGGAGATGATTGTGGACTTCAGGAAGGACCCCCCTCCTCTCCCCTCACTCACCATCATGGACAGCACTGTGGCCACAGTAGACTCATTCAGGTTCCTGGGCACCACCGTCTCTCAGGACCTGAAGTGGGACACTCACATTGACTCCATTGTGAAAAAGGCCCAACAGAGGTTATACTTCCTTCGCCAACTGAAAAAGTTTAATCTGCCACAAGAGCTGCTGGTACAGTTCTACACAGCAATCATTGAATCTATCCTCTGCACTTCTATAACTGTCTGGTTCGGCTCAGCTACTAAATCTGACCTCAGACGACTGCAGAGGGTAGTCAGGACTGCTGAGAAAATAACAGGAACATTCCTCCCCACTCTCCAAGAACTGTACGTATCCAGAGTGAGCAAAAGGGCTAAGAAAATCTGGTTACCATCTGGTTGACGCTACAGAGCACTCAGCACTAAAACAACCAGACACAGGAACAGTTTCTTCCCCCAGGCTGTCCATACACTTAATAACATTGTTATCTTTGCACATACATGCACAAACTCTTCTTATTTAAATGTCTATATTATTTATTGTTTTGAGCCACCTATACACTTCTTTGTATATTGTACAGTATTTTGTATATTTGTATATTATCCTACCTGTGTTTTGTCTTGCCACTGTCATTCTGTTGCACTATAGAGCTTTGTCACAAAAACAATGATCTGGATGAGGTTTTAGCTTCCTTTATGCAATTACAACAGAAATATAATCTACCCCATTTTTTTTTTTTTTTACTGATAAGGAACTACTTGCGTACACAATGTTTCCCTAGAGGAGGTCCCTCCCTCAATCACTGATGATTGTCTCACACAGTTCAGGGGAAACAAATGGCAGCTATCTTTAATTTCTGAAAAGTTATTAGCAGCAATTTCTCCCTAGACAAAATTGACTTGGAGGATATTGATAAACAACCAGTTAACACTAGATTATGCCTCATTAAGTTCAAGGTCCTACATAGAAATTACATAGAAATTTCCTCAATATTTCACCTATTTGTGACACAGGACACAGGATGGTGATTTAGCTCATAGTTTTATTTTTTGTCTTAAAATACAGGGATTCTGGTATGAGGTTTTTAAAGTGATTTGAGAAGTCCTTGATGTAAACTTGGATCCAGAACCAGTGCTCATTATATAAGAACATTCCAATTTTACATTTATTTTGAACAGTGCTCAACAGAAATTATTACTCTTCTGGAAAAAGATTCCTCCAACTGCTAAACTATGGCTTGAGGAACTGATACTCTGCACATGGAACAAACCAGACATCTTTTAAACTGTTTTTTAAAAGTTTTTTTTGTGTGTGTGTGTGTGTGTGTCAGTGTTGGTTTTAGGCATGGGCGAATGGGGTAAATGCCCAGGGTGGCATTTTTGGGGGGGCGGCACAAGCACTAATTGGGAAAAAAATCATCTAAGCGGTTTTCCATTATCTATCAGAGCCTACATTTCACTATGGCGTTTATATAGCCTGGTTTCAAATATAGCAAACATAAAAACAAGATGTGCAGAATAAAACAAGTGCTATATAAATAAAGTGACTATGCAGGACTCGCGGGACCCTCTCAGCTGCTCAACCCCTGCTCGCTCGACAAGTACCCTTTTGAGACTTTGGAGGCGGGGATCAAATGTCAGATCTCTCCGCTCTTGGTCATTTTCAACACATGCCACTTATCATGGCTTTAGAATGAATGAATGAATCCTTTATAAACAACAATACAACACCAATACATATTTGCAGTAGAATATAAAAATCAGGTATAAAACATGAAACATAATGAATAGTCTAGTCATTTCAATAATTGAGAATCAACTTAGAATACTGAAATGATTCAGGAGTCAGTGCTGACAGCCGGGTGCATTATGGGTATTTCTTTAGAATTTATTTATTTTTTGTGTCGTTTAGGCAAGACAGTTGGGTTTTTGTATTAGTGATGTCATGGGTGTTTCTGTTCAAGTTAGTTTGGGTGGGTTTGGTTCATTTGCAGCCCTGTTATATAAAAGTGTAACTGTTACCATCATGGGGAGAGATGTGTAAGTGCTAAGAGGGGGTCTCGCCAAGGAAGTAATTCCTTGTAGAACCGCCACTGGTGTGTGTTTTGTGTATATCAGAAAATGAATCCTGAAATTTGTAATTATTGCAAGGTTTTGATGACTAAATACAAATGTATATGAGTGCTCTATAACTCGAAGTTCAGAAGCCCCTGATGCGGTTCTTCCCACTTTTTGAGTAAGAGCTTGCTGCTATGACATGTTTCTTCATGAGGGGAGAAAAATCAGTGCGTGGTCTACCCCCCAACGTTTGCCCAGTTCTATGGAGTAGACTTGTGAGGCACTCCAGGCTCTTCTGTTCCCTCACCCTAGCTGTGCAGATACACACACTAGGCAGGGATTTGTAAGTCTGGGGGCATGGGCATCTGGTTCCCCATAGCATCTTGTCGACACAGCTTGAGTACCTGAAGAGGAATGTCTCAAGTTTGCGTATGTAACCCTAAGTTCCTCAAAGGAAAGAGACTCTGTCTCGTAACCACACTTCTGGCAATCGCTGCCTGCGCTCACTTCATGACATTGAAGCTGGCTGCACTCCATGTGCTTTTATGTTTCCTGGGCAATGATGTCATCTGCCTATGACCTCTCACACATCCATTAGACAGATTACACATACATTTCAGAGTCGCCATGCTGGAGGTGTTCCCCATGGGGTCTTGTCATTGTGATGTCTCGTTCCTTCAAGGAACTAGGGTTACCTTGAGATGTTTTGTAGGCAAACATTAATGCTAAAGTAATGAATTTAGTGAAGGGTTGCAGGGCCAGTGGTGGTTTTGTAGGTAAATATTAATGCCTTGAATAGTATGGAAGCAACTGTAGATAGCCAGTGATTAATAAACATGCAAATTAAGGTGTGTGGGGATTGGTGTGTTTTGTTAAATGTGAGCCTAAAACATCACAATTAAAATAACCAAATACTTAAACTACTCCAGTCTGTGTGCATTGAATTTATAATACATGAGTTTCACAATTTGAGTTTAATTACTGCAATAAATGAACTTTTCCATGACATTCTAATTTATTAAGATGCACCTGTATGAACTAGACGTTTAAAATTTTTTTAAATTACTTGTACCCTACCTGATCGACTGTAAGATAGGGAGTCATCCTTGCTGGATAACAGATAGACATTAAATACAGAGTTTTAAAAAATGCAAATAAAAATTTAAATAAATACAATTATACATATAACAAAGAAAGCAATACGATATACAATATACAAGTAAGGGCACATGGCATTGAGTGCAAACCAGACAGAGTAGTGCAAATCTAGACAAATGTGATAAAGTGCAGCCTTATAACCTCTTATGAGGTAATTAGTGAGTGAGTGAGTGTGTGTCAGAGTTCAGAGAGACCGTGGGGGGAGAAGAGGGGAGTGGGGGCAGAGCCGGGAGAGAGTTAAGCTTCCTGACAGCCTGATGGATAAAGGTGTCCTTCAGTCTGCTAGTCCTGGCCTGGAGACTCTGCAGTCTCCTCCCTGATGGCAGTAGCTTGAAGAAGGGAGAGAGACACCAATGATCTTCTCTGCTGCTCTCACTTTGCGTTGGAGGGTTTTATGGCAGGACGCATTGCGAGCTCCAAACCACACAGTGATGCAGCTCGACAGGATGCTCTCGATGGTGCCTCTGTAGAAGATGTACATGATGGGGGCTGGTGCTCTTGCTCTTCTTAGTTTGTGAAGAAAGTAGAGACGCTGCTGTGATTTCTTGACCAGTGCAGTGGTGCTGTTCGTCCAGGAGAGATCCTCAGTGAGGTGTACACCCAGGAACTTGTTGCTCCTGACTCTCTCCACAGACAGAAGAATCTTTGAAATAAAGGGTAGATTGGAGATAGGGCGAAAATTAGAGAAAGAAGAAGGATCCAATGTTGTTTTTTTTAAGATATGGTGTCACTACAGCACATTTGAGACTCTTAGGTAATGAACCAGTATTGGAATAATATCCTGAGGAAAGGCAAGGCAAGTTTATTTATATAGCACATTTCATAAACAGTTGTAATTTAAAGTGCTTTACATAAAAGGAGTAGAATAATCATAAAAGCAATAATAAAACAATCATAAAAATAAAATGATTGAAATAATAAAATGGTTTTAAAATGATTTAAAAATTGATTTAAAATAGGTTTAAGACAGTTAAAAACAGAAAGCAATCAGTTCGGACGAAGCTCATTCAGTAAATGCACAACTAAACAGATGAGTTTTGAAACCTGGCTACTGTTTTAGAACATTTGGGCCCGGTTTCACAAACAGGGCTTAGCTTAAGCCAGGACTAGGCATTAGTTAAATTAAGATATTTAAGCAACTTTTACAAAAATACCTTATAAGAAAATATTACAGGTGTGCATCTTAACACAGAACAATGACACTGACATGTTTTAAGATATGTCAGAGCGAGATATTTTTATCTGAGAAAGCTCAAACGTGCTCAATTTAGTGCAACTTGAGGGACTTTGCATGTCATGCGCGTCCACTTGGACTTATGCTCTTCTATACTCACATAATAAACTCTCCCTTCTAAGTATGACCTGAACCAGCTGAGAGCCATCCCAGAAAGCCCTACCCAGTTTTCCAGTCTTTCGAGAAGTATGTTATGGTCGACAGTGTCAAACGCAGCGCTAAGATTTAGTAGTACCAGCACTGATATTTTACCACAATCAGAAATTAGGCGAATATCATTTATTATCTTAACAAGTGCCGTCTCTGTGTGATGCGGTCGGAAACCAGATTGAATATTGTCCAGGTGTCCATTTGAGTTTAAGTAGTTGTTCAACTGATTGAAAACTACATTTTCAAATATCTTGCTTTTAAAAGGAAGATTAGATATTGGTCTACAGTTTTCAGGGAGTTTGGAAAAGTCCCAGAACGAAGTGAGGTGTTTACCACTTCTAAGAGATCTGCTTCTAAACAGTTAAACATACTTTTGAAAAAGACACTTTTGTGTCAAGGTTACAGTTTGAGGATTTAAGGTGCTGTACTATTTTTACCAAGGTTTTGTTGTCAATTTCTTTAAAAACAGAGTGACTTCTTTTTGAAATTGTGGTTGAATCTGGTTGAAGTCTGCATAACTAGAGGATGTGCTAATCACCTTTCTGATATTAATGATCTTCTCTGAAAAGAAGGAGGCAAAGTCATTGCATTTGCTGTCAGAGAACATTTCACTGGGGAAACTGAGTTGGGGGGTTTGTTAGTCTCTCAACGGTGGCAAAAAGAGTGTGAGTACTGTTTATAAGGTTTGAGAAGAACTTCTGTCTTGCTGTGGCTAGTTCCACATTGAAAGCATGAGGACTGTTTTTATAGATGCTATAGTGAATTTCAAGTTTCATCTTCCACCACATCCGCTCAGCTTTTCTGTATTGTCTTTTCATACTCTGTACCACTGTTGATTTTCTCCAGCATGAGAAATAATCTCTGCCAGTCGCCTTTCTGACTTTCACTGGTGCAATGTCATCAATGACATTCTTAACTTTTGAGTTAAATGACTCCAGGAGAAGATCAACAGAGTCTGCAGAAATGCTTGGCATTGAAGATATAGCCTTCATAAACAGCACACTAGTGTTTTCATTAACACATCTCTTTCTGACAGAGACAGATCTAGATTCAGTGGTAGCAGAGATCAATATATCAAAGAATATACAGAAGTGATCAGATAGTGCTACGTCCTTAATGACAGTGGGTGAAATGTTTAGACCCTTACTAATGAGTTACAATAATTTTGGAAAAACTGTTATAAATTAAAGCATGTTCATGTTTTTTACGTCAAATTCTGACCCTAACATCTGAATGCTGTAGCAGAAATCGAGACCCCTCAGACCTGGCAACCTTTTTTGGTTGTTCAATTTTGGTGAGCTTGATTTTACAGTAGCTAGGAGATGTGGCAGTCAGTGTGGTCCTTCTGCTATTGTAGCCTATGAGCTTCAAGTTTTAATGTGTTGTGCTATAATAGTTTCTATTTAACACATGCCACATTTAAAGTCACTTTTATCATCTTTCCTCCTCATTCTGATGCTCAGTTTGAACTTCAGCAGATTGCCATGACCATGTGTATATGCTCAAATGCAATGATTTGCCACCATGTGATTTGCTGATTAAATATTTGCGTTAACGAGCAGTTAAACAGGTGTACCTAATAAAGAATTACTGAACTAAACCAAGAGAGAGAAAACTATTGATGTAACTTCATTGATTTGCGTGGAACCGATGTACATGTTTAAATCATATAAACTGAATGCACTTTTTTAATTCATAAAAAAGCAAGCAAGCATCAGACCAACAGCAGCAATTAGTAATTGAAGCCGGCTTGAAATTATTTTTGGCAAAATGGCTGAAAAATCATAAATACAACCACTAGTAATATGACTTAAAGGGGGGGGGGTAAATATATGAGTAAATATATATTTACTCATATATTTAGTATTATATGCTAAAGTGAATTCATTACAAGTTTGGTGTCAGTTAAGGTTTTTTTCTCTTGATGGGACAGAGAAGAACACATGAGAATGTGGGGAAACACTTTACCACGGAAGCGATGTCAAGAGCTCCACACCATACCTCACCGGAGACTTCATTGTCTGTGTGCCCTGTCCTCTATTCTGCAAACAACACACCAAATAAACTTTTAACAACACTTCAGCGCTGACCAATGTATTTGATGTTATTACAATCCGACATCAAATACAAATCTATAATCTTTAGTGTCTTTTATAATCCTTTAGTGTCGATTTAAGCCTCAGTAAACTTCAAGACCTCCGATGAGCAGATCAGAAACACAACATATTCATTAAAGGACATCACTGTTTCGTAATATACTCCACTTTGACAGAGATTTAAGTAAAAAGCGTGTGTCTTTTCCTATGAGGTCCTTTCAGGTGTTCAGTGTCTTACATCAATGACGACGTCTCATCAACGACTCAGTGGCGATAGAAAGATACAGCTGTCGTATATCATTACTGTGCTTCGTCGTCGAAGATGCAAAGCTTGGTAACGGAGAGCAGGGATTAATAAACATGTTGTCCTTTGTGAAGTGAGGTGTTTGTCCCCTCATTGTAGTCTTTGTGGATGGTATTGATGACTGCTCTAAACAGCTACCATTGTGTCTCCTTTCATATGAGAATGCCTGTTAAATTGGTTTAGCACTTTGAAACATCTCATTCACGTATCTTTGACCAGTCACAGCATGAAAGCAGTTGTAAGGAACGGCAGACACTGAGTGTGATTAAAGGCAAAGCGAGAGATGTGAAGCATCTGTCTCTTTCTCTCTCGCTCTCTCTCTTTTTGGCAGTGTGGTATGAGTTTGAACAGAGATGGAAAAAGCTTTCTCTTGACATGTGTCTCAGCTCTGGCCAGGCTGAGGGAGAGAACAGGGCTTTCACACAAGAGAGTCTGGCCGTGTCGAGTGTATGTTATCCTGTCAGTCAAACATGACAGCTGTTTCCAGACTGACTGAGAGAAATAAAAAAGACAAGAGAAGGGAGAGAGAATAGAGTGAGTGCTTTATTCAAAGTCCATTGAATCCATCCAATTCTTCTCGTGGTGCCTGGTGCCTGCTCAAATATACCAATCACAAACACTTTGTCTTCCCATCAGTCTAAGACCATGCAATACCACACACGCCATAAACCCAATCTTTAAAATCACATAAAACTTTTAGCATGTTTTATCCAGGTGCAAACGCGTGGTAAATGGGTTAATAACATACAAGTGTCTGTAAAGTTAAATTAATTTTAAAACACATTTAAGGACTAAATGTATATTATAAACACCATGTAATAACATGTTTTGCTTATAACGATACGTATTTACTGCATGTGGCTTTGCTGCACTAGGTTTTTCACATATTGATAAACAGTGAAGTTAGATTAAATATATTAATATACATATTACATATACTATCTATATACGCTGTATATTACAGCAATGAATGTTCATTTTTAAGCTTCATTAAAGAATTTAACTGAATCTTTTTTTAATTATATTTGACATTTGCTGCGTCTGAAATGGCATACTTCCCTATTATGTATTACGTGAAAAACAGTATGCGAGGCGAGTAGTATGTCCAAATTCATAGCATTCGAAATTCAGTAGACGAGAAGAACCCGGATTACCTACTGCTTCCGCCCGAATTCTGTAGTATGCATACCATGGACACTTTCCTATGAGGCTCCGGGAGAGGAGGTGTCATATTTTAAAAACATTTGGCTCATTTCAAATGTAAGTACCTCAGGAAAAAAACATGGTTTATTGTGATTAAATTACACTTGTTTAACACAATCTTAATAAACGGATGACATATTGAAAGTTACAATTTTTGCGCGGTTGTGACGACACATAACACGTGACAACATCAATATGGTGGATGTAGTAAATCCAAATTCCATTCATACTACCCCCATTCATACTATATAGAACGTACTTTTTAACGGTCGGGTAGTACGTTCAATTTTAAAGGTAGTACTTAAGCACTATGCGATTTTGGACCCAGCCTCTTCCTGGCATTTTGATCTCCCTGACAAACCGACTAATACATACATACACATAAATTTAGTTTTATAAGATATTAAACATGCTCTTCACATATGTATTCAAGTCATTGTACGATTTGTTTAAGTTATATACAAAACACTGTTCATACAGCCTACAAATCAAGTGCGGCAAAAGAATTTGTTAGCGTATCAACCACTGTCCATTTCTTACACAACATTTTATGCATATTCTATGAGATGTGCATCTGTTTTTGGAGAATAGAGAATCTACACCTCCTGCATGTTCATATTTTACCCATTTGCTTGGAACGCTCTGGGTGAGAGCTCACACTGAGACCAATGGATAAGATAAGCGTAATACTTATACATTTATCACCAATAATCACACTTCTCTCTGTGTGCCAATACTTTCAGACAGGAATAATGAGATGCCTTGCCGAGACAGGTTTTGAATATAAAACCTCTGCGTGTATGCGAACATCCTGGGACTGTCGCTCTGAAGGTGAGGAAAACACTATTAGACAGCTGTAAAGCACCGTCAACAATTTACCAGATTAAAACGCCTTTCCAATCGATATATAAATAGTTACAATTTTGGTGCCTACTGTTTCTCGTAAGAACTGAAAATGATACCATCCTGTGTGAAATGGAGAAGCAGAGTTAGTTTTGTGCTGAAACATTTTCCCAGGGGTTGAACACACATACCTAGTTCAACCCTTTCAACTCTTTGTTCCTGGTAGGTCAGGGCCTGTTTACACCACCTACTGGCAGTGAGGTAAAATGCAAGTTCTGCCGTCGTAAATCACATTTCCGAAGGTATTTTTAAATCCATTGCTTTACACTTACAAACAGGGCCATTGTAATCCACGCAAGTGGGAGCGCAACCCAATATTTTCGAGCGAACATGCCCATGACTTCACCCACTAAATAGGACTTCATTTTCTAAAGCCCACCTTAATTAAAAGTTGTTTTAATGTTTGCTATTGTGAAGCGATTTGAAATCAAAATTAGATGTTGAATATGATAATGTAATACCTAGAGATGTGAGGCAATATCTAGAGTAATCCCTAATATAAATTAAAGCAGCACTTGATTTTATATATATATATTTCCCATAATCAAATGTTTCAAGAAGAATAACGCAACTTATTAGAAGTACTATAAAAAAGAGGGGCAGTATGTCACTCTGTTTATAGAACGTCTCTGTGGTGCTGTGGGCCTCTAGCATATTGCTCTGAACTCCACCAACTGGAGACTAATTTGCTGCATTTACAACCAAAACAAATGGGTAGGGTACTGCTGTTTGGTGTGTGACATAAGGACAGCTCTTTCCCGCTGAAATGTGAATCTGAGGGACTTTATGGAAAGGTGTATATCACTTGCCACTTGATCATTAAAGATATGATTACCATTGAATGGGCTCAGACGGCAGAACATTCATTAGTATGGCAACAGATGGGGACGTACATTTTCCTCGCGCATACTTCGGAAATGGCTCTTCGGGTAGCTGTATAAATATGATGCACTGCTTCACGTCTCACTTTATAGAGGCGCAAAGTCAAAGCAACCAGGTATGCACTGCAGGGGACAAATAACTCCACGTATCTGGCAACCCTATCATGAATGATCTATTCCACACACAATGGTGTGGTTTACTAGCTGTCTTGCATATTTGCATTTCTCATAATTTATCGCGGGTCGCAAGGAATACAGAGTGGAAAAATAGCAGGCAACCCTGATTTCTGCCTTCATGGGAAGTACATCTCCCAAGTGAGAATGCATCATTTTCTATTATATGAACAATTTTCACTGTCAGTGGAAATATAGGGCTGTAAAAAAGTGGAATGGGGTTTGACATGCACATCAGAAGACAGTATGACTATTGTCATATACATTGTTAAGCCAGACAAACTGAAGCCCAACCAATATTCATTATCATATTGATTTGAATAATTCATCATTGTGCGATTTTTGTGGTTGAGAGAGAAAGAGAGAGAGAGAAGGGAGGAAGGGAGGGAGAAAGAGAGAGAAGGAGAGAAAGAGACAGGCAGTAAAGAATTATCTAACAAAAGAACAGCGTTGTACCACGGGGACGTTTCTCTGTTCCAGTTCATTGATGGAGTTGATGAAGTTTAAATGAAGCGGACACAGGATAAAAGTGAGGGTATTGACCAGCAGGCGCTTGAAAAACCTGATACATGCGCAAAAGCAAGATTTGCTAAATGCTCTAATCTTCAATCAAATCTAACATCAATACAGACAAAGTTTGGTAATGAGAGATTCAATGAAGCATGAAGGAGAGAGAATTAATTCCCTTTGCCTAAACTGGGTTCAACTTTGAAGCTTTGCTCTTTGGGACAGACAGTTATCTAAATGCTAAATAAGAAACGTATTGTACTTTTCACAGTATGCTAATCATTTGTTCATTTCATCTCCATTATTTGTTCTCCCGTAGATTTGAGTTGTTGATCTAGTGATTACAACAACATTGGACGGCGTCTGGAAGTGGGCAGAATACTTAACAGTCAATTCAACAAGGCCTATGCGCAAATATAACGCAGGCCTCTAATTTAAAATCTCAATATTGTGCAGCCTGACTGACTCCAATTATAGACGTGACAAACTACAGATTTTATGTCCATCGACCCCGTATCATAGTTCAATGCTAAAGCAAAATTAAATTTTCAGTTGAAACGTATTATACAACCCTATATTCAATAACAAATAAGGGAAAATAAAAGCTGTTATTACATATGTAATTACACTGTAATATATATATATATATATATATATAATTATTATTTATTTATTTTTCATTTTTCTTATTCTTTATATTAAGTCTTGCATCGAACCATGTATAATGCATGTTTATATATAAAATAGACATTAATTTATTATCACCTCTTACAAACTCATGGTGAGACGACATGTTTTGGCATGAGTTTCACATTGTTTTTACGATCTTAGAAATGTTTCTGAACTTTGGCAGGATTGAGCAACGATCACAGCTCAGGATGTTGCTAGTAAGCCTGGAGGTGACAGACGCATAACAGGTGACAACTCCCCGGATGAGCTGTGATATCTACACACACTGTGTCAGCTCTATGACCCATAACAGCGCCAGAAAAAAGAACACGGAGAGAGGGCAAAATGTTGAGAAAAAAAAAGTATTTTCTCTCTGATCGTGTCAGATTAGAGCAGTTTAACATGATTGTCGGTGATTGCGCACCACCTGCAATGTTAGCCTCTCTGCCAGCAGGTACAATATGGCAACACTTTCTAGGCACGCATATGCAACACCATATTTTCAGTTGAACAAACATTGCCAAGACATATGCTTATGTCATGGATCAGAGTTCCTCCATAATTAGAGATAGATCTGTTATCTCTTTTTTCCGGTTCATTACAATTGGGATATTTAAAATGTGTATTAAATATGTATTATTATTAAATAATAATTCAATCAAATTACACATGAAACAGGTATTTCTATATTAAATATTACATATTATGTTACAGTAGCCTGAATGTGAGCACATTTAGTCGTTATTTTGCATTTATCGCTGAAAGGCAATAGTACATTTAGCCGAGCAGGTTCTGCTGTTCTATTTGTGTTGGTATAAGCGCGATGGGACCTGGAATCTGCAAGTAAAGAGTGTCTGTCAAACCCCTATCTAATCTGCATGTTTGTTTCTTAAACAGGGCGTGTTAGTTTCTTTCTTCAGCCCGGGAGATGTGCGCTAAAACAAACTGCGCTCTCAAAGCTCTGCGCGCCTTTGTACTGCTGCGTGTGTCTTTCTACTGTCACTTATTCCCCTTCTGGTTCTGTCATTTGCTCTATATATTCACGTGTCGCCTGACACATTTCTCAACAGCAGTATACAGTTGGGTCGCAATTATATATATATCAACAAAGCAAAAAGCAAAAGAAAGCATTGCTTACGGTGAAGCTATTCCACGTTTAAATGGTAAAGGAATAAACACGCGGCAGGATGACGCGTGCAAGCACAAGTTTGTGTTTGTTTGTTTTTGCGCTGAAACAACAGACATGTCAGTGCAGTAAATGCAAAATTATTTAGTTTTTCTGTCTGAGGCGAGGCTTTCTAAATTTAGACAGCACTGTCCCAAGGTGGGGGAGAATTATGAATATTATAAGACAGTGCCAAAATATTTGGAGTTCTTTCTTCATTCTCCCAAATTATATGGTTCATCCCGTAAGAATGTAGGCTTAATATATGTATTTTAATATATATATATA
>JAUYWG010000039.1:7623848-7657105 GCA_034779775.1 Enteromius afrohamiltoni | reverse complement strand
TACACACCAAATAATTAGCATGGAATAATAATCATAGTAAAAACAGTTAATCAAATCATAAACTATTGACAAAGCCAAATTATCGAACTTGGAAATAGTCTAAACTGAAAATATATGGAAAATATATCATCTTTCTTCATTCTGCAGATCACTAGCCATAGTTTCCTACTTTACATTTTTCTCTACACGTTTTTTTTTTTTTTTTTAAGTGAGTACCTAAACAGGGTAAACTGCAGTTAGGCAGACTCATCTGAAACGTTTAATGTTGGCTCAACAAAGCATCTGTAGCCAAATGGATCTTAATTGCAGTGCAGTGACTCCTTGTGGCCTACATCTGAACTGCATGCAGTTTACATTTCAAAAGAAAAAAAATGTATAGCAAACAGAGGCTTCAAGCCAAATACAGCATACGCAATCTTATTTGATTGGCCCAATTCTCTCTACATTTTCATTGGTCTGAAACGATCAATTAACACTCGCAAACGGAGCTGGGAAGACCAAATTGGCGCCGCATTTTATTACAGGAGAGAAATCTTGCATTTTGATTTGGTTGTTATTTCCCCCAAAGTGTGAGAAAAGCATAACATGTTTTTTCATCATGAGTTAACCCATTACAACCAATACATACCGAGATAAGTTTAATAAGATACAGCAAGTATGAATTAGGTTGCCAAGTATTTAATTAATTTATTGTAACAGGAGATAAGCAACACACTCATTAATCTTAGATAAGTGATAAACGCATATATAATGCTTTATAGAACAGGGGAAGGATGTAGACTAGGCTATTTAACTATTTTCACAGTTTATAGCCTACATGGTACTGGACAATATTTGAACCTTCTGCATGGAGAATAAAGAGGCTCCGTGTGTTTTACGCGTCATGTCTCATGCCCGGGATACCCGTCGGACTCGTCACTTTTGGCTCATATTCTGCATTTCTTCCCGAATCCAACTCAAATCACTTTCATTTTGTGGCTTGTCAAGCCTCCAATTTAGTGTGGAAAGAAAAGCAGGTCATGGTGCGCCCGGAGGGATGAGCGCCAGCTGCTCAGTGACCAGTCACACCTACAGTTCTGCTGCACATTCATTCATTCATTGTTCAGAGAGTCCAGAACCATTTTCAAACGTTATTATTGTTATTAAAATTATTATTATAAGCCTAATTCTGCTTGTTAGGGGGGTTTAGCATGGCACTCACAGAATAAATTTAGTATTATAGGCTATAGCATATATATATATATATATATATATATATATATATATATACACACAATAATATACAATTATTATTTTATTTTATTGCCTTTTATTTATTCATGTATTTAACTCCAATCTAATCCTAACATACCGCGTTTATGCCGTATAGCCTATATTTAGACCATGACATATAAGCTAAGACGTTCACATAAGAATAATAATAACTATTATTATTATAGACTAGCACTACTCTAAATAAAATTAATTAATTAATTCATAATTTGGTGAATTAAAATCATGCAGGATTCAAAGTTTGTTTGTTTCCCCCCCATTGTCGGCTACGTAATTAATTCTATGTAATTAATTGGAATCATTTTATTATAGCTAACTGTAATTATGTCGTCATAATAGTACGTAATGACGTGTCTTTAGGGCAGCTGATGATTAGGACCTGCTGTCAGCTGCTGAAATGAAGCGAAGCAGTCGAGCGTGCAGAGCGACATGACTCGCTATTGTTCGAGGCTTGTCAACATATTAACCTGAATTCCCTGCAGTCATCCACTATACCGAATTAGTGCAGTAGACAAGGAAAAGGAAAAAAAGAAGGCAGACTAATTGAAAAACAATTGGCGGGAAAGCACATTAATTAATAGGCTCTATACCGCATGTCAGATGATGCCCCGAGAGCTTGAAGCCTTTTGTAAAAACCGTCCATTAAAAATAATTTAGAGCGAATGGGCGAGCTAATTTCTCATTAGCCTTTGTTATAAGACCTAGTTACACATAATTAGGGATGATACAGTTGTAGTTTCACCTTTATGTTTAAGAATAAAGGCTGTTTGAGATCCTAACATGCAAGAAATACAGATATAAACACGGAGACAGAGAAATGGATTTCCTGCTCCACAAAAGCTGACTGTGGTGAACCTCAGACAAGCCATACAGATCTAATTGAATGTGACAAGGGCTAAAGCATATTTTTGGAGGACCAAAATGGTGCATCCCAAACAGGTTTCATCCTTGTCAAAATGTATTGATTTCTCTGGTTTTGTGGAGTGGTTGATGTCTCTCTTAGTCAGCGGTCAGCGGGAGAGGGTTGGTTTAAGCAGGTTCAAATGGAGGGGTGATACTAACACCCCCCTAACGAGTCGGTAAAACTGGATTTAACTTGGGATGTCGCTCATTGTTTTACAGATACACTTGAGGCAACTCTCAGTGTTACTCTAGATGTTTTCAAGCATCACAGTACATAAAATAGTGAGATATATTATCTACATTTGAACTGATTTACATTAAGGCGACGGAGAATACACCTACATGCGTATACTATTTATTTATTTTTTATTAATTTGTGGAACGGGGAGTTGGAGATGAGTAGCAAAGGGTGGAGAAGGAGCAGAACAGAGAACACGAGCTTGTGGCGACCGCGAAGGTGATGAATTTCTTCTTGGCCACAATAACTGCACCTGGGTTTCCTTTGGTGTATCCAGAGGTAAATAATTGATGTGAGGATAAAAGCGTTTGTGAGGGGGAGTGAGACATTCAGACAAGGGGGTGAAAACCCGACCAGAGCCCACTGTACCGTGCCCCCCTCTCAGCCCAAGCCTGGCCCCTCGCCGTTTGGTGGCCCCTCACACCGCCCCCTCGGACGAGCGCTTGAAGTGCAAATCTGTGTTCTGACTTGTTCCTGGTTGCTGTCAGCATGTTTTCCTCTTGTCAGTGGCGATTGACTGGGGGCTTGTCTCACCCTTGTGCCGGGACTGTAGCGGGATCATTGACAGGCCAGTGACACTGCCCAACCAGATAATGGAAACCTATTGATTTTTTTTGTTCTCACACTCTCTCTTTCCTCTCTCTCTTTTGCTGTCTTTTTTCACAGAGGAAGTGAAGGCTCTTACACTTTAGGAATGACCGAAAAGCAAGGGCATGGTCGACAGCGTCGAGGGCTCGGTCACCAGTCCTGATCTTCAGGTCGCTCCTGCCACTTCGTAGGAGGGAAAAAGTCAAGACGAGTGGCAGTGTTTGAGAAGTGAAAAACACTAAGAAAGAGGAGAAAGTGCCCATCAATCAATCAATCAATCAATCAACGGTATCTCCTGGTGTTTGTGTCAGGTGCACCTGAGACTACTATAAGGAGATAAATATAATGTGAGATAACCCCTCTTCCTGCGCTTCTTAGCCTGCCTTTGTCATAACCGCAGCAATGAAATATTAAGAACGTGCTTATCCGCCAGAGGGCGATTTTAATTACCACCTAAGGTTACACCATTAATATGAAACAACACCGTGCGCAATCTCTTCCTCATTCGTTCTAGAGATTCGATTTAACAAATAAAATCTGGTGATTAATAGAAAGCCTCTCTCTGGCTTCCCGAAGCCGAGTCATTATGCCTCCTGATTCAGATAAGATGTGCTCTCTTGCACACTGAGATGGGATGACACTTGTATACTGTTTTAATGGAGGAATCTCCAGAGAGCAGGCCTCTTTGATTCACTGCCTAATGATAAGCGTGCTCTGGTCTGTCAGCGGCTCAACCCCGTGGCAGATGGCTGGTGTGGATCTTACACATTTCTTTATGTTCTTGCCTCCCCCCTCATCCACCTCATTCTTAAAGCTGCCAATGGTATAATGGAAAAACTCAATCCTGGTCATGGTTAGCTCAATCTCATTATAATCCCTCGTTTTTTATTCATTCGGCCCTTTGGGACACTGTCTGCCCACCATGCAGCTTCCAGCCTTGGTGGAGTGTCTTTTGATTCAGCCAGGAGAGCCTAATGAAGTCACAGAGAGATACAATTATTTCCCAAAGCAGGGGCATTAATGTACTCCAAATTCCCTCTGGAGAAACGTGATGACAATTGGTTTGTACAGCTTTGATCGTCAGTCTAAGCCCTGCCCGGGACAAACTGTGAGGTCGCCCCCCGGTCCAGACGCTTACTGATGAACCTGAAAACCGACCCCGGTCAAGCCGCTTTCTCTGGTATTATCAGAGCTGTTTCTCTACACAAAGATGGAGATGATATCATGGAGATCTTTGATACTTACATAATGACACTGTTGGACAGAGCTTTTGTCAACAAAGTGACGGTGTAAAGTAAATAAGTATTACAGCATAAAAAGATACAAGGTTTTAAATCACAATTACATTTTAATTGGCTATTAGTGACTTAACAGAGACATAAATACAACGTGTTAACGCTTCCTCTGTCCATTAACACATTGTACACCTTAATTGATCGGTATGTGCTTGCACATTATCATCACCAAGTAATTGTATATAGTTACATGGTAACTATTTGAAGGGATGACCAGGGCATGGAAGACTATACCTCCATTTGGTCTTTACCTACAGATCTACTTACAATCAAATGCTAAGAAATCCTTTACCTCCGAAAGAATGAGTGGTAAAGATTCCCTTAAGTATCCTAAAGTATAACATAATAATTAGTTGTGTTATTATACTTTTGTCAGATATACCTTACATTGTAGCACCATAAAATAATGAGCAAAACAGTATTTGCAGGGGTTTTAGCTACGTACAACAATATAGAACAATTACCTTTTTTGACATTATATACATACTAACTAATTAATATTGCATCACGACAGTATTGCCCATGATATTACTAAACGGCTGGAAACTTTTAAAAATCTTCATTGATATTTTCATAAATTTCACAGTTCCTTTCTTTGATAATGGCATTAAAAATATTGTAATAATTTGTGTGTTACATGTTTTTGGGCTCTAATGCAGGTATATGCAATATGATATTTTTTCCTCGATGAGTTAAATGAAGCATAAGAGAAATCTTAACCATAAATGAAGCACTACTTGTGTGTGTGTGTATATTATAATATACTCTCTTAAAAAATAGGTTATACATATGTCTTAGTCAGTGTAAATAAACATTGCGGCGCAAAATTACAGTAAATAGCAATAATTCCTTGTAGCTTTTTTCGAAGCTGATCATTCGACATCTAAACAGTGACCTCTGAATTCTATGATTTGGACAGTTTGTAAAATCTAGTTGCGGGATTTTAGATTTGCAAGTCACAGCAGCTGAGAACTGCAGTCTGTGGTGAGAGACTGCATAATGTGCACATCCAAGATCTAAATATAGCTCTACATCTATGTTGCAAGTAGCATGCCCTTACGAATAACCGAAGACTGATATAATTGAAAAAAACAAAAAGGATAATATGCAATATAAGAAAATCTTTCATTTACATTATATATATTTCTATTCTGTATTCATATATAGACGTATATACAGTATGTGTATTTGTTTATGAACGTGTGCAGAACAGGTGTACAGTGAGCGTAGCTGGTGTGTAAACGTGGCTTAGGAGACCCCCTCAGGCAGACTGAGAGGAGGGTGTGTATCCAGAAGCAGGCGCTCGGGGGGAGATGGGGAACACAGCTCTTCACACAGCGCCGAAACCTCCACCATACCTGCACCTACGCCGGGGATACTCGTGTGCATAAGATGCCTCTGCAAGTGCTTGATCCAGTCTTCCTGAATCGACTGAGGACCCTGGAAGATCAGATCGCAGAACCTGGGGGAAAGAAAGACAGATATGAGAACTCCTGCTAGTGGTAGGAGAGAGTGCAGGAGTGCTTTAAAGTACCTGCAGGTCATTCTGTAGATCACTTCAGAGGCGGCCTGTGAAGATGAAAACACCTTTCTTTTTGGCCCAGGCCTTGATCTCGGCCTCTTCTGTTTACAGTCATATGCTGCGAAACAAACAACATAATTAAAATCAACAAAAAGCAGAGTGGCTGGATGATTAGATTCGATTAGATTGCAAGAGTACCCTACTTGTTCCTTCTAATAAGGCAATTTTCTTCCGTCGTGCATATGCTCTGAGATGATTGGACAGGCTGACAGCACTGTGGAACGTCGTGTTGCAGTGGATGCAGATCTTCTTGTTCTCTGGATCACACATAAATAAAAAGTTTGGAGCTAATGAGCATTTACATAACAGTTCCATGACCTTGCGTTTTTTTTTTCTGTAGCTGCTCTCTACTCATGACTGCTCTTTAAAAAGCGAAAGTATGTTATACGGCTACACAAGTCTGTAATTTAGAAAAGGAACACACCAGCTTGAAGAAAATAAAACTGTGATTCCCTGAGTGTCTTTACCTCCCACTCCATCTGTTTTCATATCATAAAGATCGACGGTGCACTCTGTTTTTGAGGACATGTAGTTGCATGTTCTCAGGTTTTGCACTCAGTTTGTTGGTTTGTTTGTTTGTTTTTTACGGGCAATGTTTGAAACTATTAATCTGCTCTCATTGTATTTTTAGAAGAAATGAGTTCATTCAGTGCTATTCCACAGCGGTTATATGAAGCTTGACTGTAATATATGGTAGAAATGTTTCAAAAATATACTAATAATCAGGGTTTATAATACAGTAATTCCAAAAGGGCTAATTACAACCTAGGGCTGCCAACTAATTAGATGTTTTGATCTCTCTTTATATTATGTTAATTTACTATATACTTGGGTCAAGAAAAATGTATTGTTAGGTACAATGTGTTTATGATGTTCATGTTGTAGGCCTACTGCATATCCCAGTGGGCACCTTGATATCAATTTGACATCAAATATTGGACAAGACTGGATCAGGATGCTGTAATGTCTTTTTATACTGAGTTTGGATGGCAGTTTCTTCCAGTGGTAATTGTGTGAAAATAGGTTAATACCACACTAAAACTTGTTTAATGTATGTGTCAGCCAGTATGTTTGACATTCAATTTACATACAATCAACATAATTTCAAGTTTTCGACACCACTTTGATTTGCATATTTGACCAGTTTTTTTCTATCAATTTTGGTGTCAACTTGATGTCTATTTTGATGTTTTTGAACACCTGTGTGGACGGTTTCTTACTCATTCTGTGCAATTGCAGAATTTTAAAATAATAATAATAATAATAAAAAGGTTTGCATATAGACAGTGCTTCTTTCCATAATATAGAAGTTACATAAAGGTCAGGAGCCATGAACTCTTAATTGTGTTAATAGTTCATATAATCATACATAATCGCATTATTTTCATTAGTATTTTTTTTTTTATTTATTGTACCAAATCAACATTTTAATTGAAAGTCCTAATACAAACATCACTGAAGATTAAAGATAAAGTATTTTGGTCACTACACTATGATGCAAACAAAAGTACATACACAAGAACCTTGAGATGATAAGCTATTATTGCTTTACCTGATTAAAAAAATTATAAATTTGCATTTCTAATCATAGACTACTCTGAAAAACACTTCTTTTTTTTCTAACTGTCCTCATTGAACCTCCTGCAATAACTGTTAGCACTCAACTACCAATCAAAGCGTTCCAGCAGAACTAAAAAAACAGACCTGATTATCTGAGTCTGGCTGAACAGTCAAATCAAATGTATTTAACAGTGTATGTCCAATTAAAATAGACAACCTGTGAAATAAATGTGATTGTGAAACTTCATTAATTAGTTTTTTTATTAATGAAATGGGAGTTTTATTTGGGTAGACATGAAACAAAGATGTGCAAATACAGCTGATGTGTTTCCAGTAGTACATAAAAGAACGCTATGCGTTTTACATTTGAATTTCAAAGCCACTTTTGATGACATTCATTCTTTTTGTACCTGCTACAATATTTCAATGAGTGGCAAACTTTTACCATGCACTCTGTGAATCTTGTGTTCCCTCTCTCTTTTAATGGCATCAACTGGCATCTTCAAGGTTACAGGAAGAGAACTTTGTCTTAAGTATGAGACGTCTGTCATACATATTTAATATGGAGTGTATGACTGAAATTGGGTTTAAGGTGCACTGTAAATAATGAAGGCAGTAGAGGTGGAAAAACATATGAGAGCAGCTGTGAAGCAAGGCTGTGCAGTCATGTTACACCGTATTGATCATTTCTACCCATACTTACTGTAAATATCTCAAATCAATGGTACGGCACTTAACAAACTACTTTATTATTTACACTTCAAGGGCTATAACTATTAACAAAAGACTAACAACAATAAAAACCCTATGTTATGGGAATAAAGAATGTTCAACGCTGGATTGTGACCCAGATATCTGAAACCTCACCTGTCTGTCAGTCTCAGATTCTTTGATTCAACTTCACTCGAAACAAGACAGATCACACGCTCAGCTGTCAGTGAACAGGCAAAAGCTTCTTGTCATGCAGGGGTTTTGTTTTCACTAAAATTGCTCAGTATCAGTGGTACTTTCAAGCTCTTCTTGTCCATTTACAATGTATAAGAAAATAGAAATTAATGGCCAATTAGGAGCCTAATATTTTCTCAGTCACTAAACTTGATGCTAAATGGGCATACAGTATGTAATCAAATATATAAGGAAGGTAATTTTATTGTAAAAATTTGAATTTCTGAGACTTGATAATGGCTTTGTACAAGAGAACAAACAAACATTTCAGTAATTTTTCAATGTAAATTTTCCCTCTACACTGTAAAAAATTACAGTGATTTTAACAGTAAAATACTGTGAACATGTCATGGTAAAAACCTGTTAAATGGTTAATGGTAAATTCCTAACAAAAAAAAACATCATTTGGGAAAACCTGTAAACTGACATTACCTGCATTGCATTTCAAATTTAGTTTGAATTTGACGGTTTTTTTCTTTGAACTATGTTACTATAACTGTTTTTTTATTTTCAATTATGTTATTAGGGTTGAATGTTACATGTAATTTTGTTAAATTAATTCAAATTGTATATTTCAGTTTAACGAGTCTTACCATGATGCTGTTTAGTGCTTGTGTGAATCACACTGGGCACCATCTATAGGTTCATTTTTAAAAGCTGCTTGTGATGGGCTTGGGTTCACCATATAACTGTTTTCGTCACCACCCGCCTTGGTGCTTAGCAGTATTTGTATTTCAAAGATACAAAAAAGATTTCAGTGCTTTAGTAGGTTGGTAAATTAACATTACAACAAAAATTACGGTACTTAACTGTAAATTTAACTTTAAAATTTTGTTATCGTATTTTTACTGTTGAATTCCGGCAACCACAAATGCTACCATTTTGTTACCATAAATTTTATTTTAGTGTAGTGAACCATTAAATGCTGGAACAAAAGTTGGGATTAGTTGGTACAGACATATAGAAGTTAATCAACTGAATTATTGTATGTATTTTGGTGGAGAACCTGTTAACCTGTTATTAAAGATGCTTACACATACTGAAGCTGTTGCTGAGAAAACATATCATTACACATTGAATGTTTTATCATTAATATTTGAGGGTCAATTCTTCTTTAAAAGGTTCAATGGGACTACTAATGTCTGCAGCTGCAGTATTGGTGTTTTAAATATTTATGTAAAAAATACGCTTTGTAAATTAGTATTTAATAACAAATGACACTTGAGTGAGTGTGTGGTTCCTAACCTTGGCTCCAGGTAGGATCCAGCTTCACAGATGGTGTTCTGGGTAAACTGCCACTAGTAGAGGAGCTGGTCAAAGGAGTCCTGGCCTCCTCGGAGTAACCTTCAACCTCCATTTCTTGCTCCACTTTCGTATTTCCCAGCAGATCCTCTAAAGTGCTAGATTGAAACTTATCGGTCCTCTTTCTCTCTCTATCGACCTGTGTGGGTCTGATCATTGTCCATTCATCTGGTGGGCCAGTTGTATGATGGATCTTCATGGGAATGCCGGAGGACGTAAGAAACAGTCCATCGCTGCTGGCAAACTTTTGAGAGACAAAAGGTTTAGATAAGTGCGGTCTGGAACCAAACACCCTCATAATGTTCCTGTACTCCGTCTCATCCTGAAGAAGTTCCATTAGGATGCAGAGAGGTGACTTGCTAGCACCCGAAATTGTCTTGCCAATCCGCTTCAGGTGACCCCTCACATGATTGGAGAGGCCGGTCTTAGTGTCAAACCAGCCCAGGCACAGCGGACAGGTATGCTCGGTTTTAGACTCTGGCTTATCTGCCATGATGAAAGCACATAATTACTTTAAATGAATAAGTTACATGTAGAAATGTTTGTACACAAACATAAATAAAGGTTATGCATGTGTGATTTTAGAGAGCATTATCTAAAATCACAATGACTTGAACAAGGAAAGGTGAACAATAATCACCTTTTCTGATTCTGCGATTCACTGAGGGAATTTTTCTGCGTATGCGAGGCTGGCGGTCCTGAGATGCCACTTGCTCAGGTGACACCACATGACGAGCATCATAACTTAGCCCCACCCTATGTAAGTGTCCTCTCACATGGTTGGACAAGCCCACTCCAGACTCAAACACTGCAGGGCAATAGGGACAGCACTTCCTGCCCACCAAAGGCAAAGGGTTGACAATGTACTCTGCATAAGGCTCGCTTTGCTGATAATCAACATGATCAGGGTTATCTTCACTTATTATACTCTCAATACACTCCTCCTTCACTATAAATGTACAAATATCATCACTGTCAACCTCAACGCTATTGTCTGGATTAGTATGATTGGCATAGTCCGGAATGTTGCTGTTGAAAGGGATGAGATAATCACTGGGGGTATTGCTATAAAACTGATCCGAGGACTCTTTGGTGCAGTCGCTGAAATCCTGAGCACCTTCATAGTCATCTCCCTCTTGTGGTGTACTAGAGTCCCACTGTGGAGACTCAGGCTCACATTTTGGAAGACGCACATGAGGAATATCTGCATGGGTGTTGTGATACGGGATTGACATTTTTCTTTTGGAGGGTACTTTGTGCCGCAGTGTTTGCAGTGCTAAAGTACTGCCGGCTGAAGAATCTTTGGGACGGCTCTCAGTGCCAGGGTTCAGACAGGCTGCTTTTCTCACGATCTCTGTTTTCGTTGTAAGATGTACGTCAAAGCTAGAAAGATATTTTGTCCTCTTTTCGGAGACAGCGCTTTCATATTCTTGATTGTCTTCTTCGACATACGGGAGACCTGTTGTCACGTCTATTTTCTCTGTAGGCAGAGGGGATAATTTGCTTGGCTTGTCACTTCTCAGTGAGAATGGTGACAGCTTGTTTGCTGGGCTGCCAGGGCTCCATTTGATCAGCGAGGAGCCGAAACCATCACAGACTTTATGTGTGTCTTTGCTTTTCACATTAAGGTCAGCTGAGCCATTGGGCCTAAAGGGCAGCTGAACTCTGTCCCTAACAGACCGCTTCTCTGTGCTTTGAATCTTTGGCATAAGTAAGGATGAATCCATATTTTTGGGTTGGTCCAACACAGCTTTTATGTGGTCATCCACGCTGCTGTGTTGTTGAGGTTTAAAATTCTCAAAATTTTGCCCGTGGATAAGCTCCACGTGCTTTCTGAAACTATACATGTTCTTACTTCTAAATGTGCAACTCTGACATACAAAAAAGTCGCCAGTCTTGCCACATGCATTGTGGTGAGCTGTGCACTCGTGTGCATCCATTTCAGTCATAGTCATGTTATTAAATACCTCACAGCCATAAGGCGGCTTCTCCTTCTCGTTAGTTTTGCAAGGATGGACGAAAGTTTTGGGGCACTTCGCTCCAAAGACGCACTGGGGACACTGAAGACAAGCTCTTCTTCCCTCGACATCTATCTTACTGAAACCTTTAATCTCTTCCATCAGTCTCTCCCTCCGCACCTGATGGATTATCATGTGCTTTTGCAGAGAGGTTAGGTCTCGGAACGAACGCCCACACTCTCTACATATAAAGGGTCGGGGAATGTCTTCTTGTCTCACCTTATTATTCCTATCTAAATGATACATCATATGCCTATGCAAATGCCTCTTCTCCTTGAAATTATCGTTGCACTTTGAACACGGGAAGAAGGACAGCTCCTCGCCTGTTTTTGTCTTTAACCGTGCCGATTTTTCACCCATGTAGGTGTTTGTTTCTACATCGCTGCCGCCTTCATCACATCTCTCTTCCTTCTCGCTTGAAATTAGCTCCTGCATGGCAGCCGACTTGTCGCAGAATTTCTCCAGGCGCAAACCAGCATATGCTTTCAAACTTTCTGGCTCTTTCCTGAAGGCATGTTCTTTGTTAATGGACGACTCAAAATCAGAGTCTTCGTCAGTTAGGGAATTCTGGGATGCGTAATCAAAGCCATCATAAACCTGTCCTCCAGTGTCAGCCCTCTCCATGGCATGATTTTTATGTATCCTCCGTCTTCGCTTGGCAGGTGGAGCTCCATCAATCTCTACCTTTGTTCTTACTCCATCACCTGCTACGCTGCTTTTCAACAGTATCTGCATGAACTTCTCCTGCAGGCCCCAGTTCAGACCATCACAGTCATCAGAAGAACTCTCTGACAACTCAGAATCAAAGTCCCATAAGCACCCTGCTTTGATTCCCTTTCTAGCCAACAGTCGGCTGATTGGCCTGTTATCCAAGCCTTCCCCCACCAGCACATCTAAGGAGGCCTCACCGTCACTGTTGTTTGATTCAGATGAAGCCCGTGCGGGCTGCACTTTTAGGGCGCACCCTTCTGTTTTCTGCCGGGTGTCTGATTGAAGCTCACTGGGAGGCGGTAACACCTCAGGGCTGGTGTCTGTCCCGGGCAGAGGGGACATGTCTTTGTTGTGGACGCAGGGCTCCTCTGAGGTACAGTGTGAAGCAGCTCCATTAACAAGTGCTCCTGAAGGCAATGAGTCGTTTGTGCTGGGGGCAGCAGGGACGCTACCACAGACAAATGGGTTCGGCTGGACTCCATTTAAAGGGTTTTGGTGACTGTCCAAGGGCAGGGGCTCTGGTGGATCCAAGCTGTTACTGTTGTTGTTTGGAGAAAATGTGCTTGTCAGCTCTTGAGTGTCATCAGAGGAAGATTCTACCTCTTTGTCTTCCTCCGCACTTTCTTTTACTGCCGCCATAACAGAGACAACACAGTCTGCAAAAGAGAGACAAGCTATCAGTTTCAAGTCAGCATCTCCATATAACTACTTAGAAAGGTCAATGTCATGGTGGACAGTGTTCTTGAAAAAGGACAAGAAAACACATAAATGAATATATGAATGAAAAAAAAATATATAAATATATATATTTACTTTCAAGAAACAAATATCAAGTATCAAAAATATTTATGATGACGGTCCTCTCTCTGATATACTTTCTCGCATCTTCTTTCTCTCACTCTCTTTCATTCTCTATCTCTCTTTCTCTCTCTCTGTACGTTGCTTTACAGGCTGCACCACATACCTTTTAGAACTCAAAGGTAATAAGCAGTTGAGCAATTTTGTTATTTAAAATACTATAATGAATTTTCCTATAGGTACAGTTCTTTCACATTAATATTTTTTGCTTTTATGCAATCAAAAGAACATATCAAATATTGTTCAATTCATAAATTAAAACAGACGTTTCAGGTTATTGTGGGTATGAATTGTGCTTTAATGTATTTCTGAATAAATTAATAGATCTTATTGAAAAAAGAAGTGCATTACAAATATGCAGCATCAAAGAATCTGGCT
Organism: Enteromius afrohamiltoni; assembly: GCA_034779775.1. Classification (NCBI taxonomy): domain Eukaryota; kingdom Metazoa; phylum Chordata; class Actinopteri; order Cypriniformes; family Cyprinidae; genus Enteromius; species Enteromius afrohamiltoni. Next base: position 7,643,455 of record JAUYWG010000039.1, on the reverse strand, counting down.
TTCTAAGACATACTAATGCTGGCCTAAAACGGCCATGATTTTTTTTTGCCACAATATGCATCTCAAACACCCACTGTCACCGCTTTTTTTCACAACACACCCCAACGTTAGCCCTGGAAGTCCTGGCGAGGAAGCTTAATTATGTGAATGCACCTCTGGGATCTAACCTTCCTGTTTCTTCCACCAAAGTTCTCAGCCGCCTGCTAAAATTGACCAATTTCCATGGGAACAAAGCACACCACCAATAAGATCATATTATTATGTCTTATCACTCTCTGATGGTGCCAAAGCACATCCCAGCACGAGACTGTTGTTGCTTCAAACCTGACAAATTGGCACACTGCACACACATATACACATAGACAGACACACACACTCAGGTAGAAAGCTCCCATTCATGACTAGCCAGAGAAATATACCTCAGGTGTCATCAGCCGATCTAATTATATTTGATGGTTTTCAACAGCTCAACACCAGCAAACCTGTGGGACAACAGGACTGTGTTTAAAGGGTGTGTTAAAGGGGCCCAGGCTTGCTGTTGTCCTACTAGGCCACAGTGTATGCTCTGAGGATTTGACATTCAGCACTGGCTGCTCTCAACAGGAAGCCGCGTTGCTAACGAAGTGTTAAATTCAGTGTTAATGAGTGGCTTCACTGTTACCACCTCCTAGGTAAACCTTCCGAGCTCCATATTCTCTCCATCTGTTGGGGTGTGAGGGGCTTACGGAGGGAGAACAGACGCTCTGCATTTAAAACCAACTTCACTGCAAACCCCTAAACAGCAGGGTGGCAAAGCTTCAGAATATGATTTCAGCTCTAAATTTACAGGCCTCATTAGCTTCCAGTTTCCACACTGATCTGTTCCATACATAACAAACAGGGTTCAACTGCAATGCGTCTTTTAAAAATTCATTCGCTTCTATTTACTTCATTTAGTCAATGTTAAAAGGCTGCCTTTGCCTTGCTGGAAGCTATTTACAAGGATTATGAGCTTAAACACATTTACGCTCGGCACGGAGATCAATCTGAAGCGATTAGCTCTTTTTCTCAATCTCGCTCTAACTCTCTCCTTGAAATATGCTCAGTAATGAACATGTTTGAATTCACAAACAACAATGAATCAGAGGAGGTCCCCCTGTGATCAGTCTAAATTAACTGCACAAGTAAAAGAGCACTTAACACTTACACGACACACATATGTCATGTGCACTCTCTCGCTCTCTTTCTCTCTCAGCCCCTATTCTTTCCATCAGCACTTGTTCTAACACTCGAGTTGCACCTCATCTTGAGGTTACTGCTGAAAAAATAAGAAGTGATAATTGCATATTATCATTACACATTATTCTGGAACCCCAGAAGGTAAACTTTTCTTGGATATTTATTAATCATAGGAGAATACAAGCTACTTGCTTGCTATGTTCCACTTTGGTGTCTTCAACTTATTTTTGCACCTACTACACTTTTATGATGGTGACAGAAGGCCAAAAGCTGGAAGTATATGTTCCAAGAATACAATTATGTGGTGCACTACAAGTGCAAAGAACCATTAAGTATGCTCTATAAATATGAGACACAATCACAGGGACGAAGAACTAAAATCTCTATTTAAAAATAGCTAACCTAAAGTAGGGTGAAGACATGGACCTATGCTGCATGGAGCTATGCTTCTACGAAACAGAAATTGATTACCAAAACACTTCATACTCATTCAACTGAATGAAGCTGTGAAATCTCTTGTAGTTTCCTCAGACGCTTCCCCTAAAAGAGAGGACTACAGAAACTGTTGGAAAGACTAAGTGTGGCAAGTCATTCAGAGCAGTTATCTGTCTATGTGAACATGCCCAACTCCATTTCACTTTCTCTATTACTCTCTCTCTATTTCTTTCTTTTACCTGTCCTTTATTTCCCCATCCTCTCTTCCTCCTTCATAAAACAAAAACAAAAAAACCCACATCCAAACAAAGAGGGAAGGCCGTGGCCCCTCAAGTACAGAGCAGAGAATCTTCCTCGGTTAATGGGAGTTATTGATTTGTTTGACACACTGTGAATTTATGAAGCCGCTTCTCAAGTGTGAGAGACTAACAAAGCACAGCTGTGAGCAAACAAATGGGTAGCTATTCAACCTGACACCTCACAGAGACTGAGGAGAGCCTGTCTTTCTCTTCTTCTCTTGCCATGTTGAGGAAAAGCATTGCGTTCAACTCAAACAGTCTCGTGAACGCACAGAGCAGCTGTGACAGGAGGAAACTCTTTCTGGGTCTCACAGTGCTACAGCTGACGGGACAAGAGATGTTCTGTGCAAGCTTCTTTTTTTTTGCAAGGGAACACATATTTTGTTTGTTGAATAATAATGAATTCAATTACTTGAATTAGAACTTGTAAAATGTGTTCAGAGGTCTCTGCTAACAACTTTTTTTTTTTTCTATTAAGAAAAAAAAATGCCTGACCCTTTTCTAGCCTTTCCACTTATACATTAAATATGTTCATGCTTTACGTTAGGTGACCTTAACTACAATGTGCTTACATCGTAGAAATAAGTACAATGTACTTATTGTGTTCATTTTGTATTGAGATAGGATGCAGGTAAGGTTAGGGACAGGTTTGGTGGTTAAGGATGGGTTATGGTGTAAGGTATGGGTCAACAGTGAAATCATAAATGTAATTACAGATGTAAGTATTTTGAAAATATAATTACACTGTTGAAACACTTATGTGCAGAATAAGTCTATTTTACCAAATGGTTCATTTAAATTTAGGTAGTATTTAAGGCCACCTAATATAAAGTCTGGCTTAAATGTTTATATTAAAAGACCAAATGGCAAAATGGCAAAATGTTTTATCCAAAGTCAACAAACCTTTGCACTATGTCTGAACTATAGAAAAGCAAATACGTATTAGATGGCCATCATTTCTTGCAAACTATTTGCACCATACATTACAACCCTTTGTCATTTTTGAGGTTGTTTTATACCCTCCTTTCTCCTTCTTTTGGAAAAGATCTCTAATAAAAGAAACTAAGATGCACGGAGAGTGGCAAGAATCCAATTTCTTTTGAACGCTGTGTGGAAATTGAGAGCTCAGCAATAAATCTGCTTCAATACACAATCTCCACAGAGCACAGGGGCAGCTACCTTACAGATCTCTCCCTCTGTGTCTAACAAACCACTGCTTTACCAGGAGCCAAGGCTGCCAACTCTAACATCTTGGTTGCCACAGCACTGCAAAGTTGCATTTTCCAGGGGTTGCCATTCATAGCCAAGGTGATGCAATGTTACGGCTTTGTTAACTAACCCGGATTTAAAATACAAAAAAACAGTCCACACAAATTTGTCTCTGGATTTAAAAAAAAAAAGAACACATCCTTCCTCAACCCGAATGAAAAGAGCATCAACACGTACTCACGGACTCAATCACGCAGCTCGCCTCCTAAAATAGAGGGAGTGAAACGCCTGCTCCTCCTGATGGTAGATTTAGGATCGGGGAGAGGGGAAAGGGGGGTCACTGGGCATGATAAAAGGGGACAGGGTGTGAGTGACAGTTGGGTTAAGACAGAAGTCATGTTCAATAGCAGGTAAGGAACATCAAAAGGCGAGTTCACAGGAAACCTATGCAACCTTATCTAGAAGGAGGATTTTCTGTTGTGTGAAGTAGATTAGCGGTGCCAGAGCTGCTGACAAGGCCTCATTTGCTGGCCTGTAGTGTTAGGGGAGGATTAAACCATATAAACTTTGAAGCCTTAAACAATACCTTTCAAAATTAGACAGATTAAGGGAGGGATGTCTGATGGGGATTTCCCGTGGCGTTGTCAGTTTAAAACTTCTCTGTTTTAAAAAGGGAGCAAGAGAGCAGGAAAAAGAAAAAGCTGAGCAGGTCTGGGGTTTCGGTTTTAATGAGGGCGCTCTTATTGTGAGCCGGGCAGTGGGTGCGAAGTAGCACAGATCGACAGGCCCTTAAACCAGTGGCCTCTCTCTCACACACATTAAAGAATGATGCAAAGAGTTTGTCACTTAAAGAAGAGGGCGAAAGTTTTCTGGCAGTTGCATCACTGCGGTAGTTTTACGCGGTGGCACATCTCTTGATGAAAAGTAAACATTGATTGTTGCGCTCTATTCTGTGTAAAATATGAAAGTGAAGCGCCATGAAATACACTTCCTCTGAGGTCATGAGTTGGGGGTGCTTTTTCAGCTGCGTCGATTTTTCTTTACGTGAAATGCGTTGTTTATTGGAGATCTGATTTAAATACGACGGGGCAACGCGGGCGCGCATCTACCGCTGTGATCGAGGGCAGACTCACATGCGTCTGTCTTGCTTGAGTAGTGCGAAAGAAAAAAGCTAACTTTGTCACCGCCGCTTTGCTGAAGACACGTGACCCATCAGATGAAAGCGTGTCAATGTCAACGCTTGTCTACACGCTGAGGATGGGATCGGGTCTAAGCGAGCAGACATCAATACGCTTAAATTTGGAGAAATGTCAAGCGCCGCAGGTTTCGGGATGAAACAACTTTTATTACCTTTTCTTAAAACGTAATGTGCCGTACGAGCTAAGACATGAACAACATAATAAAAGCAAGGGAAGTGGAAAAGGGCAAATAGTGGCAGAGGGTTGCTATCCAAATTAGGACCAAACATTCAAACTGACTATCTGTTTAACCGATACTTAATCTAAATAATCAAAAAACGACCCATTCTTAACCGCACAAAGCAAAGCTTGCACTTTCTGGTCCATCTCCCCCTGAACAGGCTCCCTTAGGATATTAAAAAATCATCACATTTTTATCAGTCCTTGCTGGTTGTCAATGGCATCTATTAAAGCTGAATGAGGGGGCGGAGCTGCATCCAGACTGGTCATTAACACCAGAGGCCCACTCAATCAGAGCAACTCCCAAATATATCAAAGAAGAGGCAGCATGCGTGCAGGAGGAGTGGTAGGGGATGTGCTCGGTCGCCTGAGAAAGGCCCCATGGAGAGATGTAAATAACCTCCCGAGAGACTCCCGGCGGGCTGTAAAGAAGATGCTAGCTGGGAGACGATGGGAAGCTAATTAGTATAACAGTAAATGTATACAAAAGACAGAAGGAGAGGCCCTTCCTCTTTATTCCAATTAAGGCGCTCTTATCAATAACAGGGCTCTGAAGTCACTTTTCTTGCTGCATCGGCTGGTTGTTCGCATAATGTGGCACTTTGTGAATTACAAATGCAGCTGACCAAACCAAAAGTGATAAAATGAAGCGCTTGATAAGCAACAGATCAGGTGAGATGCGATGTGTTGGCGATATCCATTGTGGTATGTGCAACAAATCTCCGACAGGAAACTGGTGCCACGTTCTGTTTATGACGTGCTGACACAAATTCCAAATGATTTTCAATGGTCGCTTTATCACGTCCAGAGTTAGAAAGACTTAAGGCCGCATCCAGCTTTCAAAGTAAACTCGATCGCGAAATAGAGCGGACGGATGAGCACGCATACACTGTTGATTTGTACGCGTACAGTCCATGTGGTCTCTAAAAATTGTCTGCACTGATGACAAAAATGACGTAATGCAGATGGCCGAAGTATACTTTGGGCTTCAAGCTGGCACAGCGTTTGCTTAGTTTGTTTGGGTATTCGGCCGACTTATGAAGCTTTTTTTAATATATCGCTTACCCTGCTTTTAACGGAATATTTCTGTTATTTGTTTGCATTTATTTATACTACTTTACATTTTTTATTTATTGTTAATTACTTGCCTGTCAGTTTGTGGCAAAATATTTTGCAGTGTTCACATGTTGTTTATTACTGCATGTAATTCATTAAAATAGTTTAATTTCAAAAAGTTAAATACAAATGTTTTTGTTGAATAAAATACATTTTTTCCCAATATATTTTATTTTATATTTTAGGATTTATTTTTAAAAAGTCTAAAAATCTAAAAAAAACAATGTCTCGTCTCGTCACACCCTATTACTTACTATATAAACAAACATAGCATGGTGTAAATATATTAATTTCAGAAAACATGGAGATGGTGTTGAGACATGCCACCAAATATCTGGAACATTACACACACCCCTGGTGCTGTGTACAGGCAGCCAGAGCACTGTCACTCCAGCTTTCCAGCAACATTAGCAAAGACACAAATCTTACATTCGCTGCTTCCATCCCGATTCTGCCAGCATTTCATCTCTTTTTTAACTAAATTTGCACATGCTTATTAACAATTTGCAATGATTAATAAGACTACTGTGATGTGCAACAGCACAGAAGACAAAAGACACTAAATTGCTATTCTTTTAAATACATAGATGCTTCCTACCAGTCTTTTCCAAAGCATTGGCACCTTGCAGTCTTCTCGTCACACCCCTGTTATTTACTATATAAACAAACATAGCATGGTGTAAATATATTAATTTCAGAAAACATGTAGTCTGGAGATTTTAATGCTTACATTTTTATTACTTTAAGAGGTCTCAGAAAAGCAGCTAAATACTATTTTTTTGCCACAGATGTAATCTGCACAATTTAGTCCTCGTTTTAAAAAAGCGTAAAACAAGCACTGCATTTACTTAAATCCAATATACTTATTTCACAAATGTTTGTTATCATTGTTATTATTATTTATTTTAATTTTTTTATTATTTTATTTTATATATATTTAAGCCATTAGCTGACAGAATTTGTACTTCCCACTGGTCAGTACCCCTGATGACCAACAGATGGCTCTGCCAACATTTGGCCAATTTTTTTTATAACCAGATTATATATATAATCATTTCTATAACCACATATATATATAAATAAACCTTTTTCAAAAAGACATTGAAATTCAAGTAAAATTGAATATAAAAATAGAAAAGGAAAAAAAAATAGAATAGAAAATAGGATGGAAACATAAAATAAAAGAAACCATGAGCAAAAAAGATACAAATAGCGTTTCAGAACCTGTGAATATAAGTATATATAACGACTGCACAGGTAAACCGGTCAGACACTCAAATTTCTCTTAATACCACATAAAATTCAATGATCTCTTCCTGACAGAAATGCTCTATAATCACACATCACCCTGCAACCTCTGTTCAAAGCTCTAAAATATCACATCCAACTCCAGGAATAATTGGAAAATTTAATGAGAATGATGAACCACAACCTTGAAGGATTTTGCAAGAAAAAGGTTTTGGGGGCTTGACAGTTAATTCTCAGGCAAACTTTTGCCTTTACCCTTTCAATCAATAGAAACAGTGGATTTAATTTTGGTTAATTGGTGCTCAGTAAGAGACACTCTTCAGCGTCGATAGAACATTCTTACGGCCTTGGTCCTATTGATTCTGGAATCTCTTGTAGGCGCTTACAAACGCGTCTGTTCCGATGGATTCCGTTCCTCTTCGGTCACATTTTTAAAATGCCAGAGACCGCAAATACAAGTGCTATTAGACGACTGTGTAATTTCACTCGAGCACAATCAATGCACACTATCAGATACTCCAAAAAACAAGCAAAGTTTTCAGCTGTTCTTAAGGCTAAGTAACACTGTCAAACTGTTACTAACATTTCATACTGACACAACAACGATTATTTAAAAATAGACTATGAATGGAATAGCGGTTCTTCAGAATCTTCAGAGAGAAGCATTCATATCTTTTAAGTGTAACTGAGTTTAGCGCCCTGCAGAGCATTAGTGATCAAATCCTGGCCCCTAGTGGTGAAGTCATCAGTGTGAGATCTGGAGCCCGAGGCTGCAGCTGTCTGTTTGTAGCTTTTGGTGAGCTGAGAGATTTTACGTGTGTAACTTCCCTCATAAAGTCTTTAATAGGAAGAAGTGTTCTCATTTGCTTATCCGGGTTGTGGATAACTGACTGGCGGGACACCCATGCCATATCAGTTTCAAAGTTGTGAGAATTGCGCTAAGAGAGAGGCAAGCTCTCGACTTGGAACGAGACTAACCGGCGACAATCGCATCTGTCAAATAATTTTGGCACACATCCCAAGACAAACTTCAGAGACAAAGATACCGTTTGAATGCGGAACGCAGACAGCTTAACATTTTTCGCACTATCATCTCGATTCTGTTGGATCATTGTCCAATTACACAAAATTATTTTGGCAGTTTTGCTCACACAACATTATACCCAGATTCCCCTTTTTGGCCTTTTTCTGGAGGGCTGCTAGAGGAAGATGAAGGTTGCCAGGTTTCCAGGCTGACGGGAAGTATGCCTGTGACAAGCGTAACTGACAGCTCTGATTTAATTTGACTGGTGATCACACCCAGCTATAGTATCAGAGCAGTTCACACATCTGTGCCTCAGCTCAAGGTGTTGAGACATGCCACCAAATATCTGGAACATTACACACACCCCTGGTGCTGTGTACAGGCAGCCAGAGCACTGTCACTCCAGCTTTCCAGCAACATTAGCAAAGACACAAATCTTACATTCGCTGCTTCCATCCCGATTCTGCCAGCATTTCATCTCTTTTTTAACTAAATTTGCACATGCTTATTAACAATTTGCAATGATTAATAAGACTACTGTGATGTGCAACAGCACAGAAGACAAAAGACACTAGATTGCTATTCTTTTAAATACATAGATGCTTCCTACCAGTCTTTTCCAAAGCATTGGCACCTTGCAGTTCTCAGTAAACCCACCTGCAACATGAACATACAGATATACAGAGAATTGTTACTATTAGACACATTAGGAGGTTAAAAAGGATATGTGTAGCAACATGTAAGGCACAAATAGCAAGCTGTGCCATATTACTAGTGGTAGTTTTTTAAATCAAAAAACAGTAAATTACCGCAATTTAAAGTAACTTTAAAAATCGAACACTTTCTTTTGACAGCTGAATTTTCAGCAGTCATTACTCCATTCTTCAGTACCACATGATCATAGACTTATTTGGCACACAACATTTAGCATGCATTATTACTGTATTATTATAATAGCAGTAACACTTTCCAGTTAGGTGTCATTTGTTAACAAGTATTAACTAATTAACTAACATTAACAGACAATTATCAATGCATTTATTACACTAGTTATTACTCTTTGTTCATATTAGTTCATGAAAATAAAGTTGTTCATTGTTTACTCATGTAATGTTAACCAACAAAACCTGTGATTTTAATAATGCATTAGCAAATGCTGAAATGAACTTATTAATAAATGCTGTAGAAGCATTGTACATTCTTAGTTCATGTTAACCAACGAAGCTTGTTGTGAAGTGTTACCATTATCACAATTATGCTGCTTGATATTTTTGGCAGAAACAATGGTACATTTTTTAGGATTCTTTAATGAACTGAAATCAATATTTTTCTACAGTAACACATCTGAATTGCTACTATCCTATCCATCAAAGCACAGCTGCTTAATCATTAAGTTCAAGATCTCATTTAATAAAAGAGCTCATTACATTCTAATATACTAACGGAGTCTGGTGGCTGTAATGAGAGGTCATGCTAGAGGTTAAATGATATGGAATGAGCAGCTAATAGTCAGAGCACAGCACTGGATAAATAGGCCTCTCTCTCTCTTGGCCTCTTCCTCTAATAGATTTATGCAGGTCTCAATGTTCTGGCTAGATCAACAGCTTACTGAAATATCTCTCCGGCCCAGCTGCAGTAGTGCTGGCTTGCTAATTCAGGCCAGTGTACTTCCATTAAAACAGTCCCCTGTGTCTTCATTTAGAACACTGCGAACTGGGAGCCCAGCAAAAACAGGGAAGATGGGACCAATTTTTATCATTCTGCACATTCTAGAAAAGCGCCTCAGTGCAAATATTTGACCTTGCCGAGTGACACATAATCAATTTGTTTGAAATTGGCTCTGAGTCTGGCTATGTAATCTGTCTTTAAAGGATCTGATTATACATTTGCGGACATGCAGGTTGCAAGGCAGTGTGTGCTTGAGCCATGTTCCTGGTCTTGACCCTCCTCAATTATCTTAAGTAATTGGATTTTTCCTCCCCAAATCTCTATCAAGACTGCTGTTTGCATTATATTAAGATGATTATTATCAAATACGCATGGACTCTGTCATGGCCCCTGAATTTCCAACAAGCTTTTCAGAAGAAAAAAGCTTCTTTCAGGTGGCAAATGAAGTGTGCGTTATATAAGCTCTCTAAAAATTCTTGCTTCTGATTGGTCATTTGCTTGATCCAGCAGCAAAATAATTTCAAATAATGATTCTTGTCCATGGCGACACTTTATAATTGCGGAACAAACTGCTAATGGTGTTATGTTCAACATCTCCAAAGTAAAATGAAAACAAAATCGATATTTAAGTAACTGTGCAGTGGTCAGTAAAACCTACTCATTCCTTACTTATCCAAATAACAGCTATTATTATTATTTGAAATACTTATTATCCAGTGTCTATGGTAACACAGCAAACCATATCTGTATGATCACTGTATGCGGAATAATATATAAGGATAGCTTTATTTGTTAAACAATGCTTAGATAATTAAGAATTGAAAAACAAAGAATTGCAAAGAACTAATGACCCAACCAATAATAAGGGTCCTTACAGCAAATGAAAATAAAAACCAGAAGAGAATTATGCAGTCACACATTTGTAATAACAGCCCACGGAAACACAAAGTGACAACCTGGGTTATATTTCCAAGCCAATCTGTCCTTGGTATTTAACAATAGTATAAACAACAGGTAGTTCCAGTCCTCTATTCTGATCAGACAAGCAGATTTCAATGTGTGACACTGTATAAATAGTATAAATACACAGGGACATTTCACTGTTTTGTGCTGCTCGTATGTGTTTGTTGTTGTCAAGACCATATTACTGTATGTGAATAATGCAAAGTGAAGATTGTGGTGTTGTGAGGCTTTTTTCTTTTTTCTGTCACTATAGCTAACACTCTGGCTAACTTTTTTTTTTGTCTGAATCAAGTTACCTGATATAATTACTTAACTATTTCATAAAATCTTTATTAATAATATGAAAATCTCATTTACAGCTATTGAATATAAGCAAAAAGCCGTGCTGATAAAGAAGTTCGGTATATTTATTTACATATTTTAATAAATAAATAATCAGAGTTAAGTATAGGCAGACCGTCTGGCAAGTCTGACATTTGACTAGTGAGCAAACGAAAACACTGAATCTAGGGGAAAGAAAGGGGGTAAATCAAACAAAGTTTGTGCACCTGATAAACTGACCTACGAGGGTAAAGCAGGATTTATCAATATTATGTTTTAGAAGGGCCATATATATGGTGTTATTTTATTTTATATAGATATAAAACAAAAGTTCTGGGGGCATGCAATATTTTTTTTTCATATAGGGCCTATTTTTAAGCACCGTTCAAAATGATCGACTGTGGTTTACGAGAGAAAGCAATAGGCTGGCGGGATGTTTGTTTGCCGCGGTGCGCAAACGCGTTGCGCACAGATTCCCTCCAATCAAGGTCGCGCCGAGCGCCTTCAAGACGTGCGTCTAAACGCGTCTGCGCTCTTCAAGTGTCAAACCCGCGACTAGAGGCCGCGACACAAACTCCCCGCTGACACGGAAAAACGGATCGTCTCATCCAGTGACTGACACGGCTTTGGATCGATTCTGACACCCATCTTGTAAAAGTGTGTATAAAGTGTTTTTCAGGGGGAAACGAGAAACCGCGCGGGTGCACTCAGATGGCAGAGGAACGTCCAACTTTTCCCCAAATGCAATACCATTCAGAGCTATGGCGTATATGACAACGGAAGGGTGAAATGTTAGCTTGCTCGATTCGTGAGTGGCACGGTGTTGACATACCTGATGCCCGTGCATATGAGCTCTCGTGCCCATGCAACGACTCAAGCCACTGTACCCATCGCGCACTCGTCTCTCAACACAGTTAAACACACACACGGCAAGGGAAGACGTTTGTAAGCTTCAAACCTACCTTCCCAGAGAATGACACTATAACATGGGACAAGTTTGTCATGGCACTTGATTACAGTCCTTTTTTTCGTCCTCCATCCGTTACAATGTCGCCATTTTGCTTAAAATTCTGCAGGTTGAACTAAAACTCCAGCAGGGATGTTCGGTCTGCGCGTTCACCGATCACGCCATAAACGAAGACCAAAAGAAATGTTTACATCCTTTCAAAAACAAAGTGGAAAGTCAAGGTCGTGTTGTTTTTCACGGAGAAACTGTGCATTAAGTGTTTAATAAAGGAGTGAGGTAGAAACATACTATAAATCCCCCGCTCGCGATATGGATTATTCCACAGACAGAGGGTGAATTCTTCTTAGGTGAAGTTACTGCTGGTGTTGAAAAAAACACAGGAAAGATGGTGGAAAGGTGGACTTGCACACCTAGCGATGTGGTGAATTGTGCAATGCTTTTTATTTTGTCAGTGGTTATTAGCATTACTTGAGAGTCATACTTTTTAGTTTGCATTTTTAAGTTGTTTGATAATACCAGACACAGACTATGTACTGTTTCTAAGCCCACAGTACTAAATACTTACATTTTCCTCTGTCTTTGTTTTTACTTATGTGTAAATTCTAAGAAATATTTAGAAAATCAGTACAATAAAGATGTGTCAAATGTCTTTTAACATGTAACTTTTAACATCTGTATGCCAGTGTGAATGACTAGAATCCAGATTGTTTTAATTTTTTAAGAATATTTTGAGCGGTTCATCAGAAATAATCAGCATGAAATAATGCTACATGCATAATATATTTTTAGAAATGAGCGTAAAAAAGCTGGCACTGGGGCGGTACATTTTCAAAAGGTACATTTTTGTACCAAAAGGGGTTGTATTCATACCTCGAAGGTACATATTAATACCTAAAGTGTACATATTAGTACCTAAAAGGAACAAAAGTGTACCATTTGAAAAGGTTCCACCCCAGTGACAGCTTTTGTACCTTTACTTCTAAGAGTGTATAATGATAACATAATAATAACATGCTTCCTCTCTTTTATTTACAGCATCTCATGGTCCCGGTGCAGCTTAACAGGGTTGAAATCACTTCCAGACGAACGCGTCAGATGTGTTTGACAAATGAGCTGTGGGTTTCTTAGAGATATGTGAAAAAACAGTGTAATCAAATGCATGTTTTATAAAATATAAGTCTACCTGTGAAACTAAAACCAACACTTACAGGTTAAAACTATCTGGATCATATGCTGGAGCGCCTCGTTTTCTTGCAAAGAACATTAAACCCAGGCAAACTTAATTAATCTGAAAAGTGTATTTTACATTTCTGATCAAAATTAACTTTAAGGCCTCTGTTTTCAGAGCATGAAGAAATTCTTTTAATGGCCTGCCAAGCGTACGCTGAAAAGTTTGATTTTGGTCTGCTGGAACAAGAGCAGAGAATAATTTATTATGCTGTTTGTGTCTCACGTTAGTAGTTATCATTCCCTACCTTGGGGTACAATGGGCCATTTTTATCCATTTTCACTGGCTCACATTTCTTCTTGATCCCGTACGCTGCCGACTAAGCTTGGGCCTGGAGCAATGGTTTTGAAACATCACAGGAAACTACATTATTATACTGCTGCCTGTTAACAGGCAGAAAAGAGACGGTGTACCCGTTTAAATCTGGGGGCAGAAGAATGAATACAAAGGATTAGAGAGTTCATCATTTTACCAGAGGTGGTTTGTCTTTAAAGCAGGGCAGAGCAGACAGCATACCGCGTTTCATCCGTTCTGTTCCACGGGCAGCTCTGAGACCTAAACATATTAATGAAAGACATTCTTTCACTCGCTTCGCCCATCAACTCAAGGTCACTGGTTTGTGCTCACCTGTCCTTAAGGAAGAAGTTCAATCTTTGTGGGTGCACACTGTTTAATAATGTCTTTTGAAGAGCTGATAATATATATGTATATATATTGAAATGGAAATTATGGAAACACAGAAGTGAATGTAAGGGATGTGAGCTGTGAAAACGTTTCAATTTCACGAAGAAGTCTCCTCTTTGCAGAAGATGACAAAGCCACAAGGTGGCAGAACGTCTCAATATGCGGACATGCAAGGTCTTGGACAACATGAATTGAAATTCTTCAAAAGAATTCTGATAAATTATACATTTATAGCCTAATGGGGCATCAGTCTTTCCAGTGTGTTCATGCAACAATCCAGTAGATGTAACATTTTGCAATAGCTTTCATGTTTTTAAAGAATGCCGTTAAAAAAAGACAGCCAATTATTTTTTTATTATTTTTTCAAGTCTTGCGCGCGGTGTATCAAACGGTATCATTTAAATTGCAGCATTTATTATTTATAATCACTTGATTTTATGCTAATAGAAACATGATCTTCCCTCGCAAATAGCCAAGAAGAAGAAGAATCTTATTTGCTTTCTCTTCCTTCTCTTTTAAGCTAGTCTGCGTATCGTTTTCAGTGTCATTATATGTAAATGTATTGAATTCATCTCCACTTACCTTCTTGGAGTTCGTTGTTGTGGGAAGTGTTGACAGCGTTTTTGTTATAGGTTTATTTGATTCTTTTAGTTTTCACTCATAATCACTCTGTATTGTCTCTTTTCCTAGTTTGAAAGTGTTCCCAGAGTTTCGAAACTCTGAAAACTTTCCCTGCCAGAGGCTTCGTCTACCTCTTTTAACTGAGTATTGCATGCGTGTAAACTTAGCAGAACTGTAGTTTACATTCTTTGTGCTGTATTTCTGAATGTTATTAACAAAGCAATTATGGCAAAACAGTGAGTTTAAGGTTATCACACCAGTTCAATTATTCATGCCAGAGAGGTAGTGATGTCTTCCCAAGAAGTTTGCAGTTGATCTTTCTGTAAACAAGTTTTACGAATGCTGGATGTGAAATAGATTACAAAGCCAGAGCTGTTTTGAGTGCAAGTCTCGGGCTTTGATGTTGCCTTTGTTGGGGGTGCTGAACAACGTTCATCAGAATTGGAGAGACCTTGGGCAACAAGCGAAGACTGATTAGTTCTGCACACTGGAGATACGGGCAGCAATGAATGTTTCTCTAATATTTGTTTTCATTCCACTGAATATCTGAGGAAGAAGAAAAAGAGAAAAGCTTTACATATCACCGATTCTTTTTCTCTTCAAAAGACTAAGAAAATCTTGTGATTCTTTTGGTATGTCCTGTGTTCATGCTCATTACTGCAATAAGCCGTATTGCGCCTCCACAGATCATTCTAGAAAGAGAATTGTCAATGACCCGCTGCTGTTTTCCACTTAATGTATTATTACAAAAGAATAAAAGAAAGTGGTGGGTTTGCGCCAAGGCTACAGGAACACTTTAAAAAAAAAAGACCTCTGGCTGGAATGTTTGTTTTGGGGCCCCGTCAAATAAATTGAGTCCTTTGGTAGATCGCTGTGTTTTAAGCAGGAATCTGGAGATTTGCGCTGTCTGTTCATCTCCATTCTTTGACAATTATAGGCAGCACTGTTGAGAAACAACAGTGATTTTTTTTTTTTTCAAAGAGAAATATAATTAAAGCAAGTGTCTATGTATCGTATATCTGTGCAGATGTGTGTTATTTGCTCTGAGATCTGGATAACTACACCGGGGAATCAGAGTTGAATCAACACTGCCTTAGGAATCTGTGATGATGCATCATGCTCTTTTTATTTCACCCTCTTTTGTTTATGTTTTACCGTTTTTTCTAACCCAGTCCTCTTCATACAATATCATCCAATTTTAGCTTTTCAGTTTAATTGGCAAAGTGTGAAATAAAAAAGAAATAAACAAACAAACGTGATTTCAATAGGAGAGGCCATTTTTTTTACCTTATTGATTTTATTCAGATTTTTGCTATTGAACGTTTCCCCAATAATTACCCAAAAAAAATGTATATTCAACACACACAGACCATGTTATCATAGACTGTTAAATGTTCAACACTGATGTGACAGGGTTTTTGTAAATGTATAAAAAATATATAATATGCATATATTAAACAATAAAGTAAACAATATATTAAATAATAAAGATAATAAAAACCTGTGAAACCTTAGTTTTATTGTTGTCTAAAAACTGATTTTGGAATTTTAGTTTAGTTTCACAAAACAATTTCCTAATTTAAAAATGATTTGCCCCAGATTGTTGAAACCTATCTACACCATCACAGCTAGAGAAAGCAAGCATTTGCATATTTGACTCAAAAGCCCAAATGACATCTTGCCCCTGTCTCCCCTTACAACACGTTTCTTGCAAAGAGTCTAGAGCAAGAAATATAATGGATAACCCTGTACGGTCCCACTTTATATTAAGTGTCCCTAATACCTGTGTACTTACATAGTATGTGTATCTAGTATGTAACCACAGTGTAAGTGCACTTTGCTGCATAGTATCTACACTTTTTTCACTTCACTAAGTAGTCATGCAACAGGAATTACATTTTGCATTTTGTAACAGCAGTATGTATACAAGTTACTGGAACAGGGGGTGAACGGGGGTGTAGTTGGGTAGGTTTAGGGATATGTAAAGTGGATGGAGTTGGTGGAGTTGGTGCACCTCTGTAATACCAGTGTATATACATAGTAACTCCTCAGGAACTGCCCACTTAATATAAAGCGTAACATTCTGAACACCAATCACAATTTATATGTAAAGCCTTATTTACTGCCCGCTGCTGTGTAACGTCAGAGTACATTCTAAATCCATAGCAATTGTCTATTTAATATAAAGTGTAACACTTTTTTTTTTACCAAAAAGTGCTGTTAGGCCTGTTACACATTTGTAAAAAAAAAAGTGTTGTTACCCATACCTTGTTACACATTTGTACATACACCATTCTGAGGGTTGTTACATGTGTGTAGTTCCAGAAATCCAGAAAACTGTTGATAGATACTATGTACTGGTGTGTACTTACTTGGTTACATACTACATACACATCTATTTACTATGGAAGTAAACAGGTATCAGGGACACTTAATATAAAGTGGGACCCCCCTTTACAACAGGGTCCTTATTGTTCATTTTAGTTAATAACAATAACATTAACCTAATTAAAAGGGCATAAATGCAGGTAAATATCTATATAGGCCTATAGCAGTCTATATATTCTGGTTACAGGTTACTAATCCATTTATTTAACTTCATCATTCCTGTTTTAATTTATTGAAAATGACTGTTAAAGATGGTAAATGCTGTATTCTTATTGTCCTGAGTCTTGACATCTTAATCAGACATGCGTATAGGTCTGTTTTTCATTTAAAAAGTCAGTTCTCGGTATAAACGTAAAGCTGCATACAAGTACAATGATATTTGTAGGGGTCATCAGCAACTATGAAAACCGATCATGTGTTTTCTGATAACCTTCTCAAGAGGTAGCGTATACATTGATGGTGTATTTCACTTGATACAGACATGTCTGAAGCCTACAGAGATTCTTGAGTGGTTGTCTCATTGTGCAAAAGAATGGCAGTTTGTATTTCAGTAATTCGCCCACTGTCTCCTTCCACTGGCATCTTAACGATACTGTCCAGCCAAGCAACTTCCCGTACAACCAGCTGCAAATGTGCACATATTCAGGGAGCATACGGCAAATGACTGGAATGCAGACTCTGGCATGATTAACACACTCTCTCTTTCTTTTAACAAGAAAGGGGCTGCACAGCCAAAAGCACAAAACATGGCTAGAAATTGTCTTCAAAATGACACAAAATTAAATGTTATATGACCACTAGAGGTCGCTGCCGCAAATAAAATCAGCGTGACTTCGTAAGCAGCTGACAGCTTACAACAAAAGCATTCTCTAATGTTACCTACCTCTGTTATATAATCACAAGACATTAAATATATTCAATTTATATATACAATTTGTAATAACACGCCAAGAACATATTATTAGGCTATAGCAGAGGTAGTTTGAGTGGACTTAAGATGCAGTTGAAAAAATCATGTTGGTTAGTAAGCGATCTGAAGCTTGGGATGCTGATTTAAGCTGGACCAGTTTGGGACCAGCACATGACCAAGTAGGACCAGCCTAAACCAGCAAAGGAACAGCTTAAATCAGCTTCAAAACATCTGTAACCAGCTGGATTTTGCACAAGACTGCAATTGTGCAGTGTGTTTAGAAAGTTTGATTAACCAGTGGAACTGGGAATTTTTAAGTAACCTTAAACAGAATTTGCATTTAATTGTCCCTAAGTGACCGCAAGTGTGCATATTGGGACAGGCCCATACACTAAAAACTACTTGACATGAGATACCGTGCAAAAAATGGGTAAAGCCAGTTGTGAGATATGCACATCATTTATGCATTTAGCATGATTTATTACAGTAATTGCCACTTTAGATAATTAAATAATTAAAAAATCTATAAAAATCCATATGCTTGACAAATCTGAATCTATAGGCTAGAGAGAGAGAGAGATTTTGTTATTGTGCATAAGTGCTGTAAACATGTCAGTGTCTAACAATATAATGCTGAGTGTTATACTGATCTCAATATCTCACCCTTCTCAAGGGAGTAGAGTTGAACTATGTTACATTATCTGCCTTGGATATTGGCCTTGGGAGAACAACAAATGAGCTCATACTACGTGCTCCACACATACACACACGCGCCTGGACATTGTCCAGCTGTAGGGGTGTAAACAGGAACTCACCAGCGAAGGAGAATCGGACACCATAAAACATCATTAGTGCTCAAACACTCCCCGCTCATCGCAGTAACTTCCTTCTAGGGAAGAAAGACAGTAGAAGGACACATAGAAATATAGCAAGAAATAAGACGTGCAGTTCTTTAGTGAATAAAGCCACAGGTTCTCTGTTCAAGGCCTGTGCTGAGGGTTGCCGTGACACAGTGCAGGTCTGTCTGTCAGAGAGTGGGTCTGCTTTACCAGGGCATGCCACTTCAATTGCTTGCACGCACACAGGGAGATCATGCACCTAGTTTTTATTTGAAGGGGCAAACGTGACGGGGGCCCGGTAACAGTACCAGGAATATACCCTATGGCGAGGTTCAACTACAACTGAACTCGACTGCCAGTTATTGTAAATATCTGAGCTACTATTTATTTTGCACATATAAAATAATTGCAGAACTTAATTATGAAAGATATATTATATTATATTATATTATATTATAAAAAGGTTGCATTGAAGTGTATCCTCTATATGACAGGAGAAAGCAAACCTGTCACTGTAGGACTGTAGAGTTTACACAACCCAAGCTGGCTCAAATCCATCCCAAACCTTTCCTGTCATAGTGAGAAACCTCAAATTTCCAGTCATGCCAGTCAATGTATCTCAGAGCTGCTCTGCTACTAACATCTAAAAACACAAATATTAAAGATGGACAGCTGGACTCGCAGTAGATGCTTGGATAGTAACATAAGAACATGTATGAGAATAGAGTGACTATTATGAGAATAGAGTTTTTTTTTATTTTATTTAATTTTATTTCAGGTGTCAATTAGTTAGTAGGATATAAGTAATCACCAGCTTGTGACTGGCATATTTGGATAATTGCTATAGATCTGTTTTATATTGAATAGGCAGTTGGACTCTGACACAGAAAGACACAGATCTACAGTCTGCTTTTTCTTAAACAATAGACTTTTAAGCAAGCATTTCTAAGTCATGGAGACTGAATGCTCTCTAGTGGTCATTTTTGGGGGATCTTCATTTCTGTCAATATTTCCAGGGGAAAAAACTTGCTGTTTATTTAATTAATCTATA
>JAUYWG010000039.1:7601143-7617112 GCA_034779775.1 Enteromius afrohamiltoni | reverse complement strand
TATATTTAAATCTGATCTTTATTTTGTTTTCTTTAGCACCTTCAGTCACATGGGTGAAGTGAAGCCATCCTACTGCATTAACTGATTTCTCGTAATAGCCATATTCCCCTGTGTTAGTCAATTTTGGGAAAATATCTCGACTAGAGAGTTGCGAAAATATGCAGATGGACAAACCAGCTGCTGAAAGCATTACTCATCAAAGTGTGTTTCTCTCATTGTGAGGT
Source organism: Enteromius afrohamiltoni (assembly GCA_034779775.1). Lineage (NCBI taxonomy): Eukaryota > Metazoa > Chordata > Actinopteri > Cypriniformes > Cyprinidae > Enteromius > Enteromius afrohamiltoni. The sequence continues at coordinate 7,616,888 of JAUYWG010000039.1, read as the reverse complement.
ATTTGTGCAACAGTTTGCCACCTGCGCAGACCATAGAACACAATTTCAATAAGAGCCCTTGATTTAAAGAGCCAATGAGGTGTTAGTGGACCAATAAAACCCAGTCGTTAGTGTGGGTGGAAAAAAAACAACAACACTTTTTAATATGTGGGGGGAAAATGTTTTTTCCTACAAAACAGGGAGAAAAGGTATGTTCAGTATTTTCATGGATCACTATATGAAATATTAAAAAAAATAGTTTTAAACAATGTTTTAAATCTCAAATGGCTGAAACATTGAATTTTAACCCTTGGAGTCCTCATTCATAACCTTCACAGATGACAGATACATTACACATTTAATGGTTAAATCGACATCTTGTTGTCATATGTTTTTCATAGCAAGTTATGGTATTTCGGACAGCTGTGCTCCACTATATACCTCAATAATATATAAGCATAATGGAAAACTGGTTACAGATGGTAGCATAAACAAAAAAGTCACTTTAAATAAATTGTCCTGGATTTACTCGTGCATTTTTTTTACTCTAGCCTTATTTGGGGAAAAACTTTGTTTAGTTTGCACTCCAGATGAAGTCCAATGAGAGGCTGGCGGGGGATTGTTTACGTTTGGAATAATGATATGATTTTTTGTGAAAATCATTGTGGAATTGTTAAGAGATTGTTTCAATCACAGCCCAACCATTTGACAGGTTCAAGAGCAGATAGATACAAATGTCTCAGTACAGCCAATCCACAGATGAAAACTAGCTTTCAGGTCTGGGTTTTCTCCGAGCTGTTTATGTGATCCACACATGGTAAAGTCTCTGGAACGTTATCGATCCTACAGAAGAGGGAGGTTAAAGAGATCTGCTCTTTCTGACAGCATAAACTGTTAAACAGCCTCCAGCCCCACTTCTTCTTTCGTTTTTCATTAAAACAAGACTGAACTTTATAAAGCAGCTGATATAAAAAGTTCCTGTGGTAAACTAGTAGTGTGCTGCTGTTACAGGGATATTTTAAAGGTCCACCAGTTTAATCATTTATAATGAGTTATGGTATTATGCTGGAATGTTTTGGTTTTGTTCTGAGTTTCAGCTGCTTTTAACAAATTTATAACAAATATATATGCATTGCAAGACATGAAGGAAGGTGTTGAAAAACTGACAATGCTTGGAGATGTTTGGTATTGAAATCAGGTCCTCAAAGTGTTTTTCTGTACTCTTGTATGCAAGCTCATGCAGGCACACATTGAGATATAATGTTCATTAATGTATCTCCCCAGCTCTTGGAGATGCTGGGGATTGAACCTGGGACCTTTAACATGTGCATTTAAGTTTCATTTTTACTCCTGAATGTGTTCTATCACATCAGTCATAGGCAATAGGTTAACAATGGGAAATTTATGCCCTAACATGTTTGGGATGCATTAAAGCATTCACCCTTCCTGAAGATGGTGGGGACTGAACTTAGAACCTCATACATTCTCTATTGGAAATGGGAGCTATTAAAATATTGACATTTCTTGGAGATGCTGGAGACCTCATAAATCAGTCATAAACAAAATAGACTCAGATTGGGAAATATATGCTCTGACACGCATGGAATGCATTATAGTATTGACTCTTTGTGGAGCTGCTTGGAAATGAATGTAAAACATCATACATGCTGAGCATGTGCTCAATATCACTGAGCTGCATCACTAGCTGCCAGCATGTTTTGTACTTCTGCATGAACCAAGTGATTTCTTCTTCCGTCATAATAAGCCCACATTGATAGACTTATGCTGAATGTGAATGAGCTTTAATGCAGCATTAAAGTATTACGATGCTTGGAATTAAACCCAAAACCCTTTGTATACAAAAAATGCATTTTACTAATGAGCTATAGTACAGACAGTTATTAGGGAACTACTACTAACTAATACATTTTACTTATCGCTGTAACTGTGAAAGGGTTAAGAGAAGAGAGACTGAGTTAAAGAGAATGACACACGTAGAGAGAAGAGACACAAACTCTGGCCAGGACTGACCTAAGTGCAAAACAGACTGAACGTCTGCTATTCTGTTATTGACAGGAAGTGCCTCAGGACTCCTTAGGGAAACCTTAAGGTAACAAACTTGAAAAATCTAGCCATTATGTCGGCAAGTGCCAACAGCACTGCCTTTCTCACAAATACCAGCTGCTGGCTAAACACATTTGCATCAGTGCCAGTGCGCTACTCATAAATACCAGCGGTTGTCCGCAAAGAGAAATTAAAAGCACATTAAGCAGACAAACTCTTCTCTCCATTTCGTTATTTAGTAGATATAAACATTTGAAATAAAGGATCGAAGACAAAATATTTACATTCTACAAACTAAATCCACCAGAAAAACTGGTATGAATGCAATCTTACTTAAAAATATGATAAACGTATCATAGTAAACTGAAAGAACTGAGGAATAGACTGCCATTATATCATAACTGCTCTTCCATGTCAGTGTCAGGCATTTTGAGCATCAATTCATTTAAGCAATTGGGTGTCTCATTTTGAAAATGACTCATTTCCTGCTAACGGTAAAAACAGTAAACACCAGTGCAGTATCCGGCTGAATGCAAAGAAGGGAGGTATTGCACAGGAAAACGTGAAAACCAGAAAACAGGGCAGAGGAAAGACTCACATGCCCCTGTGAGTCCATTCAATGAGGCTGAGCGGATACCAACAAAGACCATCAATCAAAGCACTGCTCTCTGATGACTGAATGCTTGCTCGAAAAACACAGCTCTTACCACACATGCACTGCGCCCTGACTGACATTTCTCACATTTTTATCTTTGAACTGTACGTGGCCTCCACTCCCAGAGGAGTCAATGCAAATACACAAAATAACTGACCCTGCACATCACCAATGACCCTCCTCTTCTACAGTCGTGGGACACACTCCACCACTGCTTTCAAAGAGAAACATACTGGAAGGTTTCAGGTAAATCCAAACAGAATTTAGGATAAGTCTCAAAAACTGAAGCAAGGTAATTACAGTAAAGAAGGGAATAAATCTCTGGTATATGTAATATTTTACACTAGTTAGTAATTATATATTTTGATTGATTGGTTGTAGTCTTTTTTGTGTATTGTTGAAACATATATGCATTGATGTTTCCTATGTTTCTTCTCGTTTCCTCTCATCAGTCATGTCTGTTTTAGAGCATTGCAATGCAATTCACATTCACAACGTGACTTACACATTTGTGTATTCATGTCATGTAGTGCAGAAGCAAGTTATATTATTATGTCTATGTTGATCTCTAGTCTCTGATTTGTCAAATTTTATGTGGCTCAGTACGTAACATGAAGAACCATGAAATGGTGCACAATATAAAGCCAAAATTGGTTGGCAGTTTCAATCTACATCAGCTAATTCCAATCATAAAACCATGTGCAGCATGACCTAATGAAGGCTGAGGCTTATTCCAGTCATGCGGTTCAACAGGAGGTAGCAGGAACATGTGATCGTAGAGGCCCATTCTTGAACTACATATCCAGTATTAAGACTTATGTCTCAACACCTGTTGAGCTGTTGAGTGTATGTCTGTTTCAGACTTGTGACAGAGCCAATGACTAAAAGAACTTGCAGTCATGAGGGTCATAGAACTTTCAGCATCTGCTTTAACTTTTAGTACATTGATAGACAGTTTTTCTTCACCAGCCAAAATTCAGGTGCATAGTGGTGGTAGGTAGAACATCTGGTTGTGTTTACAGTATGGTGAAAATGAGAGATACTGAAACTGCGGTGTGTTTAAGATCTGGTTGACAGAAAAGTACAAAATAATTTTTACACAAAGAGTAACTGGCCTATTGCTTGCAAAAGACAACAGCTCATGGGTTCTTTACAGAGGAAACTTATTAAGAGGGTTTAAATGTAGATTCAATGTATGTAGAGTTGTTCCTAAACAAAGGAATGGGAGGAGTTAGTTCATGTAATAATGTCATATAAATAAAACATTACTTTAATGACAAAGCAAGAAACACATTTGTGACTTTGCAAATTTATTACAAATGCAACACTGGAATATTTACTACATAACAGTAGAGAGGCTTTCGGGAGACCATCACAATAAAGAGTTAGCAGATATTAATTAGAGAGTGCACTAATATTCTAATGAGAGTTAGTTGGCATGTAGGTGCAAAGCTACTTATGGTCGACAGATTGGTCAAAAGGGACCATCAAAATAAAGTGTTACCATTAAATCTGCTGCATTGAAGGTTCACAGAAGTACCTTGTTTTGCCTTTTATTTGATAGGACAGTAGTTAGACAGAAAACAAAATAGAATTAGCCTTACTTACAGAAGGACAAACATCACAGCAACTCTCCACTAATATGGCAAAGTGGCCAGGGTCAAGCCCCTAGTCAGTTAAGATACCTAAAAGACTTTCAGAGAGATGAGATTCTCTTTTGAACCTTGGTTCCAAGCATCATGTCTGGAGAAAATCAAGTCACTTTGATTTATTTATATAGCACTTTTATCAATACAGATTGTAGGAAAGCACTGAGGCAAATCAGGCAAAGCTCATCACATGCACAGTACCATTTTCAACTGACAATAACCCTAAGCACACAACTGAGATAAAGCAAGAGTGGCCTGTGAATACGGCTTTTAGACTGTTCCTCAAATGACCCAGCCAGAGCCTTGAGGCATGAACCCAGTCAAACATCTATGGAGATATCTATCAGTTCCCAATCCAACCTGACAAAACTTGAAAGATGACGAGGTAAATAGAAGAATGGTAGGTAATATTCAATCGGAGATGTGCAAAGCTTATCATGTCATACTCAAAAAGACTTGAGCCTGTAAAGGTGCTTCAACAAAGTACTGAGTTAGGGTTTGAATACTTACGCAAAACGTCACAGTATGAAGACAATGATCTTTTTTTGGTATTTTCTGCAAGAAATCTTTCAGCTGGTCTTGATCAGTGATATTTAAAATTGCAAAAAAATAAAAAAAGATTCATGTTCCTGATGAAAGTTGAAAAAAGGCGAGAAAGGGATTTGTGTATTTTGACTTTTGACTCAGTTGTGGCCCCCTCAAAGAGCAAAACAAAAAAGAACAGCGGATGAATAATAATCCTTTCTCTCTCTCTCAGGGAGTGAGTCACTGTATTAGAGTCAGTATTAACAGTTTCACTGGTAAAGAGCCAAATGTCCATGACAGAAACCCTCTGAGGTTAAACACAATTAATCACCAGCAGGGATTTTAGTCATAGTGCAGTGGTTACAGTTTACATGTAATGAGGAGGCAATGATCCTCACACTCCTCCCATCTCACCCTCTACTAATATTGCAACTATGAGATAAAATTCATCTGTATCTAATTTTCCTATTATGTGCACATAGAAATATTAAGTCGTTTTCATCTCTCCCCAGATATTTCATGTGTGTGGTTTGACGCATTTGGTTCTCATTTGGGGCTGAGGCTGCAATTTGGGGCACAGTTTCTTCTCTATGCCGATAGGGTTGTTGATGTTGGTGTGTGGCCCACGAGTGCCATTGCATTATTTCGCTGATGTGGTTGCAAAGTCTAGGGTTGACGGTGTTTTGAATGATAACACGACTTATGCACAGCTTTCACAGATAAGAGCTTTTACACAAATACCCACAAATGCTGGATGGTGACCCAGGATAAAGAAAGTCTTTTATTGTTGTTTTGAGGTTTTTTTTTTCTTCATTTTTTGCACTCATATGACCCTGTTGTTTAGTTTTTTTCAAAGACTTTGTGTTGACCCAAAAATGCAAATTCTTTCCTTGTTTTTTCCCCCCTCATGTCATTTCAAACTAGTTTGACTTTCTTCTGTGGAACACCAAACATTATGAAAGTCATCTGTTCACAAGTTAACTTTAATTTTGATCTGTTCATAATACTGTACACATTTATTCTGAATTAATTTCACAGAGTGATTTGTGAATTTATTTACATTAGGTTTTGGATCTCATTGACCTTCATCATATGGACAACAACAGCTTCAACAACGGTCTTCAAAATACATATTTTTCTATGTTTTGTAAATAAAGAAAACATGATGCTGAGTGTCACGCCCAGCTGGAGCTGCCAGCTAAAGCTTGACACTCCAGCTTTTCTATGTAATTTGTTTTGTGTCTGTTTCATTCCTGGACTCCATTCCCCAGAATGCGCCTCTATGATATATGTATGCATAAACTTATACATTACATAAGAATACACACATGTACTACGTGTGGATGTGTGCATTTGAGTGTTAGTTTTTGTTGGCACACAATCATGACAGAGCAGTTTCATTATATGTGGTATAATTTTATGGCTATAGATTTTAGCGCTGGAGACCCTCCAGTGTTTCCAGTCATAAATATTGAGCTCGCCCTCCCTCTTGAGCTAAATATACAGCCACCCCAGTGCTGTCATCAAAATAGAGTTGGCGACTCAGCAAAATTAAATGCTTTTTATTGATACTGGCAGCCATATTTAATGCTGTATATTTAAAACCTCACATGGCAAATTGGCCAGCTGTTGGGGTGGGACTAAACTGAGACCTGACCCCACAAATGTGGAGATTTCATCCTGTAGAAAGGGTTTGCTGAGGTAACACAATCTCAGGTGCAGGTGTCAGACTGTATTATTTGAAATAAATATAAATTTCTGTACAGTATTCGACCATCAATGCAACAAAGAATCCAAAATAATATTCAGAATCTCAGAAAATGCTTGTGCTTATTTAAAAGTCATCAAACCTTTGCCTGCGGAAAAATTATGGTAATTTATTTTTATGTAAAATGTTTAATTTGTATGACTGACAATCTAATAGTAATAGTTTTTTTATATACTGTTTAAAGCAGTTTGGGTTCAGAAATTACACAAGGCCCAATAACATAGTAAGTTGTTTAATATAAAATATTTGGTATTTCTTCAGGGACTAAAACATCCCGGACGAGCGCCCAGTTTTACGTCTTTATATAGAATGTTATTTGTATTCCACTTTATATATTCCACTTGACTATTTTAAGTGGTTCAGCGATGAACATCAACAACGGCCTCATCCTCATAGTCAAACCTTCTCTCTAAACCCAAAATAAACTCTGATGACCTACAGTGAGTCATTGTTGATTAAGACTCAAAGCCTGTTCCATGTCAAGTGAATCCCCCCTAGTATACTTTTGTCTGGAACTTTTGTGATTTGGTCGTCATGATCTCAAACGGACAAAAATAAAGTTGATAAACAATTTGACAAATGACATTACAAGTAATATTATTCTGGAAAACTGTTTTCTTGGAAACATCCGATAAATGACACAGTCAGTCGATCAAGTCTGACTGCCTGGGCTCTTCCAGGTGATGTCATACTCTGCGTTCACACTGGACAGTGTTGGCCAGTTTGAAAATGATGTCACCACTTTACAATTCTCTAAGAACTCTTCCTTTTTTTAAAAAAAAAAAAAACAAAAAAAAACAAGAAATGTTATTACTGCTTTATATTATTATTTATTTATTTAAAATGACTGTTCAGTCAAATTTTGGCAAGGGCTGATATTGCATATACTAAACGTCAGTAAGTAATGTATGTCGGTGCAGGCATATACAGTATATGTTCATAAGTGTGGGTGCCAGATCTCCACATGGTCTACATCAAGTAATGAACTCATTGTGTAAGAGTACGGTGACTAAACGGTTCTAACACAGAATAACAATACTTTATAGAGGCAATCTATGTAGCAATCAGGCAGACAATGTTTCATTGAAACAGAACAAAAAAAGTGCATTGTGTAAGAAATGTCCTGGTTGACCCTCTCTATTAGTGGACACAATATGGGCTCGGTTTACACTTTTAAATGAGCACACAAACACACCCCGAAAGATTACAAGAATTTATTAGGTATATACAGAGCATACATATAGCATGCATATTTACAGCACATTGTATTTACAAACACGGTAACCACTGGAGGAACAATTGTGTAGTTTCAGAGCAAGATGGTCTGCAAAATCTGAAATCGAATTCTAAAAGGTTCACATTTACATCTTTCAGATTTTCCTCTTAAAGTCTAGCGACTGATACAAAGTGAACTCTCAAATCTGTAAGGTAAAACCTTTGATGCAATATATTTCATGTAACATCGAGCTCTACACAATATGTACAGTAAAATATTCTTGATGACAAGACAATGAAACCTTATACACACATAGACACACAAATGAGGTAGATAACAAACGGAAAAGACGGCACAATCAGTTTCATCATTCAACGTACACGAAACCACTTAACTTTTAAAATAAAGAGTTTATCATGTTTACTGGAATGAGAAAAGGTCTTTTGATAAATAACACCAATAAGCCCTTCGTTAACTCTACAGTCATTAAATGACTCTTGGTTACATCTAGCAGAGATTCAAACTCTGTTAGACACAACAGCATTGTTTTAAACATTCCCAAAAGACACAAGACAAGGACTAGGCATGTACTCATCCATTTAAACCCACAAACATGGACACAGAGAGCTTACAGTGTGACCAAACACACACTTAACAGATACTTAAATGGCGAAGAGCTTAAAAGAGAGATAAAAACATTTGCATCATCAAAATAGATTTTTATATTCCAAATATAGTGTTCTCATATAAAATATGAAACGTTGTAAAAATATATCTATAATAAACATCTTATTTTATATGAATATATCAGGAATTATCAGTGAATTGCAGGGAATGCAGCTCACTTCAGCATTATGGACTATGTTTAGATTTAGAGAAAACACGTGACATTCTATAGAAATATGCCCACAAAAATTCACAGTATGCAGATAGAATTATAGGGTGGCTCTATGTATATATATATATCTCTAGAAAAATATAACTTTATACACAAATAAATGTTTAAATTCTTACTCTCTTTTCTCTTACAGGAGACATTTATACAAGTTTACAATGAAATTAAGGTTTGAAATAAAGTACATTCTATAGGTACAGTCTGTAGCCAACAATACACAAACAAAAAAAGCAACATTAGATACTCAAAACAAACAACTAAATGCACAGATTTGGCAGATTTTCACATCAGTGGGTATATACTGTGCTTAAAGCAAAGCAAACACCACTTCCCTTCTTGCCTCGTTTGATCTAATAATGCATATACTCAAAGGTAAGGCACTTAAAATGTTATGACATTCATGTAAAGTTTTGACGGTGGGATTGCTCTGGCTTTGCATTAATGCATTTCTTGCACTTCACAAGTATATCTGTATGTACTGTATGTTCTACCCAAAATCCCAAATTGTGAACCTCACATACGCAGTAGAAATAATGTTTTTTTTTTAGGGAGATGTTGATTTTGTGTTCACTTTAGTGGTAGGTCAGTACCTAAACATACACACCGCAGAGGCTGCTGTAACACTAAAAGACAGGAAAGTAGATGCCCATTCTGTGGCATTAGATTATGTACATCTTTTGTGACTGTGCACATCAAATCCTTCTCAATAAACGCTCATTTCGATTTTTCAATTTAAGGATAAAATATCTAAACATTACAGTCTGCTGTTTGCTGAAATCATTACTTTTTATAGTAATGTTGAATAATAATGCCCAGCATTTGAAACCAACATTCTATAAAATCCAGAAGTCCATCTTGAGTCATAAAATGCTTATTATTATAATAATCTGTGATTATCTGTACAATTTGGGAGGGAAAAAAAACTATTAGACTACTAGAATCTACTTTTGTATCTCTGTTTCTGTTGCGATCTTTTAAAAAGGCCAATTCTGGAAAAGCGCTTGTGCATGTATATCTGTAAAATCATTTTAAAATGATCTTCTAAACGGTGTACAATCTTCTGATAAATATTTGGTTTTAGTTAAAGCTTTTTACGTAGTTATTTCTACTTTAAATCTATGCATTTCATACAATATTCACAGAATGTACATTATTTTACAATATTCCAAAAACGCTCCTATACATTGAAAATGCCTCTGATAAAGGCTTTTACGCCATTCACTCGTGGCATCTAAATCCTGAATACCAATCAGAGTTACTGTAATACTGTACTATTATATAGAATTAAATGATTGGCATTTGGGTTTTACAAAAATCAGACACTGAATAGTTTATATTGATACTGGCCTATTTTCTCTAGTCAAATTTCTGAAATATGTATGTTTGATTTGGCAAGGCACTGATTTTAGTTTGGGTGAAGACTGGGCCTTTGTGCACCAACTGTTCTTCTAGACCGGCTTCATGCCATAATGACTGGCGTAAACAGCTTTTGTTATTTTCACATTGATCTCAACCATATAAGGTAAAACAACTCTCTCTTGTGGAGTTTGAGAAAAAAAAAAGCAACATTTAAAAACTCTCTAGGATCTTGATTTGATTATTTGCCTTACCTCTAAACAAAGCTTTTTTCATCCGTTTGGCCTAAACATTTCAATTCCAAATAATCAAAATAATAAGGCCTTGGGTTATGCTACAAAACACTGATTTCTCCAGAAATGTACAAAGCATAATGCCGAGGGAAGCCTCATGAGTCCAGTTGTTCTATGCATTACTGCTGCTTGAACACGGGGTGCTCTGTGTGCTGCCGATGCTGTGAGCCGCGCTGCTGTTCTCAGACACCGGCTGGGACTTTGGCACCTGCTGCTTTGGTCCTGTGCCTCCTGAAGAGAGAGACGGATAAAGAGGACATTGAGGCTTACAGAGGCGCATAGAAAAAGGATTCATAACACCTAGAAAACAATGAATCGCACTAAATGTGACTTTCTGCATGGTACGCGTTTCATTTATTTTAAAAGACAGATTGTTTGTTTTTTTGCATTAAGGGGTTTGGTTGGTACACATAAGAGTATATTAATTTATATGCAGTGACTAGCTTCAGAATAGATTCAGTAGCAGCAGACTGAAAAGTCTGTTACAGCATTACCGTATCACCATCTTTACTCTTCAAATTAAAAGTCCTTTATCAGCATCTGTGATACCACTTTTAAAATCCATGGACACAAAAGGTTATTTAAAGTGGAAATGTTCTTTAGATTATTAAAATGTTCTCCACACTAACGAAAAAAAGAATTAAGAATGGTCCAGCCCTAATATCTGTCTACTTACAGTACATAGTACATAGTATGTATTCACAGTGTAAGTACATGTTGGTACATACAGTAATGTCTACAGCTCTAATGTTTGTGTACACATATGTAACAACTCACTAAATGATATTTGTAAGGAAAACTGTGTAACAGGACATTGGTGTCAACACTTTTTGGTATTGAAAGTACAAATGTGTTACAGGACTAGCAGCACGTTTTGGTAAAGATTTACCATGTAGTTACTCTTATGTTACACAGCATTGGGAAGTAAGTTAGGCTTACTAACTGTTGTCCAGAATGTTACACTTTATATTAAGTGGAGTTATATTAAATGTTACGATGGTAGGTGGCCTTAACTACTATGTACTTACATTTAAATTAAATTCATTTGATTCAATGCAATTATTGAGTACATACAAGTTTTTACATTGCCCTTATATTTGTAAAATGACCTATATGTATTACGTCTGGAATTAATTTCTGTTAATACATTTATAACTGCACTGTTAACCCATCCCTTAAACTTACCCCTATCACTAAACCTGTCCCTAACCTTACCCGTATCCCACCTCAATAGTAGCAAATGTGTTCTGCAAAACAATATGAGCACAATAAGTACATTCTAATTATTTTATGACGCAAGTACATAGTTAAGGCCCCTAATATAAAGTTTGACCTTGAGTTAAATTGTTCCAATTACTCTTAACGTATTGTTGTTACAAAATGTTGTAACTGTTATAAAAAAAGGTTGTTACCAATGTCTTGTTACACATTTGCTGTGACACGTGTGTGTATATCCTTACTTACACTGTGATTATGTACTACGTACACATTTTTTTTTACTATGCAAATACACAGGTATTAGGAACACTTACTGTAATATAAAGTGGGACCGACAAGCTATTATACCCCCAATGGTACAGTTTTCTGAGAGTGTATGCAAAATAAATTATTATATACAGAGAAACTAGTAAATACTATCAAGAAATACTATCAAATCTACATAAACGTTCATGTACACTTCCAAAAGTATAAATACATCATTGGCTTATTTCCACAAGTCACATATCTTTCTCTTCACACATAAAAAAAAACACTTTTTGTTGAAATGATCACTGGACTTGAATTGCTTTCTCTGCATTGGTGTATTTGAATTTGGCCAAAAAAGGCATCTAAGGAGGGTTGTATGCTCAGTTTTGGTATAAGACTTCACATCTGTCTCATTCTTCTCTCTTTGTCTTCACTGATTATTGTTCTAGATGGATATAAACATTCCTCTATCAGAGTCCTTAACTCTAAAACGGAGCGGCAAGAAAGAATGCATGCAATTCATCTTGTAGTGAGCTTGCTCCTGACAGAGGGTTGAACAGTTTTAATCAAATTCCAGGTTTGCTTTACATACTTGGCTTCTGACTAAACCACCAATATTAATAAGCACTCCGCTCTCCTACACTACATACATCTGTAAAAATGTCAGTAAACGAATTCCACCAACTCACTATTCTAAAATGTAAGTGTGTTTATATATGTGTGTGTTTCTCTTCTCAGCTCAACTGGACGGGGCTGCTTCCCTGTTTTAGGCCCCTCCGCTGCTAATATGTGCCAGAGATGTGCTGCCAAGAGCTCCAGCTAAAAACAGTCTATTTCCTCATCCAGCGCTGTGTACTAGACTCTGGGATTTATCGGTACACCTCTCTTTTACGACCACTCATCTTGCGAACGTACACAATGACAGCGCACAGACTGACAACACATGTTGATTATATAATTATATGAAACACTACCCCAAACAGAGATGCATTTTGGCGTATGTGTGAGAAAGAGTTTGATGGCAACTTGTTGACCTCTTCCACTCAACTGTGTCATTTCATTGTGTAACTCCTACTCTGTGTGAACAGGGGCAACGTCCTTAACCTATCAGTGTGATCTATGACGGGGATGGTGACAGGATTACAGGAGCTGTTCTCTAACAGACTCCTGCAACATTCCACACGTGGCTTTCCCTAAAATAGAAGCACCCCTAATGTATGGAGCAATGTATGTTTTACAATTACATACTCATAATCCCGTATTCATTACAAACATTACTCTTTTAGTGCAAAAGAGCGGAGGACGTGCATGAGTGTAAACTGAATGTTTTACTATATTATGCTAAGCTGAAATTAAATAAAGAAATAAATATGAAATGAATAGACTTCTTTAAACGTAAAAACATCTCAATAGAACAAGTTTAAGCTGAAGAAAAACACTACACTACAAAACACATTCTAATTTGTCTTTGAGAAAGCTAAAGTAACTGGGAAAAACAGACAGAAGAGAGGAGGATTTTGCCTTTCTTTCCACCAAATCCTAGCATTTTCCTGCACCTCTGTGTTTTCCCATTTTTCATCTTTTAGCTTTTTTTTTTTCATCTGACACAAGTCAATAATTTAAGCTTTTCCAAACATGAAAAGCACTTGCGGTTAACGTCAGTATCAAAAAATGATTCCTAATAGGGCTATTTTAGCAATATGATTGAATACTTTACAATAACGTGGATTAATAGGCTTTTGGCATGTATAAAATAATCAGTGGCATTATGAGAAATACATGGCTGGAATGATGAGAGCCCACACATTTTACACCTGTTTCTGGCAAGAAAAATGACCTTAATTGAACTTAAAGGTTAGTCAAATTCAAAACTGTCACCCTGATCTGAGACGCAAGTAGGCGTATAACAATAAACTCATTCTCTAGGGTTACCTGGTCTGAGCTTTTCAGTCCCTTTTTAAAAAAGTGAGCAGAAACACAGCTGGATAATGTCATCCCAAATGAATACCACAGGAAATATTAATAAAAATTACTCTGATTTATATTTTTGAAAAAGAAAAAAAAACCTGGAATAAAAACGAAAGCTAATAAAAGCTAAACATGACTCCTTTTATGTCAAGGAACTGATATATCCAAGAAATACATGTTCTAGAAAACCCAAAAATAGATCAAATCCAGAATGGCTTTGATCCTCAGTCAACATACTAATACTCGTCGGCCTGCACAACTGCAGATTCCCTTCAATCACGTACCATTAAACGGTAGCAGGTCAACGGCACTGAAGACAGAAAACAGGGGCTGGACTAGCAGGAATGCAAAAGGGCGGAAACGGGGGCTAAGAAAGCGCATGCGCTTCCTCTGAAGGGTCAACAGAGGTCAACGGCCTGGCGACGACAGGGCAACGCAGGGAGGAGGGGTGAGTGATCTTGGCATTCATAGGGAGGATTGTATATGTATTTTCCTGTGACACCCTCACAGCGGACAAGGGGAATTCCAGGCCCTCTTCGGGCTATTGTACCCAAAATACTGCTGACCATCCAGCAGTCCCCCCCCCCCAATGCCGGAGAGAACGGAAAAACAAATGCGCTTCTGCTGACGAACAGGATATATTTACAATCTTGTAGTCAATATGCTATTGATAACATATTGCTGCTGCTAAGAGAACTGGCATTCTTATTCGGACAATAAGATAAATGACAATGCATAACTCTTAGTGCTAATTAGCGCGATGCAAGGAACGGTAATGAAGGTTGAGGCTGTGATGTGAATATGTAGTATTTTCTCACCTGTATGCGAGTAGATGAACCATAGGGCTCCAGTCAGAAGGGCTCCGATCACAAAGGCAGCAAAAGCGATGCCCACCACAGTTGGGGTGTCCAAGAAATATATAACACCTGCAAGAAAAATATTAATAAATATATTAAATTATGTTTGTTAAGCATGTAGCAGTTAAAATTTCTCACTCTGTGGTCAAGGTTTTTAATTTTTTTTTAGCTATGTATGGTTCTTTTATTTTTTTTACAAAACATTTGACTTCTAATGTCTGTGTTTTATTTCAGGATAGCGTGCATTATATGGCTCATGATGTTTACATGTGGTTTAAGTGTTTGGTGGCCATGTGAAGTATAAAGTACTAGCACATGCTTTGTATGGGCTTTGCAGTGGCATCCGTGAGCAAGCCAAATATCTCCTTGGACTCGCGCCCACAAATCGAATGACTTTCAGAGCTCTAATTAGCTCTAATGATCACTGATCACACAGCACAATAGACTCTGTGTGGCTGCCAGCTTCATAGCCTGTCTGGTCCAGCGCCAAAATCCCAAGCACAATAGAGGCTATTCTCAGAAAGAGCACCTTCAGATCTCCTCTGACGAACTGATGACAGACTATCGCTGGAGCGTTCTGTTACAACAAGAGCGAGTGCTATGTAACAGCTCTCACCTCATGCTTTATCCTTTACCCTGAATCCCCACCAGAACCATCCCCCATATAATCTGTGCAGGGCAGCTCAAAAATATAAAGCTTTCTATCAACAACTTTGACTATGCATATGTGACCCTGGACCACAAAACCAGTCATAAGGATACATTTTTGAAATATAAATAAGATTTCCATTGATGTATGGTTTGTTAGAATAGAATAAGTTGTCCAAATTAAGTCCTTAGAAATGCATATTACCATTTAAAAATCACATTTTAAAAATATTTACCGTAGGAAATAGATAATAAAAAAATAGATAATTTTGACTACAATTGTTTGATACAAATATAATCTTGTGGCTTAAGACTTGTGGCTTTGTGGTACAGGGTCACATATGTGTTTTTTGAGGCCTGGGAAAAGGAGAGAATGTTTAAAAAATACATTACTGTTCAGTTTGG
>JAUYWG010000039.1:7567998-7601043 GCA_034779775.1 Enteromius afrohamiltoni | reverse complement strand
TAAAAAATACATTTCTGTTCAGTTTGGGGATTGATTTTTTATATATATATATATATATATATATATATATATAGTTCTACTACTTTTATAGATCTGGCTTGCTTAGCTGGGGATGCTTAATTTCCAGTAATTATTGTTGATTTGATTGCAGAGATACTATTTAAACTGAACTGAGCTGGACAATGACATCTCTTAATTCAATAATGAAATGCCTTTAACTCATAACTGACCGTTTAGTCTTGTCATTATACATTACTGACACTCTATTCTCTTATTTTATACTGTTAGGTGCTTTCACAAAATCTGTATTGTTAAAAGCACTATATAAATAAAGGTGACTTGACTAGACTACACCCTAAACCTTTTAACAGTATGAAAAATGACAGTGATACACAGTGAAGGGTGGATGCTACTGATTTTCCTAATACTGCATTTGTGACCTTTAGTCATACCGGATTGGAATGAAAATGATAACAAAATGTTCAATTTTGGGTGAACTATCCCTTTAAGCAAGGCAGAAAATCAATAATAAATTAGCATGTATTTCAGCATGTGTTGTATTTATGGCTTACAAGAGGAAGCAAAACAGAACAAAGAACAAAAGCTTGTATGTTTAGAGGATTCCTGAGAGAAGCTATGTCAGCTCAAAGCTCAGAGCCAGGGATGTGGTTTATCCTGCCGTTGCCATAAGTTTGGCTGAGCTACTCCACCCACAATTCCTTTTAATGTATCTCAGAGGGAAGTAAAGGAACTAGCCCTAATGAGTTGGATGATATTTCTATGTAGTCACCACCACCCAAGATTCCTAATGTGTCAGAACATATTTGTGCAGTTCTTTACTTCGCCCCTTTTTAGGGCTAGCTGGGTTTCAGAAGGGAAGTAAACTTGAACACAAGAAATACTTGTGTGTGTATTTTCTGGAAAAAGATGGGACAAACTTCAACAAGATGATGTGTTCGCCTGATTCAGCAGTATAAAGCACAGAAGGTCTAGAAGTAAAAATCCCATTTAAAACACTGTTCTAGTGAAAACATGTAAATCTTTGAAGATAGTAGTTAAGATTGTGGTATATAATTTCATAGAAGCCACAAGTTAACACAGAAGTTCATGTTCCAGTCACTCAGACTATTGAAAAAACGTTGATTATGTCATTCACAATGCTTTATGTAATGCACACAGATCTAAACCAGTTTTTGTCCCAAATCCAGTTTTGTTTAACACTTACATTTTGTTGTTGAACATTATTTTTGATGAGGTTTTGGAATACACTACACTCCTTTTAGATGTTTTTCCCCCTGATTTGAATTTTAGAAGTCAGTTCTAGTTTCCAGAATTCAGAACCAGTCTGCAAAAATTTGGGCAAATACGTTGATATTTTGTGGTGATTTTAAAATATTTTATTTGTCATGTGTCTCCAAGAAAAGTTTGTCATGTCCACTTCAAAGCCACCTTGAACTTGATTACCAGCACATCAAATAAAAAATGTTACACATTTACAACCACTTAATTTTTTTCACGTTTGTACCTCTCTTTTAGACCATAAGGGTAGGGAATTATTGTTCCCTTTCAGTCGGTCACACCGAGTCACGTCAGATGTCTCGCTTCCACTCCAGAGACCTTGCAGGGCGAAATTGTGATCCTTCCCTTAAAGCCTATGTGGAACCCGAAACCAGGCCTCTCGGTGCGTTTGAGGTGAGAACACAGGAGGATACCGGTTTCACATGAAAGCTATAGAACATGTTAGGGGTCGCCCAGCCCGCAGCTCATCAAATATCTTCCAGCGAGGCGCCACGTGCCCAGGAAGATGCCACACTCCTTGTTGAGTGGGCCTGTATCCAGAGGGGGCAGAACAGACCCTGTTCTTGGTAGGCCATCTGGTGGCAGGCCCTCACTCGATGAATCCTTGAGAATAGGGTTGGGTACCGAAACCCGGAACCATTATAGCACCAGTACCTAAGTAACCGGTATGTACCCAACCGAATAAAAACGCGGATTTCGGTGCCTCATTTCGGTTCCGTGCCTAAACGACAAACCCAATATATATAGGGCGGCAAATCTATGGCATTAATAAGCGAGCGTACGACTGACGCAGGCGCGCACAGCAGATCATTTCCGCGAGAGAAAAACGGATCTATATGCTAAGAAACGGGAGCCTGCAAGCTCATTTCAAACCCTCGTGTGCGCATGATATGTCATCTGCCCACAATTATTCTTGCGTTTGATCTTCTCTCACTCTCATGTTTATTTTTTAGTCGTGTCAGTATTGGATGCCTGTTATAAGATGATTTATTCACTTGAGAAATGGCATTGGATCATATGTTAGTTATTGTTTTATAAGCTTAGTTTATTGATTCATTAATGATTTTGTCTTTATTTAATGTAATGTAATGTATTGTTTATAGAGTAAATCTTTTTCAGATACTTTGAATAGACTTTTTAAACTTTTCATGCTATTTCATGACAAATCATTCAAGTGAACAGTTGTACAGTTTCATATTATTTGCATATAGAAATGATGAATAGTTCTGTATACCTCTGTGTTGTTTTTATTTGTTCTGTTTGGTTGATAACAAGCCTTTAAATCTGCTTTGTAATAGATTTACAGCTGTATTTATAAACTGCTTATTAATGACTATTAATGTTGGAACAATGCTTTTTAAAGGACAACCTTTCTAAAGGACGAATTAAACCGACTGGTTACATATTATAATAAAGTGTTACCATTTTTATTTTATAAGTATCGATTCAGGCACCGTTTAGGCACCGGAACCATTTTAAAAGTATCGATTTGGCACCGGTATTGAAAAAACCCTTAACGATACCCAACCCTACTTGAGAACCGGTAGAGGGCAAGGGTCTATGTGGAGTCCCTGAGAGGACTCCATGTGTGTATTCTATGGTTAAGACCTAGAGCCTGTGTTTCCCCGGCAGACCTGCTGCTACATAAAGAGGGTTCAATCACCTACAATTTTCCATATGAACATAAATACTGTCCATATGATTATACGTCCTGAGACCTCCCATGGGAAGGCTGGACTTTGTACGTCTCTGTTCAATAGAACAGGGACGTTCCCAGTGTTCCAGTCTTACTGAATTGGTATTGCTTTGATAACTCTTTTAGCTGGCCTCTTGTGGTGAGTCCGGGCCAACGCCAGACAAAGGGTGCATGGGAGTTCTCCCACAGGACACTTGAAGCGGCAGCGCCCGTGGCGCTTTGGTAGGGATGCTAATTTTGTCCGTCATATCCAACGTGACTCAGTGACTGACTGAAAGGGAACGTCTTGGTTACATGTGTAACCCTTGTTCCCTGAAGAAGGGAATAGAGATGTCACGTCCAGTGGCCAATGGAGCTGTACCACTGCTGAGGCTTGGCTCCTCAGCGAAAACCTGAATATGCGCTGCACCAGCTGCTCATTTATACTCACACTGTGATCAGCTGCAGCTGGATACAATGAGTGCATGACAATGTTCATTGGTTTGTTTTAATACACTCAAAGTGGGCTGGTCTCTTGAAGCGAGATCCCAAATTCGTTGGTCATATCCGACGTGACGTCTCCATTCCCTTCTTCAGGGTTGCAGATGTTTTATGATCATAAATCTGTTTTCGGATGGCAACTTTTTGTTCTGCTGTATTTTTCACAAAGCGTGGCACTCCCACAAACTGCCCTCTCTGATTTGTAGATGAAGCCAAATACTTTGGGATCCCGTCCAGAGCAGCGCTTTGAGCTTTTTTGGGGAGGCTGCTTTTCTGCCATGTCTGTACAAGAGTCATCTTTGTGTTCAAAACGACACGCAAAAAAGCCTGTTTTCATTACTTTTATGGCATATCTGTGTTTACCTAATCCACTCCAGAGAAAATAAGCCTGGGGTTGGCAACATACACAAACCTGTTTATAAAGAATGAGTCCACATTAGATTCATACTGAATTCACATACAGTCTTGATTCGCTCCCAGATGTGTCTCTTCTGCTTGTTTGGAACTGATCTCTGATTTTGTTTCCACTCAGAAACAACTAAACCTAAATAAGACTTGACTTGAGCCAATAAAAACCCAGCTTGCATCCTACAGGAGTGGCAATCAGTTCTTTAATCAAGTGTGACTAATAGACACATACTCCATTTGCTACAAGCAGCACAGCAACATTGTGTTATTAAACCAGAATGATTTTCATTAAGGCTGCGAGTCAGTAAAGTTGAATCACTCTAACCACAATAGGTACAATAGCGCCAAAAGAATGCAGGGAAGAGAACATTTCAGTCATGCTCAACTTAAGTTTATTTGTAAAACTTTTAGACACTATCCTGCTGTCCTCTAGTAAACAACACAATATATGGCAAATGCACTCTGCCATGAAGGAGACTGCAGGTATGCATTGCATAAGATTACTTTTCTTTATCACTCTCACATTTTTTTCCCTTGTCCTCCTCTCCCCCTTTCCCCCTCGCTCTCTATACGAGAAAGGGAGGCCTTAAAGAATGTTTAAGTGAAAACAAATGCTATCCAGAATTGGAAAGCTGTTTTTTTTCCTCTCCTCTGATGCATCTATGAGTCCCTTGTCCCACATCTCTAATGAACCACATACTCTCAAACCAAACCACACTGAATGCACAATAAACACACACATTCAAATACACACATACTCACCACTGCCACATATTAAAAGACTCCAGATGGGAGTAATACGCTACAAAGCAAGACAAGGCCTGTGATCTGTGAGTGACTGACATACATACAACACACACATTCTCCCATGATGCTTCATATACGCCATGTTCTTTAAAATATCTAAGCCTTGAAAAAATAAAACTGTTCTTGTTCTACAACACTGAAATGACTGGGGTCATCTCATGTGAATGAATTTAAATATATTATTCAAAGGATTGATTTTTGTGGATTATGCGTATTAGAATATGTATATATTTATTTATTTTTTGCAATATTTACCTGGATGTCGTGGACCAGGTGGCTCCACAGGTACATTAACGGTGACAGGCGTATTGTCGGAGATGACCACAATTGGCTTTATGATGGTTTTGGTGTTCATCATCATGAGGAGGATGTTTTCCACACTAAGGGAAGTGCAGGCTTCATCTGGTAACATACACTACAAAGAGAGATGCAGAAATGTAAAAAAATCTTTGGCATATGGGCACAACAATCCTCAAAGAACATCATGAACCTCACTCATGAGATAAAAGAGCTTACTATAATAAGCAGGTCCTTTATTATGCGGAGAGGCCAGATTTTGAAGTCTGATCAAATTTGGCAAACAGAAAACAAATATATTCTGCATGTATAAATGGGGAGTTAATGTGTTGCTCAGCAATAAAGCAATAAGAAATATTTTGTATATATATATATATATATATATATATAAGAAAAAAAAGTTAAAAAAAGTGGTTATTGGAGACAAAACAGGTACACCTTTGTAACTTATTTATTTCTTAAACGCAAATATTAGTACCCTTTTAAAGTGTACCACCGCAACTTTTTTCTATCATACCATTTGTTGCAAAACATTACCGATCTGTTAACTGTGCACAACAATGCAATACTGGTCTCAGAATCATCTGGCCTGAAGCACTCTCACAGTGACCCCATTAGACGATACTTATTTTTATGCCCTATGATGTACAAAAATGTGACTTTGTTCTTCATAAGCATGGATTAGTGTATATTATAAGCCATTAAACCATTCTTTCTGTTGCAGCGATTATGCCCGAGCCAAACCGAGCATAGAGAAAGCACATATAATATCATACACAGTTTATATGGTTTGACGTGTCACGTCTCTTATCCTCCTCCAGATTATAACTGAACTGTAAACATCTACAACTAAACAATGAGTCACTTTCAAGATCATGTTAGGTGAGACATAAACAAACTTAATGTGCAATCTGATGTTTAGAGCGTCTGAAAATGCAGGAGATTAAAATGATTATGGCTCGAAGCGAGGGAGGAAGGAACATTTTGAAGGACAGTGAAAGTTGTAGATCTGTTTTTCCTCTGTGGATGGTAACTGAAGTAACCTAAGATTTACGCATCCCGCACTCACAGAGAGTGGATTGATGCTAGCAACTGGCGTAGAGTGACCCGTGCCAAGGCAATGAATCGAAAAGCAACTCTTAAGATGGACAGCAAAGTCAAACAGACTATTTAAATGAATAAAAGATTATGTTCATGCCGTCCATACAATAAAGCAACTACTTTGAAAATATGTCCTAGGGTCAATAAGTTATCTGCGTTCCTATGCTCTGACTTAATGAGATCTGATAACCCTGTGCAGTCTAAAATTAAACAAACATACACAGTACAGCTAATTTTGATTCAGTTAACGATGCTGATAACGCAGCTGATTGATTGTGTTAAAGCCAATTCGCCTACAGTTTGTTAATCAGTTAAAGCTGATCTGTATTGGAACATAGTTATAAATTGGAATTATGTTTACACAGGGTCATCTATAAAGATATGTATAAATAACATGTAAAAGAAAGAGAAAATTATATATGAAGGCAAAGAAGGAGGTTAAAGCTATGTATTAAAATCGGGTGAGCTGCCTTACTGTCTTAATTAGTAAGCTTCTTTTTAGATCTTAAGATCATAACTGAAATGTAATTCATTGATAGACCCATTTGGAAAGCAGTACAAAGCAGCCCCTCTAGGATTTTGTTTTCCTGAACATGAGAATTACTCCAAATTGAATAAAATAGGGTATTATTTGTGCTAGCTTTTTTGTTTTGTCTTTTCAAGTATTTCTGTAAAAAACATTGACCTGAGGGAAGAAATGCAATATTATCCAATCAAAACCCACAATTCTGAGTGCAAACAAATTGTGCAATACATTATACCTGTCCCGCTGTGAATTTGATCATAAAATGATCAGAAATGATTAGTGATTAAAGGGATTCACCTATAAATTAAAATTTGCTGTTAATTTACTCATCCTCGGGCCAATGGCAACTGCCACTTTGACGTTCGTATATGTATATCAGCTAGGGTTGGGTACAATTTGATATCAGAAAATGCTACATTAAATTATATTTTGTATTTTATAATTAAATTGTATTAATATCTACACCTCAAACAACCCTAAACCTACCCTTACTGTTAATGCAAATATAGTAATTATGAATGCAATATTGAGGTGCGCATGCACGGGGAGCGCAAGTAGGACGGATTCACGAGTAGGATGAATCACGATCCTCCGCCCCGCCGCAGCAGCAGCACCAAGCTCGCGAAAAATACACTTAATCTATGGTGGTAAATCTATGCTATTAATAAGCGAGCGCACCACTGATGCTGGCGAGCGCGGTAAATCATTTCCGCAAGAGGAAAACAGATGTACATGTGCTCGGGTCTGCGAGCTCATTTCAAACCCTCGCACTCGCTCGATATGTCATCCGTGCGCAATTCAAGCACCCACGCGCGACCAAATTGGTCAACAACTCCCAACCCTAATATCAGCTCATTCGATCTGCTATGTTAAATTGATGGTTTTTACCTCTGGTAGGTTCATCTCCTTGTCATATCTTCTGGTGCAGAGGGACATCTCACAGTGCAGGAAGATCAATGATACATTAAACTTTGATCTGTAGGTGAAACTGAAGCGTTTTCGGTCCATCTGAGCGTGAGGGATGGGGAAATCACTTCGCTGAGGGTAATAGCGCACAGTGTCATCCTTAGGACATATGTTCTCTATGACAACATAGTCCGACAGTGTTTGAGGACTGGAGTCTGGAGATAAGAAGCAGGTCTGGATCATGAACCCAAGGTTAGGATCGGTTTTTGTGGCTGAAATCTGCAGAGAAAGGTCACACGTCTCTGTTAATTAAAAAAAAAGTCATTTTTCAAATGCAAAATATGCTTCTGCTGCAAACAATAAAAGAGAGAGACAGCAAGACAAAGAGAAAAAGAAATACTGCTTTCTTTATCTTGATTAATACAAGTTGTTTGACAATTTTTCATAAATATGATCAAAACTCATTCATATAGTATGAGATGGATCAGTAGAGTGATGCTTAGATGCTATATATTATGTCTAGTCCTCTGGCAGACACGCTCAGTCTATCTTTTTTGATCGGTCTGAGTTAGTTTTTTTCCACCATCTCTCTCAGGCATCGATTCAAATCAGCAAATACTCACAGAGGCTGTCGATTTGTTTTAACGCGGCAAACTGTCTAAAGAAACATTGTCAGAGTGGTTATGGTTCCAAGAATCACAAATTCTGACGTCAGATTTCTGTGCCTCAAATAAATCTTCAAGATTCATTCAGTCGTAAAAGTTTGCTCATCTGATGCTGTAAAACCATGCATGACAGATAAGAGCTGCCACAAAAAACATTGCACTCCATTTCCTCAACAGAGCAGTGCCAAGGAGGTGTCATACTCATGGCCGAATCATTTCAGGTAGGCAGACGATGATACTCATACAGTAATGTGTAAGATTCATAAATTAATTTTCTGTGACAACAGACTGTCACCAAAAAGTAGCTTTGTGTGATTTTAAGTAATTTTCTACATAAAGGGGAACCAATAGCATCAATTGAATATTCAGATGCATAATTGTAACGCACTGCTAAAATCCCATTGTCAAACAATACTTCTGTCTAATTCTTCAGATAACATATCTAAAAGTCCTTGAAACAAATATATATTTACTTGAAAACCAATATTACATTACATGGTAAAAAAGAGCTGCACATGTTGTAAATGTGCATGTTTCACCCAATGTTGATGTATTAATTATGTGCATATATATTTCACAGATGCTACAGTATACAGTATATTTCACCACGCCTTGGAAGTATAACCCCAATAAGAATTATCACCAGATATTGTCATCTAAACCAGTAAGTAACGAGTCTGCCATGTTTGTTCTGACCAATTGACAAACATGTACATGTAGATTTAAATTTCTATACAGTCTAATCTCTAATTGTTATACCATTTGTATTTCATACAAAGAAATTATTTTAACCCATATAGTTATTTTTCCTTAGAACCGGTTCTCTTTAAAATACAAAATTTGTGTAATCCCACACAGACAATCTTTAATCAGATGCACATTTAAAACTGGAATATAATCTATTTTAGTAATCCTCTCCGGACTGCAATCCACCATCAAATTATACATTTAATTATTCCAACAGAATCCTCACATCTGATGTAGCCTATTAGCCGGGACTCCATCTTTGACGTAATGACGTGGCGGAATGCTAGCCTGGCTTCCGCAACTTTAAAGCTCATACGAGCTTAGTCTGGCCAAGCTACCTTACTACCCGCCTTCCGGGAGGCGGGCTTAACCTGCATCCATCAGATGCCTCTTTATACTACTGGACGAATCTACAACCAATCAGACCGCTCATTCTGATGATGTATGCGTAGCGATGGAACCTGTAACGTAACCAATTGTAGCTAGCTTCATTAAAGCAGTAGGAAAATGTCTTTACTTAATTTAATTACTTTTGCTCCGTTTTCAAAGAAAACCTGTCATGAACAACAGCAGATTCGAACGATTGTTGCTGCTCGGTATGGTTTTTCACGGTCGCAGAACTGCTGCATCGCGTTACACCCGCCTCAGTCGTGCCGAGGGGTGGGGGGTGGGGTAGGAGCTAATTTCTCATTAGTTCCCACTTTTTTGGGAACAGAAATGCTTTAAAATGGCAGCTTTGCCAGACTAACAGGTTCAAAATTTCCTGAAAATTCCTACCAGTACCAGGAAAAGGTGATTTTCTGCAGTAGGAGTCTGCAGTTTCATACATAATGAATCACTTGGTTCGAAATGCAATAAACGCAGTCATGTTCTCTTGCTTTCAAAGCCTGAGCATTCCACTCTTAGATCAAATATTATCTCCCCTTCCCATTTTGAAACCCCACTGATTAATGACAAAATGACATGAGCCCAGGCCAGACAAAATGTACACACACAGCAAGACTCCTGACTTCTTTCGCAGTGATAGACAGAGAGAGATCCATACACATGCTCACGGATTCAGGACAATGTCTGGTCAGACAGACAGACACCAGGCGCTTATGGTATTAGAAACATGAAACCATAAACAATGAGAACCACACATTATGGTTAAAGGGTAAAAGCAAATCTTGTATTTCAAGAGCTTTTGGCAGTGACTATATTTGTGTATATGGTTTCTCATTCAATTATTAAATTAGATTCCTAATGTGGTTACAGAACTGGAAATGGTTTTATTGAACCCCAAAGGAATCTTTTCCATTATAATGAACATATGTAATGCCCCTACGGTTTCCACATATACACTTCTGTTCAAAGGTTTCATTTTCTTGGGAGAAAATAATACTTCTATTTAAGAAGGATGCATTAAACTAATCAAAAGTGACAGCAAATGTTAGTTATTTAATTTCATTGTAAATAGGTTTCCACAAAAATATTACGCAGAACAACCGTTTTCAACTTCGAGCACCACAAATCAGCACACATTTCTGAAGTAATTTCACAATATTTCATAATGCATTTCCGATAAAATATGTGGCTTTGATGAGCATAAAACCTTTTTTTCAAAAACTACAAAATAACTTAATAACGCCAACATTTTGAACAGTGGTGTACATGTAGACTTTCATCTCTAAAACACTTCTGTGTTTAGAAAGTATGTGAATGGGATGCTTCAACAAGCCAGAAATGTGATCTTAAATCGATAAAAATCAAGCACTCAACCATATATCTATATAACCAAATATCTATATATGCTTACCTCCACATAGATGGGCTTGTTCTCAGTGATAGTGGGGAAGGACTGAGTGTTTGGGAAGTGAAAATGATTGTTATACAGTTCCATGTTGAAGGTAACATTGTCTAGAGAGTCTACAATGAAATCCTCAGATCCAGTATCCCTGTTAACTGATGTGTCCTGGTTTTTACGATATGTGCAGTTAAACTAAGGACAGAGAAAGAGAGTTGGAAAATATTAGTATGCATGGAAAATATTCCTATATTTTGTAAATTTGACTTATTTTTTAATCAAATAAATGCAACAGGAGACTCGCAAATTCATTTTTTTATACAAATTTTTGGGTGAACTAATCTTGTAGTACCGCTTATAAATACTATATATATATAAATATCATACCAAGATAGTTGCATGATGTCCGATGTCAGGTAAAATTCTTTCTGTCACATCTGGATCTCCTGGTACTACGTCATCTCCTGGCTCCAGATCTTCAAAGGGCCATCCGCTTCCATCCTTCTGATCTGATTGGCTAATAACAATCTGTCAATCACAGACACACTTAGTTAATGACTTCTCAAAAATAAGGCAACGTAATCCCAACAATTTTCTAACAGTCGTACAATTTCCTCTATAAAACTCTCCTTCGTCATTGACATTGCTTCACTCTGTTGCTTAGCGCAGATACAGTCAAAGATAATCGAAATGCACACTTGCCAAAGGTCGGCCGAAACAGATGAGAAAGCTGGATTTAATACATGGGAATGCACAATTTCAGCAATGCGACTCCCAAGGCAGATGAGCAAAAAAAAACCCATCTCAGTTCTTCTCATCGGAAAAAATACAGCAATCCGTTCAGATTATTGCATGAGAATCACCTCCCTATGTGCGCTCAGAAGACTTTGTGGGTTGAAAGGTGAAAGAGGCCTGTGAACATTGTCTAATGGAGGTGAAATTGATTCAAACAAGACTTGCCAATTTGTCATAGGATTGTCATTGCAACAACAACCTCCTTTGATGCTTTCTGGATCTTACTCTGAGAGCCAGTACTGTGCTCTGACCATACGGGTCACATCGTTTTAATTGCCCTTGAGGTTTAGAGTTCACAGAAAAGGATAAATATTTGGGAGGTCGCCCAGTTTTTTGAATGGGTTCAAGGCTAAATGTGTTGTTAGGAATTTCCGCTAGAAATTATCACAGAAGATCAGGATGGAAGTGAATCATCCCTTTCGGGTGAAAACACACTTATATGACCAGGAAACCCAGTAAACAGATACAGCGTGTCGAAGGGGACATTGACCCTAAATAATTCATAGGACAAAGAAACGCAAACAAGGACTAGATTTTACAGTCTGATACTATTGATTGTCTATTTGCTTTAGTACTCACTGAATTGATGTAGAGGACCACTGGGCTGGGGTGGGAGGGAATTTTAGAGGTTTGGCAGCCTGACAGGGGCGTCTCCAGTATATAATGGGTGGTGTTGGAGGTTGCTTTGCATTGGGAGTCCTGAAGAGTGATATTGGGTTTTCCAAACCCATTAGCCTGTGAGGACATTAGAAAAACATGAATTCACAGGAAATATCTCAACCTTTGACAACATATCAAACGATATCTTTTATCGGTCCTGTTCTAAATCTGAAATCCATTGCGTGTTTCAGTTTCTGACAGTGACAAACAAGAATTGCAAGCTGGCCTAACTCTGCCCAAAAGCATTTTGATTGTAGAATGAGGGTTTTCTCTTCCTCTAAAGTGGTCTATTACACCACTCTTTGGTTTCTGACATCATTGCATATGGCCAACACATTCTGGGAATACTCACACTGCATCAGCTTGAGGGAAAAACAAGGTGTCTCTCACGCACCATTTCTGCACTTCTTCAACCTTTTCATTAGTTGCTCTTAGTGTTCGAGCAGTTACTTAGTGTTCGAGTAGTTTAATAACACTTTAATTGATTTTCATAGAAGGAAAAAAATACTATGGAAGTCAACGGTGACCCAAAACTGGTTACAAACTTTTAAAGGTTTGAAACTACTTGAGGGTAAGTAAACAATGACAGAATTGTGCTTTTTGGGTGAACTGTTCCTTTAAGCTTCAAGTACTTCTACAGTTTAAGCTACCCTACTAATCAAGGAACAAAAGAATAGAAATGCATCAAAAGTGTTTAAATATTCAAATATACCCATCAAAATTTAAGGTTCAGGTGTTTTGTTTTATTTGTTTGCTTGCTTTTTAAAAAAAATAATACTTAATTTAACGCAGATACATCAGATGTGACAGCAAGGATCTTAGGATTATAAATGAAAAACTAATGAAGAAAAAGTCCCACTACTTTTAATTAGTAACTCTGCAATACTATTTTTTACGTCTCAATATTTGTGCGAAGGTTATGTTTCCTGTTACCTGTAGAGTTTCCTTGTCGATGCTAACCACCATTTTGTTCTTCTCACACTGCACACTGAATCCTACATTCGGAGCCCCCTGCTGCTCCTCGAGACCTCCAGCCTGATGATTGCGCTCCTCAAAAGACGGGGTCAGAGGTGGAAATGACAGGCCCTGATCCGAGGATGGCAGGAATGGGAATGGGAACCTATTCCTTGCAGGGGAATCCCGGGCACTGGGTTTAGGAAGTGGGTTGATATTGCGAAGAATGGACAACTCCGGCGGGAACATTCCCTCATCCATTACACCTTGATCTGGAAATGAAAGCAGTAGAGATAAAAACATCAATCTGATTGGCAGGATCTTGTTGCTTTTTTAATGAAGGTTTATTTACTAGTGCATTGTAAACATATTAAGTTTCAATTGTTCATATCTTGCCTTGTTCTCTGAGACGCAATTTGAAGTGGTTGGCAACAGGGGTGTTGGTGTAGGAAGTGACGGGTTTGAATTCATTTTCCTCTGCCCACTGGATGAGAGCCTGAGATCCTGCAGGCAGCTTCTGTTTCACCGTCTTTGACACCTGCATCAGCCTTTCTGTGTCTTCACTCAGGCTGACAGTATCGGACGTCTGAGGACAGAGGGCAAGAACAAAATAACACACATTCACTTCACATGCAGAAACATAAAGGAATACAGTTAGAAGTGTTCATTCTCTGAGCCCTTTTCAAGTTCAAATTTGTTTGTCCAAATTTCACAACTCTCAAACAATATCTAATACCTCATCTAATGGTCCAAAATTAACATTCGCTGAAAGTTAAGAAATGTTGGCCTGAAAAGGAATTTTGCAACATAACGCATGTTTTAAATCAAATGGTAAGAGACTCTTGGTGATGCCAAACAATGCTTCCATTTGCACTGTTAATTTACCATCAGAACCATATCCCTCAAATTAAGTCACAATAAGTGTTGATCTGTGACAGATTCAATTTGATTGCGCTTTAAGATGCATCAAATGACATAGGATTTATATGTTAGCTTGTCTTTGCTCTCTGTTGGGTGTGAAGGGCAGATGGTCCTCATTCCCAGCCGTGTTTCCCACAAATACCTCACAAGGCTGGACAATGAGCTTGAGCCAATCTGCCAACAGTACCAGGGCTTTGATTTTACAAGGTTGTGGATCGTATCACATGCATAACTTACATTCTCCCATGCTCTAAAACACTGTAACTGATTCACTTAGACACAGACATGTTCAATCAAACAAATTCATGGAGACAGATGCTTTTCACACTATCTTAGACATTCACATAAAAATTCTCTAATGAACTTTGTGACTCTGACTGCAAATGCCAGACTGCCATAGCATAAAGTACCCTGTACCTCAGTAGTTTCATTCTAAAATTCTGTGATTTGTTCCTTTTTGAGTCTTGGAGCATTTCTTTAACATAAACTTCTAATATAATTCTAATATAATGTGGTCTACTGTACTGTTTTGTTTCTGTCTTTGTATATTCAATGAGAGATCAATATGTGAAAGAATCCCACTGTACTTGTATATAAAGTACTTTCCTCTACATTACTATTCTCCAGTTCAGAAACACATCCATAAATTATAATATAAACACCTTAAAAGTAACTTGTCGTAATGACACTGCAGATTATTTCTCCTAAGCAGCACATAAAAACGCACAAATATTTAGCATTAAATTACGCAGTGCGCACAACCGCTTTCCAAGAGCAGTGCAGTGACAGTGTCAATGGTGTGAGTCTTGTGCAGTGCTTTCTGAAACCAGCAGCCAGACGCTCCCATAACTCATATTCTGAAGTGCCAGGCCAACACTACAATAAAAACACTCCAAAGGCTCTGGCTGAAGAAAAACTCACTACACTCCTCCTTCTGTTATTACTCCACTTCATACAGGCCTCCAGATCACACAGTTCATTGGATCATCTTTTGATAAAAGATGATCCAATGTAGATCCAATGTAGTATGTAGTTTACTTACAGACAATGTTAATTTATGTGTGTGTATATATATATATATATATATATGAATCTTTTTTAATTGTAATAATACTTCACACTCTCACTGCTTCTGGCTGTCTTTTTGATCAAAGACATGCAGCCTTGGTGAAAGAATGTCCTTTTAAAAAACTGAAAAATGTGTATATTACAGTAGTATTTATCTGATCCTTTTCTAAATATTGTCAACATTACAGCTATACTTTTATGACAATGTGTAATTTTATAAACTTATATATCTATAAGTTTCCAGTAAAATACCAAAACTTCCTTTAAACATTATCACTTAGTATGTAAAGAAGTACTGACAAAAAAAAACAATCTTGTGGGATTTGCTTCGTGTCTTCGTTATATATTCTGCATCTAGCCAATAACTGAGGAATCATACCACAATGTCCAGTTTGCCGATGATGCTGTGTGCTTTGATAACCCAATTCACTGACTTCTCACATTTCAGAAGCAAAACGACGTCACGATGGAGCGGGGCGTCACCATCCAATGGCCTTAAATCCACAATCACATCCACCTGGAATGCACTACTCAGAGAGAGAGAGAGAGAGAGAGAGAGAGAAGAGAAGGAAGGTCATAAGAATCTTGGAAAAATTCAACTTCAGTTTTAACATGTTTTTTGTGTCTCGCCAATTGATTAAAAATCTGGACACCTTCCTAGAAAACAAAGCTGGACACATGTGAAACAGACCACATAACGCAATGCTGGGATCCATCACAATGCTTGCGTATCTTTAGATCTGTTTTTCATTTTTGAGTCACTATTAGGCAATAGTGAGTGATATTGTCGGGGGCGGAGGGGGTTCTACCCGGCACAGTTTTCCAAAATCAACAATATCCTAGTTCCTGCCTATTTCCAAATAAACTTTACAGAACTGGAGGAAACACAATGACAAACCAAAATGGCAAATACAAAATGACATGCACGCACATTTCCTCACGAAAGCTGACACACCCACATGCACAACATGATATATTAAACACAGAAAATATTTAAGCAGAGCATTTATTTATTATCAGAAGGCTTTGATAAATAGAAAATGTAAAAGAACACCATTTATTAGATTAAATGATATATGTATATATATATATATATATATACACACAGTACTGTGCAAAAAACAAAACAAAAAACAGGCCACTAGTATTTTCACTAACAAAAAATGGTTATAAGTCAGTTATTTCTATCTTTTGCAGCAGCGTATTAGCTGGAAATACCAGTTTACATTTCCAAACATTATTTTTGTCATTAATTGTAATAATGTAGTGAGATTATCGTCTGCACAATGAGTCTGACAACAGCCAGTGCTCCACTTTGATCTGATCATCATCCAGTCTGTCTGGAACTCAATCCAGAAGAACTGTGGCAACGTCTCCAAGATGCTGCAAAAATGCAAAAAAACTATGGGCCTCGGAGCAGAAGCTGTTTTACCAAAAGCTGTAATACCAAATATTTACTTGATTTAGTTAATAGAAGTTGGCAATTAAATCTATTTATAAATTAAATATATTTGGCATTTTTTTTTAAAGCATCCTCATTTTACAGCATTTTTACACAAGTGTCTAAACCAGGGGTAGGCAACGTCCTGGAGTGCCAGTGTCCTGCAGAGTTTCACTCCAACCCTAATCAAACACACCTGAACAAGCTAATCAAGGTCTTCAAGGCTACAGGCAGGTGAGGTTTTTTTCTGGGTTGGAGCTAAACTCTGCAGGACATTGGTACTCCAGGACCAACGTTGCCTAACTCTGGTCTAAACTTTGAACAGTACTGGAGCTTTCCAGGTAGGTTTTATTTTTTAAGCACCTTGTAGATGTTGCCACATTTCTTCTGGATTGAGTCTGTCTCAGTTTGTTCTGCTACTTCATGTCATTCCAGACAGACTGGATGATGATCAGATCAGATCTCTGTGTGGAGCACTGGCTGTTGTCAGACTCCTCGTGCAGACAATAATCCCACTGCATTATTACAGTTAATTCCAAAATAATTTGGAAATGTAAACTGATATTTTTTACTGACACGCTACCACGAAAGAAATAAATAACCGACTTAAAACCATTTTTTTGGTGAAAATACTAGTGGCCTAAGACTTTTGCATTGTATATATGTGTGTGTGTGTGTGGGTGTGTGGGTGGGTGTAAATAACCTGGACATTATATCCACTTTACTCTGCAGGAGTTGTAAGTCATAAGACATAAGATTTAAGACAAAAAAAATGTTTGGATATTTTTGTAACACATGAGTATTCTTAAAGGAATGTAGTTCAACAGTCTTCTCCTCACCTGCTGGAGTTTGGTGCCTGGAGCTCAATGATGTGGACCTCCTGGTCATGATCAGGACCTGAGAGAACACACCCTGTGGATGGCTGGGGCTGGATGTAGCTTGCCAGGTAGTTTAGAGACAAGAACTTGTTATCAATCTTACAGGTCTCTGAGAAGACTGGGTCTGAAACAAATATGAGATACGTTTAGGCTAAGAGCTAGAAGTTTTGAAGACACAGACATGTTTGACACATTCACCACAATCACCAACAGTTAGTTACAGTCCTACAATCTTAATTTAGCATAATAGCACTGGAACATTTCACTGTTTGTATTGCTTGGCTTGTCTGTATTTGCCGTGTGCCAGACCAAAGCACAAGAGCAGGAATGGAAGCAAAGTGAGGCTTGTGGGTTTTTTCATTGTGGTCAAATTATGTTCAATGACCACTGGTGATGCCCATATCTTGAAAGCATGTTGGCCAAATGTCAAAATATATGCAATACGTATAAATATATACTATAAGGTTTGGGAAGCAGTAGGATTTTTTTAATGCTACAAAAATATATATATTGTTGCGAATATATTGGGAAATATTATTGCAATTTAAACAGTTTTCTAACACTGGTCAAATATCGGCATATTAATCCCTTATACATTTTTATTAAGCATTGAAAACACAGTACCCTTCCCGACTTGCGCTGTTGCAGAAAATAAACTATTCCCTGAAAAAAATGTAAATAAATAAAATCCTCTCTGCTCTTGAAAACAGTTTTCTTTTCTCCTCCACGAAAGAGATAATGGCTCTTTTCTTTGTCCACGAGAAACAGAAGACAGATGCTTCCTTATTTGGCCATTACGCTTTTGGACAAAGCACAAGGGTGATGAGTGTGAACTCATCATGAAAAGGCTGGCATCTCTTACTCTCGGCTCTTCCTGGCTCTTTGAGGTACTGGGGGAAAGTGGGTTGCCTGTTCTCTGCAGCAAACAGATCGGAAGCATGTCCGCTCTCATGCCGAGCTACAAAGGCTAGAGATAGAGTAGAAGGCCAGAATTCTCCTGTAGAGGTAAACAGAGCCTTTTGAGTCGCTGCCAAACCACAAACTCAAAATGACACGGGGCCAAATGTTTTACGGGCCTGACCGAAACAGGCTCAGAGACTGGAAAGTGTACTTTGAACGATGCAGTCATTACTTTTTCCTAGTGCTTGAATCTTATGTTCTTTTTACGGACTGAAAAATGAGCACCAGCAGTTTAACCGGGCAACCTGACAGCCGAGAGATGCTGAAGTCAGACGTGTTGCTGGTTTGGTCTTAGAACTCAGCAGGGGAAACACGACGGAGCCCTGGGTGAAACACACAGCCGGATCTGTCCTTCTTCAAACAAGTCCTGAGGCTCCCAGCGCTACGTATTTTGCAAGTGTCTGTTTCTAGTTTCTGTCTTTTATGCCCTCAACAAGTAAACAACAAAATCTATTTGAATGTGGCAGCCATGTCTGACTCAAACATCATATCAAAGTCCAACAGTCGGTTTCAAGTTAAATTCTCCCAAACCGTTTCCTTTGAGAATAAGCCAGTTTACCCCCTGCAGCTCATGTCATCGGGCAGATGGCTAAGATACCTTGCCACCTTGGAGGGCTTACTGGTACTGCTATAAATTTGGACTTTCTGTTTTGGGCTCTATTTTCTTTTGTGCTTGTTCTATACCTTCCCTGCCAAACTTTCCCTTTTTCCTCTCGGTCTGCTATTCTTCCTCGTCCTTCTCTTTTTAAAAGCACTGTTGTGAAAGACTTCAGGTTTGGCAAAGGGCCCGTACGCACAAGCTGGCAGTCAAGAGCTTTCGCCCGAAACGCTTCCCGTACATTTACTTGACCTTTCCATCGATTCTCCTTCACTTGAGCTGCTTATGAGACTGACAGAAAAGAAGGGAGTGACACGCAAGCAAATCAACTGGTTACAAATGAGAGGCAGAGAGAATTCTTAAAGCAAAATTAATGTACTAATTACTTTAAAAAATGTTATTGTTTACCAAGTGGAAAACGGTCTTTGGAAAATGCAACAAACGTTTATGAAAGAGCAAGTACATTTTTTTTATTACTGCTGTCAAACGATTAATTGCGATTAATCACATCCAAAATAAAGGTTATTGTATAATAATTTACTACAGTATGTATATTTATAACGTCAATACACATACATACAGTATATATTTGGTATATATCTTCATTAATATAATTTATATCATATACAGTATATAAATATACTTCATATATAAACAAACTTAAATATATACATGTATGTGTGTATTTATATATACATAATAAATATAAACAGTACACTTATATATGTTATATAAACAAAAGTATTTGTTTTGGATGGGATTAATCACGATTAATTGTTTGACAGCATTATTTTATATATGAAAATATCCTATTTTTTATACTATATTAGAATAAATATTAGAATAAAATAATATACATAGTCACGCAGCCTCTCTGGCAGGTAGCACGCGAAGCACCGATCTAGTAGTTGACGATGGTTTAATGAAGACTTAGACAGAGGTACAGCGTACAACAAGGTAGGACACGTGGAAATGACACTTAAGGATCGACAACACAGACTAGAACTATAAATACACACACTGACGATGCTGAACTCAACACACACGGCTGGACACTAATTAACATAATCAATTAAACTTAGGAACAACCAAATATAACAAAGAAGACACAAAAAGAACAAAAACACGTAGTACCCTAATGATTTGAAACTTGCAAATATTCATAATAATTTTTAAAAAGTTGTGCGCAACAGGTACCTAAAAAGGAAATGATCAAATGTTGCGTGCTCTTATTTACATACCCTCTCCGACCTTGATGTAGATGTCATGAGCCATCTTAAGCTCGCTGAAAGAGGTAACCGCATGATAACGTTGATGGGCCCAAGAGAGCAGGTGTTCATTGCCATGAGGAAGATCTTCCACCTTCACCTCACACGACTCGGAGAAATTACCTCTCTCAAAGTGCACTTCAGATCCCTCTGCAACCTAAACACATCAACAAAACAAAGCCATTAACACATTTTCTACAACAAACTCTTGGTTCACATCAATTTTCAACAACTAAACTGCTACGTACAGTAGTAGTTCCAGATTTCATAACCACCAGTTCCATATCACTTTGACACGGTAGCTTCTGAATTAGTCATGGAAATTTTTAACAATTGTATTACAAAGAGAAATTGTCAGGTTTTTGCTACCTGAGCCACCCCAACATACAATACAAACCCTTTTTGTTAACTCGTGGAGTGTTTTTCCCCTTGACAGTTCAAGAGACAAAGCTCTCTCTGTTGATGAAGACAGGCCCATAAAACTCAAAGCTGTATTGATATGCACATCCCATTTTACAGCAAGAAGATATGAAGTAATCAAATTTATGGGCAAAAACCATAGATCACGAGAGGAAAGGAAAAAGGATCATGCAATACCTTCCATGCAGTTGTTGCCAAAACACATCTTTAACACTTTGCACTGATGGCTTTTTGAAACCTTCGTGTGTGCTTCATATTTTCACACGTGGTCCTCTTACACAATAAGGTGTCTGCTTTCCACTGTTTATATAACACACCGCTGTGCATCTGAGGAGAAGGGCAGGAGGTTCTTTGGATGGACGGCACACGGCTGAGATTAGCCTTATAGACAACACATGTACACACTTTCACACATGCACACCATCAAAGTCAGACTTTAAGGGGATCAAATACTTCATGTCAAGCAGCATTTAGACTCTGCAAATGTGCACAGAATACTGCATTTGTCAAAATAAGCAGTATACACATAGATAACACTGAACTAAATACTATTGCACAATGCACTCTTCATTTCCATTTTTTTATATTCATTCAATCCCATTCATTAGTTAAAGTGAACTGGTATCACATTCCAAATATGAGCTTGATGTTTAGCGGACAGTGATTGTTTACATGCAGACTTTTTGTTGATGTGAATAAATTCAATCTGATTGCAGACTGCAAACATACTGTTTATATGTACAGAAGTGCATCACATGCATGCAAAGAGCAGCATTTATGCTGGGAAATGCAACCAGCTGATTAAAGAAGTCAGTCAAAAGCAAAAAAAATATATAACTTTTCAAGAATTGGAACTCTCAAAATAAAAAAAATCTAAATTAAAAAAAAAATGTCAGATCTCTGTCAAACATTGCCCTATATATCCAAATCATACATCAATGAGAAACTTATTTTTTCAGCTTTCAGATCATGTATAAACCTTAATTTTCGAAAATTAACACGACTGGTTTTGTTGTTCAGGGACACATATCTTAAGGAATTCAATGTGACTTTGTGCAATTCGTATGTATTTGCACAAATTACCTACACTTAACCCCGCCCCTATGTAAAGATTTAAACAACATGCTTATTCTGACTTGTACATAATAAAATATATAAAAGAATAAGGGAACATATTAAATTGCACTGTGTTTTAAACTAGTAAAAGTGACAAATAGGCAAAACCTAGTTTAGTGGCAAATTTGAAAACTAATTGCTATTTGAGGTGAAAGTAGATGATCTTTTAATATGTCATGAAGGGATTTTTGTTGTAAATACGCCTGACAAAACTGTTACACTGAATCACATTTTAGTGGTTTTTTATGTTAATCAGGGAAACATGTACAGTATCATTTATTTGTTTCTCAGAAAAACAAAAACTAAATTGCAGTTAAATTAAACAGAATCTTAATAATGGCTGACAACAACAATTTAAAGAAGTTTTACACTTATTGTATGTATGCTTACATTTTTTTCATCTTTGACCCATGTAACACTGCACTGTATGCAATGTAAAACCAGCTCAATTTAAATGTTGTTAATTATTCTCGAGCATAACTAATCATTTCGAATATGCACCTTTGCAATATGCATGTTCTAAAAAATCATTTTAGACAGTTTACTTTTTCAACTGTTTTCCTGTTGTACTTTCTGGTGCATTACAGCTATCATTTTGATTATAAAGAGATCATTATTTTACATGTAAACAAAGTTAGACAGAGAGCAAGCGAGAGTACTGTTAGTGTAGTAGTGGACAGGAAGAATAACACAGTATGTACACTTCACAGCTGTCATAGCAGCTCAAGACTGAGGAGTCCTGTCAGAATAAGCACTGCTGTGTACTTCTGCCAGGATACTCTAACTATGTGTTACGTGCTTGATTTCTTTCAAATGCTACATTTAAAAAAAATTAGATGCAAATTATAGCAATTACAGAGAGTTTAATGTGAGCAAAAGATCAAAGCAGGTAAAAAGGTAAGAGGTAGGTGAAAAAGCGTGTGTTCACATTTAACTTAATGGTTGTGCATATGCTCTAGTAAATGTAAATGTATGAAGCATTGTGTTGTGAGTTTCTCTGCATGTCGTCTTGCTTGACATGGGCGGGCTTTGCTCTGAAAGTCCTCCCTTTTGGCTCCAAATGGACCTTGGGTCCACATGCTCCATTTCAGAGAGATAAACATTCACATATGTTGAAAAACTCGCCGTACAGCTCCACACAGCCAAGCACACGGTCTAGACAGGCCAGACTCATTACATTTCCATGCTTGTGAGTTTTTTTCCACTCATTTCTCTCTCTCTCTCTCTCTCGCTCATTCTCCCAAAGGTGTTCCTTCTGCGTTCAGCCGGCCCCGTGCTGGCAAACCTAATTAAACCATTATATCATACCACAGCTTCGATAGACCCCATACGAGCTGCATGGAGAGCCAGACAGCCAATCTGAACTACAGCCAGGGTCCTGTGTACTATTGTGCGGTGACAGACAAAAGGGGTGTAGTAAGGGAGAGGGCTAGATAAAGAGAGGTATATGATGTGCTGAAAGAGCGGAGATCTGTCCCGTTGCATGACCCAGTACCAGGAGGAACATCTGCTCGACCTCTGGACGGCTCCCCAGGCAAACACCCCATCCGTGCCAGAAGTGATAAATTTTGAAAAGAAAAAGAAAAAGCATGAGAAAGGCACAGATGCTGTCGAATAAGGTTATTTTTAGGGTTCCTCTTTACTGTAGACAGTGTGTAGAACTGTGCCGTTTTCCTTTTTAAAGCAATATTTAGGGTTCGATATGGTGAGTTTAATCAATAGCATTTGCGGCCTAATGTTGCTTATAATAAAAACAACACTATCATTTCTTTATTAATTAATATTGTTTTTATTATTATTGTTTTAGTCATATATTTATTTATTTTAAATATTGTTATGTCTTATTATTAGAATGTAATTGTTATATATATATATATATTTTTTTTTTTTTTTATTATTATTTTTTTTATTTTAAATTTAAACATTTTGTTATTAAATAATTTTAATGCATTTTAAAATGAATTTATTAATGTGATGGCAAAGCTGCATTTTCATGCTTTTCTATTTTATTTTATTATTTTATTTATTGTTTATTTATTTATATATATTGAAAAACCTGCATTTTTCAGGTTTTTGTAATTAATAGAAATTAAAAATAAAAAACAACATTTACATGAAATACTGTATAAATATTTTCTTGATGACGATGATTAAATAATTATTTTATTTAAAAAAATATTGACACTAAACTTTACATAGAAAAGAAAAACAAATCGCAATGTTTTCACACTAATTCCATCATTAACATTCATATTGTTTACATTTTGTGGCTATACTATTAATACCATGAATATTTGGATCTGTTTGCATTATTTTATAATTATATATATATAAAACAGTTATTTATTTTCATAGAGGGAAAATCGATTTAATTTACTTGAAATTCTTTTTGAAAGAGCTAACAGAGGAAAAGGAGAGGGTTTGGGGTTACTGCTGGCAAGCTCAACTAAGCACAGAGGAGTTTATCGATTTAATTGCAGGAATAGGGCTGTAATTAGTCTTAAGGAATTAGAAGGAAAAGCCTAAAACTAAACTAGCTCCAGGCTTTGGGAAGAGTTTCAAACCTCAAGAATTCCAAAAGGGTATATGAAAGCAATAAACCCACTTTGGAGTTCAGCCAGATCCCTGACCCCTACCCCAAAACCATCTTCATCCCCTCCAAACCCAACAAACTTGATGCCAGCATTGAGATGGACAGACATGCTTTTAAGATTATGACATAGAATACGACATGAGTTTAATGTTAGTACGAAAATTAAAAGTACAAGTAATATGATTGCCATCAAAGCTTTAATTTGGGAGAATGAATTGTTTAAATACTGTACCTAAGAAGGACATACAGTGTACATTTGGAAAGGTATCTAATATTATATAATAGTAATTAAAACTTCAGAGCGAGAGAGTAAAAGCACACTGCGTGTAACTGTGAGTTTACATAGACTTTTGTAAACAAAAATAAAATAGAAAGCGGGTTTTTCAACAGTGCGTCTCTTCAGTGATGTGGTAAGTGTCAGTAAAGTGAGGTAAGTATTTGTTGAAAGCTGCAGCTCACCTTTATTGAGCATAATTAGTGGTGTGTGTTAACAGCAGAATCTCTCTGTGGGAGGCAGTTACGTCAGGCTGTAAACCCTCAACCCAATCCCAAAAGTCAGTTCTTATTTCTGTATATTTATCAAACAGGGCCCAGGGTAAATAAATACATTTTGAGTCTATTAGATTATGGTTATATTTGCTATTCCCATAAGCCTTTTTCATTGGGGCATCTCAAATGCAACTTTTGCTTTAATTTCAATAATAAAATTTTTAAATAAAAAAAATATATATTTATATATAATATATATATAAAAAAATATATATCTTTGTATATGTATTAATTTACTTTTTTTTATTTTTTTTTATAATGCATTCAATTCTGAAGAGAGCAGTTTGGGTGTATACAAATAACAATTGTTAATACAAAAACTTAGTAGTAACTTAGTAGTAACTATTAGTAGTGAATATGACCTGTTGAGTGACACACTCATCTTTTCACTTTATCTATCCAATAAAGATACAAAAAGTATCATCCTTTCCAATTAACAGTGTCTGTATTGGAACAGAGTCTGGTTTGAGAAGAATGATGTTTCCTTCAATGTCTTGAGTGTCACCGCTTCTCGGTCCTGCTCTTCTCACTCTCACATGCACCCGTCTGGAACATTTCAGCAGGTTTAGCCCTGCATAAATCTTCCTGTTTATGCCTTATCTGTCGGTAAACAGGTCCAGACTGGAACTTATCCCTGGGTTAGCTCAGCTATATGAGCTAATGTCCATGCTCTGCTCTCAGGAGTCTGACTCTGTTGAGGCTCACGGGAACTCTGAAAGATTCTGTGAGGTAACCTGACAGATTCAGAAATGTCCTAGAGAGCTGCTGAGTCTTACACAGCCCAACTAAAAATCACATCATCCAGCCAAAACAAAATGTTTTATCTACTTCTGCTGAGAAAGCAGAAGAACATCCTGACATCTGGCATTTGTTGATTATAAAAGTGCAAAAAATTGCTACACCTCACTGCTGCCATGGTTTTTACACTGGTTTTGTGATACCTACATTAAGCCTCAGCCAAAGAAGACAGCATCTGCACAGTTCCCATCATGCCTGTGTCCTCAGAATGTCTCAGATTAACATCTGTCCTCCACCTAGTAACCTACATGATTCTTGAAAGTATATTTCACTGTATTTCCTGCACCTTCTGCCTATCAACATCTACATATTACAAAATATGTTGAGAATAAGAACAGTTGGCATGCCAAATGGTTTATATCAATTATAAGCGCACACTAATCTCACAATGAAACGCATTCTCCTTGAGAAAGCACAAATATCTTGAGAGTAAAGAGAGTAAAGATGAATTGACATGTGAGGAAAGAGATTCAACATGAGCTTCAGAGGAAAAAAAAAAAAAAGAGTGCCATAACGTGCTGAAGAGATGAAGGCGGTAAATAAATTTGTGGGTGATTTGTTCCACTCACTCCAGAAAGCTAATCAAGTTCCTGGCAAAATTCCACGGTCATGTTCCTGTGAACTGGAGAGAGAGACTGCCATGGAACAAACAACACCATCTGTCTGCAAGCCCCACAGAAGAGTGTTCCTGAAGCTCCAACCTCCATCGCAAAACCAATATTGGTCACGTAATGGTTTCAATTAAAAATCAGAGGGAGAGGGAGACTGTTTTTGCTAACCTCCCAAGGCAATAAAAATCAGGAAAACAGCCACTTGGCAAATACAGAAAGAGCAACAAATTTACAACAGACAAACTTTTTCGAATGTTGCGCCACCATTTCATAAGCATCTGCCAGATCGAATACAGTCCCCAATTTAACGAAACCCTGCTGAAGATCACAGCTTAGACCAGAAAGAATTGATTAGTGCTGGTTTGATGCTGGTCAAGTCTGTGGATCATAGTAGCCTTCTTGTGTACCACGGTAGTGCTAGTTCCTAAGATACAGACAGGAAGGAAAGTTCAATTTCTGTGTTTTTTTGTGTGTTTTGTTTTGTTCATGATGGACAAAGGTTTCGGAGTCAGTGTGTAAATGGGATTGACACATGAGGTTAGTAACCATGCAATTTGTAATTTTGTAACCATGGGTCACCACTGACTTCCATAATAGGAGGAAAAATGCTGTGGAAGTCATTGGCGAACAAAACAGCCTGATTACTAACTTTTAAGGCAGAATGTAGCTATTAGGTTTCATGTAGTTGCATAATATGACTTTAACAAAGTTCAAGTAAGTTAAGGGCGTAATGTCCTCCTTTGCTTTGGTGTGTATTTTTGTTAAACATCTTATTGCTTAACCAACAAAGCTTGGCAGTGAAGTCACTTGACCAAGAAAGTGCATTGCAGATACCAATATCCCACGCAGACTACCAGCAATGAAAGTACAACATACGCCAACTTTTCTGGTCTCCTTCAGACAAAAACAATATTTGTTTCAAGATGATTCTGATATACAAGCATCCACCCATGTCCCCCTTCAGGTTCTTTCACGACTGGCGGTAAATTGCCAATGGCGTCACAGGGATTGTGTTTTACAATGAGATATTTGGATTTCAGGGCTTTTGTTTTAGG
The DNA here is from genome assembly GCA_034779775.1 of Enteromius afrohamiltoni. Lineage (NCBI taxonomy): Eukaryota > Metazoa > Chordata > Actinopteri > Cypriniformes > Cyprinidae > Enteromius > Enteromius afrohamiltoni. The sequence goes on along the minus strand of JAUYWG010000039.1, from coordinate 7,573,640 downwards.
TCTGGTTGATGTATACAAAGCAGCCAAAACCAGCTTTCTGCTCAGACTCCAGGACTCCCATCTGCCTCTTTGGACCTCCAAGTGCTGGAACCAGAAAACAAGGGTTGGCAGAGCTTATCCACAGACAACCAGCCTTATAAAGCCATTATTCAACTGTAAGAATATGCGTGCCAACTTCGAGGGCAAGAGATATAGAAACCTGGTTGCAGGGTCAATGAAAAACAAGAAAAAATATTTTCAAAATGTTATAGAAAATGTGCCACGTTCTTAGAAAAAGTACTCTTTCATGTGGGTTTTGTTAAACCTTTCGACTTTTTTCAACAAAATTGAATGTCAAGTTGTGTAAACATCAAGCACAATAATACATGTTCTTTCATCTCAAAATATAAAATTGTTTTTAAATATATTTTTCACTTCAACACGATGACAAACTTGAGCTTTCTTGAGTTTTTTTCAATTATAATAATAAGACAGTTGTAAAACCCTGACATGCATGACTTTGTTGCATTTTAAATTTAGAAATTAAAAACAGATTTACTGATGTCACTGTGTGATTGATTTTTTTTTAATGAAAACTAATTTCTTTGACCCTGAAGTAGCTGAGCTGAATTAGTTGGGTTGATTTGTGCCTAGACATGAGCAGATACAAACCCTCTGCTTCTTCCCCAGCCTTGTTAGTAAGTTTTAAACAAAATCGCACAAGACTTGGCTTTGATGCTACACACTCTTGAGCCATCTGCTGCAGCTATGTGCTGGAACTGACTTCACTTCACTGAGCGTCGAGCCGGAAATAGTTCCGGCATTGAACAGGGTGTCTGTGTGTGAGCTGCTCTACATAAAGGATGAATTCTGTCAGTGTGTCAGGATGCCTGGTAAGGAGGTTCTTCTTGTAAAAGTGTGAGCTCATTGCCCTGGCTGATCTCACACTAACTGTGAGGGCTGTGTGTGTATTCAGATGATGTCATCATGAGACTTGGGTTAATAAAATCAAAGCCAAGCGCAAAAGGAAGATGTGAAGTAAAGGGCTGGAGGTTCGTGCTGACAGCTCAACAATGGGATCAGGTCCTTTTTCGCAGTCCTGACTCATTATTAAGATGTTCCAGGAGACATGGGGTTTGAGAAGTAAAGTTCCCATTTGCAATGAAAGGGCCAACAGATCACATCATCAGCTCACATAAGGCACCAGGATTTCTGTGCTATCAGTCAAAATTAAGAGACAGTCCACTTTTGGGGCCAGTGCTGATGCTAATGTAGAGAGCCAGGTGTCTAACATGTGCAATCGGTCGGCATAAACTGATTTTGCCTTTCTAGCCACGTTTCATCACCCTTCAAAATGTGCATTTTAATGGCGAATAGAAAATGCGCCTAATGGAAACATGTACATTTTACAAAAACTCCCAAATATGATAAAAAAAAAGAATTATGCTGCAATGGATGTGTTTATTCCAGCCACATCACGTACGTTTCTACAGTATCTCTCCTTGCTGCTTCTGTAAAGAGATACACCTATATATCTCCTTTGTATAAATATGCCAAATCCATAAATCTTGCAAACATACATTGCCATGACTTGTCGCAAGAGGCAAAAGGTTATGATTTAGTCGCATAACATTGGTTAATGGCAACAACATCATTTCGCAATATTTTTTTATCGACATTTATCAAACACCGCCAAAGTTTTGCACAAATCCGTAATGGAAACACAACTAGCCAATAATCCTGAAATAGCCAATATCTCAGCACCGATATAACACACAAAGCAACACTAAAAGCTTCACAATTATTAATGTTTACAGTTAACACTAATAGTTTGATATTAACATGTTCCTATTTCCATATGCCATTTTAGGCAGAGGTTGTATTTCCTTAGCAGCACAACTGATACATTTCTAATCGCATTACAATTATAATGCCACAATTACTGTACATAATCGTTCAAAATCAACTTATGTTATTCTGTGTGCTTACAATGTGTTCTTTTCTACATGCTATCCCAAGGGTTTTTGCATTGTTTGAATTTTATATTGTATAATGTTGTATAATTGTATTTTTTCTTTTATTTTCACATTTGAGGCTTTATACTGTAGAAACGTTTTTCAGTTGTTTTTAGCTTGTTATATGGCATGTGCTTGTTTCAAGCAATGGTCCAGTATAAACATCATTCAATGTAAATTGTAATTAATAATCGCAATTATTATTATCCAAGAATAAATTTCTATGTGGTGCAATATATAAGACTCTCTCACTTTCTCTCTCTTTGAGCGCTACACACTGCAGTTTACTTCAGTCTGAAAATATGGGGTGCATCCATTGATAAAATTTGCATTAGTATGATCACTACAAAGACAAAAAGACATATCCTTTTAATTTTGGGATTGCCACAAAAGAAACATGTTGAAACTGCTCTAGACAGTATAAGGTATCAAAGCAGGCAGATATATCTGTAATATTTTAGTCACTCAGCTTACATTTAACAAGTCAATTTATATTAATTATGAGCGCTTTGCGGACTTGTCTTGGCCAAATCACTGCTACCTGCTGAAGTATCTGTTGCAAACGCAATCTTCATTTTTTTTCATATGTTGCCTTGGGCTCTGCCAAAAGCATAAATGTAATAGTACTACATACAAATCTAGACATTTACAAGAGTGCTGCCTTGCTAATAAACGTCCAAAGGATGTCCTCAGCATGTTCTTCTCCAAGACATATTTTGCCCGTAGTTGTCTGCCTGAAATTATATAAAGCCGACATAAGAATACATCCTGTCTCTACAGGAAATAACTCAATTTGCGGTCTAGCCCAATATAAAAATTTTTCTTATTCTTAATCTCAGCAGTATCTGAAACCCAAGCCTTGGTTACAAACCCTCAAAAAACGTGGTTTGCTGTGGTTTGGTTTCATTCTGTGTTCAGTTTTTGCCATGCAACAAGATGGCATATAGAGCTGTTTTATGGGGGGGCAGTTTTATAGAATAAGCAGTCCTTCCCACACCCAGGTGATGAATGACAAGCAATTTGAATTTTGGAGGAAAGATCGAATCTAACATGGTCAAAGTGGACTGACTCAAACAAATAGAATTTAGGGTGTAGTACAGTTGGACAACTCTCTGTGGCCACTAAAGGGGTTATGAAGACATTCATAATTTTGTCAGTATGCACGTTTAAGAAAGCTCCTTACATAGACAAAGAAAGCATGTATTCCATCTGCGTTTGCGGAGTCAATATACATCCGCATTCACAACATAAGCAGGGGAACTTGTCCACACAGATGGTAATAATAGTGGCTCTCGGCACTACATTCCTCTGGAATGCTACGGTTTTAAAACACATTTGAAAATGATTATTGCATAGAACTGCTAGCTACATAAAGGTATTTACAGTGTACACATGGCAGGAAGATTGTGACGGTTAAATCAGTGAGGCCTCTTGCTCTCGATGCACTGTGATTTTGGGACATATGGGAAATTAACAGCAGTTACCAGCCAAATGTGGGTATTTAGATGCATAATTTATTTAACAGTCAAAGTAGCTGGCGACCTGTTTCTGGTTGGCCTTTACAAAAAGTTTTCATTTAGTAATAGTGATGTGAAGTGATGTGCAGCGTCTGCAGACGTTTGTATTATATGAAATTCAAATGAATCTCAGGTCCATGTAAAAGAATCCAAAAATGCATATTTTTGCTTCTTATGTCTAATTCCTACTGTACAGACGGACCAATGTGACAGCCACCAATTTACGATGACAACTGTCTGACATTTCTTGGTGCCGACCAAGAATAATAGACAGCAGCAGGGGTAAAACAACCGAAAAAAAAGCAGGCAACTTCATTTGTTGCAGGTAGCCCATAGAAGCAGTGTTGTTATAGTTAACGATAATTAAATCTATTACAAATTGTTTTCATTAATTAAAATCAAGCTGGAAAAATTATAAAAATATTAGATCAAAAATTAAATGCAAAAAAGAAATGTTACCTTACCAACCAAATGAAAATAATACAAAAAAAAAAGCGGAATCTAAATAAAAAAAACGTAAAATTTGTACAACAGTAAAATCTATAAATAATATTGAAATAACCCTGAAGAAAATGCCATAGATGAACAAAAAATAAAATCCATAAAACATTAAATCATTTTATTTACTGAGAAATATTAAGCTATGTTTGCAATAATACCAAAAAAGGTGTGACTCCACTTTCAAGACCAAGGACAGTGTGAATGCAAAAATAACTTTTTTTTTTTTTTCTTTTCGTTATTTCAGAGAAGAAAAAGAGAAAATACAGCGTGATGTGATCTAAAAAGATTGAATTCCTTTTCTCCAATTTTGCAGCTATATTATTCAGTATTGCAACAAAAATTATACTCTAAAAATATTTTTGCATTTGGCTAGTGAGTAAAAAATTCATTTCCCATCCCAGATAGCGATGCTTATGATCCTAGATCCTGAGCAGCCCACTTTCATTTTCTCATTAAACCCAGTGCTCTCCTGACTAAATATGGTCGGCCATTCAAGGGGTGGCTCTCTTTACTTCAACCCCTTCCAGCTCTCCTCTGAGCTCCCTCAGTGCAGTGAGGAATGCCCTGGATCTTGTCATCTTGTTATTTTAGGGTAAAGAGGAGTGAAGTAATTCTGTAGCTGTTTCACAGGTTGGCTGAAAAACAATAATGTTGTCAGGGAGAATCTTAGTCACTGATCTCACTGGTCTATTATATATTTGTGAGTAATGAATATATAACAATAGATAACAATGGGCTAATTCATATAACAAATGTATGAATATCTGTGTGAATCTTAAAAAAGGCAAATTGTATGTTTACTGGATGTATGAGAAAAGAAAAAACATTTGAATTTACAAAATGTTATTATTGTGAGTGTTCAAATGAGTTTTTACAACTGTCATTTTACAGAAACTTTAACAGATCATTACTTTCATATTACACAACACCAGAATGAAATGGATTATCATAACAAAAAGTAGCTGTAGAAGAAACATGGAGCATTAAGATGAAGATCACGCGGTTTTAGAATAGAATAGAATTTCTATACATGCCAAATTTAATATAAAAAAATGCAATGTTTTGTACGACTAATTTCTTTCCCGTAATATCAGACAAATATTTCACCTATTTCCTTTATGATCTGTTATGTTTTGTTTTGTTTTTTTTTTCAAATCCAAAAACTGTCCATTTACAAGTTTTCTGATTATTTATAATCTGCCACCAAATTTCATTCAGATCAAGCTTAAACAGCTCGACTGGAGTGTTTACATGTAGTCCTTTCAATCCGTTTGAACCATCAATCCAATTATAAATAGTTTATTTGTGTACATGTAAACATAGCTATTGAGGGTATACATCTATCCCCAAACTACGCTGTTGGTTCTACAAACAATTTACAAAAATCTGCTCTGCTTGTGTTTCATAAACGAGACTGTCCATGCTGCTTAGATTTTTTCTCAGTCATTTCACACTAGGGGTGGCACGGTTCATGAAAAAAAACTAACCGTTCGGTTCGCTTGTATCCTCGTGCCCCGTACGTGACGTCAGTGTGATTCCCTTTCATGTGAAATAATTGAGGTGTCTACGGTGTGGAGTGAGTGCTGCAGGTCACAATACTGTACGTGTAGAAATGGCAAGTGGAAGAGAA
>JAUYWG010000039.1:7546834-7560947 GCA_034779775.1 Enteromius afrohamiltoni | reverse complement strand
GTAGAATAAGTTGACATATACTTGCACAGTTTCTCATGGTCGGGTATGTTGTATGCTGTGGACCCAACAAAATAAAGCAGACTCTACTCTCCGACTGCTGGTTGACATATAGTTGCAAAGTTCAAAAATCAAATCAAAACACAGTATAGTTAGTTAATAATAATAATATTAATACAATTAGTTAATAATAATAATGTCCAAAAGTCGTAGAAATCGTTTACAAAAAAAGCATTTTCTCACAACTGAATTTATTTTCTTTAATTGTGACTGTCTCACAATGTGAGACATCCTATTTTTTTGTAACTTTGGTTCAATTTTAAGATATGAAGTCACAAGTACCCGTAAAACAACCTTTTACCTAATCTATACTCCTGCAACTTTGTTTTAAACTGCATCTCATTGTGCTTAGATGCACAAACGGTCATAACTGCACACATACTGTATGCAAAGGCAGTTTTTTCAAAATGGAAAAAGAAAACATTAGATCTTAAAAAACACTTTCAGTTGTTTTCTGGGAAAAAATGCAATGTTTGCAGATTCTCTGTGACTGTGTCAGAGAAACACTGTTAACTTTGCAGAGATTTGTGCTGTCAAGAGATTTTCTTGTAAATTTGATAAAATCACTGCCATGTGTCTGTACATGATATTTCCTACGACTCAATTTGACTGCACTCTATTTGAAACAATGTAGAGCTATGTGAATGTTTGGCACTGTTCTAAATATAAATGTGTGTGTGTGTGTTGTTAGACTGCATCTTTGTTCTTTCTGGACGGCTGAAAGAGAATAAATGAGGTAAAGATTGAGGGTCAGATCAATCTGTTGAGTTCTGTTATCAGCCCTGCTCAGTGATCTGTGACCTCTCAACCTGAAGCCCCTTTAGCGCACTGTGATGTCTATCTGTCTGCATCTGAGCTTGCAAACACAGATATATCTACCTCATCAGCTAACTCCGCAGACATATCAAAGCACATACGCAACTGATAGCAATCGCATTGTGTTTGTAGGGACTTTTATGAATTTATGGGCAAGTTTGGATGATAAATCCGATAGCCCTAAGCCCCTGATGTGTGTTATCTGAACGTGTGCACAAACACAAACTTGACCTCATTAAAGAAGACCACAGACACAGGCTCCTCTTTTTGATGAACACACAAAAGTGCACAAGAGCACAAAAGTGAATTTACAAAAAAAGCTGCCAAATGAGTGCCGTATTTCAGAACCTGCGGCATATTCACTTAATTCCTGAAGCCCAGTTTAACCAGGAACTACAGTAAATATTCTAAATTTAGCCTTAACCTTATTCTATCAGTTAAGCTAATTATAGTTTCATATTATAGATTTGCCATATTCAGAGTGCATGTAAAAAATAATATTCTTAATGAGTATTTCTATTTTTTAATGAGTATTTTTATTTTATTCGTTACTCGTTTTATTTTATTGTCTTATTTTAAGAGAATATATTGTTACATTGTTGCATTGTTATATATATATGCACAATATTAAACACAATATTAAACATAATATTCAAACTTTTTACTTTTTTTATTGTGCAGTTTTTATATTATTTTATATTGTATTAGCAAGTTTTTTTTTTTTTTTTAATGAACAAACTCTGTTTTGCCAGGTGAGAAGACTGCTTTTACTGGAGATAGAAATTATAAAATGATGATCAAATGATTAAGAATAGCATTAGACACAATGTCCTTTGTTCCAACTGATTCTCAGGCTGGAGGTGGCGGTGTTGTCACTGTCCCCTTCACCTCATCAAAATTTCATGTTTGGGTTTGCGAGGCTCCAGGCCCTCTATCTAAGAATTCCACCTGATAAAACAATCATCCGCTCTGCCTCACGCTGAGCCGCGGCCAAGAGCTGGTGTTTGATGTTTAACTTTCGCTAAATTGATTAGACAAAGATGGCCTGTGAGTTAGATTAAACTGGCTTGGCTTTGTTTATTTTCAGCCGCGCTGTGGAATCACACTCACTGAGAGGGATAAGAGACACGGGCTATCCGCTGTTTGCTCTCATGTTGCTAAGAGAAAATTATGCTTGTTTGTCAAAAGATAGAGCATGGTTATTTTTATGACACCAAGAGTTTTGACAAGGGAAATGCCACACCCTGTAAATGCCTGATAACTCCCACAGCTCTGCACTGTAACGGATGGCAAAACACCAAAATATTCTAATCCTGGTTTACAAAGATTAGACAAAAACTAACATCACGTTCACCACAAGATTTAACCTGTTATCATGTTAATATATAGATACAGATATAGATAACTTGAGTCCTGACCGCAAACTCCTCCCCCAACATGCCCTAGATGTTGCTCTCTCATTGGCTGTTTGTAATCACAGTGTTATTTTCAGTCAGAACACATTTCACACGGCATGATCGTGAATCATCGACAGGTCCAGATCTTTAGCATGCCAAATATCTCACGGGCGTATGCAACTCGTCTGCGGTTCTCTCAGATCGCGTCTTTGATAGTTCACACGGTCAGGGTACTAAAATTTCAGTATTCTGTACCAATACCAGTGAAAATCCACGGTTCTCAGTACTAATTTCGCTACCAAAGCAAAACACAAAAACACTTTTATATAAGAGGACTTATTTAATCAAACAGCGCAAACTATATTTCATAGCCTAAAACTGCTTTTCTAATGGACCGATTTTAAAGATACAAACATTAACCATACATTTGTTCTCTAACACACATATTTTGGCTACACAGGTCATTTAAAAGCCTCTAGTGTGTAAAAATAGTTCACTGTTATGTCCAGTTTTAAACGCTATAGGAGCATTAAATAGTTCATAAAGAAACTTTATTCTGATAATGTGCATTAAAAAATAAGCGGGAATTTCAAGTTGAATTTAGTGCCAGAGCATGCAAAGCTGTTACTGCTTCAGAATATTCTATATTGGATTAAACGGGAAATATGCTTTAAAGAGAGCTGCAGCAAATGGCTTTTAATTGAAAGAAAATATGTACAAAAAAAGTTATTTCCATCGATCAATTTCTTACTTTCACAATCAATATATTTCACAAGGTTAACTTATACCCTCCGTGTGGTCAGTTCGCACAAGCTTGTTTTATTTGCGGCCCCTTTAAATACAAGACAAGCATTCAATCTACGTCAGAGCGCCAAGGGCATCCAAAAATCTCTGTACAGTGTCGTTGCCAGGGCGAATTTTGACACTCTCGTCGGCGGCGCACAGTGCGCACCTTACTTGTAGCGCTGCAAGAACCGGGTTGACCTGTTGCTCGGTACTACCGGTACTTTAGAACACCTGGTACTGTAACATTTCAAATTTCTTAGTACCGTCTTGGTACCGAAGTACCGGGTCTTTTGACAACACTAGTTCACACTGTGTGATTGTCACTCTCATGAACGAGAACCGATTTGCCTGTGATTTCAGGCATTGGTCTGCGATTTCTCAAAACCTGTGCACGTCAAAATCAGGCCTGAAATCGTCCAGTCTGAACTCAACAATTTTTTTTTTGTGTTCGTCATACTTGCTTATCAAAATGTTTGCAGACAATCGAACTTGATCTGATCTTTTTTTTAACATGCGTAAACTTTTAAGTTTAGTGTGCAATGACCTTTAGACTAGTGCGAATTCAGTATGTTTGTTTTCTGAAGGAAGGTTCATCTGGCATTGAAGACCGGAATAATAGCTGCTAACACTTTGGCTTTGTCATTACAGGAACAGATTATATTAGTATATATATTAAAACAAACAAAAAAAGTATTTTAAGTTCTAATAGCATTTCACTGTTTGATCATAAACATGTAGTATCATGAGCAGTAGAGACTTCTTTTAAAAACCCCAACCATTCGAACAGTAGTGTACGAGTTAAACTTGCAACCAAATCTGCATCCTGAAGCAAAGCCAGCTGAAAACTACTGCTCCAATCTCCTCAAGCTGGTATAAGTATTCACATTCTGAGTAGTGCATCTAATCTAGTGTAAATGTGCCATAGAGTAATTCGTCTCTTATCGGACTGAAAAGCTAGACTCCAGAACATACGCTCCTGTGCCCACTACTTACTGGCCTTATCACATCTACTGCCACAGAATGAGCGCTTTGTTTCCCCTCTCTTCGAGACACTCCAACTATCCACACACACAAGCATACAGGCTTGCAGGCGGAGAGAAGGCTTCTGGCACTTTTGATCTTTAGGTCACCGCGGAGACTGATGAGATCATTGCAGTTATGTTTATTGAGATGAAGGAGAGAGAGTTAACCTGGAACTAAAGGATTACCGCCCAAGCGGCCTGTGTCAAAACAGAGCCATTCTCTGCCGCCTGCTGAAGGAGTATCAGACTACCACCTTCTAGCCAGGCCTTTGTGGAGGTGGCAGTGATGGAGGAAGCAGATTGCAGGCTTGAAAGGGCCTCTCTGACTGGGCTGGTTTGCTGTCTGTAGCCAGGCTTTCAGTGTGAATGCGTTTGAAGTGGAGAGAATCCGTCTCCCTGAACTCTTTAGATAAGGACAGGGAAAAGAGCTCTTATTTCTCAGTGAAGGAAAAGCTGTCTTGATGTACAGGGCTGAAGGGATGGCCACAGACATGGCTCTTTATCGAAAGCGCAGAAGGAAGACTCCTTAATGAATCAGGATCTTACTGCATTGCCAAAAGAACATTCCGCTGCGTCGGCTAACGTCATCCCGACCTATATTCTCAGAAAAGCCAATGTGTTGTAACGAATGCATTGCAGTATTAACACCCCATAAAATTTGTGTGCATGTCTGTTATATTTAAATGGAGAGTTCAACACAAAATGAAAACTCTGGCATTAATTGCTCGCCCTCATTACTCACCCACCTTTGCTCAACTTCAGGACACGAATTAAGATGAAATCTGAGAGCTTTCTGACACTGCAACATGACTGGTATGTATTAGGCCCAAAAAGGTTGTAAGGACATCATTAAAATAGTCCATGTGACATGAGTGGTTCAACCTGAATGTTACGAAGCTACAAAAATAGTACACAAAGAAAAGCACAATTATGACTATATTCAACAACAGTATTTCTTCTCAATTTTCTGGCCAATTTAATGTATTGTTTTGTATATGAATATATGTATATGAACGCAATTTTATTTGAATATAATAAATAAATAAATACAGCATCGCTGAAATAGCATTATTATTTATTTAACATTATATTTACTAACATAATCTGAAATCATTCGACAATCATCAACTATTAAATAACACATCAATAATAAAATTCATTAAAAAAGCATCTGTAAAAAACAAATAAAATAAAAAAAGGGGAGATTGGGAGAACTACTTTTAAAACTTTTAGAACTGCTTTTACATTTAAAAACTTCAAAATAGATCACTGCTGAATTTTATTAAATTGATGTAAAGTGAAGGCTATTGGCTGGTTAAAAAAGGACAAGACCTTTTTTTGAAATGTCCCGATAACTTCCTGTTTCAGTAGGAAATACTTCAACACAGGAAAGAACTGAGTTGGTCAAACCCTTTCTTAGGCTCTCTACGGTTATTTCTGCACTTTAGCCTCTTTTGACCAGTATCAAGCATTGAGGTACAAAAATATACTTAGACAGGACCCAAAACCTGCATATCGGTGCTTACCTGGACATAAGCACCATCATCCACCGCAAATTTTACATATACAAGTCCCTGAAGCAAAAGGAAATTCTGTTATAATTTCAAAGAGTGATGAGAAAATAAGAGTATTATGCACAGTCACTGCTAGGTGTTGAGTTTCACTTAATTAGCCAGTGGTGTGGTGCAGTCTGGACCAGTGCCACGGCCGTTACGAAGCAAAACGCAGCTGTGCATTTCTCTCTGTTATTGAGAGTGTAGCACAGCCTGGATCGTCTGCTATAAAACTGTACAACACACTGGCACTGGGAAAAGAGAAAGGGACAGGAAACTGTTCCTTCTGATTTGCGCAGTAAAATGGAAATGTGTGTATGTGTGAGGGGAGCAGAAGAAGGGGGAAGGATTTTTACACAAGGATGTTAGTTCAATGTGAATAAGAGGGCTGCGCTGACACCTTGCAGCTGCTGTCTGAGTGTTAATGTATTTCTATGTGTTAGTGCAATAAACAATTATTCATAACATACTTTTTGTCATTTTATTTTTTCCCTGAGGTCCTTTTAAATCTTAGTCTTGTGCCAAAACAGACATCATTTAATTTTACGCAGCCATTCTCTAGAGAAAACAGGAAGAGAATTGAACTTTAGAATTAAAGTCTTTGCATCTAAAATAACCAGCAGATTTATGTAGAATCTTATTTGTCTTGCCTAAACTTCAGGTTTTAAATTTAAATTAAAAAAAAAAACTCCTTTCTCTTTTTACAGACACTTATCACAAAATCACTAAAACATACTGGGGAGATGTGATTGGACATGTTGCAGTCAGGACTCAAACCTGCATCACCCATATGGGCACCAGGGCTCAATATATCTGAAGCAACTGTGTTAACTTATAACTTATATTAAATTACTACTACTATTATATTACTATATTAAATATATAATGCACATTGTCATAAAATGTAAAAGTGTAAACTGAATAAACTTTGAATTTGATGGTATTTTGCATAAGAGGCTATGTTTCTTTTTAGGTATTTGTGTCATGTTACATCTTACATTAATTGCAAATTTAAGTCAAGTCCCTTAAAATGTAAAACGTCGATATTGTGTTTTTACGGAAAAGTTCTGGCAACCGCAAGTGTTTTTTACTGTAAATGTAAAAATGACTGGAAATTACAGAGTAAAGTTACAATTTACTACAAATTACAGAGAAATTAAGACTTTGAGCACTTAGTTGCAACAGCACTTGGATTAAATACAAACTCCCCAAAGTAATACTTAAACACAGCAATAAAGTACAATAACTATGTTCTTGAGTTTTGATCATGACCCCAAAACACTCTTGCTCACAAGAGTGCTCACAGCTAGTGTCTATCTGACAGGTTTAAGCCTGTGAGGGGACGTGGAGGATTTGGAGCGTTTGGAGACTAACCTTGCCATCATTGCTAACTGACCAGCCGCATTCATACAGACTCTGTAAACAAGCATCCAGTACCCAGTACAAAACAAACAGGAGAATGACCACTTCAAACAAAATAAGACGAATTTATGAACTCTACACCCTGCCTTACATTCCAAGAAGCTGCAAGACAAACAGCTTGCAAATATCACACAATATGAAGGGCGAGTTATACTGTTATTTCTAACAGGAGGATGCGAGAAAAACAGGGTGCGTGTGTTTGCTCAGTCTCTGAACTTTAGCCACAAATATAAAAATGGACATAAGATCTATAATTATAGCAGTCTTTTTTATATAAACTCGTGGTTTATTTGCAAAATCAGATAACTATATACTCCCTCTTTCTCTCTCTCTCTCTCTCTCTCTCAGAAACTATATATACATCAGTTGTTTTCAATTAAGGGGCCAGGGCCCACTAGAGGGCCTCAGTAAACATATAGGGGGGCCTCAAATGACTTAACATTATTTAAAATACAACAAAACCAGAATGAAAGAAGCAAAAAAAAGTAGTACCCCTCAACGACAGATTACTTTTAGGGTTCCATGGTCTTGAAAAACCCAAATACATGAGGTAGTGTAATTGTGAAAAAAAAAAAAAAAAAGATTCCTAGACCTGGTAAAAATTATGCAAAATATTACAATTAAAATGATTAACAATTATTAAATAACTGTTTTTTAAATATTATTATTAGTATTTAAATTATTTAATACTTTTTTTCTTGTTATACCAAGTTTAATAATATTTTATTATTATGTAAATAATAATGGCAGCACTTTATTTTAAGGTCTCCTTGTTACACGTCACATGTTCTATTATAAAAAAGTAATGCTACATTATATTAAATACATGCTGTTAAATAATATTACTCCGTACTTAAATTACACTGTAAAAATAACACCTTAAAGGGTAAATAAATACATTCATAAATATAAAAACATATAAAAAAACCTGATTTTAATTTTACTCAATTTTAAAAACATTTGAAAATGCTGTTTATAAACAGAACATTATTACATTTCATTTAGTACCAGAATTAATTCAAATATTTCAATAACAAAAACTATTTATTATTTATTTATTTACTATTTAAATTTTTGATATAGTAAATAAATCTTTATTAATTGATACAGTACAGACCACAGTACTAGTTATGCAAACTTGTGCAAAACATTGTTGATCATTAAACCAACAAAATATTACTCCTAACGTTGTTTTAGGCTTCAGCATTTATCAGTTCTGTTAATTAGCTTTGCAAAGCAGAGTGCATCCAATATTGGTTCATAGCGCATTTATGGACAAGTCCTGCTAGTTGGTGGAACGGGGTGTCCAGTAACCCTATCACCCCTCTAGGTTTTCAACATTGTGTTTGGGAGCAGTAAATCAGGGCTTCGCTGAATTGTTTATGTCTTGGAGGATCCGATCCATCTGTCGTTGAAGGCCGGTGGCGCCTGGGCACATGAAACACAACCCTGCCACAGTCTCCATGCTGGATTAGAACTGAAGGACAGTGTGTGTGTACGTGTGTTTATCTGTGAAAAAAAGAAAGAAGGTTTTGGTTGTGCTTTTAAATGTCATTTAAGTGTGGGTGTTCGAATCCAGAAGGTCACATCTGTGCCAGTGTCCCAGGTAGTTGGTTGTTAATGTCAAGGCTCAATGTGATACAGCCAGATGCCCTTGGGTGCTTATCTTTTTCTATTTAAATGAAAGAAGAAATAGGGCCAAACTCTATCTCCCACAGCCGTGACTCCACAATCTGGCCTCAGCCCCTTCCAAACCACTTCTGTGACGCCAAGGAGTCACGGACAGAAAGATTTATCTGTCCTCCTACCATCCAGCCAGGGACCACACAGGTGAACAAGGCCTGAGAGACACTGAGCTAGGTGTTAGGACAGAGTCGAGTTTCGGCAATACATAAAATCTCTTAAATATAACTGGTGAGGAAAGTTTTGGCGTGCCGGGTAACCCAGCACTACTTCATTAGCACAGTGAAGCAAGCCAACGAATACTGTACACGCCAAGCACATGGCCCCGCAGAGAAATGGAGAACATCTGGAAGCAGTCCAAAACAAATAGTCCAGAGGGGTTCATATGTAAACTATAAGAAATGCGGCGCTCTCAGCCGCAAAAACGTGTCAAGGACAAATAGTCTCGCATGACATTAGAGCACTTCTAAAGTCTGCAGTCCCTAAGGAAGGAAGAAATTGCTTGGGCTCAGCATTCTGTGTGATTAGAAAGACAATGCACTTTTTTTTTTATCTCGCAGAGAACCACAATGAACAAACACATGAACTTCAACCAGGCTGAAAAGCATATATTAAGAAAATGAGAACTGCACCATTAAAATGACCCAGCGGTTTCCCTTTGGGACGTTATTGTTTACTGGTTTCCGAGCCACACGAGCTGAATTCGAGACCAGTAACTGGAGTCATGGGTTTTAAAGGAAACATCCGACCACAAGGGTCACTTTGGACACACAGCTACAGCGTGTCAAAAGAAAGAAAGCGTTCATAATACGTTTGTCTTCCATCATAATGATGCTTCAAGCAAGACAAGCCATTTGTAGAATAAAATTGGCAAAAATAAAATAAATAAGTGAATTTGTGTTGTTTTACATATGTTGACTTACTTATTACTTCAGAATTTGTGAAAGCGCATTAAGTGTAGTTTCCAAATGTGTGTGTGTGTGTGTGATTATATTCTGATCCTTAGACCCTCAGATAGTAAAGATCCCTGTTGCGGAAGAGTGTACATCAACAGCTGTCATGATTCTTTTGTTCAGTGCATCCTCAATCTTCCCTTCCAATCGCTGAGCACAATATCTGGATCGGTCTTTGAAATATCTGCGGCTTGGAATGCGGTCAAAGGAACAGTGTTATCTTCCTGTGTGTAGACAAAATTTCATATAAGGCTGAAGGGAAAGCTTAAAATCCACTCAATACGCACAACGCGCAAAACATATACGACTGATTTTGAAGGAAAAGCCAGTTTAAATGTATAGAAACAACTTAAAATAAGTAATGTCTTTGAAGTAATGTATTTTAAATTGTCTTTTTATTTTCTGTGTGCTGTCACTAGTGCAAACAATGTTAGTTTATTTATTTGTTCGTGTCAAGCTAGCTCTTGATTTGTATTATTTATATTCTACACTTCCTTACACTAGATGAAGAAAAATTTGCATTATTTTAAAATGAAAATGAAATTTTGCATAAGTAAAATGAACCAAGACATATTGCAGTCAGGACTGTGCTGAGTAAACACAGTCTTGGCCTCCATGCAACTGTTATATGCAAACAGTAAAAATGGCAAATCTGTTACTAAGATACCGATACAAACCCAAAACAATGGTATCATAGGGAACTGAGCTCTTTAGCCATTAGCCAACAAAAACAAAAGGCTTATGGCATTATAGCGTAGCAGAAAATGACATGTCTCATTCATCTTTACCAGAGCTCTGATTCGCTTTCAGCCGTGGGCTGCTGGAATCCTGATGGCTAGTTTAGACATGTTGATTTTCATATTTTTTGATCTCCAGCACATGGTTTCAGGCCATTGCAAAGTCCTGACCAAGCACATTTAAAGGATGGGATCCAAAAGCATGATCAGTCATGGCGCTTGTGCACAGTCATGCTAACTGAGTTTATTCATGAGGACCTGTGTTTGGACCAATGACCTAAAGACGTTTACAGAAATCGTTCTGAAAAAAACTGAAAAAACAGCCTCAGTCAGATTTCTGTAAACGTCTCTAGGTCATTGGTACACCACCCAGATAATCCACAATATTACAGACTATTGATCAGTAAATAGCTTTTTAATAATAAATAATAGTTAGAACCATTCTTTAATATTCTTATTCTTATTCTTAATGCATTTATGTAACTTCATGATCCCTGTATATATATATATATATATATATATAGCATAACATTTTATTTATTTATTTATGTTTGATAGGATTTATTGCTCAAATGCTCAAACGAAAGAAGTTTCTTATGCTTTTATGCATTTATTTGATAAAAACAGTAATGTACAATATTACTGTATTCTAAATTAACTGCATTCTCTGGTCATATGTTTTAAAATGTCATTTATTTCTGTGACGGAAAAGCTGAATTTTCAGCTTTTCTGGACCATTAGTCCAGTAACCATGAATGTTCAAAAGAACATGATTTATTTTAAATACATTTTTTACACCAATGTCTTTATTGTCAATTTGAATCAATTTAATGCATCCTGATTTTTATTTCTTTCAAATAAACAATCATACTGGACCCCAAGTAGTAGTGTAAATAGCCAATTTATTGGCCTAAGTGCCTTTTTCAGACTAGGAAACTATCCAAAAAAGCTATAATGCCTAAAATATACATGGTGAATATTGGCGATAAACAATAACAATCCATTCTAAGGCTCAGTGGCAAACATTAAGATGTGAATTTGTTCCTCATGTTCTCTTTTTATTGGCTTAATTTGATTAATATTCCACACAGATCAGCATATGGTGCTCTTGATATAAACCATGTTATTTCCTCTCCATTGCACTTGGTGTATGGTGAGTCTTCATTTAAAAAATTAGAAACAAAAATAATGATTGAGTGACTTCTTTGAGACACAAATTGAGCATAAGATTGTGGACTATAATGAATTACAAGCAGCAGGTTGATGAATAGAGTGAATTTTGCCTATTTATGTTTTTTATCAAACACTTAAATCTTTTGTTTGCAAAAGACTTTTGGATTGACAACTTGCAAACAAAAGCGCTCTCTCTCTCTCTCTTTTTGCTTTGTGTTGCTTACTCTTCTGAGATATGTCAGATAGCATTCTTTAGGCTTTTGTTTCACACACTGAAGCCACCAACAACAATCTGATCTCTCTGGCACGGATGTTTACAGCGCTCTGCTCCTGTGCTTTGGCCAGTGTGTGTTTCTTTTGCTTCCTGTCTGTCAGGGTGGAGGGAACAACAACCATTCGCAGCGATCCTGATTACAATGCATGAGGGCACACGGTATGAATATGAGCGGCAGTCTATGGGAGCGCCACGGAGTAAAATCCAAGGGGGCTTTGAACCCTGGCCGGGGCGAAGAAGAGAGCTTTTTGTCTACGCCGACCCAGTTGAGTGATACTTGCTCCCTGATGCAAAAAAACACACGACAGTAAAAGCGAGGAAGTTTAAAGCTGCCATTGTCTGTGTCGGCAGGGACCGATATAGTATTTCAATAGAGCTGTGAGTCCAAGCCACACAGAGTTCAGAAAGGAGAAAGAGCCTTTCTGGATCCGCGTGGCTGATAGTGCCCGACAACTGTGTCCATTTGCACTCTTTCTTTCTTCTTCTGGCCCTTCTCACTCCCTCTTTCTCACTCCCTTTTCGCTCACAAAAGTCCAGACAGAGCCTCCAAAACTTACCCCAACTTTCCTGAGGCCCAATGGTGTTTTTCTTGGGATATGCGAGGGCAGAAAACTTGAAGGCCAATCTTTCTCCAAGTACATATTTTCTTTCCATATTCACTGCATGGTTTCTAATAAGACTAGAAAAACGTACGCATTGGGAAGAAAAGGTTCATATTAGAATCTTATCTCATTATTTTGTGAAGCAGAGTGTGTTTTTGTGCATGTGCTTGTAGAAAAGGCTGTTATTACAGGAATGATAACACAAACATAAGATTGTACCGTCTCAATGCGAACATCTAGAGTCAGCAGTACTCTTGGCCAAACAGTCCTTCCAGCAATTACAACATCAATTCATACGCTAACCCAGTGGACACAACCCACGCTGTTTCTACAACACCCCCACCAACTAACAAGAAAACTAACAACTTAACGACCCAGCCAACTCACCCCACCTCAGCCAAGATCCAAATCTAAGTATGTTTAAACCCACTTCATCAGTGCAAGTGAAACCTGCACGAAACCGCTCTGCCAAGAAGCCATTTATACAACTCTTCGTTTCCAGGCTTTAGTGGTTTGATGTTTCACAACAGTGAAATAGCTATTTGAACAATTTAAAAATCGAGCTCACGTGGAGGCCTCAACATCCATTTTGTCAAAACAACTTTTTTGCTAGTTTATGTTTAAGGTTGCATGGAATAACTGAAGGAAACAACTTCTAAAGTGACTATAGCTTGTGAACAAACTAATGACAATTTAAAATGTTTCAAATTTTAAAGCCACAAAATAAAATACAATAAAATAAAAGTTGTAGTTTGTAGTGTATATATACTATTGTATTTTATATAGTATATATATATATATATATACTTGTGCTGCACGATTAATCATATCGCAATCGCGTTGTCAGCCTATGCGATTACATTACAGCAAATGTTGCGAATATATTTTATAAACAAATGCATTGGTGGACGTAACAAGACATTCATTCTTGCGTTCACACCAGACGCGAATGAAGCATTATGCGCAAGTGATTTACATGTTAAGTCAATGCAAAGATGCAATAAGACATCCTGCAGCGCTATTCGTCATTTCAAGCATATTTTGTTATGAGACTGTCTGTATTATAGTTCACACAAACTTGAGCAAAGTTTTCAATATGTTTATATGAAAAAATAACAGGGCTTGTCAGGAAAAATTATGTCTGACCCTTCTCACATTTTGTAGAGATCCAAGGCAAATTTTGGAAAGATTCCAACAATAAAGTGTATTTGCATTGAATAATTGAATTGAAAAACTAATCTTAAAACTAACAAATGCCTCTAGTTTTATTCATTTAATAGACATTTGAGATTTGAGCAAAAACTCTGTAAATGATGGGTCAAAATGAAAGTAAATTTAATGTAATTTAATTCAGTAATGTCAAGATGTTTCTGTTATTTAATTTTGTACAATTTAGTTTTAATTTGAAATTATTTATAGTTGTTGCTAGATTGCACTGTATACTCTATCTCAGTTGAGAAATACAGATTTCAGCATTATTAGTAATCTGTGTGTGCACTTTCCTTGATAACAAGTTGAGTCATACCACTTACATATCGTATCTGAAAATGTCCTCATAAAACACCTTCATATTGTAATTCCTATGTCATACCCATGTCATTATACAAATTTGTGTCCTCATAAACCACATAAACCCGC
>JAUYWG010000039.1:7533056-7546734 GCA_034779775.1 Enteromius afrohamiltoni | reverse complement strand
CACCTTCATATTGTAATTCCTATGTCATACCCATGTCATTATACAAATTTGTGTCCTCATAAACCACATAAACCCGCCCACACACACACACATACATCAACTGTTTTTGAGGTGAGCGGAGGCATGCGGGAGGAGTGCAAGCTTTATTTCAGGATACGCAAAAACCCTTTGTTGCATTAGTGGTGCTGGTAAAGGTCCAGTAGGGAATGAATCTCACCTCCGCTGGTTTCTCTCTGTCTCCTTGTGCATTGCCTCTTCGCAGGTTGACGATGTGTACCTCCTGAGGGAGGCTGGTGGTTCCTCGGCTGGCACAGCCTGATAGGGCAGTGAAACTCTTTAACATGGCCTGAACCGGGTGACCCACCCCAACTGGCAATAGTTCACATGGGCTCCGAGACAATGGACCTGCAAATAATACAAAACATGGCATGAACATCATAAATAAACACACATTCTGCCTCATTATTCTGCATAAAGACAGCATTCAGTGTTTAAACCATTTCAATGGAATGTTTACAGGCTTTTACAAAAAAACTCTGTGAAGTCCTTTCAAATTCATGCCACAAGTATGTAAGAGCTCAAAGAATCCCATATGACTATGTGCAAGCTAGTTATGGTAAAAACTTTTAGCAACAACTCTACAACAACTGACAATGAAACAAGTGTTTATGTATTGCAGTTCTGCCACTGATAAATGATAAGGGTCAGCTATTATGAAACCATCTAAAGAGCCAAAACAGATTTTAAATGAAGTACAAAGAAAACTGAGTTTTAGTTACACACAGATATATACAGTATGTATGTGTGTATTTATCACCTTATGGGTCAGCACAATGATAGTAATACCAGTAAATTTTGACCTTGTGGGGACATTTGTTAGGTCACACAAATGAGGAAACAACCTTATAAATCACACAGAATTAAGTATTTTGAAAATCTAAAAATGCACATAGTTTCCTGTAAGGGGTAGGTTTAGGGTCAGTGTAGGGTAACACCACATACAGTTTATACAGTACAAAAACCATTACGCCTGTGGAATGTCCCCATAAAACATGAAAACACAACATGTGTGTACACACCTGGCATTTATGTGCCCAACAAGGATAGTAATACCAGTAAATTTTTATATTGTGGGGACATTTTTTGCTTTGTGTGTGTGTGTGTGTATTTATATTTATCTTATTTTTCGTTCATTTTTAATCAAATAAATGCAGCTTTGATGAGCATATTATGTTATTTAATCAATAAATAATATTTCATATTATCAGTAGTAGTTTCTAATAATAATAATAAAAATAATAATAATGAAAAAAAGTCAAAAGTATTGAATAGTACTGTAAAAGAAAAAAAAAAATTAAATATCCGGATGAATACAATTAAGTATTGGTAATTAGCAAAAAGTACACCATGTACCAGAGAATTCTGTAAGCTTTAGACTACTTTCTTCTCATTTCCAAGACTCCTACCCATCTGTCCTCTTTAATAGCCTCTACTGTCTCTATAATCTCCTCTCTCTCTCCGTAAATGGGAAGATTTATCCTCTTAATTACTTTTAGAAAGCAAAAAGGCTTCACACGGTAGTGCCCTCCTATGTCAGAGACTCCTCTAATTGGCCGGCATTGGAGGAGGTCAGCGGGGCTGTCACCACAGAAACAAGCAGCGATATGTTTGTCCCGTAGAATCGGAACAGGCACACGCTCCGAGCCACGACCTTGAAACACAACTCAGAAAGAGATCATGGAATAATGAGGAGAAAAACACAAGCACTGTGTGAAGATAACAGCACCTAATGATACAGTTCAGCCACCGGTGATGAATGTTCAATATGACCCTCTTGGCACATACACTGAAATGATGGCCGAAAGGTTCAAGGTGCAGTTCCGTTCCGAATAGTCACAAGACTTGTCTGGTCTAATTCCACCTCAGGTCGTTAGATCGACATTTATGTTTAGGTTGTGCTTTAATAAGATGTGCACCTTCCAGCTGAAGGTCAACTTTAAACACCGACATGCCAAATGGCAGGAAGATCACAGGGGAGGATGAATGAAGAATGTTTCTCCTAAGCTCAGAGGTAATCAGCAACCAAATCTAGACGATGAAGGACCCATGAGTGTGTTTGTATGCGTGTGTGTTGTGCTGTCCGTGCAGACAGAGGTCCCTACAGCTATGCTTATGTCTCTCCTGCCAAGAGAAACCAAAAGACCATGGGATGATTGCATTTACCCATCAGCCTCTAAAGATGAGCAGACTCAGACAGTAAAGCCAGTGTCTCCGATGAGAAAGAAAAAAGATACAGAGGGGAAACTTTTCATTGCACTTCATTTAAACCGTGTGACAAGAAATAAATGAAATAAGCTGATGTGGTTCCTGCATCAGCCTTCCAAAATAGGATTTGGATGAAAATGCAAAGGTATACATACGTATTTTCTTGTAATTAATAAATAAATAAATAAATCTAATCTTGACCCAACACATAAATAACCCATTGGACACTTCACATTAGGCCACTGGAGATTTGTCGCCATAAATGTGTCTGACTGTCATTAAGGACACAAACCCTGACCCTGAATAAATTGTATGAGTTGTCTGTTTGATTGCGAAACACAACGTTTTTTGAAAAATGGCATCTTTAATGTGCACATTCCTCAACCGCCCTGAGTGACACATGTAAATGAAAAAAGTCTTTTCCTGAGGATGTAGTCTCCCGTGAGAAAGCTTAAGGTAAAGTTCTCCTGCAGGTCTCTCTTTTTCTCTCTGTCCACAGGGACACACACCGCTCACATTTCAGCTCCAACATGACAAACACACAACCACACTGCAATAATGATCAGAGAAACATTTGGAAACTATTATGGCGCACGTGTGTGTGTGTGTGTGAGAGAGAGAGAGAGACATTGGTGCATGTATGTATTCAGGTAAACAGAGTGTTATGTAAAGACAGATTTTGGCTGCTTAAATTGGACTAATTTTTTTGCATAGAAAACGAACGTTGCAGCTTTGGTCTGTTCACTCATATCCATATACTGAACGCAAACAAGGACGGAGCTCTAAAACAACCAAAAAACACCATAAACAAACAAATAAAAAAAGGCACTATACCAAGTCCTCTGAAATCTTTTCTTTCTTACAAATAGTTTTATTCCAATTAAATGAACATCGAGGGAAAAGAAACCAGTAGAACTGTTTTCAGCGTTGATCATAAAAAATAAAAGATCCTTGGGCACCAAAGTAGCATATCAAATTATCCCTGAAGGACGTAATGGCTGCTGAAAAGTCAGCTTTGCCACCAGAAAGATCATTTTAAGGCATATTAAAACATCCACACACAAGATATTTGATTTTAATATACTTTAAAATATAATTTATTTCTGTGACACAGAGCTAAATTTTCATTAGCTATTACCTCAATCCACCTTATTTTTCAGAAAATTTTCTAATATGCAAATTTATGATCAGTGTTCCAACTGCTGTGCTGTTAAAAAGAACAGCGTTAAAAATAAAAAAATTGAATAAATACATATAAAAATATTAATATAAAAAAAACTTCACATTATTTTATTAATTTATTGCTTCACAATAATAAATTATATTTTAAAGTGTATTAAAGTTATTTTAAAAAGCAAATTTTCTGTATTTTTGATCAAATATATACAGCCTAATGAGCAAAACAAAAAACAAAAAAAAAAACATTAAAAATCTTACTGATCCCAAACTGTTGAATGTCAGTGTAAATGCAACTGACTCTAAACCTTCGAACAGTATCTGTTGTGATGACAGAAAAAGGCCTGCATTCAGGGCTAGGATGACCTCTGAATTTCTGTTTTTTTCCTTTTTGCAGGCTCTATCGGGCTCGTATAACCCTTGACGTCAATCCATTGCACAAGGAAACTGCACTTTGATGTGCTCTAATAAGAACAGCCATATTGGAAGAACACACAGATCAAGACTGAAAGGATTTAAAATCTCAGATAAAGAGGTTAACATTCACATGTGTGACTTCAGTACTTCATCCTCCTCCACTACCTCCTCTTCCTCCCAGAGGAACCCGAGTTTGCTGCCTGTCTAACCAACGGCATCACGCCTCCGTCCCTCACCAATGTCTGAGATCACTCAAACTCACTTTTTCCTTCACAGAGTGAACCGAGCAATAACAAGCACCAGCCAGCCAAAGTCTGGACGACAGCCAAAAGATTACAGCTCTTATTGGGCAGCCATATTGTTTCTTTATTTAACTGCTTAGGGAAAACGGCCCAGAAGACGAAGTGTTTCAGGGAAGAAAATACAGATGATTTGGAGTATAATAGAGGGAAGTAGAGCATTTGTTGTGTGATTTTCCAACAAAAATGGAATTGAAATCAGGGGCCATAAACAAAAGTGTGTTCCCATACTGAGGAGAAGGATGTTGAAAAAAAAATGCGACATACCATTAAAATCCCACGAGGAAAAAAATAAGCTGTTAAACCATTTTCAATAGAGTAGATTTAAATAAGGATATTTATTTAAAAACAATTCTTATGGGAGAGACTTTTTTTCTAAATTGATGAGGTAGGATTATTCTTTCAAATTATCTGGAAAAGCACTGCATTTTTCGACCATAAATCATAAAAGTATTTATTAAAGAAAAAAAGCAGTGAGTGAAATATGTGTCATCCATGGTTTCCTGCTGAGCTTTGGGAGACAAAGAGCAGCGGTTAGTCCAATGCAAGACAAATAATAGTTATTAAAATAACACATCCTCAAGACGAATTTCAAATAAAAGCATTTTAGTACATTTTTCCAGACCAATGGTCTGTCCATATCTGGAAGGACCAAGCTGTCTGATGCAGGAACAGAATCATCTTAGCAAAGACCTTATCATTATTTACATTTGCTAAATATCCTCTAATTAGTTTTATCATTAATAATCATAATTAATAATAATAATAATAAATAACTTTTTGGTCAGTTTTGACACACACAAACATACTAGTGTTATAATCAACAATTATTATCAATTGTTCAGAGCAATTTGAACTTCGTGAAGTTCAATTAAAAGAATCAACTCATTCATAAATAGGACATCCTATCCCTATCCCATTTAAGACCAGGTTTTCTAGTTGTTTTATTTGATCTTTTGTTAAAGGGTTAGTTCACCCAAAAATGTTCATCTTCAGAACACAATTTAAGATATTTTATTATTTAAGATGGTATCAGAAAGTCATCTGACCCTCCAAATGATCCCAGATCCAGAAATGTAACAAAAACATCAACGTGATATCAGTGGCTTAACTTCATTTTTGTGACGCTAGGGAATTTTTTGTTTTGTTTTGCACAAAGAAAACAAAAATAACATAATTTACCTCTGAGTGAACTAACCCTTTAATGGAATGTAAATTATTGAAGTAAAAATTATGAAAATATGCTATACAGTGTAGTAAAGTAAAAGTTTCCCGCCAACGCTTGAAAAATCTCCTCAGGTAATAAATAGCAAAGCAGCATATAAAACCTGATATATATATATAAAATGTAAATGAGGCAGTGTTAGATCTAACTCAGTATGACACAAAGACGTCATCATCACATGTAACAGCAGGTTGGTTCTCTCCTGTATCAGTAGCCAATGACCTCGTTGCTAATGTTTGTGGAAACAATTTTCAGCACACTCCAGAAAACCTCCACCTATATAGTACCTCAGCTCCACCTGTATAGATCTGCTACGCGCTGGCCATGTATGCTGTGGGGTTAATTGATGCTATATGTGCAGCAGCAGTATTTCTTACATGCTCACAGCAGTATGTTGTGGGGCGAGTCCTGATACTTGCTCTGCCACAGCTGCAGCGGTGTAGCATATATGTATATATTCATATTCATATTCAAGGTAGTTGAGCAAATGCACAACTATTTTGCCTCTAATAACTAAAATGTAGGACATCTCTTGCTTAAGACTACATTTTGAGCTTTACAATTTGTCCTTTTTATTTTCCAATGAGTGGTCCATCTCGTCCCCTGTCTCTGATCATATTTTTTGTTTTATTGCTTCGAAAAAGCCAAATTGTTGTCTTTCCACTCTTCCCTTGTTGCAAATCACTATTCTACATATCTCCACATGTTTTTTTTTTGTTTTTTGTCTGTGTGCCTGTGCTCCCTCTGTTAGCTACCAGAGGACAAACTGACCATATCTAGCAGCTGTTAGGGTCTGTGGCTGTCTGCTAGCTCCAGGCTGAACGCCCACAGAAATACAGGAATAAGAGACACCGTTGTTCAGCTCAACAGACCTGAATGCTCAAAGAACAGCCTCAGCTGTCTCACACCTTAAAGAACTCAGTTTCAAAACCCAACACCTCTCATACACCTCTGATCTGGTTCTGATGTCGTACCTATACTCCGATCCTCAAAAGGTTTCTTTTTCACCCTCATGGAGGTTTTGTTGCCTTGTTTCACTTCTATAGGGGGCTTTAGGTATGGTACCCTTCATCACAATGTCTACAATATGTGTCCAAAGAAGAGTCATATCATTCAAAATTGAATAATCCTTGGTCTTAAGAAATCTAAGTTCAGTACTGTGAAAATGTTCTAAAACTAAATCTAAAACTAAAAAACTAAATAGTGATTTAGTCATTCCGAACAGATGAATGCATTAATATATGACTGCTGGCATTTATACATCAACAACACCTAATCTGTGTTCAGGTCAGTGTAAAGTATTTCAGACGTTGGACAGAGAGAGCGTGAAAATTGGTAATGTAAAAGTAAATTATAGCTTAATCGGACTCATTTTTTTCTGAGGAACTTTGGCAACTTCGTGTAAAAAGACGTGTGATTTTTAACATGTTCCTCTCACACCAGGGTTTGCATTTTTTCTAACCAATGAATGTCTATTAACTTGTCTGTTGCTCATACTTACTTGAGAATAAGAATAAAATAAAAAGTCCATAATTTCCATAAATTCTACTCATGCCATTCAATAGTCAGCTAGGAAAAAATAACCCTAGATAGAATTTTTGCTAAAGCTAGCCTATGTATTACCTATTCATTATATTTGACTTTACCCGTTGTTTTCATTATTAATGAGCCTGTCCTCCAACAAAAAAAAAAACAACCCTATAGGTTGTTTGTGCAAGCACCTTATTACGATCTGTATTTACGTTTTAAAGTTAAGTGCCCTCTAGCAGGTGTAAAAATGACTAATCATTACTTATCAGAATGACCACACATAACCCACTCCTAAATCTGCCCCTTACAGAAAAAGTGCAAAATCATGATTTATAGTGCATATACATTTTATGAGCATGTGCGTTCTCCGAGATCGAACCCTTGATCACATGATTACATATCATTGTACAACACCAATACATTGCCAACTGAGCCACAGAATTAAGCAACCCGTATTAAGACGCAGACAAAAGAGTACAAAAAATTATGAAAACCAATATGAAAATGTCCTGTTGCCAATAGGAGCGCAATTGTAGTATGCATTGGATAAACAAGTTACTTATTAATGTACGTTTGCATAAATCTGTCAAAAACATGTTGTTATAGCCAGCATTTAAATGTTTATATTTCAACAACAAATTAGAAATAGTACATAAATATACCTAATATAAATAAACCAATTAAATCACTAATGTAGTGTTGATTTTTAAGTATGTTTGATAAATTACTTCAATATTACGTAAACCTAATTTTTGGTTTCAGTTTTTTGGCTAAATGAAACTGTTTGTTTCAGTTTCAGTGAAAACCGTTAGTTATACAGCATTACCTTTTTAGTAATTAAACTGTTGACGCACACCTATTTGTCAATAATCCAAACAAAGCAAAACATTAACACCATAAACAATATGTATTTCTAGCTCCAGAGCAACTGTGTAATGTAAACACATACTGTGCCAGAGAAAAGCGATTGTGACAATCTGCCAAAGCCTGTGTTGCCTTGCAAAGACAAATGTGTTACCAGCGCCCACATGCACCTGTTTCATTGATGCTGAGTGACAAACCCACACCACATCTGTAACTGGGTCTACACCACACATTTCTGACAGCACACACACAGCTCCCAGCCATTTACAGTAAATCCACATCTCCACCTTCATCATTATCTTACTTACTTGCAAAAAATACTGCATTTGCACCTCTCTACAGAAAACCACACACACACACATCCTGTCACAAATTCTCAGGTGGGGAAACACAAACAATGTCCGAAGTCACAGTTGCCAATTTAACAACCTGAATGGCAGGTTGTGGGCAAAACCGACCTCCCATACTGTTCTGACCAAATGAGACGATACAGCAGAAAACAGAGATGGAAGCATAGTGTGTGTGTGTGTGTGTGTGTGTGTGTACAAAAGCAAGAGCGTGAGAGAGCACATGCATGTGTGTGCAGCCCCGTTGAGCTCATGCAGTGAGAAGCATCGACGCATGACTTTCCAGCGCTTTACGTGGGACCACGTGTGTGAGCTTCCACACTGTAAAACACAGAAACCATTCAGAGCGTTCACTGAGTGGGAGAAAGTGAGAGATTGAAAGGAAGAACCCTTGCACCTGATGTTGCTCGGTAGAGCTTTAAAGAAACAGTTCACAAAAAAACGAAAGCCCCTGTTTATTCAAACGTACTTTCTTCTGTAGGATACAAAACTAGAAATGTTGCGGGTCACTCTTTTCAATACAATACAATCAACTAGAAACTGAAGAGTTTAGACTATACAAAGGAGTAAAAGCACCATTAAAGTGTCATAAAACAGGGCTGCAACCAAAACAGTTATGTTTGTGAATATTTTTGTGAATGTGAGTCAGAAATTATGAATTTTGAAAAACACAACGGCAGAAAGAGGATTGAGTTTTCAAGCTAAAGTAAAGACAGCTTCTTAAACAAGACAAGGTGTCTTCTTGTGGAAAAACATACAAATCCTGTGTTCTGTAATTTATTAGTGAGTAAGCTATTTACAGCATGTGGTGCATACCATGCCTCATCGTTTGTCATTGTATCCTTTTGTTTTGGTCTAAAAAAAATAGTGTATAGACATATACACGAATAATACTTCTGATGAAAAACAAAGGGTTTAATTTGTTACCATATAACTATACATTTTGATGATAAAGTTTCATTATTCTTTGATCAATTCCATGTTGAAGCAAAACAAAAACAACCAAATCATGTGCTTGTTCGACCAACTTAATAAGTTATTCACAAAAGAGCGAGCAGTGGAAGGAATGAGTCTAGGGTTGGGTGTCGTTTAGGGTTTTTCGATGCCAAATCGATACTTTTAAAACGGTTCCGTTGCCTAAACGGTACCTGAATCGATACTTTAAAAATAAAAATGGTAACACTTTATAATAAATGCACACTATGAATCATTAGCTAAGCATTAGTACACAGTCGGCTCATCTTTTATAAAGCATAGTTCTAACATTAATAGTCATCAGTAAACAGTTTATAAATACAGCTATAAATGCCTTGTTCTTGATTTATAATCATATCTATAACAAAGGAGATTTAAAGGCTTGTTAACTTTCAAACAGAACAAATAAAAACAACACAGAGGGATGAAAAACTATTTCAAGATGCAAAAAAATTTTTTTGAAACTGTGCAATTGTTCACTTGAATGATTTATCATGAAATTGCATGAAAGGTTTAAAAAATATAAAAAGTCTCTGAAAAAAATCTACTCTATGAACAATGCATTAACTTACATTAAATAAAGACAAAATCAATAATGAATAAATCAAATAATCTTAAACAATAACTAACATATGATCCAATGCCACGTCTCAAGTCAAGTGAATGAATCCTCTTATTACAGGCATCCAATACTGACGCCCCACGACTGGCTAAAATAAACATGTTCGCTCGAGCGCAAGAATAGTCGCACGCAGATAACATATCACGCGTACGCAAGGGTTTGAAATGAGCTTGCAGGCTCCCGTTTCTTCCCAATATTGATCAGTTTTCCTCACGCGGAAATGATTTACCGCATGCGCCAGCATCAGTGGTGCGCTCGCTAATTAATGGCATAGATTTGTTGGGTTCGTTGTTCAGGCAAGGCACCAAATCCGCGTTTTGATTTGGTTCGGTACATACTTAGCTTCGGTACCCAACCCTAAATGAGTCTAGAGCCCTGTACAAGTAGACTTGTAGTCGTCTTTTGAAATCATATGATAGCTTTGTGTGAGGATGAAATCACCTTTTAAAGGGATAGTTCACCAAAAATGATTTGAAGAATAATATATTGAATATATAGTTATACTTATATACATATAAATGTGTGTGTGTATATATATATATATATATATATATATATGTGTGTGTATTTACTTTTTTGGGTGCATGTGAAATATGTTGAAATAACCCTTTTTAATATTTTTTAAACTGGCAACGCTTAGTGCCCATTCATTGTAATTTGGTGTAAATCAGCAACCAGCACAGTTTTCAGACTTTCCTCTTTTGCTTTTCGACAGAATAAAGAAACGCACACAGGTTCGGAGTGATGTGAGAGGAGTTTTGAAGTATTGCTTTAACAGACAGCAGAAAGTGGAGATGGATTCTGGCACTTCCCTCTCGCTTCACTTCTAATACGCCACAGTTTGCTTTTATGTCCACGGCTCTTCTGAGAATTATTCCTGCTTTCACGCAGATTAAATCTTCAGGGTAAAATAACAAAGGGATATCTCAAACCGCAGTTACTCAAAGCAGCATTTGAGCATGGTAATTGATTGAGAAAGAACAGCAGATACAGTTTATCAGAGACTTTATTGAATTTAAAGAGTGAATGAAACAAGGCGAAGAGCTATAAGGTCACATGGAAAGGCAGGAAATGCTCTTGTAGAATTTCAAAACAAGAATATTTCTGGCATTGGGGGCACTCAAATTACTTCTAAAGTGCCCACTTAAACTGAAGCTACAGTAGAAACTTCCAAAAATAATACTTGTTTCCTAGAAACTTTTGGTAACAGGCCAAGGGCCTGGGGTAGGGTACAGGACGTGATGTCACTCTCTCAATTCCAGAAAAATTTAATCTGATACAGCATTTCCAAAGAGAAACAAACAAACCCTCTTACGTACAATAAACAAAACCTAGTGTTTTGATTCGCATGGCTCCTTAATATAAAAAAAACCTGATCTCATATACTCTTAATGTGATAAGTTCAAAAAAACGGTATTATTTAAAACAATCTTTATCTCATCAGTTATGTTATAGTAATAACCATGTTACTACTATGTAACAACTACGTAATAACCAACTTCTGGAAGAATTAGCTATTTTTCCAGTCCCTGTCATTTGCAAAAGATAAACTCAAGTCCCACCCTACATTTTTTCTCATTAAATATTGTTTTTCACTTCAAACGCATCAAATAAAATTCATGCTGACATTAAATACATCATCTGTATTTTCAGACACACCTTGAACAAAAACAATGTCCATGCCGAGTTGTCTCAAAACTGAAACCTGATCATGTGCAGGAAAACATTAAAAAATTGTGCTTTTAATTAAACTAAACCAAAGTAAATTAGGTCTCATGACACAGTAAATGGGAACGGAGGTAGATATAGGCTCTTACAGATTTAGAATGGTGCACTCAATCTACATAAACCATAAGAAAACAAATCTTTGTTCCCATATTGAATAAGGGATTAAGTCCAATCCTCCAAACTTTCTGCCTCATTCCTTCTCTATGAAATTCCCAGGTTCTGTGAAGCTACATCAAGCACATTTAATAAACACAATATTCTCCCTACTCGTGTTTTTATCTGTAATCGCTAGACCTGCGCTGCTTATCCTACTGTAAAATCCAGCCAGAAGCCACAAATACAGGAAGCCAATGCACACTTTCACAGAGAACAGAGGAAGTTCAGTTCATCTGTGTGTGAATGAAATATGGCTTCACAGAATGCCACAGAGGAGCAACATGTAGGTGAGGAGAGGGGGAGGGATGGATGGATGAAAGACAGGCAGTGGGAGGTAATTCTGCATGCTGTTAGTAGAAGTGATCAACTTTAACATCAGTGTTATGTTTAACCTGCATGTATCAAATGGCAAAAGAAGCTCTTTTAACATGAAGGGGTTGGTTTTTACCAACTACTAAATTCTCGGCTATAGAACTTTTTTAAAAACATGAGGGCAAGAAAAACATCCATAACTAGAAGACACAGTGGACTGATCGAGGTATGACAATGGTTTTGTACTTTGCTAAAATAAAGTTACCAGCCAATAACTCTGGCAAATAACTCTGTTTTACTCTGCAATGGACTTTTTACTCACATTTGGCACTAGTAAAGTGATCATGTTGGATCCCTTTGGCAGCCGTCTAACAACTGTACAAGAACTGCAAGTGACAGATTTAAGACGTACTTCACGGGTGGCTTTGTTAATAGTGACTTATGTGGCACATAAATAGCAAACGTCTATTGAACCACACAAGAGACTTGACAAATGATAGAAATCCATAAAACAATGAACAGGAGAAATCACAATGCTAAATATAGTGGTACGGGGAAGTCCTGCCTTTCTGTTGCAGGAGCCAATTAGCTTGTTGGTAAAAATATCACAGGTAGTTGGTTGTTTGTTCCAGAATCCTTTTGGACATTGCTGAAAAATTGTAATAAACAAGTACACTTCTAAAACTACTTGTGTGTGACTGTTTGTTTGTGTTTAAAATATAGCAAATAGCTTTAATGGTTTGTCCTTAGCTGTCTATTACTAAAATGACTACCAATGAATTGGTTTAAAAGGTTGAGATTTGATTCTAATATTAGCATGTGGCTTAGCTAATAAGCAAATACTTTTAAATACAGACCCTGGAATATATTTGGATATCTGTAGATGGTAAAATATTTTACAAATGGGTTGAATGAGGTGTAATTAATTTATTTGATTGATGTATTGAACCACATATTATATTAAATAATGCACTTTAATGAGAAGGAACTGTTTCCTATGGAAGCCCATTCTTGCCACAGAATAAGAATATAAATAAAATAAATAGAGCCTTGACTGATCGGCCGATGTTAGGCATTTTCCAAATTTTCCATTATCGGTATCGGCATTTATAATGGCTGATAAAATAATATATAAAAAATAAAATAAAAATGGAGGAAACACCCTTACTGGTAACTTTGATTTGGTTGTTGTTGTTATTGTGTTTTTGTTCAAAGGACCTTAAAATTTCATATTTAAAGCTATTGAGTCAGTACACTACCTCATATACTGTTTATACTGCAATTTATATTTTGCTGTTGTTGTTATTTATCAGCACTTAACAGAATTTGTCTCCAGTCTTTTAAAACTGGTAACTTTAATTTGGTTGTTGTTTTTTGTGTTTTTGTTTAAAGGACGTTTCATATCTTAAGTTTGTATTTTTATAAATTTTATTTATCAGAACAAAAATTTATATATTTTGATGTTCCTCTGTTCTGTTGTGACAATAAAAGAAACAAGTTTCTGCATGCATTATCATATTATGTCAGTAAAAACTCATAAATACCTACAAATAACTTATGTTAGGGAAATGTGTTAATGTTTTGTTGCATGTTTCTGAAAAAATAATAATAAATAAAAAAGAAATCTGCCGATACATTGGAATATCGGATTTTAAAACCAACAAATATTTGTATCGGAATCAGCCTTCAAAATCCTTTATCGGTCCGGCTCTAATAATAAATAAATATATTTATTGTTTATAAAATATACATTAATAAATAC
>JAUYWG010000039.1:7489681-7517570 GCA_034779775.1 Enteromius afrohamiltoni | reverse complement strand
TATATATATTTGTAGGCTTTATGAATTAATTCATTTAATAATTGATAAGCATACTATTCAATTAATAATTTTGATTCAAAGTGGCTTATTGTGTTAAATTACAAACCTAATCATTAATATCTGATTAATTTTATTACTAAGTGATTTTAGTTATTTTATAATATCTAAACCTCAGGAATGCCATTTGGTTCGTAACTCCAGAAGAAAAGCATTCGGTTTGAGTGACAGGGAAATCCCAAAACCAATGAGAATGACCAGTGAGATCCGTTACCAACAAAGAGACGTTCGACAGAACAAGTGAGCGCAAAATACGTGCACTCTTAAATCATAACTCACTCTCCGTCCCGAGAACCCAGACTCGATGACTGTCATAATTTTGCCTGTTCCTTATGTTTGTTTTGTTGATGCCATATTGTTTTCTTTCCCTTTTTTCCGTGGCATGCAACTATCTGTCAGGCTGTTGTGCCAGAGGGGAACAAATCATCGCTCTTCTGAAGAGACTGAGCCAACAAGTCCTGATCAATCACACAGATAGAGCTGCCTGAGTCGAGTTAGAGGAGGCATAGCTGACGTGCGGCACTGGTGTTTCAGGCTGAGAGATTGAGGCTGTCAGCACTTTCTTAATGCAAATCCCCCCCGGCCTTTGCTCTCTGACAGCCAGATCTAGAAGACTCATGCTGGGAGGAACCGGGGAAATTCCGAACACAGGGGGCGAATCGTGATTGCCTGACAAAACAGGCAACACTGCCTCACTCTGTCAAGACAATGAGCGGCGAACATAGCTTATCGAGAACACGCCCGGCGAAGAACATGCCCCGTTTTCTGTGTGAGACTAAATCCAGTCAAATACTGTTTAGTGTGAAGTTTGTCATCACAGTTACTGATGAAAATCGTTTGTAATGTTTTTTGTCAGTGAAAACAGAGATTAAATGAAAAAAGCCCATCATGATAACCAAATGATTTTTAACTCAAGAATTATGCTAGCACATTAATTATATATAATGTTAACTGTACATGTATAAACGTTTGGGACAAGAAGACATTTTGACATTTTGAAATCTATTAAAATTGAAAACAGTTGCATTAAAACAAAATTATGCAAATGCACAAATATCTTTGTAACTAAGATGAATGCTAAAGCGTATCTAACCCCCCTCAGAAAAATGAAAAGCTAATGCATAAAGAACTAATTTCAAGCAATTCAGGATAGCTTTTGACTAGGGCTGGGCGATATATATCGAACTATGTATTATGAGCATCTCGTCATAGTTCGATATATATTGCCCAGCTCTACTTTTGACATGTAGTTTTTGTTAAATATTAAGTTAAGCTGACTAAAATTGAAACAAATATCTTCAAAAGACAGAAACTATGACTAAAACAGAAAAAATTTAAATAAGCACTCCCTGTTAGATCAAAATGCTGCAAGTTTATAGTAATAATAAAAAACTTGGCACAAAAATTACCCACTCAAGTACTGAGGTTTGTTCTTGCTACAGTAATGCTTCCAAACACTATTGTTTCATCGAGTTGTTTGATATGTCAGCTTTTGGCTTAACCAGTGGCATAAGTTTGGAGACTACCTATTTGTTTAAACAAAGGCAGATGGCACTCCATAGTGACCAGAAATTTACACTTTACGTAAAACACACAAAAATCTCCCAAGTGTACTTCAGCACTGGTATTCACTTCATCACGAGCCATGACGCAGCGGCACTTTTGAAAGGCTCCTCAAAACACCCCTTATAAATTCCCAGTCTTTCCTTTAAGCCTAAAAGGGCAGACGATATAGACGGCTCATGCAACGTCATGCCACATTCACTCGCTCTTGACCTGTTATTCCAAAATCCCAGGAGAGAGATGATGGGTTACAAGGATAACAGCGCTTACCTGCAGAGGCCAAGCTGCTGAGGGTCAAAAACAGGATGGTGGAGGGGCGTATGTGTGCCGTTAGCCACATGGCTGGAACGCTTTCCTGAAGCCAGACGTGGCAGAAAAAGTAGCAGCAGGATGTCTTCTTGAATGGTCCCCACTAGCTCTGTAGAACGAGAGAGAGAAAGATGTCAGTCAGCGACCAATCACCAGGGTATTAGGGTTTTAATGTCACATCCTGTGGGCTTAGATGGGAAGAGACAGCAGGGCTCTGGTTGAGGTGGCGGTGCTTGTTAATCTCAACCCGCTAATTAAGCCTCGAGTGAACGGTGGGAAAGAAGAGAACAAGAGATAGGTCATCTGACGACCTCAGCTGCAGGATCAAAAAAGGCCGCTTTGCCATTTTTAAATATTTAAATATTAAATATTTACTGTACTTCTGATATGATAAATACAGATTTGGTGAGCATAAAAGCCTTCATTTAAAAAAAAATACATCTTACATTATACGGAATCATCTAAATAAACACTTGAACTAAGTTGCATCCTGGTCACACGTTTGTATATTTGATAACTGAAACATGTCTAATGCCCAGCAAATGAAAAAGTAGGCTAATACATTAAGAGTTCACGTTTAAGTGATTTAAACGACACGATAAAACGAAGATAAGAGTCAGATTAGACACGTGGAGTTTTCTGTTAATACCGTTAACAGATGACAGTTAATTAACGACCACAACTGAACTTGAGAGAAGAAGCGGCCAATCGGAGTTCACCGGAGGGTGGGCTAAAGCCAACATATGCCACACCAGAAGAGTTTAAATACAGCGTGCTATATCCACAGGAAGTTTCACTCGGCCCACTACCTGACAAAATGGCGCAATGATAAACATGCCATCTGCATCAAGACAGATATTGAGTCATTAAACAAAAACCTTTCAAACAATTCTACGCTGGCATTCAAACATTTGCGTCTGCTCGGGGCCTCTGAAATGTCACACTGGACTCGATTCAGTTCGTTTAATTGCATTTTGACAAAATAAACTTTTTGAAGAGTGAAACTGAAAAGTTTTCCATGCCCACCGTCCCGTGTTTTTGAAGTAAATAATGGTGATTGGGGGTCCAAACGTCAGCAAAACTGATCTCAGCAGTGATCTTAAAAGCTATTACCTATTGTTTTCAGACAGTTTAATACTATAAATCCATAAAAAAGTTCCTGTTTCTAAGAATTTACACTTCAGAGTACTGCAAGACTCCAGTTTGGGTCTGTTACAGAAGTCAACTTAACAATGCTGCCTCTCTGATGTTTTTTCATTAGCTCGTAAAGATTACCTATTACGAAAGTAGCAGATTTTAAGAGGCGTAGGCTATATCACCCACGCATACATACATAACATACACATACATCCCACACAGTGTGCGTAGATGCATGTACACATGCAGTCCAATAACACTTGTTATCCCGTCTTAACAGCACCACGGGTTTGTCACACTAGGTTACTGAGGCACTTTACTAATGGGTTTAGCAGTTACATTCAGCACAAGCAGCCACCCGTGCAGCAACGGGTGAGGAACAGTCCCTTAACCCACCGCACGCAACCCCCAGGGCAATGTGGAGAATCAATGTGTGTAAAACTACAAAGTAGTATAAAGGAGCACAGTAGCATAGGTGGATTAAAACCTCAAATGTCAATCAGAACATTTATCAGTGGTTAAAAACAACCACATAACAAACTGGGGTTGTCCCCAAGAGAGGAGTAACAAAAGCCGCAGCTTCATCAGCAATCTGAAACTACCTCTAGATTTCCCTCTCTAGCTTCTTTCTTTCTCCTATCTTACTGCCTTTTTCTCATTTGCTCTGAGTAAGGTGAGGAGAGTATGCGCTCTCTCTCTCTCTCTCTCCCTCTCTCTGCAAACAGCTGCAGGAACAAAGAGCCATTCACGCACGGGCAGCTGCTTAGGCTGGGAAGTCATTTTGGAGAATCTCAACAAATATTGCACTTCCAGCATTGGGGCCCCAAGCCAGTGCCCTCTGCTTTTGATTTGATGTCCCTCCTCCCTTGGCATTCTCACACCAAGAGCAGAGGCATTTTGGAGGGCTCAGATTTAAGAGGATGTTATTAAGGGTAAACCAAATCAATACAAAACAAATAAAAGTACTGAGGGTTTTTTCTTCTGATACCCGGAGCATGTTTTATAAAACAAGTAAACAAATAAAACAGGTTTATTTCAGTTAGACTGACTTTGACTCATTTTCAGTTGATTTGGTCCAACATACGTCAGACTTACCGAAATATGCCTAGCTTATTTGGTAAACTTGTTTTATGAAACGGGCTTCTGGTTGAGACAAAAACAAAAAGAAAACAAAACAAAATAAACAAAAATGAAAACAAAAAAAAAAATAAATAAAAACATTAAAACTATAATAAAATAAAATAAAATAAAATAAATTTGGTATTATGTGTATGGTACCCTACATGTTATTTTTAATTAATTATTTGACGATAGTGAATATCATCCTCTCCAATAGCTATATAGTGTACAATGTCTGAACTTTCTAAGTACATCGACTAAAAATGGACCACTGGAACAATAACAGGGGACTCTAAATGAAAACACTGGGCACATGGCCAACTATTTATCTCAGTCAGTTATAAAATATAGTCTGTTTGATTCAGTTCAGAGACCGATCACCTCATATGACTGCTCAAAAAGATTGTGTCTCTCCCTCTACTTCTAGGCAGAAGGATATAGTACAATATCACTCAGAAAAAGTCTGGAAAAATCATTAGTAAATTCAAGGCAGCAGACCCCAGACTGAACATAATAAGTAGCTACTCCGCACTATTACTGTGTAGGTGGAGTGGCGAACACCATATGGTTTAATACGCAGCCTCGCTCTGAACTCAAAGAGGCACTCTGGAGGAAGAAGTGTGCCCTAGAACTATAAAACCATCCATATTCTGTTTAAAATGAGAAACTGACATAATGAAAGATACAGATCATTCACAAGCGGGTCAGAATTTGTGTTTATCACATTAAGTTTCTTGTGTAAAATTATATTCTGTATTAAATCAAGGATTTGCAGAATACGCATTCCAGTGTTGAGATGAGCTCAACTTGGCAAACTGCTCTCAAACTAATCCCTCCGATGTCAAAAGCTGTCCTTTAAAGACTCCATGAAACGGTTTGATGAACGCAATGTTCTTTCCTGCACTGATATATTTCCTACTGAAACAATACGTTTGGACGAGATTTGGCTTCTCCTTTTTTTAAGCTGCCAATAGATTTGCCAATACTTCATCCAAAAATAAACATTCTGCTATGCTTATCATTACGTAATTCCAAACTCATATGGCTTTTTTTGTTTTGCCATAGTTTGGTATTATGCAAAAATTATTGTACAATTTCAAGTTTATGCAGCGATGCTATAAAAGAAACATTTAGAGTTCTCCAAAAGAACTTTATAGTGAACGGTTCTTAAAAGAAACACTTTTTAGTGTGCAGAACATTTTAATGAAAATAAAAAAAATCCACTTTTCACACTGAGCTTAACCATAGGTTATCACTGTTCTCTGTTTTCCCAGGTCCAGAAACATAGACATTGTTCAAATAGTCCCTGTGACATCAGTGATTCAAAAATAATTCCATAAGGCTATGAAAATACTTTTGTGTGCCATGAAAACAAAGGTAAAGTCTATATTAAACAATTCCAGTGAGTCTCCGCCACCATTCACGAGAGCATGCATGTGATGCTGCTGACACAGGAGCCGGCGCGCACTGCGCCTTGTTTACGGCGTGATACACTCACAAAAGTGCCATCAGTGGTTCAACCATAACATTATGAAGCTACGAAAATACTTTTTGTAATGGAGAGAAAACAAATAAAGTTAAATTTAAAGTTAAATAAAGTCACTGTTTTTGTTTTCTTTTTCATACTAAAAGTATTCTGGTAGCTTCATTGCATTACGGTTGAACCACTAATGGCAGAACATTCAAACTACTTCTTTCATAGTTTTCTGCACCATGACAGCGGTAATTGTTTGGCACTCAATAGGACAGTCACAAGCCTATCGGGTTTCATCCAAAATATTTTAAATTGTGTTCCAAAGACGAACAAAGTTTATGGGGATAACTGATTAATAACAAAATGTTCATTTTGGGGTGGAGTAACCCTTAAATGAGAAATTCTTTAAATCATTCATATACATTTTTTAATTCAAAAGGGCTAATTAATGAATTAAAAAAAAGTGTAATTGAATCATGGACTCAACTGATTTGTTCAAAAGCAGATTAATTCAGGAATGAAATATCGCAGTGTTGCTCTGAGATGCAAACATTTTCTGCTCCATCTGAACTGTTGCATTAAGTTAATATCACATGTGCGATTGCACTCGTGCACGAATATTTAGGAAAACAGCACTTTTGCTTTTGTGATATTAATTCATTATTTAAATATAAAAAAACAAACCAGGACTATGCTGTAACCTTTATAACTTGAATTATAGGAGCATTTTAAATGCATTCTTATAGGTTTCATAATCTTTCTGCAAAATGAGTGACATACTAAAAAATGCCAGCTTGCATATCATTAAAACATCAATTCCAATTTTATCGGAGAAAAAAATAAATAAATAAATCACACACACCATCTTTTGTGCAATGAAAAGTTTTTACTATGGATGTAAAAGGTTCCTGCTAAAAACAACTTTATTTTAAGAGAGGCAACATCAACTAAGAGTCATAAAACCTAATTTTTTTTTATTCCATGGAGTCTACAGTAAGTTTGACCATGTCCTTCTGAAAACCATCGCGGCATGAGAGGACAGACCAAATACAGCATGACCTCTAGAGAATAACACACCACAACTATTTCTAGCCATGTATAAATAAAACACAACTCCAGCCAAGAAACATGGCATGGCATGAGTACTTGCGGGAAAATGCGGGTACCTGTAGAGCGCATCATCGGGCCACATTGGTAGTAAAGGCCTCCTAAAAACCATAGTGAAGTCCAACATGGGCCTTATGACTGCTAATGAATCTTATTTGGATTGAGTCATTCAGTCTAAACAAAGTGTGGTTTCCCTTTTGCGCAAGTGAATGGTGACGGGGGCCTCTTTGACATGTTTATAATGGAAGATCTGCTCGTCGGCCCAAATGGATCCTCTCTGTGTTGGCAGCGAGCGTAGCCACGTGTCAAACGGTGACACACTGGGGACATGAAGTGGCCAGCTGCACTCAAACAAAACCACAACCTCCAACAGTGATGCAGATTGATCAATCTACTTGACTCACTGGGCCAATTTCGCATCTTTAGGACCGGGCGCGTTCATTCACACAGCATGCACACAAACACACACACACTCAGGGCCGCCACTAAGACCACATTGCACACACACACACGGAATGGAACATCTGCACATCTGTGTGAGTTACCTCTATTTGTGAGTCACAACAGAGCATGTGAAGTAACGCACATACACTTGCATCAACATGCAATTTTTACTCATACGCACCTAGTTATGAATCGTCAGTAACTACTGCTCGAAGAACACAAATATATCTTAAAGACAAAAAAGAAGACACGAAAGGTAGGGAAATTCATTAAAATACATAATCTCGTGTTGATCTTCTCTGCTATGTGCAGTGAATTTAATTCCCTCCAAAAAGCACTGAACTTCCTCTGTCTCCCTCTATCTTTTTAGAAAGTAATAAGCTAAGAGTGAGTGATTGCTAACCCCGAGGACCTGAATCAGCATGTCACAGGGGTCTTGAATCAGATAACAGTCACAAGTCTGGTGAAACCACCTTCAGTCCTCACTTCAGCTCCACAACAATAATCGCTGTATGAGAAGTCACTTTAGGTAAAAGTTCAGACTAGCTTTATCCATGGAATTCACTACCCAGTAACCCTGGTTTTCTCGTGTAAGACACTTGTAGGAATCATCTAATGCCTGACGGGCATGAAAAGCCTGACCAGGACCCAGAGCAACAACAAAAAAAAAAACCCTGAGGAGATCAGAGTCTCACCTAAAGTTACTTTTACAAATGTGTAACTGGTAAACATCAGAGAAATAGGTTAAGGATTTGGTTAT
This sequence comes from Enteromius afrohamiltoni, assembly GCA_034779775.1. Classification (NCBI taxonomy): domain Eukaryota; kingdom Metazoa; phylum Chordata; class Actinopteri; order Cypriniformes; family Cyprinidae; genus Enteromius; species Enteromius afrohamiltoni. The sequence continues at coordinate 7,509,600 of JAUYWG010000039.1, read as the reverse complement.
GTAAAATATTATATTATGCCACTTCGACAAAGTGAGAAGATGAAAATTGTCTCTTTTGCAACCAAACACAGCATGATAACTAGATTAATAAAGACATCCTCTGCTTTACTTCTAACTACAGATAAACATTTTCGGGAAGACTTGAAATGATAAGAAAGGACGTACAAGCAAACCTAAGCAATACTTTTTTAAATCATTTATAATGAGCAATAGTTTTAGGTCCAGTTAATGTTGGCACCTGTCTAATTTAACTTCTTCAATCAATTAAAAAATGGATTTGGATTAGCTGCCGACAACAGCTGTCTTCTGTTTTAAATGTGATCGTACAAACTAAGTGTGCTATATGCATGATTATTTGTATTGCTTATCCTGATGTCTGAGACCTTATCAAAACAGACTTGCAACACATTTTAGGGTCCAGTCCACCAGATAACAACCACTGGTCTAGAACTGTACATCCACTCAGGACAATTAATAAGAACTTCTCTGCTGTAAATAGCACCGAAGAACCATTTGTAAAGATTGATGATCACTCGGGGACACAAGACAACCTATTTATGAGTATTTTCTGTTTCGGAGCATTAAGTTAATTCCCTTGAACATTTGGTTTTATTAGGTAACACTGTTCCCAAAGGTACATCTAATACTTACTGGCCTATTTCACAATACCTGCAACTAATAAATGGAAGAAGCTTTTGTCTTTACATGCTCTAAAAGAGATTCATGTCATGACTGTACCTCCAGTGAACTATGTACATTAATTTGATTCAATGAAATTCCAGTGCAGGGCAGTTCACTCATCCTAAAAAGAGTTGAGCTTCATGTTAATGGAGAAAAAAACACTGTGAAATAAAAAAAAAAAAAATTCTGCAGGGCAACACATTGCAATTCAGCTGTCAGAAGGCACCACAAGTAGGCTACCTCAAGTTTCACAACATCTGCAGACATTGTGCATAACATACTTTAGTTCAGTTTGTTCATGAACTCTTTAGTTCAGTTAAAAAACAGACAAACATGCGCATCTTACAGTCACGTGTGGGCTTAACGGGCTTTATGGCTTTACATGCACTTGAAGAGCGTCACTTTGTATCGTCCACATCACCTTCATTGATCATAATGCATGCGTTCTGGTTTTGTCACGTCGTGCTGTGAAACGTGCATGCGCGTCTATGGAGTGAGCGTGCGACTGTAAACATGCTCTAAAACTACATTTCCTACAAGAACCCTACACGGATCTCACAACGATCCGAAGACAGTTCAGAAAGTCACAATAAAGCAAAGACAGAAACAACGTGACATACCAGCGAATCTTCAGTAATGCTGAAGAAAAGCTTCTCGGGGAGTTCACGGCGTAACGTTTCCTTCGGCTGGTAAAATATAGGAGCGGAGCAAAATCTTCTGTCAGTGTGGTCATTAATCGTGCGACATATGCCACGGTTTTCGGGGTGACAAAGCCTGTGACAGACCTCAAAAAGTTTTAAATACCTCTCCCGCTTTCTGTTACTGTGTGTATTTCAGTGGGAGGGGCCAGTAGGAGGAGGCTGCGATTTACATCTATCAAGACAAATGAGAGGATGAAGTGGGTTTGAATGCCCATCAACTTGCGCTGTCATGACACTTCAGTTAACTTAAATATATTATTATTGTTGTTGTTGTTGTTGTTTTGTAGTAACACAGTAACACTAATATGTATTGATATAATTTTATAAACATAATAACAATAGTATTATAAAATGATTGTTAGCTAGATAGTTGACAGAGTTCTGTTTTAAAAGTTTTGAGTTTTTCGTTGCTTATAATATTAGTGGCAGATTGACTTCTACATTTTGCACAGCATAGTCCAAGCTCTTCATATAGAATACTCCTCTTCATTGGAAGATTATTATGAGGTCAAACAATTATGATATAGCTTACTGTTATAACAATGTAGTGTTGCACACATCTTCACACTACATAGATTTTTTTATTCAGAATTATTTGGAAGTGCCATAGTGTTTAGGACAGAATAAATAAATATGATAATGCTTCCACATTAACGTTTTTCAGACAGAAAGAGGTAAGCTCACACTCTTAACTTTGACATTTTAGTAAATGTCTTTTGTGACTTAATTCTAGCAACATTTTTAAGAATTTCCAGCAGCCCTTTAAAAAACATAAACTGAATTACTCCAATCTGTACAGACTAAAAAAATAAAAATATTAATAAGTAAATGTTATTAGCTATTTATTAGATTGCAGTTATACAATTATTAATAAAAATGAAATAAAAAGTGCCCAGTATTTTGTCAAAGCTAACATATTCACATGCATCAATAACATGAGCAATTAATAAAAAAAAGTTTATGAATTTCCGATTATTATTCATTTACATTTCAATGCATTCCTGTTCTGTAAAGCAATGACATTTTAATTATCTGTATTATTAAGTTGGTTACTGTACCATTTTTTCTTTATTGTTTTGTAAACTCCAAATGCTTCATTTTACCCGAGTGCACCACAATAAACACTTGCCATAAAGAGTATGACCTCAATCCAATCTTATCTAAGATGTCTCAATGTCATCTGCTATCCACGTACCATCCAGGAGACCTACATTCATCTCAATATGTGGTTCCACAACCCTCAAAAAGGTCTACGTGGGACAAAAAACTAAATTTTGATTTTAGTGAAACACTTCACCAGCGTTAATTCCTCCTTATTCATTTAAATAGCATTTTTTTCCATGCAGCAATTTAAGACTGAAAATCTGTCCTAATTCATAAGTGAAATATGAATAATGTCTCTGATACGATAGATATAGTAGTATATATTCTGAAGTGTATCTAAATGTTTTCGTGATAGCGGTATTAGTCTGTCATTGCCAACCGATTTGATTCAAGGCAAAGAGCATGTTGACCATGGTTTTAGACCAGCCTTTCCTTATCCTCTTTCTGTACCAAAAACATTTACTAACAAGAACTTGATTGCCGGATTAACTAACTAGCCATTAACCATCTACCCAAACAAAGTGCTCTGGCTGACAGAGGCATTGATGAAGCCGTGTTGTATAATATAATTATATTATATATTATGTATGTGTATATAGATAAAGCAGTGTGATGTTATTTATTTCTTGAATATTTGATTTTTTTTAATGAGCACCTGTTCTAGTTATGTTCGGATATGTGCACACTACTTTGAATGGTTCCAATAATTAACTGCCATAAAAGAAGTGACCATCACAAAATTCATACGCAGGCATTGGATCTGACGTTTTCCATTTGCAATTGCATTAGGTCAGATACGCTTAGTTTAGTTTAAAACATAAGCAACAGACAAATACGACATCCTTTGTATGGTTGTTAGCGAGTTAAACTCATGCACAGATGCATGTTTGTGTCTGTTTGTTTTTGCAGGATATATTTGTTTACTTTTGATTTGCATTTTTTTCTATTTTTCCTCTGCCTCCTCTCCTAGCTTGTTTTTCCCCAAACAAACAGACTTGTGTTGTCTGACTGAAATGTTCCGCTCCGTTCTAAAGGAAATGGAAATGCTTTACCACTGCTCAGTGTAAATGTCAGAGTTGTGATTTGCCACTAATGAGACAGCACCTTGCAAGATAGAAAACTTTGGTTTGGAGCTTCTCGCTGTCTTGAAAACATTGATATGCTGCTTTTGAGTGTCAATGAAGATGTACTCAGAGGCTTCATGTCATTTTTCACTTCTCATGCATATGTATGCTTTAGAACCAGGCCTACTTAAAGCATCTGCACAGACGGGGAGGAAGATGCAACAAAACCTAGTCCTGAACGTGAATCCTTGCCCTAATTCTTTGATTTCCTTTGTTTTGCTTGTTTTATGATATTTGTCAAACCCTTTGAATTAAATTGTTTTTCTAAAATATATATATATATATATATCAGGGCTTCTCAAATCTTACCCTGGAGGTCCAACCCTGATAAAACTCACCTATACCTGTGATTTTCTAATAATCGTTAAGACACTGATTAGCATGCTCAGGTGTGTTTGATTAGGGTTAGATCCAAACTCTGAAGTGCATCGGACCTCCAGGGGTAAGATTTGAGAAACCCTGATATATATTAAGGAAATTTGTAAAATGATATAAAAAAAAAAAAACATCTGTAAAATAATAGAACTTGGTAACAGTTCCCACTTCTTAACATTATTTAACCACATTAGTTAACATAAAGAATGAAAAATACTTCTAAAGCAACGTAGTTAATGTTAATTTCAATATTTACAAAAACACTATTAAAATACTTATTTGTTGTTAAATTAAAATTATTTTACGGCAAATTTAACAAACAGCTAGTTTATTACTATCAATATTAACAATTTTTAGCAGTTAAGTGCTGTAACAAATGTTTCTCATTGTTAATGTTAACTAATGTGACCTTATAGTAAAGTATTTCTTTAATTAATTTTTTAATTGCAATACATCTAATGCTTAGTAGTGCTTAGCAATATACTCTGGTAATACTGAATATTTAATATTCAAACTGCTTACCATCTTCTGCGTACATAACAGCAGTATGAATACATGTGTCTCTTCTTCAACCATGGCCATATGTCTCTGTATCCATAGTTGTGAAAGTGTTTTCCTGAATAACACTTTCTAATATATGAGAAGTGACCCTGTGGAATGTTGGGTTTTGAACTCTTGACCTTGGAGCCACATGGCATGATGAAGCCTTTCATCTGACGTATGAGCAAATACAGGGGATGTTTATGTACGGCTATACTTAAAGGGTCCCGTCAAAGTTTCCTTAAAGACAAAAATGAGAATAAAAAACAAACATGACAACATGAATCAACATGTATAGCTCTCCCTAAATACTTACCAAAGCAAGGTTAAGCAGAGGACACTGCTAATCCATTCATTTTTAGAAAATGTGCAGTAACAAGTGTAAGGCTATTTAAAAATACATGTGGTAATTTTGTAAGGTGTGCAGGCCAATAGAAGCTCCGGAAGGTAGAAAATATAATAGTATAAGTATTCGCCATTCAAAATAGAGCTTATGGTGCCCTCTTGTGGAAAGTTTGTTTTAAATATTGTTGCTGAATAAGTGAAACGGGATAGATGGACAAAAAAAATCATCATCTTTATGTTTGAATTCCGTGTTATTTTGTATTATTTAGTTGAATGTAAATGAAATTGTTAGAGTGACTCGGTCACCATTTCCTTTGGTTTAAAGAATAAAACAATAACGAAAGTGACAAATACTACAACCTATAATCACCATGTGTTTGACAGAAAAATTATATTTATATAAAGTTTTCTTACACAAAATCACAAAACGCGAATTTTATCAATCGTAGAAAGTGTAACATGCCGATATTTTTATGCTTCAGTTTTTAAGCAAAATAACATGTTTATTTATTTATTTAGTTGTATCATCTCCCTCTTTCCACGTATTCGTCTTGGGTTTAATTTAACACTTGAACAAGTTAGCTTGAAGAGGTTTAATGAAGGTTACACGGCGTGTCTTAACACAAAAGATGACCACGGCGTCAATTGAGCGTCAACTGAGAAGCCAATCACTGTCAAGACGGTGCGCATGCGGGTTAGTTTGCGTTCGCCTCCCTTCAGCATTGCTCAGTGCTCTATCATTTCATAGTTCTCTTTGTGAGATTTTTCAAGCTGCAGGGATGACCGATGTCCAACACTCGCCGGAAGCTGACAACCAAAGCCACGGAAAAGAGCCATAATGTAATCATTTAACAGACACCAAAGAGGGAAATCGAGCTAAAACGATCGACAGAACGTTCTAGAATGGTCATGTGATGTCCGGAGACCAGTTATGTCGCACTTTAAAAAAATACTCTGACGTACGTGTCCGTTTCTTGTAGAAGTTCGTTCGCCGTCGTAAAAAAATAAACAGGTTTAATTGTAAAGCAGCATTACGGAGTCATTTAGGGTATGAAATAGAGGGAGATTTCGGTACGATTCGTTTAAAAGGAATATTTTCTCGGTGTTAAAGCAGCGAGGGGGAAGAAGGGAGCACGTGAGGGGTCTTGTCCAATGGGATTAGGCGCTTTCAGCAGGAGGGTATAAATACCAGGCGGTTGCTGTGAGAGACGTCCGCCATTGATGACTAACCTTTCACAGAAACAGTGTAATGTCAAACGTATTTATGTATATGATGTTCATTTGTTTTGTTGGCGTTGAAAACTAAGGTCAAAATATTTTTAAGTCGTTTTCAAAGAGGGGTTTTCGGGCGCAAAGCATCAACGAGATCCTTCGGTTGGTGAAGTTTTCCAGCAGAGCTCATCCTGCACTGCATCGTCTGTCTCAGTTCGGCAGTTTAAACTTTCTTTCTTGTTCCCGAGACGGAAAGGTAAAATTTTGGATCCAGGTTGAGCTAGCTTCATTTAGCTGGCGGAATGGTTAGGGGAGGGACTGTTAACTGAGCTCAATGTCAGCATCTGACGGGGCGGGGTAAAGTATGGCTAGCGGTGCTAATGCTAGCCAGGCGCCATTTTATGGCTCGAGGCTTGCTAACCACGATTATTCATGGGATTTATGTTAACCGGTCTCTAATGATCTATATTGTGTTTTATGCTTGTATGGGTTAACCTGTGTCCCCCAAACCCGTTATTTAATCAGAGGCGACACTTCTGTGGCATTAATATTGAGCCGGAAGTTAGTGTTGCGTCACCCCTAAGAGGTTGTCGGATTTATATAACGCATGGCCCGGGATTGTGTAAGAAAACAACAAAAGCAGCTTGCGTTTAAACGCAAAGTATAGTAAATATTTCACTCATTAAGTATATTTAGCTCCGTATTAAATTCCTCGTTAGTTCTGTTGACTTCCGAAGCTTATTCTTGAAGCTTGAGTATATGAATGTCATGCCCATGTGCAGTCTGTAATTTGAGAAATTTGCACGTGTTTGTCCAAAACAACTGAGAATAAATTGTCACGACGTCGCTACGTTTGTAACGTGTTTGAACAAATTGTAAACTTGAAGATACTCGTATATTTTATTTTTTTATTCTACATCTTTAAAGTGGACTTTATCGATGATGCACAATATTTCCTTCTTCCCTCCAAAAACAAAAAGATTCCCCTTCCCAATTATAAGCAAACCAATGTGAAACTGTTTTCTATAGCTTACAAAAGAATAATAAAAAAACTGTTTGATTTTTATTTTTTATTTGTTTTTCTTGTGTAAATAAAATTTGTAAGTTCATAGCTTCTTGTACAGTGATTTCATTTTCTTTTATATTAAATAAAGTACACATAATGATCAATATAGTTTGTAAATGTTTTTGATTACGAGAAAAAATATTTTACCGAGCAGGAAGATGACCTTTTAGTTTGGGGTAAGTGTGACGATAAAAGAAGAGCCTCTGTATGATAGCTGTGCCAAATAAAGCTTAAACGCTTCAGAGACCATTTTAAAGGACTAATGTGACTTAAGTACGTGTTCACGGTCCAAATTTTTCATTAAAGGTGTTTTTGCTTTTATTGGTCTAACGAGTAACTTGCATCTAGAAACATGCGTTTGAATTGTAAGTGTTGCGCATATAAATTGGGCATAGCTTTCATTTAAAGTTTCTCCGTCGAACCACTGCAGAAATGTAATGTCACTTTCTGCTTTTAAGTTAATGTTAATTTGTCGAAAAATGTCACATTGACAGTTTTCATCTAAATAGCAATGGTGTGTTTTGATGTGCTGGACAAGTTCTCAATATTACGATGATATTAATTTGTTTTTAGAAGGAAGAAAGAAAGGTCAGCATATCCAGACTTTCTGATTTATTCTGCGTTTTAGCCAGCACGTTCCCTTTCACGTTTTTTTTATTTGTTTATTGGAAGGTTAGTATTTCAAATACTGTATTTTTAACCTTTAAAGAAGCATTTTGTTTCGAACGGCGCTGAAAACAGTGCCGTGTTAATGTATAAGTCAGCAGATGGCAGTGCACACCGCACTAAACTGCAGTAGTCCTGTGGTCTACAGTGCAGGATGTTATTAATCAGGGATTTTCACAGCATGCGTGTATTATTTAGAAGCTGTTACACATATCATAAAAGGACTGTTTGCTCTAATCTGCTGCTTTTTCTAATTTGCCTAAAAATAATAAACAGCAGTGCAGAATGGCCCGAGTATTTTGACACCGTTCTCCCTGTTTACAGTGGCACAGACACTGGATGTGTAATGCTCACTGAGCTGCCGAGGCGAAGTTGCAAAAGCCTTTTCCGTACTGGTCACCACTTCCTGGAATGGCTCAGACAATGTCTGATGTGAAACCCCCACAGAACTTCACCATGAATGGCAATCCCCCTCCCCCCGAGTTCAAGAACCCCAAAAAGCCTGGGCGCCTCACCAATCAGTTGCAGTATCTAGAAAAGGTGGTGATTAAGTCCCTATGGAGACATCAATTCTCCTGGCCTTTCAGACAGCCTGTGGATGCAGTCCGACTCAATTTGCCAGTAAGTGTCAGCATGCACTTACTCATTTAAAGCTATTTTACTTATTACACAGTTTGTAGATGCAAATCTATATCGGTCTTTAAGATGTGCTTGTTTAGTGGTTATTGGTGATTTCAGTATTTCGATTTTTAATTTAGGATTATTATACAATCATCAAGAACCCAATGGACTTGAGCACAATTAAAAAGCGTCTTGAAAACAATTACTACTGGAAGGCAATGGAGTGTATGGAAGACTTCAACACCATGTTCACAAATTGTTACGTGTACAATCGGGTGAGGACTGTTTTTTTTTTTTGTAATGTCGATCAGATTTGAAGATTTTTATATGCCATGTTTGGTTCCAAACTGTTTTGTGTGTGTGTGGTTTCAGCCAGGAGATGACATTGTTCTGATGGCTCAATCTCTTGAGAAGCTTTTTTTGGAGAAGGTGGCAAAGATCCCTCAAGATGAGTTTGAGATCTCTGCTCTGACAACTAAAGCTCCTGTGAAAGGAGGAAGGAAGACAACAGCAGGTATTCAGGCCATTTAATTTCATAAATGAATGACAGATTACATAATCTTTTAGGTGTCTGCCTTGTCTAATATTTCTTTTAATATTTGCATTTTTTTTTTTTTTTTTTTTGCAGTAATAAAGAGGCCACAGTCTCCTGTTTCTGAAGTGGTTTTCCAACAAACAGTGACTGTCATCCCTCTGGATGCTCTCCACACAATTCCCTCTGCTCCCCTTTCTGCACAACTCACAGCCAAAGTCAGTTCCTTTCTAAACACTTGCACTTTTATCATGTGTCTGAGCAGTATCATAAAGTACACACCTTAATTACACTAGAACCATTGTACTTTTTGCAACAGGATAAATACACTGCAGTGGTCAACTGACAAACAAAAATTCCATTAAAACAACTCACTCCCACCAGTCCTTACTTCACCGTCTCATCCAGTACCTCTGAGTTTGTCGTGTGGGTATGAACGACATTTTGCTGAACGAAAGAGCAATTGCTGGAGTATTTGCCAAAAACAGGAACATGAAATGAATATTCTAAAAGCAACTCATGTAAACACCTTAATCATTATATTGTTTTTATTTATTGATCTTATTTAGAATAAGATAGATATTTAGATTACTGATGTCCTTGATGACATTCTTAATGTATGTGGTATAATGCACATTAAATAAGAATAGCAAGCCTCATTGGCACCAGCTGCATAGTAAGAAGCACTTTAGCCAACTTACGTTTGAGTCCCATCTTGTGGACCTTCTTCCCATCACTTTCTCTCTCATTTCCTGTCAAATCCCTGTAATGTTCTTTAGGAAAACGGCAAAAAATTGGGTCCATACTCCCAAATTAGTATGTGGAATCTGTCTGTAAGTGTCGTCATTAAAATAAATACATAAAAATATTCACCAGTAACTCTGTAGTAAAAATTATGAATTAACAAAAAAATGGCTGAAACCGAACATAAGCATACACTTGTGCCCTTGTAAGTATGTTTAGATTCAATCTTTGTATACTGATATATGCACATACCCGTATTCTAGATCTCCATAGGAGGTGATTGTGTTGTTTTGTATCTGTTTTTGGCGCAATGTGTGTTTAGAGATTGTCATGTTTGCTCAGAGGCTGGAAAGGTTTTGCGGAAAGCACTTTATATGTGTTGTATGCAGATTACTAACTTTGGGTATGTGGTTGCTCATTTAGAATACTCCAAATTCATTAACATTACAAAGTGGTTAGGAAGGCATGTACATACATATGCTTATGTTGGGATTTAGGCTGAATGATGAATTGGTGTAGTTTTGACTCTTAGACAAAGTTAAGGGCTGTTTTTTGTCTTTAGAATTTTCTAAAGGTGGAAAAGTACAGAAAAAACTGATATTGCATGTAATTTTTTTTTTCATTGGCGTAATCTTCATGTACCTTTTCTTTCAGTTAAAAAATGGTGTGAAAAGAAAAGCGGACACTACTACCCCTTCTGCATCTTCTATCACCAGCTGTGAGTCGTCCCCTTGTGTAACAGAACCAAAAGTCCTTAAGTTATTCTCCAGGCGAGGCAGCGGCCGACCCATCAAACCTCCCTGTAAAGACCTTCCTGAATCACCACCACAGCATCAGGTGGGCAGAAGGACCAAACTCTCAGAGAGACTCAAATACTGCAATGCCATCCTGAAAGAGATGTTTGCCAAAAAGCATTCTGCTTACGCCTGGCCCTTTTATAAGCCTGTGGATGCTAAGGCGCTGGGCCTTCTTGATTATCATGAAATCATTCACCAACCTATGGATATGGGTACCATCAAAGTGAGTACCTTGTTTGTGATGATATTACTGCAAAAGCTTTTCTCATTGTTTTTGTTTTGTATTTAACGGGTTAATATTATTTTCGAATAGAAAAAGATGGAAGCTCGTGAGTACACAGATGCATTGCAATTCGCTGCAGATGTGCGACTCATGTTCTCAAACTGCTACAAATACAATCCACCCGGCCATGAGGTAGTTGCCATGGCAAGAAAACTTCAGGTGTGTCTTGGGTGGTTTGATTATCTTTTAAAAATCCATGATTCGTTTTATTTTTCTATGGGTACATGTGGAATTTTATTTTCTTTACCCAGGACGTTTTTGAGTTTCGCTTCTCAAAGATGCCTGACGAGCCGAGAAATTCAGCACCATCCTCTAGTCAGAACAGAGTAAGGAAGGAGAGAGTACACAGTCCATCCAGCTCCGAGAGCAGTGACAGCGAATCATCTTCTGCATCAGAAAACTCCTCAGACACAGAAGATGAAGAGGAGAGAGTGCAGAGGCTTGCCAGCCTGGAGGAACAGGTAAGATTGCGGAGAGATATTAAAGAGCCCTCACAGATACACACACATCCTGTTTCAAAACAGTCACTGCATTATAGTCACACCCAATTTGCCAGTATTGCTTGTATTCTTTGCTGCGACAACAATTCCAGAATGTTCTTTGCGAAGAAACTATTGTTATGTTTTAATGATATTGTTATTATTATTGCTATAAACTTGTTATGTTGTGCTGAATGCTTTGTACAGTAGGCAGTGGAAAAAATAACTTGCCAAGTTTTGATCTATAGATTGACAGTATTTATGTGCGTGTCCTTTATGTAACGTAATTTCTGTCTTTTACTCACCAGCTGAAAGCGGTACGAGAGCAGCTACAGTTGCTGACCAAAACACCTCTCTTGAAACCAAAGAAAAAAGAAAAGTCCAAGAAGAAGAGGAAGAAAGAGAGAGAGTCCAGTAAGCGAAAAGGTGACGAAATGAAGAAACCGGCAAAAATACAGAAAAGGTCCAACAGCAAGTCATCAGGGTAAGAAAATGTGTGGTGCTTGTGGCTGCACATTATGCCCATTTTTACCCTAAGTAGCCACCTTTTTTTTTCCCATAAGAGCAGGTACAGTTATGTTTCAATGAACATCCATTTGTTTTATCGCAAACTGGTATGTCTTATGATGTATTTTAATGTTCTAGCTAGGGATGGCTCGGTACCATAATTTTACCATTGGTGACAAATAACCAGTCTCAAAAATCATGTGAACTGGAAAAAAAGGAAACAACGGCAAAAAAAACCAAAGTGGATGATCATCATATGTAGTATTAATTTTAGGGGTGTGTTTAATGTATAAAGTAATGTTAACATACTAGGTAGCCTTCATATATCATTAATAACTAATTACTGACCTACATTAATAAATACTGTAAATGTTTCTTTAAAGTGTTATTCTCAAAGTCAAAGTAATTTTCAAAATCACGTTATTTCTCGCTGTCTCTCTCTCAGATGTTTTCAGAATTCATTCTCAGATAGGCAAAGAAAAAGCTTTAAATATAAGTCTCTCGTCTACTTCATGTTAGCGGTCAGCAATGTGGCAGAATTTCATTCATATTATTGATATTAAAATTTAAAATGGCAAAACTGTGGTTTCATTCAAATGAAATTAATATTTGATTGTTTGAAATGCAAGTTCAAATATTATGTGACCAATCTGTAAATTGTTCTAGCGTCTCAAGTTTGAGCTTAAACCGGCTAAAACCAGCCAAAGTTGGTTTAAGCTGTTCTTTTCAACAGGAATATATGTTCGTTGGCCAGTTGTTAAGGAAATTAAAATTAAGCCTGAGTTTTATGTATGAGGCACTAACCTGTCGATCTCTTAATTCTCTGAAAAGATGCTTAACAACATGTGCCTCCTGTGGTCAGTTCGTTCACCTTTATCATCTGTTTTGTAGGCTATGACAAGTAATGCCATATTTTACCTTACTGTTCTCTATATTTATTAGTTTTGGGGTTGATCGTTTAATCTGTTTGGTCCGTCGCATTGCTCTGTTGTTACGTTCAGCAGTTTTGCAGCAATATTGTAAGCACTACCACCGCCTACAGGTGAACTTTAGAACAGCTGCGTATGAAATACCGCTTTGAGCAAAATTATATGGTACCGTTTGAAATTTGATAGATACCGGTATTTTTGTACTAGCCCTATCTTAATTGTGCACGCACTGGTTTGTAGTACAAACACTTACCATTTACTGGACTTTTTTTCTGTTTTTCATTTCCCTGCAGTGGCTAATTATCCATATTAGGACATATTATAATGTAAAAAAAATATAAGTTATGTCAACTTCGTTCTCAGGCGGAAGGAGAGCAGAGCATATGACTCCGAAGAAGAGATGAATACATTACCCATGTCTTACGAGGAGAAACGGCAACTGAGTTTGGACATTAACAAGCTTCCTGGAGACAAGCTCGGCAAAGTTGTGAACATCATCAAGGCACGAGAACCCTTGCTTAGGGACACAGACCCTGAGGAGATCGAGATCGATTTTGAGACTCTCAAACCTTCAACTCTTCGAGCTCTTGAGTGTTATGTCGTCACTTGCCTCCGAAAGAAACCAAAAGAATCGGACAGTAAGTATTGTTTTGTCAATATTAAGGGTTTTCCATGCTGAGACACATTATATATGAAAGATGGTACAAAAAGCTTTTTACATAAGGTGTAATACAACTGAATGACATGCAACAAAACGGGACTTTTTTTTTTTATTATTATTACCTGGAAAAAATGTAATTGCAGTATAGCAATACATTTATTTTTGCTTCAGTGTGAAGATCCTCATGAGGAGTCGGCTCTGAATCATTGAAACAAGTCCCAAGCCATTTCATGTTGATGTCAAAATGAATCCCTAGCATATAGCTGCCCAATTCCTTCTTGCATTGGTCTGAAAATGAATGAAAATGCAAATCCATTCTTTGCTACTAGATGCTGCTTTTGGAGTATATAAAAGTCAGAACCACTGCTTTAAATGAAATTGACCAATAACTGGAGTTTTTAAAAAAGGAATTGTTGAACGAATCTTTTGGGAGTCGGTGAACAATTAAAGGTGCTCTATGCTATGTTGCAGGATTTCATTTTAATCTCAAACCGTATGCATCACCCCTTGATCGTCTTGCTGTCTGCCCTCTGAATACACTGGGGGGAAAAAAAGACAACACAGAGGCTGCAATACCAAAACAAACACTATCCCCACCTCGTCTTGCCAATTGGTTGGCCAAAGTTTGTTTTTGTTGTGATGAACATTCTATACCCATAGTGTTTGTTTCGGTATTTCGGCCTCTGTGTTGTCTTTTGAGAGCGGGTTTTCCCCCCAGTGCATTCAGAGTGCAGACAGCAAGACGATCAAGGGGTGATGTATACGGTTTGAGATTAAAATGAAATCGAGCTACAATCCTGCAACATCACATAGAGCACCTTTAAGGCAAAAATAAATGTACATTATAACAAACGAAAAAAAGATTTGACCTTGCATGCATGTTGACCTGTTGTTTGGTTTGAAAAATGCTTCCACAACCAAAATATGAACCTTTCATAGGGGCACTTTAAATATGCAGCTTTATGTAAAAAAACAAATAAATATTATTTAGAACTTAGAACACAATTAGTGCTTTTAAAATTGCCTTTTTTTTTAACAAAACCAATATTTTACAAAATTGGTGTGTAAAAGGAGAATATTTCTAATTTATTGTGATGTTTTTAAATTGTTAGAAAAGAAGCTCCAAAAGAAGTCTAAAATCAAGGAAGTGGACAAAGAGCTGCAACACACAAATGGAGAATCAAATAATAAAAAGGCCAAAAGTAAGTATAGATATTTATTTGTTCATTCCTTATCGTTCATGTAGTCCTAATGTAGTGTAAACCCCCTTCTGTGTGCAGTTGAAGTGGAAGGGGAGTTTAAAGACCTGAGCCGTCCTTCTCGTCTGAGTGACAGCAGCAGCAGCTCGTCCAGCTCTGACAGCAGTAGTAGTGACTCTAGCTCCTCTGATAGCTGTGACTCTGATTCAGGTTAGCTGCTTCACACCTACCCAATCCTTTTATTCACTCACGGTCTCTCAGGCCAGTCTGTTTTCACCCTGCTACCAATCTGGCTACTGATGCAGAACACAAACCAAAAAGTGGTAAAGCTTACCTGGACACATCCCCAGCATTATAAAATTTCACTTATTTCACCTTCTGGACAGCACGTATATGAAAGATTACACAGTTCATTTTTTTCCCTATTTAAAAAAATTGTGTACGTTTCTCTTTTTTTTTTGTTCACTTGTCTTTTTTCACTTTTGTAATATAAAGAAAATTGTGCACTTTTGGCTTTTTATTAGTAAATGAGTAAGTTGTCTTTTTGTTTTTTTCTCTCTCACTCTATTTCTGTAGTTTTGGTTTAGTGCTTTTTATTTATTTGTTGTTTTTTTTCCTATGTTCAATGTTTTGTTGTTGTTGTTTCATCACAATCACTTTTTTTTCTTATGTTGGTGCTGTAGTTTAAGGCACGTTTAAGACCAGCTGGCTCTTGATATGGGGTTTTCTTTGTTATTTAGGTTTTCAAGTTAATAAATTGTGGTCGGGGATTAGGAAAAAAATTCCATTTTCCATTTTGAACCTTCACTAAACATACCTGAGAGGACAGCAGTTTGTGTGTCATAAGCTATTGTCACTGTGAAGAGTTACAGCTGGTCCATTTTAAACTGCTGCTTTGAATTATTATGTGGTTCCACTGTTGCATTACATTGTAATTTCACCTTTTGTGCTTGTTTGAAGTTATGCGGAGGTGTGTGTGTGTGTGTGTATAATAATAATAATCTACAATAGATTGTAAAAGCATACATCGATATGTTGTATGTGAGGTGCTTGGATTGTAAACTATAGTTGGAACATGGAAGGTAGGACCAAAACAAACTGTCATAAGAGGCAACCACTTGTCCTTGTCCTATTTTGTAGATGTGTGAATTTTATTTACCCGAACGGGTAAAAAGCTTACCCATTGAGCTTGGTGTTTAATACCCGGAGATTTAAATAAAACCCATTTTCATTGACAACTGATGTATGTTAAGATAAGTCTTGTGTTTTCTTTTCCTTTGCTTTGTAATGTCACATTTTTTTGTTGTTGTTCTTTATTTTTTATTTTTTTTTCACACTATTTACTTGCGTCACAAAACACTTTCACAAGATGTGCACACTAATTAGGGGGGGGGGAAACTTTCCACTTTTTTTATGTTCATTTACACTTTATAGTGCTTAAATTGCATATACAGTTTATATGAATTCCAGTAATAAAAAATAAACTGAGTAAATCAGCAGGAAAGCCCTTGGGATGGGGTTGGCCTTTCCCGAAGTCATGACTGAAGTGAAATGACCTCAGTGTGCGTTGTGCATGTCTTACAGAACAGAAAGCTAAGAGGAAGCAAAGCAAAGCCCCTGGCCATGGCTACAAAATTAAAAAGGTAAAAAGCACACAAGCCAATGAAAGACGGCCAGTTAATATTGGTTTACTCCCACTTTTTTAATATTTGGCACATGGAGCATTTCACTTCGTGTAGTGCCAGATTTTTCCTGAGTGAAATATTGCCCCCTTGTCCCCCTCCTCAAACAGGCATCGCGGCAGGCCGTTGCTGAGGTCAAAGACTCTTCTTATGCCTCAGTCGTGACGTGCCAGTCTCGCCCAGTGTCATTAGTCTCAGAGGCAGACTCCAAAGACCTGTTTGCGTCACAACAAGCAAAGCATCCTGCCGAGGACATCATCATGGCAATCCCAGGTTAGGCTCGGTGCAATTATTCATACTTCTGTTCACATTGATGTTTTCTGTGGCCACCTGATGATGTCTAAAACAAATGAAATTACCTCCAAAAATTAAAATGATTCCTTTTAATACTACATTTGGAGAACAGGATTTGATTTGGTATCTCTCCAACACTTTTCTGTCCATCCTCCTGCAACAGCGTTACACAGCCGGCTGCCGCCTCAGCCATCCAGACCTAGTGGCAAAGCTGCCCCACTACCTCGTAAAACCTGGACTACCCCTTTACCGCTCAACCTACCTCCAGACCAGGACATCAACCCTTTATGTAACACTTCTGCCACCTCCCCCTGTAAAGATAATACAACCACCCCACTGAAATCTTCCCATGTGTTGATGCCCCCACACACACCAACCTCACTCCTTTCAGACCCGTTGTTCCCCCATAGTCCTTCACTCGACCCGCAGGTCTCTCAGGTTGGCCCCCCATCACCTGCTGCTGCTGCAGAGAAGCTTCCACTTAAATCTGAGCAGGAAGGTAAGAGGTCGCTTGATGTCGCCTCTACTGCACGCCGGTCTCCGTCCCTCGCTCGCTCCCCTCGCTCTGTTAACATTGCATCTGCAACTCTTCCCTTCCATTGTGGATTGACATTGTATGTTCATAATAACTGGTGCTTTGTTTTGAGTTGTCCTCTCTTCCCAGCTGCATGTCTTTGTTATCTCTCACTTATAGTGCTGCTTTTAACACAGGATACCAATTCAAAAACTCCATTTCTCTCTTCCTCCCCTCAATCTTGAAGGTGTTCCTCCTCTTCTGTCACCACTTACCTCACCTCCTGCAGCCATGCCTGTCACGGGATCCCAGCCTACCTCCAGCTCTCAGTTTGAGGTAATTTATATTTCAGCTTAATTAGATTAAATTGTTGTAGTGTTAAATATTTTAACATTTTAAATGGCACTACAACCTAAGGCTGGAATACATTACACAATGGTTTAAAAAAAACCAAAAAACTAGGCATCATGCTGACTGACTTTGTACTCAGTCACATAGGAAATAAAAATAAAATATAAAACCTGTTTGATATCCTCAGACTGGATGGAATCATAAGCTATGTCCAAAATGACCAGTACCTGATAAACTAGCACTGTATTTCACGAAAGCCCACTTTAGACTACACTATTTTAGCCCAATTTTGGTACAATATGTTTTAGGGTGTTGTGGGGGTTCATAAATGACAGTAGTTGATGGGATGCAAGATTCAATCAGTTCCTCTCGTGTAGTGTGTGTTGTGGATAACAGCTGATGCCACATCTGCGACACTTCACGATGTCAGCACAGAAAGTCTAGCTTGTTTCATTTTTAACCACAGTGAGTTCCATCACATCTGTGACACTGGCCACTTTCAAATAAGCCAAAACAAAAGAGAGACGATGTTATCGGCCTTGCCGGTTTTCAAATAAAAAAATGCCGTCGTCTAAGACCGTTATACAAAATTACTTTGGTGACGGGCTTTGCCCAGGTGTTTCAGAACAACATTTCAGATGCTGTGTGATGAGATCGGTCTGCTGGTCAGTCCCCTTCCATCCAGCGCATAAAAGTAGGTAGACGGAAACACAGCTGTAGTCTGAAATTTGACCCCAGACTCCTCTCCTACACTGCACAATTTTTTATGAAATCTGTCAACTCGTATATTATAATTGGTTCTATTCAGTATGTTGTAGTGTTGTGCCGCTCTAAGATGTGCAAATGTTGTTCTCTGACTTTTTTGTGGATCTGTTTTTTTTTTTTTTTTTTATTTAAAAGTAGTGGACTATATTGTATTGAAAAGACAATGTTGTGTCTAAACTCGCTTGGCGTTTAAAATGTAATATGAATATGAATGGGGCTGCTCAGCCTGGTCGTTGTTGTTTGTGACACACAAATCACTTCTTGTACTTGCTTTCTCTCTGCAGCAGTGTAAATTGTTGTCACCTCTGCATGAGAGTCCATTAACCAGCATGAGGGATGAGCAGAGCTGTTCAGAGACACTGGAAGAGCCCTCTATTCATATGCACAAAATGCACGGTCAGCATTTCTTCTGCCACTTTCCTCAAGAGTCCTTTTTGTTTTTTTTTTTGTTTTTTTTTCCTCAATGGTTTCTTGATTTTTACCTTTTTTTTTTTTTTTTTAATGGGTCGTCTTCACGTTTTCTAGGTGCTAAGTACGATGGCAGTGAACTATGCAAGCCCATTCAAGATGCCAAATCCAACCTGCCTAAAAAGGTTCAGACGCTTTTATATGAACAGCAACTGAAAAATGCATTCTTTGGTATTCTCTCTGGTAACCTGGACTTGATCATGTGTGTTTAAGGATATTGTCCTAAAGCATGCAGACTCCTGGACAAGCTTGGGGAAGATGGCTACTCAAATGCCTTGCCCAATCAAATCATCTAAGGAAAGTTTCCAGCAGTTTCGTAAAGTTGCCATGGAGAAAGAGGAGCGAGAGAGAGCTCGTAAACTACAGATGGAAGCTGGCCGAGAGAAGAGCAGCACAGACAAAAGCGGGTATAAACAGAATCTTATTTTAAGGCTACAGTGTATAAAGCGGTGTTATGTAAGTTTAGTTTTGGATCTCTGCATGGCTGGTGACAGGATTCCAGCAGACCACAGCTTGCCATGGCTCCATTTCAAAACCTACAAGTTTGACAAATGCAGAAAGAAAACCAAACAAACCAAACCAATGCATTCCAACTTTCTATTCTATTATTAATTTGATTTGCAGTCATATCCCCATGTAGTTTTATTTGACGGTCTTCGCTGATCTAGCTAACTGTAGCTTTTTAATTATTTATAGTCTGACACAGCAGCTTCAAAAAAACAAACTGGACTGCCCTCCTTCAAAGCCAGAAGTGGAGTCAGCGGAGCTGCCTCTGATGGCAGCCATCTTGGATACCCCCAAATCCCCGGAGCCCTCCTCTGTTCCACAGAACTCTGTCGACAGAGAACGAGAGATGGCCCGCAGGAGGGAGCAAGAGCGCCGCAGGAGGGAGGCTGTAAGTACATTGTGCACCAAGTATTTTAGGAAAGCAACTTTAAAATGTTGATATTCAAAGGGATAGTTCAACCAAAAATTTGAATTCTGTCATGACTCGCCCTCATGTAGGGTTGGGCATCGAGAACCTGTTCCAACTTGGAACCGTTAAAAAAAATAACAATGCCATTGAAATCTTTTATAAAATTTGTTTTGGATTACGATCATCGGTTCCAAACACGCAAGTTTTGGTTAACATTGTGGCCACCGTATTTCCGGAAGTAGTTGCAGCTATGGAGCATGGTAAGTGTGGCTTTTTTCACACTAAGAAAGCCTGGGTCGGCACAGTGCAACACATGTGACAAAATGATATCTTGCACGGGAGGATGCACTACGAATATGACGA
>JAUYWG010000039.1:7433168-7489581 GCA_034779775.1 Enteromius afrohamiltoni | reverse complement strand
TTCTGTTCACCAGTGTAACTTAAAAAAAAACATTTTTAAAGAAGTTGAAAAATATCATTGCTTATAGATGTGCAATATGTCAGTACCATATATAAGATTAAATTAGATGGATTTAATTATTTGTTCATTGGTAGTTATCTGTTGTATTGGATATTTTAATTGTGCATGCTCGTTTCCGTTATTCCGTTATTTTTTGATTTATATTACCTTCCCTGTCATCTGACGCTCACATAATTTAAACATTGCTCATTTGACATTGAAATCTTCAGTACATTTCGAAACGAAAAATTCCAAAATTGCACATTATATTGTTATAATGCCTAAATTCACTTTTCAGATTTTAGTTTTCATTCATTATATTTTATTCATTAATATTAATTCAACCATTATTTTTTATTTATTTAGATAAATAAATAAATGTATTAATTATTGCACAACATAATACAATTATTATCAACTAAATTATCAGTATTGGCCAGAATTTTAATATTGGTACACCCCTACTTTTGTTCTTTTGAGAGGTGCTGACTATTCCATGCACCACTAGCCGTGAAAACCTGTTTTTAATCTGTTTAAAGGCAGTATGCTCTTTTCTCATTCTAAACTGTGTTGCTCTGTAGTCTTCTGTTATCTGTAAGCTTGCTGCTGTAATTGCTACTGATTAGTTTCATTCTTGAATGGACATTCAACTCCATTGTCCGCTTCTTCTTCTTCATCTATCTGTACTTGCATTGGAGGAGAGAGGACTGCAGTCACACCAACACCCAGGACAAAGGCCTAGGGCTGCTTTGAATTCTGGGTCACCTAAATTCATCACACTGCAGCAGAAGATGCCAAAATGATGCTGGCAATGATGTTGATGTGGAAGTGAAGTTGAAGGAAGAGATTTAGCACCTCAGTAAATGTGATTCTTAGTGATGTTTGATAAACAAAGTTCGGGACGAGCGCGTACAAATAAACAGCCACGGCCGGCCCCGCATTTCCTCAATCAGCTAATTTCGTTCCAACCAATCAAATCTAAACGCCTTAAATAAACCCGTTTCCTTCCGTATCTTGTTTACGCATCCCTCCTCCTCCCCTTCTTTGCCTTTGTTCCTCTGCTGGGGGGCATGCAGGGTCCGAGCCGAAACGCCGAGCTCTGCCCTTGCTAGGGTTCAAACTAATAATGCTCGGAGTCCGCCGATCTCCGGGCTCACCCCCTGGACAGCACGCCAAACAAGCTTATTATCATATCATAGTAATATTCAGTTACTTTTTCAAGCTCCATAGAACACTAATAATACCACTGGTTAGTCTTTGTTATTTGTTTTCTTTCGTTTTTCTTTTTACACTTTTTTTTTTTTTTTAATGCTGAAGTACTATACTGTAGAAGCCTGTCTATGCCTAAGAGTACCAAAAAAATTAAAAGGTAATTTATATCATAATTGTGATTTCTCACAACGTGAGGTCATTACTTATGATTTAGTCGAACTTTATTTCTCATAGTGTGACTGTTTCATATTTTAAACTAAGGAAAAAAATAGGCTTCCATTACACTATAGAACCTTCGAGGAGAAATGTGTGTGTTTATATAACAGTTCTAGGCAAATTATAGTTAAATGTTAATTATCAACCCAGATTTTGAACTATTGGGCTGCATTATTTTTGCGTGATTTGCTTGACACCTAATATTAAAAATCTGTTACAGTATGTAGCATCAGAAAATCTCTCTGTTTTGTTAGCGAGCAAGTTGTTTGTTTGATGTTTTTTTAACATTATTTTGATCTTATCTTATCTTTTTCTCCGACAGGCTGCTGCAAGAGGAGCAGGAAACTGACATCACTCTGTGTGTTGGTTCTGCTGTTCAGCTGAAGGCCCACAGAGCGGTGCTGCTGGCCCGAGCTCCTCACCTCCTGCAGGGAACCGAAGCGACAACACCTGTCATCTACCTTCAGGGGATTGAACCTGCAGCCCTGCAGGACTTTATACAGTACATAATGGCATTTTCTGAACTATTACTATAATTAATAGCATTGAAAAAAGTAAAATGAAGTTCTGTGTCAGTCTGTAAAAGACTTGTGCTATACATGTTTGGTAACGTATTATATGTCGCGCTGTCTGTAACAGAAAGGTGTACACAGAAGACAAGTGCCTGTTGAAGGAGAATAGCTCATTAAATATACACAACGGTCACTCGCTGGTAGTGAATGGCACTGCTGCACACAGTCATGATGTTGACTCTCAGGTCAGCGCTGATTCAGGTAAGGACAGCTCGTCCAGATATAATTTACATACTTTTATCCTAACTAGAAATCGTCTTTTTCTTTCTGTATCAGTTCTTCCTTTCGGGGCTGCATTAGTGCTCGTGTCTGTTTGTTGACAGTAAGAGCCAGCTTTAAGTGTTTGTTACTCGTTCTGCTTCATTTCTGTTTGTTTGTCAGGTTCAGAGCATTTAGAGCCAGCATCAGTGCTTGGGGCAGATCTTTTGGCTCTGTATCAGAGGGCTGATATGTCTGACATCAGGATCCAGGTAGCAGATAGAGTCTTTTCAGCACACAGGTAAAATCACCTTGACCAGCTTTCAGCAGCTTTTGCATACATTTAGTCATGTGCTTGTAAATCTAGTGTTCATTTAAAAAATACGTTTGCTAAACATGCCTTTTTATTTTCCAAATGATTATATTTTCAAAAATAAATAATAGTTTTGAGATTAAATTCATCAGAATGTTTTTTCTTTTTTTACGATTTTTAAGTTTAAGCTTTCAGTACGCTTACAGTAGGTCTAATCATTACAGTGTATGTAAAATTATAATTCTCAATTTACCAGTGCTCAGTGGTAGCAATTTAATGTTGCTAAATCATGAATGCCCAGAAGGTGGCAGACTTACAGTTTACTCCTTTATGATGCAGTAAAGGTGAAGCCATTCAGAAGGAGCTAGTATTTACTAACTTATTTTAAACTAGCATTGTAAACCAATATGCAAAACTTAAACTTCACTCTAATCTGTAGAGATGAGTGTAATAAGAATATGTTCTGAAGCTGAATTACAACACTGTCGTATCTGTGTAGGTTCCTGTCATTGAGTGTCTCGTTAGCACCTTTGTATGGTGCTGCAGAGGTTAGAGCAGTTGCCATGACCTGTTACTATAGCAACAGGCTCTCCCTCCTCATCAGCCGGTAGCTGCATCTCTGTGGGTTTGGGTTGCATGGATGGAGAAAGACGTCTGCAGTCCTGTTTAGTATGTCAGGCTTGAGGTGACTGCTGCAGATCTGTCAGTCTCACTGCAGGATACACACACTGAAACAGCGCTGCTAATCCCTATCTCATCTCTTATTCGCTTTCATCAACCCTCCCTCATCTGTCCATACATCTCCCAGGAGATGAGTATCATCTTTTATCACACACATGCAGTGCCTCTTACAGACACACACGCATGCGGAATGCTTTAGAATCAGCTGTAATTCATTATAAAGCAGTTTCATTATCATAATTTTGTTTTAAATAATTAGTGGGGACAGTTTGGGGTTTGATGTGCATTTTGGAACTTCACGCATGGCTAGTTTGTGAATATTAAACAGACCATGTACTTTAAAATGACTTTTTTGAGTAGATTAATTAATAATATGCATTTTTCTTATCTAAATGTATAAATTATATCCTTATAATAAAAATATATGTATATATAATTTCTTTTCAATATAACATATATTTTTAACATAAAACAACATTATATATTTCACAATAATGATAGCAATATTTCCGAAAGAGCAAAATGTATGTATCTTTTAATTATATACAGATTATGTCTAATCTGTACTGTATCCAGTAAACAGAACCATAATAGCAGCTCTGCAAATTTGTGTGAAAAGTGGTATTTTGTTTTACCATTTCACTGGACTGGATATCAAGCTGTGAAAAAGGAATAGAGTGGAGTGCACATCTGAGGGCTGTCTGACAAATGAACGAAATGGATGACAATTGGAGATGCTTCCTCTGAAATAGATCCATCGCTGCCACAATCCATTTCATCAAGTGAGGACAAAATTGGCCCAGGCATTGCAGACAATTTTTTTTAAGCATTATTTTTAGCCTCCCTCAGTCATCACTGTAAGAGCTGCAGTTTGTTCTGAAAGGAGACCAGGAGCAAGTGACACACACATACACAAAAAGTCTATTTATAGTGAACGTTTATGACAGATGGAGAATAATAGGGCTGTTGGCTGAGAAAGAGATAAAGGGAGAAGATGTGGGACATAAGAGCATATGAAGTGTCACCAGCTGTATCTAATGCTGCCTTCAGGCAACTGCCTACTTATGGCTTCAGAAATTGTAATTATGATTTGGTGCAACAAATGAAGAGTTAAGGATGTGCATTAAGTGTGTAATGTGTCCATTACCTATGCATTTTATCATTATTGTTCTTAATGTTCTAATGTTGTTTGATAGTACAAGCCTGTTGCCTCATAAACTGGGTTTTTTAGAACAGTTTTTTTTAAACGGTTATGCTGTCTTTCGTGAACAGTACCAAAAATGCAAATTGTGGATTTTTTTTCCTCAGGTAAGTGTGCCAAAGATTTTTTTTTTTTTTTTCTGGGTGTATTCGTGTGTGTAAAAAGGGGCTAAAAGCATAATTTTAATGCTTGTTGAAATTTCTTAACTACACCTGTGAAATGTAACCATTTATAAAGTAAATATATACAGTGAGGTCAATAAGTATGTGATTTTGCAAGTTCTCTTACTTAGTAATCATGGAGGGGTCTACAATATTCAGCATAGGTGTGTTTCCCCTGTGAGAGACAGAATCTAAAAAGAAAAATCCGGAAATCACATTGTATGATTTTTTTTTTTTAACAATTTATTTGGGAATTACTGTGTCAAATAAGTATTTGATCACTTGAGTCAAAAAAATGTAGTATTTGGTACAGTTACTTTAATAATAATTACAGAGGTCAAACAGTACCTGATCTGTCAGGTTTCGGGAATGTCGCTGAGCAACACAGAGTTTCTTTATCTTGATATGCTTCTTACGGAGCCACTCCTTGGGTTTCCTGGCTGTGTGCTTTGGGTCATTGTCATGTTGGAAGATCCAGCCACAACCCATTTTTAATGCTCTGATTGAGGGAAGTTGGTTTTCGCCCAGTATGTCACAATACATACCCCGTTCATCCTCTCCTTAATACAGTGCAGTCGTCCTGTCCCCTGTGCAGAAAAACACCCCCAGATCATGATGCTTCCAGCCCCATGCTTCACTGTAGGTATGGCATTATTGTCATTATACTCAACATTCTTCTTCCTCCAAACACGGCAAATGGATTTAAGACCAAAAAGTTCTGCTTTGGTCTCATCTGACCACAGGACTTTCCCCCTTAACTCCTCTGGATCATCCATATGGTCCCTGGCACACTTCAGACTGGCCTGGACGTGGACTGACTTAAGCAGGGGATCCTTGCATGCGATGCAAGATTTTAAACCATGACGTCTTAGTGTATTACTGACAGTAGCCTTGGAAACGATGGTCATTTAGGCACTTTTTTTTTTGATAGACAAAAACTTAATTTATCGTGCACTGTCGGCATCACAACTTTGCAGTTTATATTCACATACTGCTACATGAAACACTGCATGAAAGATCATATTTGAAATAGCTAAGCTATTCTTGTTCTGTTGGATTGTTTTTAAATGATTTTTCTGTTCCTTTATGAAGGACAATGTTTAAAACCTAATTAATTAGCTATGTTTTGAGACAGTCGTCATCATCTTCTAATATAATTCTGAAATAACGTCTCCTATTCCCAATTTCATGAGGTCTTTTTTATTTTCTTGATTTGTTTTAAGCATAGCAGTCAGTGAATAATACACACATGCACATACAGTACATTTCCCAGGGCAGCTTTGCAAATATCGAGCTGGGTTAATGTGGTGTGAAGCATGTGTGAGTGATAGTGGAGGCTAACATTGTCTGCGTGTTCGTGTTTCTCCTTTCCCACAGGGCCATTCTGTGCGCGCGCTCAGAGTATTTCCGAGCGATGTTGTGTGGCAGCTGGATGGAGAGTTTGCGTCAGTGCATCACTCTGCAGGGGTAGGTTATGCAGGACACCCATCAAAATGGGATAAATGACTGCAATGTAATATAAATACAAATATCATATACTGTGTCATGCTTAGAAGGTTAAGTATGTGTAAAAGTCCTGTACAGCCAGCCGGTTGTTAAAACAAAAACCCTATAGTATGTAGCTCTTTTCTCTTACTAGGAACTGTTGAGGTTCAGGGCATCTATGAAATATTTTTGCTCACCATATAGGTCATGTGTGTGACCTCACATGTCCCAGCGTTCAGCAGTTTTCAGACAGATCTTCTACCTGATGAGGTTCTTCCAGCCTACCAGATATCAATTATTCATAGCTCAGTCTGTGTCTGGGAAAACCAGGATACTCCATGTAGTGTTTCGTGCCAGGCAGTACAAAAAGAGACTTTTGTGAATTTTACTCCATGTTTACTCAAGAGCGCACAGTTTTTTCTGTTACAGAACAGGAGAACATAATACTAGTTGCTGATTACCTAAACTCTTAGACACAATGTCTGGAAAAAGTACTACGTCTTTTTATTTTGTTAAAGGGGTCATATGATGCTATTTTAAAGATCATTATTTAGTGTATTTGGTGTAACAGAATATATTTGACGTGTGAAAAAACACATGGCTTTTCAAATACTGTATTATTGTAGCTCTGCTATGCCGTTGTTTTCTACAAAGACCTGCCTTCGCACAAGCACAGCCTGCTCTGATTGGCCAGCTAACCCAGTGCATTGGGATTCGACGAACCCCACAAGCTTTTGCGAAGAAACACAGAGCTTGTCCCTGACATAGCTGCATCTACTGTGGTTACTGAAGTTATGTTTTCTTTTATGCTTGAAAATTTGGGCTGCGTTATGCTTTGAGGTGTTTAGCCCAGTCTGGATTCAGCCCAGCTTTCTCTTTATATCAAATAACTCCTTTTGACTTTGAGCTTTGTAACTGCAGAGTTTATACATGCACAAACAGCTACATACCAAACTAAAGAAATTAAAAAATAGAAATCGTATCATTTGATCCCTTTAATGTTGATAGTGTGGCTCTCCTCAAATCTTCAGAAGAGCTTGTTTTGATCTCTAATTCTAGCTGGTCTGCAAGTGTAGGTGGAGATGCAGGTGGTGGCCAGAAATCCCCAGAAATCTTTGCCAGGCTGTGCCATAAACTAAATGTCCAACTCAATTTCCTTTTTTCAGTAGAAAATATATCAATACAGAACTGAACATTTTCTTAGAATTTACTAATAGCATTTTTTATGTAACATTGACAGATGTAGATTAATGTTTTAGAAAATATAATAAGGAAATGCATTAAGTAATGTTAGTAATGAGTAATGAGACCTTACTGTGAATTATTTATTATTTATTATTTTTTTTAATTACATCAGTCTGGGTCCAGATGAAATGGAAATTCTGCTTCATTTCATGTACGGTGCCATCCTAGACTTCCCACCAGGAACAAATGTCAGGTAAACACCCTCTATAGTGACATTTTCTTTCTTACCAATGTGGTAAATGCTAAAAACGCAATGGTTTGTCCAAACAAATGCGTGTTTGTGGTTTCAGTCAGGTTGTCTTAGCAGCAGACATGCTGGGCCTGGAGGGGCTGAAAGATGTGGCCGAGATGGTTCTGACTCGGGACTATTGCCGCTTTTTCCCCAAGGTAAGAGAGTGGATGGGGTCATGGTCTATTAAAGCTGAGCAGTGTAAATAGTCTTTTTAAGCAGTGAGTCTGTTGTCAGGTAGAGCCAAGAGTACTATCATCTTGTCGTTTATTAGCCTTTAGGGACACATTATGTGATTTGTATTTGTGAGCGAGTAAAGTCTGGGCATTGGTTCAGCTTTTGTAGAGCATTTAATTTGTCAGCCAAAATGGCCTTATCCCTGTGTAGTGGCAACAGATGAGGATTCCTCTCATTTAAGTTGTCTGATAGGATATAACATCTATTTCTTCAGCCGTATTGTGCCATTTTTCTTCTTCTCTTAGAATAAAAGAGCAGCAGACTCGCACCATGTTTACACAGCAAGTGCAAACTGTCATGAACGTAAGCTCCGGTACAAAAGCAGTAGTGAGAGGCAGGAAGAATAGTATTTGACAGCCTTCTCACAATTTGTGAAGAGCAGTTTTGTGCTTCTAAGTCTCTCATTCTCACTCCCACCTCTCAAGGATGCTTTAAGACCAGGCTAGTGTGTGTCCTTGCAGCCAGTAATTTCATCCTACACAGCAATTAAAGAGGAATGCGTTGGAAAGACTTGGTTAAAGGTGTGCTAATAATTCATAACACTTTTGAAAAACTATTTAAAGATTTGGGGATGCTAAGATATTAGGGGTGTATTCTGTACAGTTCTTGTTATTTTTTTCTTTTAATCTTTAACACTCCAGAAATGTACTTCAGCATATGATATGTGGCTTAATTATCCATAATTTAGGATACAGTATTAAAAAAGTTATATCATGTAATCATGCATAAACTGAATTGGATGCGTGTTGCACGATACTTGCATACAGTCGCAGGTCTATCTATTGTTTTATTTCCGCTGTCATCATAGGTAATAGAGTGCGGATCGGGCCGTATGTTTCTGTCCGAGCCCGGCCCGCATCCGACAGAGCTGTAACCAAATTCTTTTCTCATACTAATGACACATGCACTTTTTTTGTGTGGAAAGCCCGCTTTTATTAAGCAACTGTAGGAAGGCGTTCGGAAATGTCAACAGATGTGAGCATCAAGGGCATAAAGCGCCGTTATAACACAGACGCACATTCGCACTGATGTGATCGAGCCCGAGCATCCTTTCTAAATCTCTGTCAGAACTGTATCCATCCTCTAATAGGTAACATGAAATATTCCCACACACCAGATTTAATGCTCCGAACCGAGACGAGGGAACTGAGCAGTTCAGGTTTTTTTCATGAGATGTATATGTAAAGAGGTGTTTCTCCACCATTTACTTGTAATCAGGTGTTTTGTAATTATAATTTCTGGAGAATCTTTGAAAAAAAAATGCTAGCTTTCATTTTAGCTTCAGTGTAAGTATGATTTATAGGTTATAGCTTCAGACAGCTGAACTCTATGCTGTATATTAGCTTATGACAGGCTTCAGGTTATCGATCCACTAAAGTGTCTGAGATGAGGTCTGAATATCAAGAGTCAGTCCTCCTCCTCATTTTCTGCAGCCCGTTGATGGAGTTCAAAGATCTTTACTGGAGTGCCTCGCTATTACCCACTCTATAGGCCTGCAGGATCTCTACTGCTCCTGTTTGAGGTGAGGCGTTTTCTTCACTTCTGTGGATGCTACAGCTTTAAATAATGGCTATTAAAATGACTTGTTCTTTTCTGATTGTACTGCTCCATTAAGAGTCATGTGCGTGTAGTGTACAGTGCAAATGAATCACTAAATTATAAATGACTAAATAAATCAATAAATAATACAGGTTTCAAAATGCCTTTTATTTCTGGGGTCATGCTGCTGTCCAAATGTGGATGCAATCATTTTTGCATTTATTAAACTTTTAAAACAAACCCATTTTGACATCAAATGGGAATGTTTGGCAGAATCGTTAAGCCTTTTTTTGTGGAGACTACACCAAAAGAGTAGACAAATCCTTAATCCTTTTGTTTCCATTCTCAAATGCATGCTTGCTCTTACATCAATTCTCAACCGATGTTTATGTTGTCATGTTTTGTTTTGGCCTGGAGCACCACCCTCCATCTATCTCCCAATCACGAAGTCAGTTGTGTTTCAGCATCCAGGTTTCCTGCTTGGCAGAAAATACTGTACATTTCTTTTAATTCATTGTCATGTGCGTTTGATCCTGTTGGTGTCGTCCATCATGGCAACCTGAGTGTGCATTGAGTCTGAAAAGGAGGGGCCAGGTGAAAAACCCTTCTCCAGTATTTTGAATTTGGACTGCAATACCTAGTTCTACCACAAGATTTCTACATACGGTTCCTTTAAGGATACGTGCAAGAGAGTCCCCGGTTTGAGGCCCAGCTGGGGTTGGATGCCTTTCTGTTTTGGAGTTTGCATGTTCTCCTTGTGTCCGCGTAGGTGTACGCAGGCTGCTCTGGTTTTCTCCCACAGCCCAAAAACATCCACGTTCGGTTGATTTTGATTGGATTTGATTTGAATATTGCCGTTAAGAAGCAAATGCATAAATTTTGTGCAAGAAGTTTTTTATTATTTTTTTCTTTATTTTGTGGTGTTACTTCGCAAATGTAAATGTTTTTATGACTTATGTCTGACAAGATTAGATAAGATTCTTGCTGGTTTGCTTGCCTAGCATGGTTTATTTCTCAAGCAGGGCTGTTAGCAGATCAATTCAAAAGTGTTTTTAACCCCTTATTATAATACAGACAGATATTGGCTTTGCTTTTGGTGTGATTAGACCAGTCGTCAACAATTTGTTTGTTTCACATTGGGTGTAATGACTTGATTTGAATAAAACAATTATTTCCATGTCCTCTTTGAATGTACTCTTAATTTTGTATGTGTAAATAAATAGATATATTTGACTCTATGACCACAAAAGTCAGTCATAACAGTCTTTTAATTAATTAAACGCATTAATAAGTAAATGTCCCAAGATAATTTGACTGACAGCAGCAGAAATAAATAAATAAATAAGTATGACCTTTTAATCATTTCGTAGCATCACCATTACTTAATTAGTCAGCTCTGTCATTGAATTGTCTTTGCTGGAAACTCAGCGCACTGCGGTAAAGCAGCTCAGAGAGGCGAGTGAATGTAGGTCGGGATTTTTCCAGTGCCTCAGAGATGGAGAGAGACTGTGTGCGTGTGTTGTTTCTGTGATGTTTTGGTGCTGCCTCCGCCGTGGGTAGGAGGGTGAAGAGTCACGCATCAGGATAAGAGGCACTCAGAACAGCATCAATGATCTGATGCTATAAGATCAGTGCAGCACTACTGCCTTCGGTTCAGTGCCAGTCCAGTGCCTGCTGAACCTACTGCCCTAGTCTCACTAAACCTAGATCACTGGGATAACTCTTACAGTAGCTTTTGTGTGTGTGTGTATAGAGCTTTTCATAATGCCACTTTACAGAAATTCATAATGTTAATGTTTTTAAGTGCATCATATAGTCCACATTTAGAAGGTTAGAGAGGGTTACATTTGGCACGGACATGAATGAAATGTATATATGTATATATGTAAAGTTAGATATATAGTTTGTTTTAGGGTAATCTAGAGGATTGTAACTTATGTAAGCATTTGATCTAGTGACAAACTTAATAACTGTTAGGTTTGTTTTTTTATGACAGTCATGCTAAAAAGATGGACTTAAAGTTGCAGTTCATGTCGTTCCACACCTGTTTAAGTTTTTTATGCTGAAAAAAGAAAGCTGAAAGAAACTTTAGAAGAAAAAGAAAACTGTTTGATTTACCTGCATTCTTCAAAATATACACTACCATTCAAAAGTTTTAGAACAGTAAGATATTTAATGGTTTTTAAAGATGTTTCTTCTGCTCGTCAAGGCTGCATTTTTTTAGATTAAATATCTAGAGTAATATTGCTAAATATTATTTCAATTTAAAATAAATTATGTTGTTTTTACTTGTTATTCATCAAAGAATCCTGAGGGGGGAAAAAAGAAAAAAATCACAGGTTCTAAAAAATATATTTGTCTGCACATTTGTCTGAACTCTTTCCAAATTCTAGTAATAAATCAGCATATTATTATAATTTCTGAAAGATCTGAAAGTGACACTGAAGACTGGAGTAATGATGCTTTGTATCACAGGAATAAATTACATTTTAAAATATATTCACACAGAAAACAGTAATTTTAAATAATATTTCACAATATTACAGTTTTTTCTGGATTTTTAATCTAATAAACGCAGCCTTGACGAGCATCTGTAAAAAATATTAAATATCTTACTGTTCTAAAACTTTTGAACGGTAGTGTATGATTAGAATGACATGAGGGTGAGTAAAGAACAAAATATAGATTTTTGGATGAACTATTCCTTTAAGATTTTTGTTGTTTAGTCCAACCTAATAATGCTAACAAGATCCAGAAAAAGAGAGAAAGACAAGTGATACTTCCATAACATTTTTTTCAAGCTGATAAATGATATGAACATTGACAACCAATCAGAATCAATCCTGCTAACGACATGCTTGAGCTTATAATAAACAGCCGATATCGTTCACTGGTGTGGTTCGCTATCGTTATCTTTATAGTTATCGTGCTTGATGTGAGTGGGCCTTTATGGAACAATTTGTGCTTTTTGAAGCCTGACAGAATAAATTATTACTGGACCATACTGGTTAATCTTCAAAATGTCCCCCTTTGTGTTTTGTTTGGACTGACACAAAAGTGGGTAAATTATGTAAAAGTGGGTAATTATTTTTTTTGTTTGTTTTAAGTGACCAAATCCTACTTTTGTAGGTTAGCAGAAAATACTTTTTACATTTTACTCATTTGTATTGAAAATGAAAACAGTAAAAGATAAAAGCTTACACTCTTGTTTTGTGTTTTAATTTACAGATGGGTAGCTGAGCACTTTGTAAAGTGCTGGTCAGAAAGGAATTTTGCCCTGCTCCCTCCAGAACTACAGAGAGATTGCCTTAATACTGTCACCAAAAACATGGTGTGTAATACTCAAAGACACACATTTGTTTTTGTGGTTGGGTCTTCCCTTGGCCTTTGTTTTTATAATGATCCAATGATACTGAATTAAGATATTATTCAACATGCTATCATGTCGTTTTTCCAGTGGGAAACAGCATAGAAAACAACCTGTGTTTCCTTTCATTCCATACTGTCCTTTTGCTTCAGTCTGCATCCTACAGTACAATAAGACATTGATGAGATGAGCTGTGGCCTCTGTTTTCAGGATGGCTATTGACTAAAGAGCAATTAGAGGTCTTGATTGAGTGGCTTTGCGTGTGTGTGTGCGTTAAAGCCACAAACACCTCATTCACTTAACCCATAGTCTGGGAGTCCCCTAAAATTCTCTCACGCACACACACACACACACACACACAGACACACAGACCCAGAACTTCAGCAGCTGCAGTCAGCTGAAGCATATTGGATTACACTAGGAAATTTGCAGTCACTAACAGTGCAACCAGCATGAGAAGCAGAGAAAATGGTTTCCATGAATGAGACAGTGTGTCTATGAAGATGTTTTTCAGATGGTGCAGAACATGTGTGTAACATTGTGATGTGTTTCAGACGGTGCAGAGTGTAGTATCTGTGCTGTGTGGCAGCGAGCAGCTGATTGGCAGCCTGCCGGAGGTGAAATGGGCCAAGCAGGTGCTGAGTCTGGCTAGTGAACTGCAAGAACAGTGTCTGCAGATGATTGTCACACACCTGCCCCAGGTCACACACACCGCTGCCTTCCACGATCTCCGCAGGGTACGACTAATCGATGATGTTTAGGCAAAAGATATAAGATGTCTGGTCAACTATGACAGTCAGGCATGTACTGTTTCAGAGAGAGGAGTTCACACGTGACCCCACTCTACTAAGGAAGGTGTGTTTAGCTGTACGGGAGGGCGTTACTGTGGAGAACTGCTGTGACCTGTTCAGTGCCGTGAACCGGCTGAGCGGTGACCCGAACGAAATTGACGTTATCACAGAAGACCAAGCCTATCAGGAGGAAGTGGAGGTAAACAAAGAAACAGAACACGACCAGCCAGCATTTAATTACTACTCATTTATTTTTATTGATCCACACAAGACAGCTTTTATATATCCACACAAAACAGCTTATACGTTAAAAAAAAAAAGAATAGGTTTTCGTAATGACGTATTTATTATAATATAATATTTTTTAGAGATAAAATTCATTTTACATAATTCTGGAGAATAAGTATTTAGTAAATACAGATTCAGTGCAAAAACTGCATCAGTGGTGTACAGTAATTATTATAATACTAGATAGATTTTCTGTGCTTCATCATGTAGTGGACACCTGCAGCAACGGTCCACTGAGCACATTCTCTGTATTTAATGGCAAAGCGCTTCATTTGATCCTGGGATTTAAACTCGCTTATAATGTATGTGGCCAGGCTGGATTACAGTAAAGTGACACTACAAATAGAAAAAGTCATGGTAAACAACTCAACCTCTAGTACTTATAGTCTCACTGTGTCATTTTCTGTTTTTCTATATGTCTCTCTGGCCATCTCTGTCGCTTCCTGTCTCTTCGTGAGTTAATTCACATCCCAGGGGAAATGGCAGAATGGATTAGTCTGAGAAAGACCAAGAGTCGTGGGTGTGGCCGTGTCTAATCTGGTTCCATGTCCATTATAGAGGAAAGCAGGGAGGGACGTGGGAGAAATGAACTGCGGATGGAAAGGCTGAGGCAGAATCTGAAAAAATACAGAGGTTCTTTTTTTTTTTTATGAACATTCGGTGCAGAAGGCGGGAACACAAGCCTCTGCTACTGACATCATCCATTTAGCGGGAGAGGATCCTGTTAAGGGTAGAGGGAGGCAACGGCGATTGGTTGCCAAGACAACCAGCCTTTGAAGCAGCTGCTGATTCGCTCCTGTTCTCCTGCTGTTGTATCCACCCTCCCTCCTTCTCTCTCTCTTCGACTCGCTCACCCTCTCTCACTCATTCTGTCCCTCCAGGAGCCATTCAGGCGTGAGCTGTGTTCGCTGCGCACCAGGCTCTGGACCTTCCTGCTTCAGTCCTTCTTTGCAGTGCGGCACACACAAGGATGGGACGCACTACAACCCAGATATCGAGAAAAAATACTCGCAGGTAAGGGGAGGAAGGAGAAAAGGTAAGAATGTAGCAATAGCAAAAAAAGGGGAATGGAAATGAAATGTAAATAATGTGGGAAGGATGCAAAGTATATATTGGAGGAGGATAAGAGAGAACACGAGAAATGAACAGCTCTCAATGGAAGCTAGTGTTCAAAGCCATGCAGCAGTCAGAATGCGCTTGTGTACATGTGTGGAGGAGGAGGGGGATGTATTTATTTATTAATTTTGTGGTCCGGTGCAGTGATGAAGAGCCCTCCTTTGCATGGATATTGGGTAGCCGGTGCTGGTGAGACAAACGCTGCTGGATAACCTCCAGCTCCTGTCAGTCCTTCAACAATGGTCCCTTAATATGACCCACTGATGCTTTGAACAATGAGAGCTAGAATACAGTCACATCAAAACATTAAGCATTTCAAGAGGGAGTTGGAGAATAGGGTCCACAATGAGATACAGTAGATATAGTTTTGTTCTGCAGGTGGAAACATATAAATTATGCATTCCTTTAGGTGTCAGGCTTGTGCTCTCTTAAGGTTCCTTCGCATATTTAAAGGCATGCAAATGCAGTGGCTCATATGCAAAGCATTCATCGTGCAACAGCAAACACAAACAGTCCATCTGCATTCCTTTACAGCAGCTATTTGATCCATGGTTTGGATTGATTTCAGGGATGACAGCAGTGAAATCAGAGCGCAGTTGTGTTGCTGGGAAAGAAGTCTAGATCATAGTTTTTTCCTGTGATTTAAAAAAAGCTGTGAGGTGATCAAAGGCTAGATCTCCACTGTCTCTGTCTGAGATGGAGTAGGAAATCCGTGTCTCTGCCCTGCCACGTTTACTGATTGGGGTTGTGACTGATTGCAAGTCTGCAAGTATTTGCGTGTCTGACTGAGGAAATGTTTGGCAAATGTTGATTATGCAGGAGCGGATGTTCTAATTAACCTGAAGCTGTCTGTAATCTAAAATTTTTCTTTCTCCCTCCACCAACCCTCTCAGCTGCTCTTGATAAAGGAGACTGTAGACGGCTTGGAAAAAAACCTGTGCTCACCAGCTCTCAGGTAATTTTTATTCTGCTGCTTATTTTGGTCAAACAAAAAAAAATTATTGGATACATGGATATTTTGTCCCAGGTTGATTAATTGCCAGTGTTTGGTCATTTTGAGATTCTGCATAACAAATAAACAGAACTGATCTATTATCATTATTTTAAATAAATGTTGTATAAAATACATTTTTTTTACTGTAAATTCAACTCTCCTGTTTGCTTACATTAAATTAAGTGCATCTATCATCAGTATCTAAAGTGATTTACTGGCATAGTCTCTGTTGAACTGGAAGTTTTGAAAGGTTTGACAAGCTGATTGAACTGAAATTAAATGGTAACATGAGAGATGTCTCATCAGAACAATGTTAAGGTTGATTCAGGGAATGTGCTGCAGAATTACTAAACCTAAACAACAGAGCTGGATTTCCTGTGAGAAATATTTTCTTAAAGAAGTTATATATATACAGCACAGTGCAAGTCTTAGGCCACTAGTATTTTCCCCAAGAAAAAATGGATTATTTCTATTATATTATATTTCTATATTTAGTTATTTCTATCTTTTGCGACAGCGTGTCAGTTGGAAATCATCGTATACATTTCCAAACATTATTTTTGTCATTAATTGTAATAATGCAGTGAGATTATTGTCTGACAACAGCCAGTGCTCCACACAGAGCTCTTTTCTGATCTAGATAGAAATAACCAACTTAAAGTAATTTTTTGTTGGTCAAAATACTAGTGGCCCAAGACTTTTGCACAATAATGTATATATGTATATGTGTGTGTGTGTGTGTGTGTGTGTGTGTGATATATATTTATAATAATCTTTCTTTCTTTTTTTTGCTTTATTTATTTATTTATTTTTTTGCTTTTGCTTTGAAGATGACA
Source organism: Enteromius afrohamiltoni (assembly GCA_034779775.1). NCBI lineage: Eukaryota > Metazoa > Chordata > Actinopteri > Cypriniformes > Cyprinidae > Enteromius > Enteromius afrohamiltoni. Next base: position 7,472,861 of record JAUYWG010000039.1, on the reverse strand, counting down.
GAATCATATCAGCTGTATGAATCTGGAGTTTATGGCTCAACAATAAGGACAGCCTGATAGTCTGGAGAAAGTTGAAAATGTGAATGTTTTTCTTTCTGAATAACACAAATATGCATGTGTTTCAGTGCCAAAATATAGACTGGGACTACTGGGTTGACAAGCCAGATGACAAAAAAACACATAATTATTGAGCTTTAAATAAACAATATGTACATATGACCAAAGCGATATGGATACAGAGACTGTGGGCTAAGGAAACAGCTTTCCTGTCCTATCCTTTTTTTGTTTTTTGAAGAATGTGCTTTTTAGTCTTTAAACCAAAGATCGTGCTCTGTGGTCTTATACATCTGAGATTACTGTGTCAAATGGGTTGCTTATCTGATTAACAATGAGCAAAGCCATCATAGTCTTTAATTCTCTCTTCATCTCTCTCCCTTCAGCAACAGAAACATACAAAATGCCTCTCAGGCACTTCATCTCCATGTGATAGCCCTACTCGTCCTCCTATTAAGGTATCACAGGGTCCACGTGCTTCCCCTGCAAGATCTGTAGCTGCAGCATCAGGGACAATGAAGTCTGATGCTCTGGGGCCATCAGCTCACACGGCTCCTTCTGGGAAAACAAAAGCTAGTAACAATGCGTCACTCAGAAGTAAAAATGATAAGGTTAAACCAACTCAGACGCCAGCTAAAACCAAGACTACATCTACTGTTAAACCAGTGTTGAATGGCACTGGTGGTGGTGCTCAACGGGAGAATTCCACCACTTCAGGTGCCCACGGTTCACCCACAGGGAAGACGGTGATGGACCGGAAGCCAAACCCAGGAGCAAGGCCAAAGTCTTCCCCTGCTGGGTCTGATCTCTCAGCAAGCCAGACTAAAGGCGGAAAAGTACAGAAGAACACAACGTCAGGGAAAGATCTGCCTCAGGAATCAGCCAGCAATGCTCAGAATACTCCATCCAACTCTGGCAGCACCTCACCAGACAACAGCACTGGGAGTCCTCTCAAGAATGGCCACAGTACACCAACAGGTGAATTCACTTTGATTCATAGTTCCCTTTAGACCAATTTTACTCTACCACATCTCAAGCTACATGTATTCCTTGCTTTACTGTGAAGAGTGGCGGCATAAGTTCAGATGTGAAATTTCCATGGAAGTCAAGAAGCTATCCTTAGTATTCCATGTTAGCTGCTTTTAGATACTTTAGATAAAAATGTAGTAAAGTGACTTGTGGCCAAGTATGGTGACCCATACTTATAATTTGTGTTCTGCATTTATCCCAAACAAAGTGCACACACACCAGTGAACAAACGCACCGTAAAAACACACCTGGAGCAGTTTGCAGCTAATGCTGCGGCACACGTTAAGCAGTTAGATGGTTCGGTGCCTTGTTCACCTCAGTTGTGGTGTTGAAAGTGGACAGAGTGCTGGATATTAACTCCCACCACCTACAATTCTCGCCGGACATGGGACACAAACCTGCAACCTTAGGGTTACAGGTCCAAATCTCTAGCCATTAGGCCACAACTGGCCAAAAAAATAATTAGTAGCATGATCAAGTTAGAAAATTAGAACAGGACAGGAAGGCTAGGGAGAGAACAATGTACTGCAGGTGAGAGGAAGAGAAAATTCATAATCTTGAAATCCAGAGTTGAGAATATAGATTTTACCCTACTGATTAGCTGTTGTTTGCCTGGTACTGACTTCTCTGTGACTCAGAGAGTCTTTGCTCAGCAGAGTAGGTTTTAACTCCTCATTAAGCTGCTTAGCGGTACTAAAATTGTACATGCCTGTTACCTTGCTCAGAGTTCTTAAGGAATGTAGGTTTAGATAGCACACAGGTTCTACAGGACAAATACCAGTTTACAATAAGGTACAACAATATCACAGTTCTTGTTTTTTCTTGTGCAGACAATGTTGGGACCAGGATTGTGATAGATAGTTCTGTTTAATTTTATGAATGACTTAACATTTTTTTTATGTATAGTCCATTAATCTAAGTTGTGTTTTTGTAAAAACCTAATAATCCTTTTACATTGTAGGTCTTAGGTCAAATCTTCAAGGCAAGGCAACAACAAAATCTCCTCTGACCAAACCTGCTCAAAAACCAGACACTGACAAGACTAGCAGGTAAGTGGTAAAGAAACAGGCTATGATCCTCCTTCTACTTGCGCTAATGTTTTATCTCCATTTTCTTTCATTTGATAGTCTTTTGATCCATCATTCTGTTTACAGCACTACTAATAAAGCAACCAAGACTAAACCTACCACAACCAGTCGTGCAGTACCTGGAGTTCCTGCTTCCCGCTCTGATCCAAAGAGCAAAGGCACTGTGTCAGAGAACCTTGGTAAGAAATACTCAATTCAGAATGGATCTAAAAGTAATTTGTTATTAACAGTAATGAGTTCAAGTCTGTTTCCTCTTTTAAACAGCTTCATCCAGACCTAGTTCAGCCCTTGTCTCTAGAAAGCCTGCCGTCCCAAGAAAAGAGGTAGAAAAAGATGCATCTAAACCTGCAACTACAAAGAAGAACACAAAGCCCATCCATGAGTCAAGGCCCAGTATCAAAGCTTCCATGTCTTCCTCCAGGCTGTCACCTTCTGTCCCAAACAAAACAGGACCTAAACAAAAGGCTCCAGAAACACTTCCAACAAAATCATCTCTGAAATCCTCAGGGGCCGTCAAAACTCCTGCTGGTTCTAAAAAGCCAGTCACTGCTATGAAAGATTCAGTACCCAGCCCTAAACATTCAGACTATAAAAAGGTCACTCAGCAGTTGAATCCAGATTCTACCGAAGGTAAGACAAGAAGCAAGGAACTGGGCACACCTTGTCTGGAGAGCACCAATGTTCCTTCTTCGGAGCAGCATTCACTAGTTGTACTAGACCAGCAAGAAGTGGACCCTGAGGGAATATCAGCAACTTCCTCTGAGGTTCAAGATATGGAGAAAAGCAGTGATCAAGTGAGCAAATTAAGTAGCACAGAAGTGAAGACTCAGCCAGTAACAACGGACATGCAAACATGTACTTCTGGGCAGAGTGAGATAATTGGAAGTAAACTGGCCACAGGCCATGCCATTCCACCCCGTGTCACCGGACCAGGCCAAGGCCTCAATTCCATAAACTCTTCAAAGGACTTAGACCATCCTCCTGATACACCTTGCAGTCTAGGAAGCATTGAGACGCCCCTAGAGGACTCATGGAATGGGCTTCATCCTCAAGTTAGCCCAGAGTCAGAGACTGGCAGTGCCACTACTTCTTCTGATGACATAAAGCCGCGGTCAGAGGACTATGATGCTGGGGGCTCGCAAGATGACGACTGTTGTTCCCATGAACGTGGCGTTTCAAAGTGCGGGACCATGCGTTGCCCTGACTTCTTGGGTCGCAGCAGTAGTGACACCAGCACACCTGAAGAGCTCAAGATGTATGAGAGTGGGGCTGGGCTGCGTGTGGAGGTACGGCTCAGAGGACGAGAGGCAGAGACTACAAGTGAAGAAGAGGTAGGCCGTCAAAGACCACGTTCTTGGATTAGAAAGGACGAGGTGCCGGTGGAGGAGGAACCTTGTGAAATGGATACTACATTAAAAAACCAGAAGGGCGTCCAGGACCACCAACTTTTCTCCTCTGAAGAAGAAGAGGAAGAGGAGGAGACTGAAGACGAAAGATCAGAAGTTGAGATGCTACCGAGGGGAATGGCTCCCCCAGTTGTCGAGCCACCTCCACAGTTTCAAGGTATCGTCAACCTTGCGTTTGAAGATCCTGCGGAACAAGAGAATGAGCAACCAGAGTACCAGTCAGCTTCTAACTTCCGTCGCTCTGTGTTACTCTCGGTGGACGAGTGTGAGGAAATTGGATGTGAAGAAGCAGGTACCCAAACTCCAACACACCAGGCATGCGATTCCTTTGCACATGGTGATGTCTTTGACAGTGAACCTCTCAATTCTCAAACAGACTACCACTCCCAGCAGTCCACAAGCACAGTGAGGGCCAACCATATCACCAACCACCAGGAAAAAGAACAGAAGCCCAAACCTGCAGTATTCCTGACAGAGGTCCAGGGATCTCCACAGGACGATTGTGCATTTAATCAATCAGATTCCCCTGTGCAAGACAAAGACAGCAGTGATGTTCCTGCTCAGGAGCGCCCTAGTCACCTGGATCTCAGGCTGGTGGAACAGTATGGCAATCTTCAGTCCAAACATATAGACAGCAGAAAAGCTGACTTGCGGCTAGACTTACCTGAGCCGCAGCTGACTGTGAGCTCACCCGCACACTCTCCAGCAGGTAATGTATAATATTAGAGCCCATCCCCCCTGATCGCAGCCTCAGAAACATGTACTCAATGTTCCATCCTGACCCTCCAATCATCTTCAATGGGCTAAATATTGATAGCTCATTGATTTAGATAGTAGCACACAACTGCCTCCTTTCCCCCTTCCTTTAATTAATTTAGATGTCTGTCCATGGAATCTAAAATTTCAATAAGCTATACAAACAACTAAATTGCCTTCTCTGAGGCGCTATGCCCTAAATAACTCAACTAACAAGTTTACAAGCTTAATATTTACAGTAAAATATCTATCTGCGTGTGGTGAAGTATGCTGAGTCAGACCATCTGTTATGTGGCATGGCTAGGCAGTCACGGTTGTACCAGTGCACTTAAGTCCTCAGTCTTTTTTGTTTGTCTTTGTTCATACTAAATAGTGAGCTTTCTCATAGGCCAAGTCATTTTATATGTAGACCTTTCCATATCTTTATGCAAAAGACATGCTCCGTGTGACTTGGCCAGCAAATATATACATATAAATATATACATGCACAAATATACAGTGAGCTAAGCTTCCTTTTAATACTGCACATAACGGACCACACCTTCTGCAGACATCAAGATGCTTTGAATGTGTTAGAACAACTTAGATGTTTTTATACTCAATTTCAATGTTGAGTCTGTTGCTGTCTTATTTTTAAAGACTCTTGTCTGTTAAGTCACTCAAACCTGTAAATCATGCATGCCAATACTAGGTTTCATTATTGATTTTTGTTCATTTATGAAATTCCATGTTTGGATCCATTTTTGTGTGTTTTTTTATTTGTTTTATTTCTCATTCACAATTTATCACACCATCTGTAGTTCTGTAGTAGGTAACATTTTTCAACTCTAGATTTTTATGTTGTAGATTTCATTTAATTCAGTGTATTTCTGTAGAATTAGAATTTTTTTCCCTGTATGTTGTGTTTATAGAAGAACAATCTCAAGGTCCTCCTCATGTCTCTCTTTTTTCACACTTGTATCATGATTCTAATCACTGTTAATGGTTTCTTGGGAGTTTTATATTTATAAGAAGCATATCTTGCCAAGTAAAGCAATAAGCACTCTTTTGCCAGCATGTCCCTCATACTCATTTCAGTGTATTTTTAAGTTTAGAAGTATGAACTAAAAAAACGTGCTTGCTTGCATTTTGATGTGTATATTTAAGGACAACAAATGCTCAGTTTGCCCAGAGAATTCTAGAGAATTCATATCTTCTGTATGTGAACAATACAGTGGCTGGCAAAACATGCCTTTTACTGTTACAGCACTTGTGAACAAAAGAGACACATTCAGCGTAGGCTTTCTTCTGTGCATCACCTTTATGGCAGCTGTCCATCCTTATCCTAAATTCAGAAGTTGCTCCATGGATAGGCCATGGAAAATCAAGAGTTGCTCCATGGAAAACTTTGGATTTGCACATCTGCTTAATTGTAATGCATGTGTCATTTGAATCAGACCTTGATTAATCACAATGAAAAGTGAAAACTGCCTAAGACAAAGTATATTTTTTTTTCATCTAGTCTTTAAAAGGATTGATATTTCAAGCTTAACTGCATCACAGAGGACACAGTTGCACTAGGGGTGATTTTGTACATCATGTGGAGCTAGAAACAACGCATGTCTTCAAGAATATTCCTGTTTGTTTTTGGGGTTTTTTAAAAGCCCACATAAGGATAAAACACTTGGTCATTGTGCAGTATTGTCAATTATTTTTAGGGGACTTTGATGGTTGTGACACATTGGATCAAACCTGCACACATGACCGGCGGTCGTCTAAAGCCCTGTCCCCCATTTATGAGATGGACCTGGGAGAAGCCATCGAACACAGCATGGATGCTGAAAGAGGCAATGATCTCCATCAGGAGGAGTCACATGGATGTGAGGCCGAGGATGTTAAAGATGAAGTAAACGGCGAAGACAGTAAGTTTGCTGAAAAAGACTGGAGTCTGCTGCGACAGCTGCTGTCTGACCAAGAATCCAATCTGGGCATCATAAACTCAGTCCCAGAGGATTTAAACCTTGCACAGTATCTGATCAAGCAGACGCTGTCCTTGTCTCGAGACTGTTTGAATGAACAGGACTACTTGTATCACGAAAAGGACACATTTAAGCGCTGGGCCGAGCTTATTTCTCCATTGGAGGACTCCACCACCAGCATCACTGTGACCAGCTTCTCTCCTGAGGACGCTGCATCTCCACAGGGCGAGTGGACCATCGTAGAGTTGGAGACACATCACTGATGGCCTCCTGGATTGGAATACAGCCAATGCTTTAATAGGACTCTTTGGATTCTTTCTTCCATTCTGTGCTTATTTATTTTGGAGAGAAAGACCGATCAGTTGAAGCCCAAGTTGGGCGAAGTCACATGTCATTTTGTTCTCATCATACAGGTACTATAAAAGGACTGGAACAATGACCTCTGTGCAGTTGTTTTGCATGTGGGCAGTTTTCTAAGCTCTATTGTTTACTTTGATGGGTGTTGCTTGAATCTTTGTAGAATACCAAAAATGCATTTTCTTGTTGCTCTTTTTATCTCTGAATGACGACGCTTCTAAAACGTTTTGAACAGAGTGTAGAGAATAAGTTGTTCTGGTTTACATTCATCTATGTATTTAAGAAAATAAAAGCTGTGTTTTGAGTTTTGCTGTCTTTTTATTTTTTAATTAATTAGAAAGGTTGTAGCAGGCCAAGGTTTATTTTAGGCAGCAAAGTTTAAAAATTCAATATAACTAATATTATTGAAGCAATTGCGGTTAAAATGTAGTATTTAAGGCGTTAACATTTATGGACCCTGCTGAAAAAAAACAGCAGCTGGTTAGGTATGTTTTGATGCTGGGATGGTGGTTTAAGCTGGTTTATGCTGGTAAACCAGCAAAGGACCAGCATAAACCAGCATCAAAACATACCTAACCAGCATAGCATATACTAGGGGACTGACCACATTCACTTCCATTCTAGATGCCTCTCTGTAACTGTGATTTTTATTTTAAGGATAGCTAGATAGATAGACAGATCTTTTTATGGTTAAAGGCCTATGTATTTCTGTATATTCTGAACCGTTAAATGAGAACGCTGTAGACTTTTAGGACAGAAGAAAGGTTGCCCATGCTATAAATTACTCTCCAGTCCTAAGGCTGACAAGAAGCACTGAAGGGAAAATTATTCATCTGTGTCCTTGCAAAGTAAAAGTACAGTGTCTTGAGAAGAATAATTAAGGGCACACACAATGCAGAGCTGAGCAGGCCAGCAGTTCGTCCTCAAAACCCTGCTTCTCTGGGAAGACTACAACAAAATTATAAGGTTTTCCAGATCAACAGCTTTGTCTACATAATCCTTGAAATGAGTGTGGGAAACTGTGCAGTTCTTATTTACTTCATTTGTAACATCATGAGGTGCCAGACCACGTCAGCTAAAAATCTGGGCCGGGTGACAATAAACAAAGCATCAAACAGGATCTGCCACTATACAGCTAATTACTCACAACATAATCAGGTCAGCGTGACAAGGAGAGTAAGACTTGCTGGAATGTCCCCTACCGAATTTGTGTTAATGTACTTTTGTTAGGATGTGCACGAACTTGCTTCTAAGCCAAACAAGAAACTGAAACCTGGACCGGACACCGTTCGACAAGACGATACCTGTTCAAATGAGGTCTAAATCTAGCATTCTTATCCATTTCAATAGCACTTTTTCCACTGACCAAAAATATCTCCCACAAAAAATTCAGTGTAATGTTTATTTTACACTTAAGGTTAAAATGAATCTGCGGTTTGCTCGTGGTGGCCTTTCCTTATATTTGTCTCCACCTAGTGGAGAGATTTACTCCTCACAGTTAAAGAGGAAAACCACAAGGATGACGGACTATCACAAACAATTTAGCAAGAATGCTCAGACTATAAACTGGTTATGGAAAAAATCCATGTGCTTAACCAAAATGGAGTGTAATGACTCATAATGTTATGTTGAGAGATCCACTGAGATTTCCACATGTATTTTTGCTTTTTGCCTTTATCCACAATGGCAAAAATGCCCTTCTTATCAGTGATTATGAATGGAATAATTTACAATGTGTGGGTTTCAGTATAAACTGCTGGAATATTGTACTACTTATTAGATGCAATTAGAAACAATCCATTAGCTTTCTATCTATTACTTTCTGTTGGAAAAACTCTCTATTTAGCTAATAACAACACCTCTCTAATATTACCAGGAGATTCTGTAGATCACATTAACAAACGTAACCAGGAGTAACTGAGCAGTCTGTTAGTACAAGTTACATAATCTTCGGCTAATCTGTTCTCGCGTAAAACTAAGCAATCCTCTTCAGGACTGTGACACCCGCTGCCAATTTAGCTAAACTCATTTGGCTTTTTAATTGCAAGTGAAGTTTCTGGACTCCACGTTATTTTGCTGTCAGGAGGAATTTGAGTCTGAAGCAGAAGGACTGAAGGTCAGGCCCGCAGCAGCTGCAGTCCAGAGCTGCAAAGCTGACATCCTTATTTATTCCTCATTTCCTGCGAGAGAAGCAACCACACAAAGTCCTTCATAAAGTTTCCAAATGCTAAAATAATAAACCAGCCCATAAATCCTCTCAGAGAATTTCAGATGCTGAGAAATTAAGTGTGTGGGATGCAATGTAGAAATTATTGAACACATGACAATTCGAATGGTCAGTAGCAGACTCCAAGATGATTTGTTTCGTTTTTTTTTCTGTGGGTTTACATAATCTCAAAACATTTCGCTTTGTAAGTCTGTTTTGACAAACCTAATATAACAAGATGATCAAAGTAAATAAAAGCAGCTTTTTACAAGGAAGCACAAGCCTGAGGCCCTGAGTCAAAATTAGCCTTTTTTGTTATCAGTAGATCTCATTTGTGATGTTATAATGCTCCCAGTGTTCAGCTAAAGAGTCAAGTGTGGGTTCCGTGGGTGTAATGAAATGAATAGAAATGTTTTGTTAGTTAACTCTCTCATCATTTTGTTAGTTTGTGAATAACAATATTAAAAGTAGGTTATTTTATGGAAATTATTATATTTGATCATATTATATGTGGTTCTTCGACTATTCATAAATGTTTAAATTATTTAAAATGAATATTTGATAAGTAATATATTTGTGTGATCATGTTAGTTAAATAATTAGCAAATATTTAATTGCAATAATCTATTTATTTGTATAAAATAAATCAAATAAATGAGATCACACACACATGAAACCACACTGTCGAAATTTTAAAACAGAAATGTCAAATGTCTACTTACGATACTATTTTAGTACTAAATATTACAATATTTATTCTTATTTTTAATTAGGTTTAATTTAAGTATTTTAATTTAGGTCATTTTGATATTTGCTTTTTTTCTGTTTTATTTTATATTTCTGTATAGCTTTGATTGAGATTTATAAATGCTCCATTTAAATTTTATTTAATTTTTTTATTCCAATCACCACAAATTAAATGCAGTTAGTCAACAATAACAAAGCTGTCTAACTGTCACCACAGTAAGTAAATATAACCTTCATGTTCACGTTACCGAGCTCAATAATCTGATCCATGAATCATACTTATTAAACTGCGTTATTCATCAGCCACCTGCATACTTAAGCCTATAAGTGATGATGCTGTCCCAGATATCGAAGTCTTGTGCCAGCATGTGAGAAGGACACCCATCCTCTGTCTCCTGCTGACCGTGCATGCTTCCAACAAGGTGTTCGTGACTCATCACAAGACTGACTACACTGTCCTCAATAAGAGATCGAACAAGAAAGGAAATGCTCCTGACAGAGCTGGGGCTTCTTTCATAAACAGCCTGTGGTGAAGACGTTTATTTTTATTCCTATATTGAAGAGTTGCAGTGCTCTGTGCCGTGTTGCCCTCAGGCAGACGAGAGACAGTCTTAAAGTGTGTTTTTATGTGTGTTTAGATCTCCATAAGCCATGTGAGAGACACACCTGCACTGTGGATTATTTAGGATTAGTGTAAAAATCACATTTAACAGGAACGTCTAGATATTAACGAAACTCTTTTTAATGTTGAGTTACCCAGAATGCATGGCTGCTTGTCCATTAGTGTGTGGCGAAGTGTAAAGGGCCGTGTTGCTGAAGGCTGTGAATCAGGCTGGTCTCATGACTGCCATAACTCTCTGTTCACTCTTTGTTTGTTTGCCTGCAGGCTGAGTTTGCTCTCGATAACCAGTATAAAAGACCACCATCTTCTTCTTTCTAGCAGAGAGATTATAGAACTGCTTTGGTCGATACAGAATAGTTTAGATGAAATGAAGGACAGGGGAAATGGGCAAGCTTTAGGGGAATAAACACAATGGGAGACTGTTACATGAAACAGAATGACAAGGTAGTGTTTGGTTGAGCGTGATAGATTTGTCTGTTTTGTAATACAGTGTTTTGTTTAAAGCAGCAGTTAAATCAGGGTTGGACAATCAAAGTTCAGTTTTAAGCTGTCTGGAGCCGTCTGCTTTCTGCCGTCAAGTGTTTGACCGTGTGCTTTTGAGAAGATGAGTAAGAAAGAGTTGAGTGAGAGAGAACGAGAACGGCTGCTCATCCGCAGGGCCAGCGGAGCCAACGCCTCTCAGCTGGCTCATATGGAGAAGATGCTACAAGAAACCAAAGGCCTGCTGGAGAAGAAGACAGAGACGGAATCAGAAAGCAAATCCTGTGGCGACACTATGGGTCTGTATCTGAATCTGCATTACTAAGTCACAATATTAATCTGTATTTTACTTATACTTGTTTTACAGTAAAAAAATAGATATAAAAAATAAATAAATAATCTATACATACATTTGGTAACCAAAATGACAATATAACCTAATTATGAAATTATATATATAATATTTACTTATTTATTATTTTTTATTATTATATTTATTTACATTTATTTATTTATTTTTCAGTGAACTTTAACAAATATGACTTGTTTACAAAAAATATATCTGCTATTATTATATCTATATTATATCTATAATTAAGCTTATTGTTCTCGGTCAATTCTTCATTTTAAACATAAAATTGCAGTGTTTTGAACATTTTGTCTATTGTTTATTGTCTGTGTTTACAAAAACACAACTGTGTAATAAATTCAAAACCTTCTTTACAAGACATACTGTTCTTGCCCAAATGAACTATTTCTCATAAAGCCTTTTAAAAAACTGTTAAAAAAACAAAAATATAACTGAGTAATGAATTCAAAACATCTAAGATGATTGTTTTACTTATGTAAATTTCTAATGGATCTCTATAGTGGGGGAAATATAGGTTCTTTTAAGTTTTAAAATATTCTTCTTTATTTATTTCAGTTTACTTTAAATGGTCCACTGAAGTTCTTAGATACTAGTACTTGAAATGTTGAACATAACAGAGACATTATATGATTATTACAATAAATGTCTTGCGTGCTGTACCTTTAAATACAAAAAGTCGTTATGTCCTTTTAAAGGTATTTATACAGGCTATAAAAGCTATATTTCATGGTTTTGTGACAAATGTTGACAAATGAGTGTTTATGAATGAAGAATGAACGTTCAGAGTCATTGTCTGTATGCTGTGGTCCTAGTGTCTGATCTGGAGCAGAAGGTCCAGCGCAGCAAGCGAGACCGTCGTAACTCGCTTCACCGCACACAGCTGCTGGAGAGCCAGATGAAGACGGTCCGCGGTGAGCTCGTGGGCACGCTCGACCACCTGCAGGAGCTGCGCAACATCCTGAGACGCTCGCAGCAGAACGCAGAACAGCGAGAAGCAGCCATGCAGAAACTGGCCGCGGGGTTGAGGTGAGACGCCACCCGGCTTCCCGCAGTTCACGTGTTACCAAGTCCATCAATTTAATCGCAAAGACTTTAAAAGCACTGTATATCTTGACTGCACTCCCAGAATGATGTCATTTTTCACATTTGATGTCGCAGTATCCGTTTTAAATGATTAAAGCATGCCACCGTTGTTTGAAAGGTTGTTTGTACCGTTGTTTGTACCCTTCAAAAATAGAAGCAGTTCTCTTGATTCTCATTTTGGTTGATGTTTATGGTGCCATCCTGTTTTTATTTATTTTTTTGTTGTAAGCGTAATGCAGCCTCAAACCGTAAGTATGCAAACATCCATTGAGAGCTTTGTTAACTTGTGAAATAAATTTCACGCCCTGTCATATCTGACACATTTTATTGTGTAAATTTATTTGTTTATTGGATTTGTTTTGTAAGAGCACAGACGTGCAATGTCCTGTAGCTCTGAGTTGTTTCATATATAATATCTGCAAGCTCCAACATTTCATTATATGGATGCTTTATTTTCCTGTGTTCATAGTTTTAGCTGCTTTTGGTATTTAATGTAACTGTTTAACATTAATATTATAATGCAGGTGAACTTTGAAGGGTGTGTGTGTCTGGGCACATTTTGTTCATTAAAATATTGATATGTCCTCCAGGTTGTACTTTATGAAAAGACAACAGAAATATTATATCCATTTCAGTTGTGGATTTCCTCTCCATATCCCACAGATCACTTTTCCATGTTGCTTTCGGCAGCTTTAGTATAAGATTCAATTCTAAATCTTGCTTTTCAGATCCTCTGCTTTGAGTGAAGTTCTTTCATACTTCGCGTCCTTAAGCCACCCTAGCGAGGTATAACACCACCACTAGGTCCTCGCTTCAACTTATGCTGTGTTTTACCCCTATAAAATATGTTTAACGTCTACTTTAATTATGAAGGTACCAGTCATTACTTCACTACAGTGGCAAGATACAAAAAACTGTCACTGGGGCTGTATTACAGGTAGATATTTTGCCAATATGTATCTAAAAAAAAGGGTACAAAAGTTGCTTTTGCATACATCCACACCACAAGGTGTCAGTATGCATTAAAACATATTTCTCAGGGTAACATAAACAAAAAGAGTTTAAGCCATACACAGATCAATATGACCTTTAACATTTCCTATACATACTAAAAATACATTTACAGAGCTCAAAAAAAATGTGGCCACACATTTGCAATAGTGGCTATGTTTTATTAACTAATTTCCTTTTTTTATTTAAATATTGGCCACGTACAGTACATGTTATTTAAAATGAGAGAACAAATTCTTCATTTGTTAAACTACATAATTCATAAAAAGATTTTAAATACAGTGTAATATTCGAACATAAAAATATGACGTGTCTACATTTATGTTGCATGTTTAAAAATTATTTTTCAATAAAAATATCTAAGCATTCTCAAAATGTATAATCTTAAAATTGTACTTGTTTTTAGAGAAATCATCAAAACTATTGTTCTTTATTGTTTTAATTATTGTTACCCAAGTTTTTTTTTGTTTAAATAACTTCAGTGTTTTAAATACATTAAAATTAGTTTACGCTTAAGACAATTTCTCAATGAGACTAAACAGTTCTAATTTATTTATTTAGTCTTTTAATTGTTGAAAAGTTGCATGTGATTTGTGCTCAGATGGGCTCAAACTTTCAAGGTCACGTAGAGGGCAATAAGAACACTGGACTGGTGAATCCAAACTACTATGATCATCTGGGCTACATAAATCTTGAATGAATCTTTAGTAAAGTTTCTTCCCTCTGGCAGGATATTATGAATCTTAGAATATCAACGTATCTGTTGGCTAACAAGCATGAGTACAGAACTCGTGTGCAGATGGCCTGTGAGTGAATTTCATCAAATATATTCTTAATGTGTACTAAAATCCTAGGTGCTTTAGTCAAACTAAACTCTCTAATTACATTGTAAAACCACTCAGGGCATTGCTCAGAGAATGGAAAGTTACAGTACTGGCATCTCTAATACCTGGATGGGTATATTACATGTAACTTGGATCGTTCTGAGGTAGCGGTTTTACAAAGATAAACATAAACATTTGTTTATGTATTTATTCATTCATTCATTTTTACCATGCGAGAATTGCTATTTACCTCAGTCCAAAGTTAAAAATCAGGGCCTTGCTGTTGTTCTCATTGCATATATTTATGTTGGCCAGCAGGGCGGCAGTGTTCAGTTTGACCTTGTCCACTGAAGTCAAGGAGGTTTCTCATCCATTATCATTCCCAGCTTACAGTTTCTAAGAATTCTTTGATTCTCACACTAATTATTCTTACTCTCATAGACTATTTTCCTCTTACTGCTACACCTTGGCTTATCTGTTAGATTTGCATTGTGGCATATTATCTCAAATTGTCTCATATTTTAGAATTTGCTTATCATTAAGAATTATCATTAAGGTTTGTCTGATATTAAAGTTCTGATATTTAACGTTTGTTAGAATTTGTTCTGTTCCATTTGCAAATCTAACTTTATGCATTTAACCTAACTTCAAAAAATGGGTTTGATTTTTGTAATTATTTTGAAATAATAAAACATTGCACTCATAATGTTCTCCGTAACATTTTGTATGGTCGTCATAGTCTCAATAATATTAAGAGTACTTGTTTTTGCCTGCGGTCTTGCCATCTGGATTAAGATCAGGAATTTAATGTATTGCAGATAAGGGGGAAAATGTGTAAATGACCTTGTCTTCCGGCGTTAAGAGAATGAGATTATACATTATTATTATACATTCAAACATGCAAACAACGAAGGAATGAGAGAAACAAGAAATCTAGACTGCTCAGAACCACCTCTTCACTCATGCAAAACCTCAATGCACTATCAGCAGTGCCAGACACCGTTATTCATGCCGATACATGTTGAAAAATCATGCAGGAAACATGCAAGACATTTACTCGTTGTGAAAGACTGCATTTTTAGAGGAGGAGAACACTAAAGTATATCTGATATGCAACGTCACAGCACACACATATGGGATGTTTTGTTTATTCTTTTGCATATTTAATGTGGCTCTAAAGAGCATAGTGTGTGCTCTATTTTGTAGCTTATAACATCTTGTGTATTCTATGGAAACTATCCATACTATGGAATATACATATGTTATTCAAAAATTTTCTTAGCTAACTTCACCTGTGTCTTGCTTAATACATCCACTATAATAACCTCGGGCCTGTTAGATATCATTACAAGGAAGCATTATTATTTGTTTTCAAATGCCACTTGGTTTAGTTTTTGAATGTAATGCGATGATGTTATACATAAGTGGGGGCTTAAGTGTTCAAATGCTATTTGGGGCCAGTATATGAGCATGTTTGTCGTTGTCGTTTTGTAATTTCTACTTCGAGTCAGGACACAGAATGACTGCTGTGTGGTCATTTCTAAATGCCCAAGACAACTCTAAATTTTAGACCCAGGAATTTTGGTTATGTGACTTCATATGATCACAATCACTCTATTGTTGCATGTTGTCTTGAAATTAGACACACAATTGTTCCCAAGCAGAAAAAGAGATTTCGTGCTCTCCTAGGAGCACAGGACTTGTGTCTTTTAGATTAGCATCAAAACAAACCACATAATCTGTCATATGAGCATTCTTCTCCCACCCTGTTTTGATAACTGTTTACATTAAGTTAGTATGGTTTGCTTTGTAGTAAACAAACTACATTGTACTAGTTATTCACAGATATCTTATCAACGAGGTTAGTAAGTAATCCTGAAATCAATTAAAATTTAGTGTTTTCATTTTCTAGTCCTACACTACAAAGAAATCCGTAAAATTTATGGTAAAAAAAACGGCAGCTGTGGTTGCCAGAATAAAATAAAACTGTGAAAAATACGGTATCAGTATTTTTGGTTTTACAGTTTTATTTTTACAGTTAAATACCGTAATTTCTAATAAGAAACCATAATAATTTATATAATGTTAATACACCAACCTATTAAAGTAATGAAATCAGTTTTGTACCTTTGAAATAAACTGATAACTACCAAATGCAGGTGGTGATGAGAAAGTCACATGATGAACTAAAGCTCGTCACAAGTAGCTTTTTAATAGTAACGCATATAGAAGGTGCTCAGTGTGATTCACACAAACACTAAACACCATCGTGGTAAGAATTATTAAACTGAAATGTGCAATAAACATTAATTTAACGACATTATGTGTAACATACAACCTAATAAACATACAAAAAAACTAAGAAACATAGTTATTTAAAAAAAACAAAAAAACATCAAATTCAAACAAAAGTTTTAATGCAATGCAGGGAATTCTGAGAATGTCAGTTTACTGTTTTTCCCCTGTAAATTTAACAGGAATTTACCATTAACCATTTAACAGGTTTTTACTGTAGCATTTTCACAGTTTTTTACAGTTAAATTCACAGCCAATTTTTACAGTGTAGCTGATTGAAGCACATTATGTTTGCACGTCTGAATGGCAGTCGTGTGAGTGAGACGTGGCATAGCATTATGAAATCTGGTGGCATCAGTACGGCTGTACCGTAAGATCCCAAAAATCAGCAACAGGAAATGAAAGCGCGGGAGCATCTGTTGGCCATTCCACACACGTGTTGCTCCCAAATCTCTTTGAGTTCAACGTTCACAAGGACACAGAGAAGTTTATGGAACAAGGAACAAATGTACAGGTAATAGCCACTAGTGGGTCAGTTGGACTGATATTCGAGTATTTTTTTTTATTTTGTGGATAATGTAACAATTAAATCCATCAGTGCAGTGGCAGTATGCAATCATTTTTATTTTTTGGAATGCTGTGAGGTTTGGAAAGGGGAACCAGAGTAAATTTCCACTGGCGCAGGAACAAATCTAGAGCTGCAGAGAGAATAAAGGGTTTCTTCGGGGATTCACATCCAATCCTTCCGAAAGCTTTAATGAAATGGGACATTTAGTCAGGTCACAGGCCAGTTTGGGATATAACAACCTCTAACTGGTACATCTACCATGATTTTAAATGATTTTGGAATTGTTAGATAAGCGTATAGTGCAGGATTCCTCCACATTCCTGATGGCACACTCTGCTCACACTCCTCCGGTCTGCCGACAATAGCGTTATATCCCTGTCTTTTGTTGAGCGTGAGCGCTAAAGCACAGTTTTGAATTTGTGAATATGTGCGTGAAAGGGGTTTGTTTAAGTTTCGACTACTGAAGTGTGTTACTGACCGCTTCATAAGGTGTGTGTGTGTCTGCGAGTGTATGTATACACATGTGGGCAGGTATGTATGTCTGTGTGTGTGAGATTGTGTATTAAGGGTGTGTGTGTTTAAAAAGCAGACAATGGCAGAAAATGCTGAGGTTGCGAAGAGGGGTTTAGGGATTCTGCAGCCCTCCACCAGTTATGAGAGGCTCCACACAGGTGCACTCAGTCCTCTGGCAAACAGACGTGTGACAAATATAGACAGCTAGTGATTTAAAAAACTAAAAGCAATAAACTAAAAACTAGTAAAACTGCAAAGAAATGGCTTGTTTTGTGCATTATGTATATTCCTATCATTGTATTTGTTATGAAAAAGCTCCAAAATTAGTTGGTTTACTCCAAAATTCACGTCGTTCCGAACCTGTAAGACCTTCATTCAGAACACAAATTAAGAGATTTTTAATAAAATTGGAGAGCTATCTGACCCTCCATAGACAGCAACACAACTGAATTGTTTCCATGTCCAGAAACATAGTAAATGGGTAAAACAGTCCATGTGACATCAGTAGATCAGAAGTTGAGCTACTGATGTCACATCCTATTTTACAGAAGTGCAACATAATAAAGAGTGCAGTTATACCTGCAGGTTTACTTTTATACATGCAGCAGCTGTGTTTACACCCTCTATTGTTGTCATTGGAAACATTTGTTTGTGCCTGTGGTTAGAGTAAAGACTTTGTATCATGGCAGTGCCAGCATCAAGATGCATTTGTCGTAGCTTCCTTAAACAGGAAGTTACAAGGGTATGTCTAAAACCGGTCTTGATGCACATTCATTACTTCAGAGATGTGGTTTCATTTTGCGTTTCCCCATACTCAAACTAGGCAGCAATGTGTTTCAGCACTAAAACATTAAGACGTAAAGTGTGTTTTTGTATTAAATAGTACATTTTTAAACTTTTGTAATCTAAACAAAGACTCAACTACATATAAAACCACTTACTTATAGTTTGAGCTGCTTTTACATGAGGACGGTTCCATCACTTGCTCAGGATCCTCAGCAACGAATGGGTTTCAAACAGTTTTTCACCTGTAAATGGTGCTAGATTTGTGTATATTTCTCGTCTGATTCAGAAGAGACTGCTTTTTCACTGGAAAAAGTAATGTTTTAGATAGAGGACTCCTGTTATCCAGAAGCAACAGTCTGAAGTCAACCCTTAAAAGTCTTAATGATGGAATGTTTATTACAAGCATGCAGCTTTTTGCATTACAAGGTGTCAATCAGTGTCAATTACTTTGAATTATTGTGATTGTTTTAGAATATTTCTTGTTTTGGCAACAATTGCAGAAGTATCCTTTGACAAATTGCATAAACTAGTGCTTGGAGTGCTCCAAATGTGCTCACAGATTTATTCAAACGTCTGTTTTATGCATAACAGAGAGCCCAAGTTAATGCAATGGAAAACAGCCATAGAAAGTTGAGGAAACACCACTATGAGGCTAAGTTTAGCACATATAGAGCCTGTGACTCTGAGTCACTCTGACTCACTCACTCCACTCCTCCTCACTGTTATTCTCTCATTTCACAGTTCTCATGTGTTAAATCCACAGGCCTTGTTCTGAGCAAATCTTTAACCAGATTGTGTCTTAAGAGTTGCACCAATGATTTATTTACCCCTCACTTTATGAAATCCTGCTTGGTAGCTTTTTAAACCCTACGGCATATTCAAATAAAGCGGTGCGCTCAGGGCATTACATGACGGATCTGATGAAAATATTTAATAGAAAGCTTGGACCTTCCTAAAGCTGGCGTCTTGCTGGAATATTCTCCAGAATATTACAGTAAATCTTAGAGTGTTGTGTTGCCAAAGGTTTTCTTCCAGCGGCTGTGAGGCAGATTCTCATGTCTGCAGGTGTAGCAGAGCTCAGCGAAAGCCTTGAGATTGTAATGACATTGGAGAGCAATGAGGGCTGGGTGGAGCAGTGTAGATCAGGGAAGGGTGGCACGAGTAGTCAGAGAGCGTTATGACTGACATGGAGAAGAGCGACTTGTTAGCTTTACCGTGAATCGAATGTGCATGAAGCATAAACAGACAGACCTGACTGAGGCTGTAATTATACGAAAGGTGTGGTCTCACCTTCACAGAGGACAGAATGCCACCTCACTGGAAATGTGAGCTCAGTCAGCACAACATTAAATGTGGGAACAATGCTTTAGACCAACTGCTAAAATTATTTTAAATGATACTGTACAATGAATGCATAAAACACATTATGTTAATAAATCAAAAGAAAACAGAAGTGGTGAACACCTTTCTTTGTCCTTTGCATGCACTAAAACGTTTGTCATTTGTTACTTCCTCAGTCTTTGAGACATTTATTATTCTGCACCTTTGATTTCATTATAATATAGTATATACACTCATTGTATAGTATATATTTATATTAATATGATATATATATGTTTTTGTGTGTGTGTGTGTGTGTGTGTGTGTGTATAAATATACACATGTAGGTGTGTGTAGTTTAAACATAATGCACACATACAATTATTATGTTCAGAAAACTTTTATTTTGGACACAATTAATCACAATTAATCATTGCCCAGCACTAATTATACTTGTTTACATCATAAAATAGTATTTATTAAATGTAAAAACAAATAACAAACTATGTAAGTGATCAGCCATAGCAGCTACAGCTGTTTTGTTGTTGTTGTTTACTGCTGCACCCACAAAATAGTTTTTATAATGCGTTTCTTTGTAGTAATGTTGTGCTGGTCCATGTCTGTACAAGAAGAAAGAATAAGGAGGTCTCCTGGTTTATGGTGTGATTTGGTTTGGTTTGGGGGAGTGGAATTATTTTGTGCCATAAAGTTGCATAATGTGGTTTAGAGATCAGCCTCGGGGGGAAGAGAAACAGAGAGAGTCATTGGCTGAGGACCTCGCATCTGCCTCCCCTGAAAACACGCAGATCATTTAAAGTCTGCTCGCATCTGTTAAATCCTGCATGTGAAACTGAGTCTGGACTAAACCAGGAGCAGCTTCTCAAACCAGATTTGTCTTTATCGCCTTCTGTGCATTTCTTAGACCGGGTAGGTAAGAAAACTGAACTTTACTTCTAGTCTCATACTTCATTGAGTCTCCGAAAGAGAGTGCAGGAACACTGCTTTTATAACTCCGGGCTATCCCTTTATATCTGTTACTTTCTGGCGATATTTATTCTGGCATGCTCGAGGTAGCGGATTTTATTTCTTTGTCTGCATTTAATGGACTATCCAGTTATGACGGAAAATGAAGAACAGGAAATAACAGTTTCATTACAGATGTAGTCGTGGAGTTTAGCTGCAGACCGCTTTTATACTGTTGCAAGCTTTTTATCTATGTTTACAAACATTGCTATTATTTTTGTGCTTTGCAGACTTTCGTGATCATTTGCACTTTTTGAGCGTAACGGAAAAATAGGCGTTTAATTGATCAGAGAAATGATCTGAGGAAAAATCTAAAACATTTTGTACGCTGTATGTGCATATGGACTTGTATTTGTTTTATATAACTAAAAAATATCAAAGGTTTTTATTGAACCGATTTGTTTCTTTAAAATCCCGGTTAAACTTCAGTATGTGGGCGTGGTTCATTCAGACACGGACGTGAAGCCCTTACACGAATTACCATGGTAACCATTCTTTGCATTAAGTTATCTTATATTTAGGCATAAATTACAATTTTAAGGATTTGAGGTTTATCTAATTAATTTTTATAATGCTTCAGAAGATGCAGCTAGTTTATAATTGCAGGGTGTAGGGTAATGTTTACACCAATTTGATTTAAGTTAATTTTGAGTTATTTTTTTTCCAGTGCTTAAGAGTGGAATTAGATAGACAGTTAAATAAAAGTCATCTAGCTATGTATTGTGTTGCGTGGCTGATGATTGCATTCAAAATCGATGAATGTTTCTGTTATCTTTTATAGTAAATCTCACTGTGAGGTATTTCTTCTAAACTATGAATCTGTAAACAGCAGATCTCATGTACAGGCAAAGTGTTTTCTTTGCATAAAACTTTCCCATGTTAAACTCAAAGGAACAGGCATGCATGTCTGCCCACAGCTGTAATCATGCAGCATGACTCATTTGTTGACATCCTTGCCAGGCTGGGCTGCACCCATCTTTTTCAACGGCCGAACAGCCATTTTTCTCCATGTGACTAGAAAATGCTAAATAAAATGCTCACTGATGAAGTGCAGATACAACAATGCAGGGAGCATATAAACAGTCTCATGTTGTCCTCTGAGAATGAATGCATCTGATGTTTCCTGCATTATTATCGTCTATGCAAATTTTTCACCATGTGCATCCACACATTTTCCTTATATTTAAATAAAATTGGATGTCACTTTGTTATAGTGTGTGTGTGTATATATATATATATATATATATATATATATATATATATATCTGTATTTCTTTATAACATCCGTTCTGCACCTGTTTTATCCCACTTAGTTTTCACCTTAAGACCATAAGGTATTGGAATCGTATGGATTTTCATAGTTCAGCCGCTGTGTTTTTGTGTGTTCCAGGAATCATGGTTTTCCACAAGGAGTTCCAGAATGCAGGCAAGCAGCCTGGTCTGCAGGTTTGGAGGATAGAGAAGATGGATCTGAAACCCGTCCCCAAACAACTCCAAGGAAACTTCTTCACTGGAGATGCCTATGTAGTCCTGTACACCACTCCTGCTCCATCCTACAATGTTCACATGTGGTTGGGTGGGTGAAAACAACTACATTTACAATTCAGTGGCCTTTCAAAGACGTGGCACTGTTTTTTTTTCTTGTCGGATATGTAGGCTAATACAAAACACACCTTGACAGTGTTTATTTTTTGTATTTGCATTACTCTGGGTGTGTCTGAACTGCAGGTAATGAGTGCTCTCAAGATGAAAGTGGTGCGGCTGCCATCTTTTCTACGCAACTGGACGATCATCTGGGTGGAGCACCAGTCCAGTACCGTGAGGTTCAGAACAACGAATCTGTCACTTTCCTGGGCTACTTTAAAACTGGAATTAAGTACCAGGTAATAATTCCCTAAAGAGAGCTGAATGAATTCAATACAGTTCTTTTTTTTTGTCAGATCTAACAAACTTATTGACATATTTGGTAATATGCTTTTCTGTCTGTCTTTTTTTTATTTGTATTATGTCAAAAATATGCTGTCAGAAGAATCACTATACATCACTTTTCAGTCATTTCTATATTTAAAGCCTCTTTGATTAAAAGGTAATTAGAGATAATAGGTAACATTTCAAAACTGGAGTATAAAAATCTGTAAAAGTTTGAGAATCTGTCACTGAAAGCCTATATTGGTAGAAAAATTAATGTTGGTTTGTCAGCATCAATTTATTTGGTGGCTACTGCCCTACTGAGTAGTAGGGAATGACAGTTATTATTCCATAAATAATAAATGTGTTTATGTGGAAGGGTGTGAAGAACCACATTCAAATCAACAGTGGAAACTTCCTGAATGATTTTAACTTGCAAATTTATAGTATATTGTTTCAGATGTAGTCTGAGATGATTTAAAAATAAGAATTAATCCAGTAGAACATCTCACATCTCACAGTGTTCCCTCTTAGATTAAGTGCTTTTTGCGTTTTACATTTTGATTTTGGCTTAATCCCCTCTGCAATTACTTTTTTTGCATCATCATGAGAAAATCGTTTAATTGTAACTTGAGAGCCACAAGACTTTTTGGTATATTTTGTTCTTTTACCCCTTACACAGAAAGGTGGTGTGGCCTCTGGATTCCAGCATGTGGTGACTAATGACATGAATGTGAAGCGTCTGCTTCACATTAAGGGGCGACGTGCCATTCGTGCAACAGAGGTTAATATGAATTGGACCAGCTTCAATCATGGAGACTGCTTCATCATTGATCTCGGCAAGGTCAGAAACACAGGGGCTGAAGTAATGAATGAAACTACCATGCTTTTGCAAAATCTAAAATTCACAGCCTCACAAATCATATTCTGATTTTTCTAGGACATCTACCAATGGTGTGGCAAAGACTGTAACCGTTTTGAGCGGTTGAAAGCCTCTGAGGTGGCTATTGGCATTCGTGATAATGAGAGGAATGGCCGTGCCACTCTGCAAATGATTGAGGATGATTCTGAGCCAGAGGCTGTCATTGCTGTAAGTCTTATCTCCTTCCACAAAACGAAATGATGGTGCAAGTTTAAACGTGCTGTGCAAAGAATGAACATGTCTTCGGTTGCAGTTAAGTGAAAGATTAAGTGAGGTGTTTATTTAATGAAACAAATAGAAGAGCAAAATAGTGAGACCAATAAATTGGGAGAACATCAGGCCACGGACACTCAGTTGCAAGAGTTGCAAGCAACAAAGAGAGAATCTCAGTCCATCTGGTTTTGATTTTTAGTACTTCTTGGTTAAGGTTTTGCATAATAGTCTTTTTAGTGTCCTGAGTTGACTGCTGCCATGGAGAAAACTAGTGGAAACTCTTATTGTATTTGTTTATTTTTAGGTTCTTGGCCCCAAGCCCAGCATCCCAGAAGGAAGCAGCGATGATGAGACGACTGACAAATCCAATCAGAAAAAGAGCTCACTCTACGTGGTACATTTATGTTTTATGCACAAACTAAGAGCCCTTAATTATGCTAATTGTGTTAATATGTGCATACATGTGTTTTTTATGGGTTAGGTGTCTGATGCTGCAGGCTCTATGAAGACAGCTCTGGTGGCCCAGAGCAGCCCTTTCAAGCAACAACAACTCGATCCCAGCGAGTGCTACATCCTAGACAATGGAGCAGACGGCAAGATCTTTGTTTGGAAAGGTATGGTCAAATTTTGTTTCGGTGTTTTTATATTAGGCTACAACAGTTTATTTTCATCTAAACCACTAGACACACAAAAACATTTTACTTTCTAAACGATCTGATTTTTTTAATGTTGTAGATTTAAGTAGCAAATGAGAATTCCTCAAATCTATGCATATATTTTGAGACAAAGGGTAAAATCGGCCTCAGATGTTGGGGCTGAAAGCGCACTGTAATTAACATGATAATTAATAGATGGCTGACTTTTCCATTTGTTGATACGACTTGGTTAAATTCAGATTGTAAATATCATATATTATGTTGGATGTCCGTATTAGATGTTTGGAATGAAACCTGTATAATATCAGCTATGTCAAAAACACATTTTAATGACAGTATATTTATTCAACCAAGATATTTTTTTTTTTCAAAATAAGTGATGTTGATTTCATCTGTTTTAAAAATTTAGGACCAAGCGCAAACACTGAAGAACGTAAGGCAGCCATGAAGGTAGCTGAGCAGTTTATCAAAGAAAAGAACTACCCCCAAAAAACACAGGTATCAGTCTTAGATCCAGGGTTTTAATGAGAGTAAGTCAAGTGAAAGCCAAATTCTAACCAGTTTAACTTTTTCTGACCAGATCCAGGTTATTCCAGCTGGAGCCGAGAACACACTGTTCAAGCAGTTCTTCAGTAACTGGAAGGATAAGGATCAAACCACAGGTCCTGGCCAGGCCTACAGCATTGGCCGCATTGCCAAAGTTTCACAGGTTCCTTTTGATGCCTCCAGTCTGCACTCCAACAAAACAATGGCTGCCCAGCATGGCATGGTGGATGATGGCTCTGGCAAGGTCCAGGTAAAGCTAATAACACCAAGGAACTTAGAACTGTTAAGTCTGGTCTGTAAGGAGTTGACTTTTTCAAGCCATGTGTGGCCTCAGCAACTGATAACAGGTTTTAGTTAGAAACATTTCTGCCAAATCTTGCATGCAGAAATGTTCATTGTCCATTGTCTACTAGCAATGTATGAAGCACAGCTCACATAGAAGTCATTTTCAAACTGAGAAGCTTTCTGGTGGTCAGCACAGCAAATTGTAATGACCGACTTAAACCCGTAACGGAATCTATGTGTAAATCTTTCGCACTCACAAGACAATTGTAAACTGTATCTTTGGTTAACATTGCTTTACATTTCATATAATTTGTTCTATAACACATTTTACACAGTTATGTGTCAAACATGATATTTGGTGACAAATGCTAAGTTGCTAAGAGCGAGTCTCCTGTGAACCAAACTCACAAGAACAACTGGCACATGCGACTTAGTAAGTTACTAATGTCGAATTTTAGGATTAATCCATTTGTTTATGTAAAAATTGTCCGTTTTTTACACTGCTGTAAAGAGTGATATTTTCAAGCCCACTGAGATGAATGCAGTCACATCAATATAAGTGTGTCTATCAAAAAACGTTCATATTCCCTGCTGCTATTTAACGTTAGCAGTGTTTTTTTTAAATGCCTATGTCTGTTTTTGATTAACGGTATACGTTTTTATATTGTCTATAATGTTTATTTATAACCATATAACCATAAGTCTATAAATAAGGTCTAAATATTGTTATTTGATGCTAATTGTTTAGCAAACAAGCTTGCTAGTGCTACGTTAAGGTAATTTTTAAATAATGTCCAAATATTTTTGATGTATACATCTGAGGAGAAAAAGAAAGGATGTGATGTTCAGGTAACTACAGTAATTATCAGAGTGGGAGGTAATGCCCTATGGGGGTGTTTACAACACAGACAAGGTTTGAGAAAAAAAGAAAATATTTTTTCCTAACTTATTCTCATGTCATATATAACTGTGACGTTCTGCAAAACAATAACCTAACCTTTTTCTTACTGGTGAAAATTAGACAGTCAAATCTGTTTTCTCTCAGGTACATTGCAGTGTAAGCTTCATAGTGAACATTACATGATCGTCAATGTGGTCCGATCAACAACAAAAATATACTGTATTTTGATTTCATATAGTGGTTATTTTAGGAAAATTCCAGGTATTTTGAGCAGTAAGATTCTCAAAAAATATGTGCTATATAAAATTAAGTAGCCTATATAAAATTGCTAAATAAATCTATCAGTACTTTTTACTTAAATACATAAAAAACTGAGTACTTTTGTACTTTCACTCGAGTAAAATTGAAAAAGGAGTACTTTTACTTTTACTGGACTTTCACTCAAGTACTTGATTTGTGTACTTCGTCCACCTCTGTTCATAAGTAAGGTATTAGCCTAGTAGTGGCTAATGCTACTGTAGCATTTATTTTATGTTAACTGCAAAGTCATAAATAAAGCTCTTTTCCAAAGATACATTTGAAACTATGACTGAACAGCTATAATAGCTAAAAAAAAAATCAATGAGGTTGTGTTTAACTACAATGGAAAACTTGTATGAAGTCTATTGCTCCGACTTCAACAGATATGGCGCGTAGAAGGTGGGGATAAAGTACCTGTGGACGCTTCCAGCTATGGGCAGTTCTATGGAGGAGACTGTTACCTGATTCTCTACACCTATCGCCAGGGAAGCAAAGAGCAACACATTATCTACACCTGGTAAGTCAAGACAGCCACAGGTTTCCATGGTGGAACATGTGCTAATTAACCACCCAACTAATCAATATTTACTCACTCAAGTCAATATTAATTGCCTAAGGTATTAATACCTAAATGTATTTATTTTTATATCAGGCAAGGACTGAAGTGTACACAAGATGAGCTGGCTGCCTCAGCGTTTCTAACAGTCAGGCTGGATGACTCCATGGGAGGTTCCCCTGTCCAGGTATTTCCAACGCAAGCCTAATTTCTTGAGTCAGGACAATTTCTATTCCATTGGAATAGACCAAAAAGTTTACATTTTATGTAAAAAGCATTTCCTTTTGTTTACTCATGCTTTTATATCTTATGTGATGCAGAGAAGAGCTTAGTTTGTAGGAAATAAAAAGATCTACCAGTTTAGAATCCACCGTTATGTCGCTCTGCAGGTACGTGTCACACAAGGCCAGGAACCGGCCCATTTGATGAGCCTGTTCAAGGGGAAACCCATGGTCATCCACATGGGTGGGACTTCACGTAAAGGTGGTCAAAGTCAGACTGGCAATACACGCCTTTTCAATATCCGCCAGAGCTCCACCCGTACAACACGCGCTGTGGAGGTCAGTGATGACGGCAGGCACATACACGGACACAGTCAGCAATGACCTCTCTGACTCTTTCTTTTCTTCTCAATCAGGTGGAACCGACTGCATCTAAACTGAATACTAACGATGTGTTTGTGCTGAAGAGCCCTGGTGGTCTGTTTCTGTGGAAAGGTGTGGCTGCTTCAGAGGAAGAAATGGCTGCTGCTAAACACATCTGCAGCTTCCTCGGAGGCAGTGTAACAGAAATTTCAGAGGGCAAAGAGCCAGGTGGGTGTCTGCCTTCTATAAATTGTTCAAACGTTGTAATTTGTACAGTTAAAAGGCATTCCTAAACTAATCACATTTCCTGTTCTTTTGAACTAACTGGTGATTTTTATCTGTATCTTAGCTGGATTTTGGACAGCTTTGGGTGGAAAGAAGGAGTATCAAACCTCTAAAAGTCTGCAGAATACTGTTAAACCTCCACGTCTCTTTGGCTGCTCCAACAAGACTGGACGTCTAATTGTTAGTTAACAAATGCACAACATTTAAATGCATTTGTTAGATCAATGCATACAATTTACTATTCCTCTCCTATTTCATTTCAGGCTGAGGAAGTGCCGGGAGATTTCACTCAGTCTGATTTGGCCACTGATGATGTCATGCTGCTGGACACCTGGGATCAGGTTAGCGTTCAAAGTACCAATAGTGACTTCTGGAATCGTGAAACAGAATTTTCAAACAAAAAAAATGCAGAATGAGAGTAGATTTGATCTTTATTATTATTTTAAAAAGTGGGTGTTATATACCAGAATGGAGAATGAATTTCAGTTATACAGTACTGTGCAAATGTCTTAGGCCACTGGTATTTTCACCAACATAAAAAAACAAACCAAACTTGGTTATTTCTCTTTTCTTTATCTTTTCTTCGTTATCTTTTGCAGTAACGAAATATCAGTTTACATTTCCAAACATTTTGTCATTAATTGTACTACTGCAGTGAGACTGCACAAGGACACAGTCTCATATTTTTTCACAGTAATGAAAATGAGGCTGAGGGATAGAAGTACAGTGTGTTCATTGATTGTACTGTTAACAACATTCTATATACTGTATATGTTATATCAACAGTCGTGAAAAAGATGGTATCTGTGTTCATCCATTACAGCCTTGTTATCATTCCTGTCTAGAATTAAATATAAATGTAACCTGACTTAAGTCTAATGTTAAACTTTTAAGGCCCGGTTTCACAGACAGGATTTGTCCTAATCCAGGATCATGCCGTAGTTCAATTAGGACATTTAAGTAATTTTGATAAACATGCGTTTGAAAAAAGCATTATTGGTGTGCATCTTCAGACAAAACAAATTCACTTAAAATCAGTCACTTCAAGTTTCTTTCAATTAAAACAACTCAGATTTACATTTAGTCTTAATTTAGGCTTAAGCCTTGTCTATGAAATCATTCTTAAATCTTTTTTTCTTCAGGTCTTCGTTTGGATTGGTAACGATGCCAACGAGGTGGAGCGGAATGGATCAGATAAAATAGGTAAGTTAAGATGCTGAAGCACTAACTACATCACTTGCATTTATACAATTAAGGTCCCTAAAAGCTAAATTCCCTCTAGAACAGTCCATATGTACCAATAATGGAAGATTACATTACATTACATTTAATGTAAAGTCTGATTAGTAATGTGCCTATTTCTGTACCGTTAGCCAAAGATTATGTGGATTCCGACCCCTCTGGTCGCCGTGGCACCCCGATCGTCACTGTAAAGCAAGGTTTTGAGCCCCCAACCTTCACTGGCTGGTTCCAGGCTTGGGACACGAAGATGTGGGAAACAGACCCACTGGATCGCATCCGTGGACGTTTCTAAAAGCACGCGCATTTAGACACGCAAACCATTATATACTTTTGCATAGCTTAAAAATTGTGTTTCATACATTAATGCTTTATAAAGGATGTAGGGATCACAGTATGCAATAATCTTGCATGTTAAGCCTCTATGACCTGTATTTTGCTACTATTAATGACGTTTTGCCTTGTTGATTCCTATATGTTGACTTGACTCTGCCTTTTCATGCAATTACATTCTTTTATATTTTCTTTTATATGTTTCATCATTTACAACTACACGGTCTTTATGATTTTTTTAAATGAATGTTTCAATAAAAAGGAAATGGAAAATGTTTTTTTAAACAATGTTTTTCATTTGTCTGTATTCGACAAGTTGGTGCTATTGGATTTTTAAAAACTACACATGTATGGATAACGCCTCGCAAATTTGCAAATTGAAATATCTGAGAGAATACATTGTAGTTGCTGAAAAAGATTTTAATGTATCTCTACAGTTATTCTGAATCCAGTAATAATAGTAATAAAAACCTTTTTAAAATACTGCTGAGTTATGTCTTTGTTGATGTGGGAACTCATTTCGAATTCTTTGAATTCACATCAGTGTATAGACCTTGCAGTCACAACGTTACGTATTGTTACCCACACATCTAGACTGCAGTGACACGTGGGTCATTCTGCTGAGTCTTTATACTGTGGATTAGCAGGTGTTTTAGCTCATCTCTCAAGCTCTTACTCATTCTGCCTCTTTATCTTCTTTCCAGTCCCCCTTAGCCTTCATTTACTTCTTTTCTTCGTCTCTCCGCATCATCAGAGTAAGCAGCCATGAATAAGAAGGCTGTACTGATCACTGGTTGTTCTTCTGGCATTGGATTGGCTTTAGCTGTTCGTCTTGCCAAGGATGAGAAAAAGAGGTTTATGGGTAAGTGCAAAGAATATCTATAGTCATATAACAGTGGTGCAGACCAAAAGCAATTGTAAAATGTTTGCTTTTTGTTGTTCTGCAAAATACTGTGCAGAATTATCGTAGATCTGTTTATCTTTGAAAGATGACATTTTCAGTTTATCAACAAAATGTCAAAAACCTGTATGGGATAGTTGTGAGACTAAACAGTGCTAAATGAATAGCTCTACATTCAAGTGAAACACGCAACACATTTTATACTCATAAGCATTTTAATGTATGCATATGTATTACTTTAGTATTTTATGCTCTTAATCATTTTCACCATCAAGTGACAGGTTTACATAGTCCCACCATCAGTGCTGTCAACACAGGCACATTAATTTGAAAAGGACTAATGTGCATATGATGACAGAAGGTATCGTGTAATATTCACAATTCAACAACTGTTAAAACTATGAACTGTGTGTGTGTGTGTGTGTGTGCAATTTAAATGTTCTTCTAGCCTTATAAACGGACTTAGCCTATATAAATTGCATGTAGAATTACTCCAAAGTAAGCAGCTGAGGAACACTAATCCATTTGTCAGTAAATAACGACTGTGTTCACAATCTGTTAGTACTTGGAAATGTTACCAGATTAGTTCAAATGAAAACTAGCCTATAGTAGCCTATAAAAAAAAGATATATATATATTTTTTTTTGAGTTTGGCACATGCCATGAGGAATCGTGTTAAATGAAAAACATGCAGGTTGTACTTACTGGGTTTCACATTAGAGACGTCTATGCGACGGCACACAGTATACAGTAACATGCACCAGAAGGGAAATAGCCTATGCACAAGTTTAAAGCTTTATACTGTATGCAACTGGACTGCTTTTACAAAAAATGCTGTTCAAATGTTTCTTCACGAGTAACTTGTGTATAGTCCTGTATAAACCTTGTAGGTTTTCTCAAAATAAGTGGATGAGTTGCTTTATTAGTCATTAAAGTCTCCTAAAGTCATCTGTTGGCTGAAATCACTTATAAAGCTGACTGGTTCAACTGAAAGTTAAGATAAATGTTTTGGCTTTGGCAGTGTATGCAACTATGAGGAATCTGGCTAAACGTGAAGCTCTGGAACAGGCAGCAGGTCGTACCTTGGGTCACACACTAGAGATCAAGCAGCTCGACGTGTGTGATGAGAATTCTATCAAAGCTTGTGTGGACAGCCTGCCCATGCGCAGAGTTGACATTCTCAGTAAGTGTTTCCTATGTGTTTCTTACATCAAAATGCAAATGCTGTGCTTTAACTATGTGGCCATAATATCTGTTTTTCCTGCCATGTGCAGAGTTGGACATAGTCGTAGCCCTTAACCGGATTATCTTAAGTCTAATCCCCATTTTTAACCCCTGGTAAAGAAACACTTAAGTTAAAGTGGGTTAGCACCGCTTTTTTTTTTTTACAGAGGGCTAGTTAGCAACGTATTTTTTTGATGTGAATGACACCCATGGCTACACTCAAAATAATTAACCCATTCTAAACCTTGTGTTAAAGAAATAAATTCTGAGTAGGCTATTTATAAGAGAGCATTTCGCACTGTAAATGTAACGTCTTCGTGTATCAGTGCTGATTGAATAAATGCAGAATCCTGGGGAATAGCTATAAATACAGTATAAAAACTGAACATCCCAGATTGATTTTAAACACAAGTAAAGTAAAGTATGAGTGAAACATAAAGCAAGATTTTATTTACCTGAGGTTTAAAATGACCTAGTGTGAGCCCTAATGTTGTAATAAGCCTATGGTGTATGGAAGTCCTGCTTTCAGTTAAAAGAGCTAGTCTGCTCGAGAACAGCCTGATTTATTTTTTGTGGTATGTCTCTAAGAAGATCCTCAGGAAATCAGAGATTCTGGTCTATGCAGAGAAGATGTTATAACAGAGTACAGTAGCTATATATTTGGCCATTAGAGTACATTCAGTTTCCTAGAAGACGTGAATCGCTTCAAGATTTCAACATTTCGCATTCAGCATTGCTCTACTCTAGCAATATTGTAACACATTGTTATTTAATTCCTTCCTGTTAATCTTTCTGGTAATTCACTTCTAATCTCTCTCAGAAAATATCATTACCCATGCAATTGCTGTATACAGGATGTGCTGTGAACTGTGCAGGAAAGTCCCAGCAGTTTATGAAATACGATGAATACAATACCAAATGCTTTTGCGGCTGTGGATAGGATAAAACTGCAAAAAATCTGGAATTTTGAGCTTATCTGTCTTCTGTGAAAGAGCAGTGTTGATACTACCCTTCTATTATATGTGTTTCAGTAAGTAATGCTGGAAAAGGAATCATTGGCCCCATTGAGTGTCAGACCATTGATGAGATGAAATCTGTCATGGACACTAACTTCTTTGGGCTTGTGCGAATCCTGAAGGAGATTCTGCCAGATATGAAGAAGAGAAAAAGTGGCCACATAGTGGTAATCAGCAGTGTAATAGGGATTCAGGGTGAGTTGTTAAAAATGGACAACAACCAGCTTTTATTAATGACTGATTTTCTTAAGCTGATACTTCCATTTGAGCTCTTTATACCAGAGGGTGAGAGTTCCTACTTAGGTACTTAAAAGATTAACAACATCCAATCAGGGTTTACCATCTCTAATCACTGTCATGTTCACTTACACAGGTATTTTGTTTAATGACATTTATGCTGCTTCCAAGTTTGCTGTTGAAGGGTTCTGTGAGAGTCTGGCAGTTCAAGCTCTGAGATTCAATCTGAAGTAAGTGAACACATTCATATGTAGAGGTCCAAACATTAAATGATTCCAAACACCCCACATTTGCTTTTATTCATTTGAACATGAGTCTAGACAGAGTGGACATGAACCAGATTGCCTCATCACATCTTACCCATGGTAGCTTTGTATGACTAGAACTGCTCAAATTTAAACAAATCTATAAGAGCTTAGTTTTTGTGTTCATGATAATAGATTGCAGCTGTAATTTCAGTTATATTTGTATTTATATTGTATTTTCATCTGTGCAGTATCAGCCTCATTGAACCAGGACCCGTCATCACAGAGTTTGAGCGTAAGGTGTATGAGGAAGGCTTAAAGATAGACCTCTCCAAAGCCGATAAAGTGACAGCAGATATGTTTACCAACATCTACATGAAGAATTACAACCAGATATCCCAGAGTCTTGGACAAACTCCAGAGGATGTTGCAGAGGTACTTGCACAACCCAGGAGCTTTAGAACATTTGTCAAAATATTTCCTGCAACATTTTAATTATTTATTTTATTTATCTTTCCAGATGTTTTTTCTCTGAATTACTAACTGTCCATATGTTGTTTCTTCTTTAACCAGCACACTTTTAAAATGATTACCATGAACAACCCACCATTTCGCCATCAAACTAACCGTCTGTATACACCCATGACCACCCTAAGATATACGGATCCAAACAGTGACTTTGCCATTGAAACCTTCTACAAAATGGTGTTTGAACATGACAAGGTGTTCAAAGCAAGTCTCAATTTCCTCAAGCTCTTGCGTTGGAGAAACCGTAAGAGCTTCTCTTTGGAAGACAAGAATGCCTCTTAAAGAATATTCTGCCGGAGACATGGGGGTATTCCAGAAAACAGGTTAAGCATTTTAACTGGGTAAGTTTACCCAAAGTAAATGGCCAACCTAAACTTTCGGTTCCAAAAACTGAGGTAATTTTATGGTGTCTAAGTAGCCATTCAACAACTTAATCTGAACATAATTTGCTCCGGAGCAGGATACATTCCAGAATTTGTTGGGGCATGAGGACGGGGAATGAAAATCGCTGCTTTAAAGCATATACTAAATATATCTATGTAATTTAATTTATAAATAAAAATACAATTTACATACAGATACATCACACGTTATCACCAATGTGGAAATAAAATGGCTAAACCTAAAAACAAATCTGTGTATGCTCTATATGGCGGGGCTGTCTAGTATTGCTCTTTCAGGGCTACTGTCCTCAAGCCAAAAGTGCAAAGATCTTCAACACTGCTCCTGGAGATCTGTGGTGACAACTATGTTCACAGGGTTCAGTGGAACTAGCGACAACAGTTGGGATACAATAGGTAATAGTTGGGAAACGCTTACCTGCGGAATTCAGTTCCAATTATCAAGTAACCCTGAACACCTTGATCAGCTGGTTCAGGTGTGTTTGATTGGGGTTGCAACTGAACTCTACGGGATGGTAGCACACTAGGAGCAGGGTTGGAGACCCTGCGATGATGTGATCTAAATTGACTGTTATTCTTTGGCCAGTCACAGAGAGATGTGGAGGTACCCTCCAAATAAAAGGAATATTTAGGCTAAACTCTGCTGGATGGTAGCCTTCCAGTAGTAGGATGGAACACCCCTAGCCTTGATATTTGCAAGACATAATATATTTCACTTTATTTTATTTTGTATTAATTTTGCATTACGGAAGTACAGTGGCCTGTCAAGAAAGAGTTAAAAAAAAGGATGTGTTCAAAAATAGACTGCATAACAGTCAGTAACTACCAATGTGCTTTTTCTTAGCATTTGTTAATCGCACATCTTTTACAAGTTAACTGACCAAGAGTTAACCTTGTTTTCTGGAATACCTCTATGGACAAATTAGCTGTTTTTCCATTTCTGTTTAAAATCTTTTCTTTGTTTATTAAAAAAGCAAATACAGTCTTTTATTTGAATTCACAGAGAGTTTACTAAAAGTTTGCAAAGCTACTTCTGCTGTTAATTGTTTCCTTAGTCTTATTTTCCTATATGAGCTGAAGACATACTGTATGAATAAAATTATTTGTTCGACTGATCTTTTTGTTTCTCTTATTTTGGGGGTCATCTTTAAGTCTAATCATTTAATAGACTGGACTTTAAGTCTAATAGATTATCCTTACATACAGCTCCAAGAAAAAGTAGTCATTTTCATGAAACAAACAAACAAAAAAAAGTTGAAAGTCAAATTAGCTATCAGAACATAATGGAAGGGGATTTTATTCCTAACTCTTAGATGTTGTCCATTTAATGTATGTATGTCATGAATTAAACCAATAAGTTGTTTTATCAAATGTTAAGAAGAACATATACAGTTGAGGAGCTAGATGGGAAATTCATGTGTCAGGCAAGGCTAAGGGTAAATTCTGAAACTAATTTGTACACATTTTCTACTATTTTGTGTTTTCAACTGTTTGAGAAAGCTGAATTTATAATCTAAAGTTTAGATCTCACTTAAAACAAGTTTTATTAAATTGAAATTTCATAGACAGCAGTAAATCATAATTTTGCCATTTGATTTCAAGCACTTCAGGAGTCAGATAAAAGCTTTATAATACACAAAAATCTAAAATAACTTTTTATAGCACCACCGTGTGGCCAGCTCTCTCAAAAATAATTGTATTATTTCTTATGATCTGCAAATCACAGTAGAAATGATCTTAAGGGCCCAGTTGTTCAACGCTTAAATGATCGTATTTTCAGCTGTTGGTTTAGAATGGCCCTGTCATCCAGTCATGGTTCAGGTTGAAGTTTGCATTTATCTGTATTCCCAAAGCAGCAGCATACAGTTCTTCACTGGTGTATTGCGCCAGTGGTTTTGTCTGCTCAACAGCTTTTGATGATATCCTCTCCTACCAAAGCAGTGGTGGCAAAAAAAACAATACCTGACTTGCCAGTAGTATTTTAAGAAAGACTAAATAGTCTCTCTCTCTCTCCTTTGGCTGCTCCCATACCATAGGAGTTGGCAGAGCAGAATTATTCGGAATTATACACCACACTCCCATCCTGTGTGGTGTATAATTTTCAAAACTGAAAGTTCAGGGAAAGGCTAAACAGCATGGCTGTGTAATTGGTTTTTTCAAACACACACCGATTAATCATTAATTAGCTTATGTGCTTTGGCTTCTGTTCAATTGAATCAATCATGTTCAAGACCGGTAAACCCCCATGTTCACTATAATAGAGTGGTGAATCCAATGTTGGAGATACCCTTGCACTGCCGGTATGGGGGGATGGGTGGGGTGTGTGTCAGTCCTTCCAAAATTGTTTCACTGTAATAATGAATTAACTCTATAGAAATTAATCACATGCTGTACAAATAAACATGAGCTAGTGCACATACACTGCATTATACCACCTACCTGCACAATATGTTATGTAGAGCTTCCTGCAACATTATTTTTTGGATAATAAATTGCTCTTTTTTGTATAATTGGATGAAGAAAAAAAAACGTTGTCAATGTCATTTCACATCTTATGAAAACAAATATCTGTGTAGGCTCGTCTGCACATTATAAACATTAAACATTAAATTCTAAACCTAAAACCACCAGACTGATTGCTTTTTTAAAACAGAA
This sequence comes from Enteromius afrohamiltoni, assembly GCA_034779775.1. Taxonomy (NCBI): domain Eukaryota; kingdom Metazoa; phylum Chordata; class Actinopteri; order Cypriniformes; family Cyprinidae; genus Enteromius; species Enteromius afrohamiltoni. The sequence goes on along the minus strand of JAUYWG010000039.1, from coordinate 7,436,430 downwards.
TTTAAACTTGTAAGAGGTACGAGGAACAAACACAATCATTCGTCTTAATATATATTATATTAATGGACAATTCCAACAATAGTGGAATTTCTATTTTTTCCACTTAATTTCTAACAAAAAATAATTTAGCAAAATGTGTACTTTAGTCAGAATTATGAGTGGTCTGTTTGTTTTAATGAACTAATCAATTTTGTTGTTCGTTTTTTATCAATTATTTTCATTATCAATTAGCTGTTGCTGCCCTAGTTTTATACAATGTGTAAACACAAGCCCAAAACAGGAGATGTGGAGATGTCAAGGTCACATTAACAACCATGATCACAATATTAATAAAGGTAAAAAAAAAGGTCTCAGGTCCTAAAAATGAGAAGAATATATAAATGTATGTTTATATGTTGATAAACAGCTTGATGGTACTGTATACTAAGTTGTTATTGGGCACTGGGCAGTTGCACTCATCTACACTCTTTAAAAAAAAAGTGCCAGAAAGAGGGGTTTCGTGATGCTATAAAGGAACCTTTCTTGGTTCCCTAAAGAACTTTTGAGCAGTAGTGTTTTTACTTGAGCAGAGGTTTTACTTATTAGTCATGTGGTTCATAAGGCCTTAGAGATGTTGTCCAACAAGAGGTCCATTCCAGCTATGCTGCATGGCCATCAGAAAACATTCAACATGTCTGCAAGGTCCTTCAACGCCTCATAAAGCATCAGCTCTACGCTAAATTATCCAAATGTGAGTTTCATCTTAACCAAATAGCCTTTTTGGGTTATGTCATCAGTCAAGAAAGAGTCACCATAGACGATGGCAAAGTAGAATCAGTAGTGGAGTGGCCTCGCCCCAGGACAATCAAAGAGTTGCAACGGTTTCTGGGGTTTGCCAATTTCTATCGACGATTCATTATGAACTTCAGCCAAGTGACAGCCCCACTCACCACCATGAAAAGAAAAGGACCCATCACCCTTCAATGGAGTGAACCCAGTGTGAAAGCCTTCGAGGACCTCAAAGCTTGCTTCACCACAGCTCCCATCCTACGACATCCAGACCCCAAAAAGGCATTCATTGTGGAGGTTGACGCTTCCAACAGCAGGATTGGAGCTGTTCTTTCCCAACGTTACAGAGATCCATGTGTATACTACTCACGAAAACTCACCTCGTCGGAGCAGAAATATGATGTGGGAGATCGTGAATTGCTCACCATGAAGGACGCCCTAGAAGAATGGCGCCACTGGCTTGAGGGGTCAACCTTTACGTTTCTGGTTCTCACCGACCACTGGAACTTAGAGTACATTCGTGGGGCAAAGAGACCCAGGAAAATTCCAGGCAGGCCAGGTGGTCGTTGTTCTTCTCCCGGTTCAACTTCACAATTACTTATCGTCTGGGATCTAAAAATGGCAACGCTGATGGTCTATCGCGGCAACACGATTCCTCCACTGTCCCCAAACCTCCTAAACACATCATTCCACCGCCTCGCATTGCGGCTCCTATACGGTGGGACATCGTAGCAGAAATAGAGGAGGCCGTGACACAGTACCCAGCTCCACCAGATTGTCCTCCAGAACGAATGTTGGCACTCCTTTTGTGAACAAATGAATATCAATGTGAGTCTCACTTTGGGATATCACCCTCAATCCAACGGTCAGGCCGAGTGCCTGAATCAGGAGCTCATCAGATTTCTCCACTCTTACTGCCATGCCAACCAAGAAACCTGGAGCCAGTACCTGCTGTGGGCAGAGTATGCCCAAAATTCACTCTGCAAACCTTCCACCGGTATGACCCCTTTCAGATGTGTTCTGGGCTTCCAACCACCCATGTTTCCCTGGTCAGGAGAGCCGTCCAACCTACCCACCCTGGATCACTGGCTTCAAAATAGTGAAGAGACCTGGAATCAGGCCCATGTGCACCTCCAACAAGCCGTCCGCCGCACCACTGAAGAAGCAGATCATCACCGCCGTCCCAACCCAGCCTATGAACCGGATCAGTGGGTATGGCTCTGTTACGAGGTGGTCCTATGAGGCGCAGTATTTAAGGGACTCACGGACAGTTACTCAACGCAAAGTTTTGATCGTCATAGTCACCTCTGAGCATTTGTCGGATTACCTTTTGAACTGCCTTTTGTTACTCACTTGGACTGTTTATCTCGATTCTTGCTTGTTGCCATGAACGCTTGCCTGGACCTGGACTTTGATTATTGCTTGTTGCCCCGAACCTTGCCTGGTTCTTACATTGTTTGATATTTAGTTTAGTTCAAATGTATGTCTTTAAATGTAATGACAAATAATTGATCAGCAATAAACAGAATTCAGTGGAATTCTTCCTGAATTTAATTCCACTTCCTATAATTCCAATTCAATCCCAATTCCATTTCCTTCTTTGAATTGGAATTGTTGAGTTAATTCCTGAATTGACCCCAACCATGATATGCTGTATGTGTCTTTATATATTAAATTTCTCCTATGATCCAGGTCAGTGGATGGCCCTGTCACAAAAAACTAGGGTCCTGAAACAAGGGTTCTGAAACTGCTGCTCCTTCAGTTGGTGCATATTTTAGACCAAATAAACTAGACAACTTAACCACTGTAAACCACTGAACTGAAAATCTCTCATATACACATAAAGACGCAATCAAAAGCCCAAACTTTCATAAACAAGAGCTCAAGCTTCAGAGCTGCATGTTTGTTTGAAAACAGTTGAGATGCTACTTTTTCAAAGACTGTAAAACATTTCTGCAAAGTAAATATTCGACAGAAACATGTTAGTCACTTGTAAGAAAGTGTCTGGAACATTTGTGATATTTGTGTGATTTTGGGGAGCAAACTCACCTGAAAGCAGTGAAAACAGCAGCAAAAGACAGAGATTCACGGCAGAAGCCAGTATTTAGCGTGCACGTCCATTTAAACACGTCACAGTCATGCAATATTCATATCAATGAATTTGAAACTCATTTTTTAGTTCTATGACAAATTCTTATGTGCAAAATATATGCTAGAGGGACAAAGTGGCACTTTTATATTTAAAAATTTTGCATCACTTAGCCTTTTTATTTAATTTTAAACACCATTGCAGTATTTGTTTATGCTAAACTTTGCTATAACTAGCCTAACATACACACAGACACACACACATATATATATGTATATATATATATATATATATATATATATTTTTTTTTTTTTCTTAAATAGATGTTATAGATATAAAGGACTGATCTACTCATGTTTTAAATTTGCATTATAAACCTCAAAACTATTAAAAACTCAAAATATA